>PCDL01000016.1:2320000-2920000 GCA_002778095.1 Fragosphaeria purpurea
GGTTGGAGAATTGTGACTCAACCTCGCGAAGGCGTTCATCGACATCCAGCACTATGAACCCACGGGTATTAGAATCTTTGCTCATAAACGGCGCATGCAGTCTAGCAGGCAAGTTTAGCTTTGCAGCTGATAGGGTCGTTTCCATTTTTCCCAACTCGGCCTCTATGCTATCAGAGGTACGGACAGGCGTATGAGGCCACGCATCTCTATACGACCGGAAACTTCCAGCACGGGTGCTTGCAACGTCGTGGGGCAGTCCGAACTCGTCTGGCCCATTGGACTTCGGCAGCGGCGAAGAAGTTACCCAGTCAGATGCACTTGCTGGGTGTGGGACCGTGGTAGTTCTTACAGAAACCGCTTGGTCTTTATCGATCTTGTAATGCATGTTGCTCGCGGTGTGGTCATTGACCGTGAGGCTGTCAAAGCGACTCGTCAGGCTTCCGAGAGAGCTTTGGCGCGGTTGGTCGGAGAAAAGCGCATCTTCCGGTTGGAGCCATTGCGTACGCGGCTTGCGACGCTGCTTTCGGTCACGCAGGTAACAGACGTAATTTGAGGAAGTTGCCACTGTACCAATTCGTTCTTTTCCCCCGACCGGTATGTCTTCTTCCGTGATATGCCTGCCGTACTGGCCCATCGCCGTCGCAGGTCTATGTCGCGTGGCGGGCGCTGGGCGACGCGCCCCGACCGACTGTTTGAACGGTTGCGTCGCAGCGCCGGGACCCACGCTTTGGGCGAAATGACTACTCGAAGACAAGAGGCGTGAAGGCGCATTGATAGCAGAGCGGGGCGCCTGCCCCGAGGGAGCAGCAATCTTAGCGGTCAGCTTGCCGGTCTGCGGACGAACGACACGTAACGTCAGCCAAGTTGCGGATATAGACGAAAATGCCTCCGCGACCGTAACGGCGGGTTTGCCCAGACTAACCTTCGAAGCCAAAGAGGCTATTGAAACGCCTTTTACGCCGTTTGCCGTCGCAACGGTTGCCGCAGCGCCGGCCACTGAATGCTTTCCATTGTACTCGGCGGCTCTCTCTACCAACGTCTGCCGCTTGGAATCCGGCTGAGATGCTGTGAACAAGGGCGCCGTGTCAGTTTCATGTCTTAGTGATAACTTGGCTGGCCGTGACTCGAGCTGCAAACCCACAAAGTTCAACACCCGGACGCTTTATACCCGTCGGCGCTGGGACACGCATCATAGAAGACTGAGACCGGGAGTTGTGTTGCGATTCGGTCATCTCCTGCAATCCCGAAGGCATTGCAGCTCTGGGATGAGGGATTTTGGATTGACGAAAACCCTGCTTTCTTCACATCAGCAACCTTTACATTAACGGAAGATGTAGACGGAAAAAAAAAAAAATAAGAAAAAAGGAAAAAGAAAAAAAAAGAAACACAATGGTTGGAAATTCCGCACCGTATTCTCGAGATTATCCATGGCGAAGGCAAGCTCAACCGCAGCTCAAAACCATCGAACCAGAAACGAGGCAGCAGGTCGCTCAGCAGCTTTTGCAGTCGGACAAAAAGGGTTATGCCGACAGAACGATGCCGGGAAGAAGACCAAAGGCTTGAAAAGAAGATGGCACAAGGCAGTCTGACGCGCGAAGGAATGAAAGAACGTGTGGACTTGAAGGCAAGCTCTGCAGCTTTCCCGAACGGCGTATAAACGCGCGCACAAGGACTCCCCGTAAGAATTGCTAACAACCCTGAGAAAATCCGTGATGGTGCCGCGATTGTTTACGCACCAAGTCCGTCAGAGAGGTCGCTTTGCCCAAGTCAAATGTGGGGAGCACGCTTGCGGCGTTTCCAAACAAAAGGATTTGTTTACTTTGCCGTTGCGGGTGCAACGGCGGTTACGTGCATAATGGCGATTAGTCATTGGACCAACCTTTTTCTGCGCCACAAACTCAGCCATTGCTGACAACGCCTCATACTTCAGCTTCAATATTCACATGCCAGCGATTATCGATCTCCAGCTTTTTCGCCATTTTCCACTTGTATTTTTGGCATCTTGTGGACGGGATGCAGCAGAGCACACGGTTTTCCCCGGTTCCACGTTGATTGATAGCACTTTTGTTGTTGGCGTTGCCGGTGTCCACGCTCCGTTACTGCTCCAGCCATCAACATGGAGAAGTTCTCTCAGTTCCGAGACAAAGGCATGTTCTTTCTCTTCAAGTGTTTTTTTTTCCTCCTGGGGGAAGGGGGGGGCTGGTTGGCTTGCTTTGCTTCGCGTTATCTCGCTCTGCGTCTCGTTCATCAAGCTGACTCTGCGTAATGTTGTTTTTACAGGCTCTGGGGTTTCCCCTTTCATTCCCGTCCGCACGCCTTCAACTAAGCTGTCAGCCGTTTTCCGCTTTTTCCTCTTTGTCCTGCGACTGGTCCCGTTCATCGCCTATGTCGTTGTCTACTTTCTCTTTTTGCAGTACGTGCCGTTTCCAGCAGCGGTGCGGAAACTGTTGCTTTGGGCTATGATGGGCATTCCGGGCATTTGGTGGGTGGATCTCCAGATCGATGGAGTCAAGCGCGGGCATCTGTCTCAGCAGCCGGCATCGCGGGTGCCTCATCCGGGTTCTGTGATAGCCGCAAGCTTTACGTCGCCCGTGGATGCGCTCTATCTTGGAGCTATTTTCGACCCCATTTTCACCGTGTCTTATCCAAATACACGAAAGGTGCGCCGGGTCTCTCTCTTCCGGGCTGTCGTACAGGCTTTGGGCTCCGTACAGTTGGGCCCTTCGCCGCAGGCCACGGCGCGTGGCAAGGACATGACCGACTTGCGTGCTCTCCTTGCTGCATATCCTGACCGCGTCATCGTGGTCTTCCCGGAATGTAGCACGACGAACGGCAAGGGTGTTCTTCCGTTCAGCCCGTCCCTTCTCGCGGCTCCCGCTTCTACCAAGATTTTCCCCGTCAGCATGCGTTATGCGCCTCCCGACATCACAACCCCCATACCGGGTGCGTGGGTTTCTTTCTTATGGAAACTCCTTAGCAGGCCGACGCACTGCATTCGCGTCCGCATGGCCGAGGGTGTGACCAATACAGCAAGCGAGAAGTCGGAGCACGTGGGTTCTGCGGTCCCGGCAAGCCCGAGTGGAGAGACGTCCGACGTCACGCCGGACGAACAGCTTGTGTTGGACCGTGTGGCGGAGGCCTTGGCCAGGTTGGGCCGGAACAGGCGGGTAGGGTTGACGTTGAAGGACAAGTCGGCTTTCGTGGAAGCATGGAAGAAGTCTAGGAAAAGCAGATAAGATGTGTGGTATACATTTTACTTCCAACGTACACATTTTGGGATTTCGTTTCCGCTGGTTGTTTGGTTTTTTTACGCAAAAAAAAAAAAAAAAAAAAAAAAAAAAAAAAAAAAAAAAATTTGATCAAAACCCTTTTATTTTGCCATATCTGACTCCAATTTGCTTTTTTCCAACTATTTAAAAACTCACGACCCTTTTTTCCAGTCACGTTTACACGTTAAATTTTTTTTAAAAAAAAATGCTGCACCCGACTGCTGCCACCAGAAAACACACCGCTAAACTCTATCAGTCACACAGCCCAAGCTTGCATTGCTCACTAGAGCCGCATACTTCCGCAAAGTACCCCTGGTCGCCCGCGGGGCCGGTGCTTTCCATGCTTTCCGTCTCTTTTCTAGCTCTTCCGTCGAAACCTCGAGATCGACGACACGCTTCGAGGCGTCAATAACGATGCGGTCGCCGTTTTTGACCAGGGCAATCGGGCCACCCTCCATTGCCTCCGGGACGATGTGGCCGATCAAAAAACCATGGCTACCGCCGGAAAAACGACCGTCTGTAAGCAAGGCAACGTCATTGCCCAAGCCAGCGCCCATGATGGCGGAGCTGGGCTTGAGCATTTCCGGCATGCCGGGCCCGCCCTTCGGCCCCTCGTAGCGAATGATGACAACCGTCTTCTCGCCCTTCTTGATGTCCCCCTGCTCGAGTGCGTTTATGAAATCGTCCTCGGCGTCGTAGCATTTGGCTTCGCCTTCGAAGAGAAGGCCCTCTTTGCCCGTGATCTTACCGACCGAGCCGCCCGGCGCAAGCGAACCGCGCAGAATCTGCAAATGACCCGTCGGCTTGATTGGGTTGCTGAGGGGCCGGATGATGGGCTGTTCCCTGGGGAAATCGGGAAACGGGGCAATGTTCTCTGCCAGCGTCTTGCCTGTAACCGTCATGCCTTTGCCGTCGATAAGCCCCTCTTTGACTAGAAATTTGAGAAGAGCCGGCGTGCCGCCAATGTTGTACAGGTCCTCGAACACGTATTTTCCGGATGGCTTCAGATCGGCCAGGAACGGCGTGCGGTCGGAAACGGCTTGGAAGTCATCAATCGTGAGCTTGACGCCGATGGCATCGGCAATCGCGATCAGGTGCAACACAGCATTCGTGCTGCCGCCGAGAATGGTAACGACAACCATGGCATTCTCGAACGCCTGGCGCGTCATGATGTCACGGGGCCGGATATCTTCCTTCAACAAGTTCCGAATTGCGCCGCCGACAAGCTCGCATTCTGCCTTCTTCGACGGGTGCTCGGCGGGGAAGCTGCTGCTTCCGGGCAGGGTCATGCCGAGTGTTTCAATAGCGCTCGCCATGGTGTTGGCGGTGTACATGCCGCCACATGCTCCGCCGCCGGGGCAGGCGTGACGGATAATGTCGAAACGCTGTTCTTCGGTGATGGCACCCGAGATGTACTGGCCGTACGACTGGAAAGCGCTGACGATGTCGAGAGGCTGGCCGGCTTGGCCGCAGCCAGGCCGGATGGTGCCGCCGTAGACCATAATGCTGGGCCGGTTTACACGGCCCATGGCCATGAGCACGCCAGGCATGTTCTTGTCGCAGCCGGGGATGGACACGTTGGCGTCGTACCACTGGCCCTCCATGACGGTCTCGATGCTGTCAGCGATGATTTCACGGCTCTGGAGTGAAAACCGCATGCCAGTTGTGCCCATGCTAATGCCATCGGACACGCCAATGGTGTTGAAGCGAAACGGCACGAGGCCGGCCTTGGCAACCGACTTCTTGATGATGTCCGAAAATCCCATGAGGTGCATGTTGCAGGGATTGCCCTCGTACCAGACCGAGGAGATGCCGACTTGGGCCTTGTTCATGTCGTCTTCGGTCATGCCAGTAGCATACAGCATGGCCTGGGAGGCACCCTGTGACTTGGGCTGGGTAATGGAAGCAGAGATTTTGTTGAGATGCTCATCGGCATCGGAGCGTGCAGTTGGCGTCTTTGCAAACGAACGGCTTTGTCTACATAAAAAAAGAGAAAAAAAAAAGTAAGCAGATCAGCATCGACAAACGGCATCAACAGAAACCTTTGAGGTCAAGAAGTAGCAGTAGTAGAACCACATCGGGATGTAACCCCCCTTCGACACAGGGAAAACAGAAGGGAGACCAGTAAAACAACTTACATTGAAGCTACGGGTACCCATGACTGCTTGCTCTGTGACAAAAGGGCCCTTGGGAACGCTGCCCGGTTGGCCTTTGCGGCCACGAAAGAGAACATCGTGCCGAGCAACGCGAGATTATAGGGGGAGAGAGAATTTTGAAAAAAAAAGGTGAACAGAGGAAAAACCCCCAATTGAGGAATTGGGCAATGGAACGAACTATAGGGACTGCGTATAAGCAGAACCGAACGGTTGTTCCGCGTGTCTTCCAAATTCTTCGTCAAGTGTTCAGCAAGTCAAGATGCGAAGAAAGAAAGAAAAAGGGTTGAGTTTGAATATATATATAAATAAAGAGTACGCAGCCGGCCTGCTACACGGGAATGTAATGAGTCACCTGGACGGTGGCCCTGTTGCGCCTCTCGACGTGCTTTCAGAAAGTTGTTCCTGCGCACTGAATGTCCGCAATGACAGTTTGTTCAGAGAACGTCGTGAATTGCCAAGCGAAATCGGCAGCCGAAAACTTGACTCGTTAAGTAGCGAAACCATCCGGGAGCTGCTGTATGTAGACCGCCCCGCCATGGCCGGGGAGACACGCGCTTCTCCGGCTAACGCCAATTAGGAGCTTTCTAATTGGACACCTCGTGGGCAGTTTGGGGGGCCCAAGCTCCTGCACACCTTTCGGTAATTCGTACAGTGTTCAGAGAGAAGATTTTTGTGTTTTACACAGTATCCCACAAGGTATCGGTATGCCGGATGCACAGTGAAAAAATAGTACGCGTTAAGCGCGCACACACACACGCCAGTATTATCGCTAGGAGTGTGACGAAGCCGCTATGGGCCCTGTTCTATCACCTGTAGAAGGTCACGTGCCTATTTATCTCTACGCACAAAACTAGCCACTGACAATGTATACACAGTGGAAACAGAAGTGTAAACAGTGCTCATGGTTGAGCGCCTTAATATTCATTTCCGTGCGTCTGTTTCTACAAAGAGGCACAGCCTTTGGTACCCTTTTCGAAAATACGAGACACAGGACGCTTCCGCCTGCACATTTCACGCGGCGGCTCCTCTTTTCCCGTCCTTTTCATCTTAGGCCTTCTCGCCCGCCGGGCGGCTTTCGGTCGTTCCCTTCGTGCCAACAGCCTCTTCCGCAGGCCGTTTGTGCAGAATTTCATCCACGATGCCGTGTTCTTTGGACTCCTCCGCCGTCAGGTACTTGTCCCGCTCCATCATGTCGTTGACGGCTTGCAGGTCGTATTTATCGTGCCCAAACGACTTGTTGAGGTGCCTTCGGACAATCTCGTTTACCTGGCCGCGGAGCCGCTGGATCTGGTTGGCGTAGATCAGAATGTCGGCCGCCTGGCCCCGTGTCCCGCCCAGTGGTTGATGGACCATGATTGAGCTGTGTGGCAGGGCGAATCGCTTGCCAGCCTCGCCGCCGATCAGCAGAATAGCCGCCATGGACGCCGCCGCGCCGACACACACGGTCGATACCGGCGATTTGATATACGACATGGTGTCGTAGATGGCCAAGCCGGAGCTGACCTCTCCGCCGGGCGAGTTGATGTACATGGTTATGGGCTTTTCGGGCGCGTCCGATTCGAGCCATAGCAGTTGCGCCACAATGGCCGCCGACACCGTGTCGTCAATAGGGCCATTCAGGCATATTATGCGCTCCTAATTCCAGCATGCGGTCAGACGCTGCGATATATATAGTATTCGAACCCGGCGAGCTTCTCATTTTGCTTCCTTCCTTGCGCCCACCTGTAAGAGCTTGGAAAATATGTCGGCTATTCGGCTTTGGTCAGTCTGCATTCTTGCGCTCTTGGGCGCAGAACGTAGAAGAGAAGAGACGGCTCACGTACATGTCCGCCAACCCCCGGCCTACTTCGTTAGCAGGTTTCTCAGCAACCCAAGTCGTTTCCAAAAGCGTAAGGTGTCTGTTTGTTCATACTGTAACCTCCGTGATGTAGGGCATAGGTAAAGAAGCGGCTGGCGGCGTATGCGCTGGAAATCCCGAAAATTGTGACAAGCGGCGGCGGCGTGACAACATGGCCGCCCCCCAACAGAGCTGCCGAGCGGTTTGTTGACGATACATGTTGGCGTTGTGGTTTTGGATGTTGATACGAACGCGCGAAGGGCGCGGTTGAGTACAGGTGCGGCTGCTTGATTTCTTACGACATTCGGTGTATCGCTATATACAATAAATCGGTTTAATGCATATCTCGTTACTGTGCTACTGGTGCTTGGTTCTGAAGCAAATTGTTACTGAATTGTTTATTTTTTTTTTTTAATTCTTTTGACATCAGCACAAAGGAACCGCCTAGGTAAACCACATTATAAGAGGAAAGGAACGTCTCACCGCTACGTCGTATACTCATCTACAGACAACCAGGCCGTTTTTCGATTACGGCAATCCGATGTACAAACGGTTGCATCTTTCGTTGCGTAGCAGAGCCTATGGAAATCAAGGTTGTCCCTTGCGTTGGTCTCCTTCTGTCCTTCATGAGAAGCCGCAAAGACCACCATCCACTGCAGCGCGCCGCCGGCTGTACCAGAGTGCTTTACGGGCCGGGGGCAGCACGCCAGATGCCAGGCCTCTGCTCTCGCGTTTGGACGAGGAACACCGGGACAACGCCTCCGTGGCGAACCGTCTTCCAAAGTCTCCCCTAACAGATGGAGCGTTTTTGGACGCCCGCCTGCGGTGGACCAAGCCGAAGCCGACGCGGACACCGTACAGAAAAACAAAACTGCAACGGCAGTTGTCGCGAAACCCCTTTGGTATTTGTTGTAGACTGCATGCCCTTTTTTTCTCAACGAGGCCTGTTCGCTGACAACCCGGAACCAGCCCAAATGCTCGCCACTCCGAATCGAGGTTGTTCCGTCACAAAGGTGCGCCTGCCCCGAGGCTTCCTACAGAGCTTTGAGCTGGTGGCGCATCCCGAGACAGGCGATCCATGGTGGGTGCCTACCGATCTTTCTCCAGCTCGTCCAGCGCCAACGCGTGTGACCGGACCAACGTCTCCGCCCGCGGTCACTGCACCGGTAGCATCGTCCGACGTTCCCCCTGCCGTGATCGGCGCACGGGGCCCGACGGCGTATGCTTTGGCGTCGATGACGCTTCTTCGTTTATTTTCTGGTACATCGGGAAAATATCGCAGAGGATACAAGTCGTTCTACCGCTCGTCGAGTTCCCCAGGATCGGCTGCTGCACTGAACAACGCGGTTTGGAGGGCCGACATGGACGCACATGTCCTCGAGCTAATGCGCCGCCGTGTCTTTGAGGATCTTTTGCATTTCTCGAGCCTGTGCGAGGAAGACAAGCGACAATATCTCGTGCCGTTCACGACGCGTGATCAACTCGAGGGACTGCATCAGCGTGGCTGTGTTCTTCTCGCCGGTAGCGGGTCGGCCAATGGCGAAAACAACTTCGAGCCGCCTAATTCAAAGACCCGCACAGGTGGTCGGTCTACTAAGGTTCCTACATATGCTTTACGCAACCTCCTTGGATGTGTATACGCAGAAAACCTCTGCATAAAATCTCCAGTGTTTCAAAACTCCCAGTCGGTTTTATTGAGAGGTCAACGGACGGTGAAGCTCCAAGAACGGTTATGGAAGCTATACGGCTATTATAGCTAAGTATATTTTTTTACGTTTAACTATATGTTATAAAGTATAACACAAACTTTTTTTTCAGTTGTAAAATTTAATTTTTTATTGAATTACTTGAGTTTCTAGCTTGGATTATAACATTAAATTATTAGAATTTGAAATTAATTTAGTTATTTAATTAAAACTTGTTTTTATAAACACTAGATTTTAATATTGATATAAAGCATGGATATAAATAAAAGAAACTATGTATCATTATCTGGTTATAACACTAAACTTATTATATTTAGTAAATTAAGTAAACTATTTTTGTATTAAATATAGTAATACTTTTGATTTAATTAAATGTGTTAATAGTGTTATTTAAAAAAAATTAATATGTAGTAAAATTTTATACTTTATATAGTTTTATTAGTAAAACTATTAATATTTAATTAATTAAACTTTTAATAGCTTTTTTTAATTTTTATACACTATTAATATTATAAATACTTATATTAATACGTTAAAAATAACCTTTAAATAGCTATAAATTCTAATTTTATATTATTTTAAGCCTTTTATTTTAAGCCTTTTATTATTAGGTTATTATTATTAAACATACAGTTTAAATATAAATTATATTTTAAATAGTATATAATAGCTAGTAATATAATTTATAAAACCTTAAAAGAAAAATTTAATCTGGTAAAACTTATAAAGTCGCGGCGCGTTATGGTAATTAACAGTATACGGTAATTGAATAAAGTATAAATAATTATTAACGGTAGTTATATATTATATTATTATGTTAACTTTATAATAACGTATCTTAACGGGTATTAATCGACCTTTTAATTATAAAGAAAGATAGGCTACTAGGTAAAAATAAATAAAACTTAAATGTTTTTTTAATTATAAAGTAACTTATTATAAAAGGTTTTAAACTTTTTATAAAATATATTACTTATAAAGTAAGAGTAAGATTTAAACTTATAACGTTATAATATTACAGCATCTTTTAAGTGTTAAACTATTATATTTATCCTGTTTAATTAACTTTTATTAAAAGTACTATAAAAACTATTAGTATATATTTATAAAGTATATACTGCCATCTCATTATTTAGTTGTATATTTTTTCTTCATTTTTTTTTCTTCAGTAAAATATCCACTATAAAGTATATTATTCTAACTTTATATTCCCCTATTAATCCCCTCGTAATAAGGTAATAGAAAACTCGGAGTCCGTGACCTCACACGTGACAAAAAACAGAGGATTTTTATTGTTTTTTAATACGCCGCCCAGCCTGATTTTTTTTTTTTTTTTCGCGTCGCGCATCCTACACCACACTTTTCAACTACCCATCCACGTACGTACGCACCGACGCACCGAGTAACGCCACGCACATCACGTACATTACGGCTATTACGATTTACTATTTATTTAGGTGTAATTGGTAGGTCGAAAGAAAAGAGAAGAAACTTTTTTAGTAACCAACGCGTATGGCGGCGAGCATAGGTTTGGCGGTGTGTTGGGTAACGAGCGCGCGCGGCCCTTAAATGTAAAGCTTTGTGTGTTGTTTATGATATTCTTCTCTACGTGTATTGTAACTTTGAATTAGTCTTAATCGTTGTAAATATAATTCGCGACTCTTTACTCTTTTTACTCTTGTCGCTCTTGTCGCTCTTGTCGCTCTTTTCGTTTTTTTCGTTTTTTTCGTTCTTTTTTTTCTTTTCGTTCTTTTCGTTCTTTTCGTTCTTTTTATTCTTTCTGTTCGTTCTGTACTTTTTGTATTCTTTTATTTACTCTTTTTACTGTTTTGGACCAGATTCTGTCACGTGCGTGGTCACGGACTTCGAGTTTTTTATTGCCCCATTACGGGGCGTTCCCCTATTATAGTGCGTCACGTGTTGAACGGAAGCCACGTGACATATCGCACAGCTGAGGTATTTTTTTTCTCCCCATATTTTTTTTAAGCGACCTATCGTAACACTGCAACGTTAGCCACTTACCCATACCGAATAAAGAAGTTATTTCATCTCGTGTGTTTTGTTACAAAAGTTCCGCCATCAGCTCACACGATGTCGTCCGATCCAGCGTCTCAAATTACAACTACGGAGTGTCCAACGAAGAGAAAGTTATCACCGTCTGCTACGGGTTCTCCTACAAAGCGCGTTCCAAAACCAGCGTCTTCCAGCTCCATTTTCTCAGACAAAGCGCCTTGCTCCCGCCCTGAGGAAACATGGCACACGACCAATCTTGTCCTCCCATGGGATCTTAGAGACCAGCGAATTGATATCATGCAAAATGATATTTTTCGGGCTCTTTACACCATCTTCCCAGGCACCGAGTTCGTTTTCATCGGAGAATCTCGGTCCTACATTGCCTTTGATGTAGTAACGCTGCCAAGTGCACCCTGGCCGAAGACAATTGGTGGTCTGCCCTTTACGATCGGCTCTCGTGATAATCGTGGCCGCGGTTTTTTGTTCCCTCATACGTTGTGTGGATCGAAAAAGATCACAATTGATCAAACCGACTATGGCGATACAAGTCACGCGAGCGAGGAAACTGTTCAAAAATTAGCTAACGATGTCTCCGTTCATTTCCACAACTTCTTACCGGATATTCCTATACGCGAAGTCTTGTGTTCCTTTGAAGGGGTTCTATATGTTTTCCTGGATAATTCGGTTAATATTGGAAAGGAACGAAAGAGGTTGCCTGGCTTCTTGGGTAAAACAAGACTTTCGTACACCCGTTTCTCAGAAATAAAACGACCATCGGTGTTACATGGACACGCCAAAAGAACCATTCAACCAATACCCGAGACCGCCGAAAATAAAGGTATCGTTGATAACACAGCATATGATGTCTTGCGCCCAGGCGTGATGATCGCGAGTAAAGCGAACGAGGATCCGGAAAGTCAGGCAATACTATCGACGTGTTGTGGTGTTTTAGTGAAGAATGTTGACGGCGACGATTTTATGACTGTTGCTACGCACGGTGTGGGACCAACCAAGAATTTGTTCTTGCCGTCGAGGCCCCATATTGATATCGGCAAAACCTCTGTCGAGATTAACAGTATAGACGTTACCTTACTGAAGCTCGAAGAGAATATTCAATTTGAGAATATTCCGTTCGAATATGGGGACAATGTTCCGACCACGTTAACTCGATTGGCAGCGTCAAAGGATATCAGACTACGCGATCTTTGCTTCATGGAGACGTCGTTTACCGGGCGCCTTGACGGCCAAGTTGTCGGAATTTCTATCGAGTTCGAAGGGGAAGAAGCCGTTGCATATGAGTGGACCTACTTTGGTCAGGACGCGACGGATGGGTCAGATATTACTCCGCCAGCTAGAGTCTGTGGGTGTCCGATCTGGAACGAGGACGGTTGCGTTTACGGTTTTTATAGATTTCTTGTTGAGGACGGCCAGTTTTCGGGGCTGTCTGTGACAACTTCCGCGGCAGGTTTGGGAAAACGAGGTTACGTCCTCGCTTAAATTGACGGGGACCTTATGCTTAACGGACTGTGGACGGGACCGTGCTGTGGCCGCGGTGTGATCGGTGGACAAGCCGCGGCCGGTCCACGGTAACTTCTAAGAATATTGTCATCTGTCAACGCAGCTCTTCACTTCGAATTCAGATGTTACTGAATTTTTAGTTACGATTCAAGTCTGATCCTTTCCACTTACTTGCAGGCGCTTCTTTTATACATACAACCTCAATCTATACATATAATTTCATTCTACACTCTAATCCTTTTCCTTTTTTCCTTCCGCCAGAAAGCTGTAACGGTTGATTCGTGTCTTGCAAAACCGCCGATCTGCTATAAACTATCGACCACTTCTCCAATTCTATCACCATCTCAATTCCATCCCCGCCTGGTCAAGTTTATGCCGACTTTTCCAGGTTTATCTCGATATATATTTCAAATTTTGCTTCGCCTACGAAAGCTGTATGCGTAGCTGGCGCTGAATTTTGTAGGTGAATACGAAGTATCTGCCTCATCTATTGAATTACTGCTAAGATAATATATCTATCTAAAGGGCCACACACAATGGACAACTCCGACGATTGTTGGGACGCCGCAGAAGTTGAGACTGCAAATAACCGAAAACCACACTGAGATCAAGAACGTTGAAGGTGTCAAGCAGGAGATGAAGGATCAGCTCCGAGATATTCTCCGCAAAATAAAGGCGATCCACACTCACGGTGAAGCAATCACGGAGAAGGAGTTTGACACGTGTATGTCGAAGATCTTCGGAAACTGGACAACTAGAGGGGAAAACCGGCATCCGGGCCGGTTCTCCTACGACGCTGAATTCAGAGACAAAACGGTGGCCACCGGCTATCTAAATAACGACGTGCCAACTGCAGCCGACAGACGGCGTACTCGGCCGCGGGCTCGTAGACTTGGAGCCTCGAGAAGACAAGCGTCCGACGCTCAACCTGACGTACACCGTCGCGCCGGTGCGATGGTATATATTCGCGCTACGCAAGACATATGCTCGCGTACCGTCAGCTTGCAATACGTTGATCAAAAACCAATGTTCTTCCCTAGTACCGACCATGTCGACTTCTTTCCCGAGTTTACCGCACGCATCAATGACACAAGGTAGTCTTAAGAGCCCACGATTAGTGCTCGCAGAAGAAAAGCCACGCGTATAACATAGCCATCGCGCTTTTCTTAGCTGGAAATCGCCTTATTTGGTGGGCAAATGGTAACCCGGTAGATACGCGCTAAGAAGAGCCTGGGAACCTCTACGTTGAGTTCGATTTTTTTGTTATCCCCTTGACGCCGACATTATTAGGTTTTTTTTTTCGGAAGATGATACGATTAAATGAAACCCCCGTTTTAAACCCACATGTATCCCCTTGAGCCCGAAAATATGACCTTTTTTCGGAAATTAATTTGATTGGATAAAACCCCTGTATTCGACACATATATACATAAGAATACACCATACGTACTAGTAAAATAAAGTCTCTTTTGTTTACATAGTACAATGCCATTTAGCCCAACAGTCCCTTTTAGCGTTATTATATAAAGTAACGCCGCAGAGCTCACAGCCCGTGGTAATCGCGTACTTCTAAGGCGGTCTTTTGGCTAGTTACGGCTGGTTTATAACCGTATTTCGCCTTTTAGAAGAGTAAAAAGTATAGTACCGTCGCTTTAAAAGGTAGCTTTTAACGTACTACTTATTTTCGGTTAATAAGCCGCTGTTGCGAAGGGATACGTGCTGGTTAAACATGGTGAAAATCTCTAGATAGAGGCGTTTTCTAAAGAGACCGTGGCTTATTTTTAGTTGCTACTAGCCGTGTTTTAATAGTAAAAAGTTGTTTAAGATACTTATTTTTAGTAAAAAGAAGTACTAAAAGGCTTATTAGCCGCCTTTTTTAATCCGCCTTTTGAATTAAAACTCTACCTATAGCTGGTCCCCGATATCTACGCCGTTTATATAGTGGTTATATTCGTCGATAATATAAGGAATTTTAAGTATTTTAATAGCTTAGCCGTTAAATGGAGTACGTACTATTTTCGTACTTATAGATAATTTTATTAGTTAACGGCGTAGTCTTTTAATAGAAGGCTCCTAGCCGTCGTACGTTATACTCAGGGTTGGGAAATTAATTCGTTAATTTTAATTTTAATTTAAATTAATTTTAATTTTAATTTTAATTTACTAAAAAATTAAATTAATAGAAAAAAATTAATTTTAATTTAGGTTAAAATTAAATTAAAATTAATTTTAGTTTAGAAATTAATTTTAATTTTAATTTACCGAAAAATTAAATTAAATTAAAAAAATTAAAATTAATTAAATTAAATTAAAAATTAATTTTTATATAGTAAGTTAATATAAAAAATAAAAAATAAAATTAATAGTTATTATAATTATATAATAAATATATATAAAGTAAGTTATAAAAATATATTAAAAAGCTTATACTTAAAAATTATAATAAATTTATAAAATAATACTTTTTATATTAATTATATAATAAATTTATAATATTAATAGTAAATTTATAATAATAGTAGCGGATTTATAATATAAGTGGCGAATTCGTAATAATAGTGGCAAATTCGTAATAATAGTGGCAAATTCGTAATAATAGTGGCGAATTCGTAATAATAGTAGCGAATTTATACGTATAGTAACGGATTTAAAAATTAACGAATATATACGTTAAAAAAGTATAAATATATCGCTTAACCCCCCTTTAATAGTTTTTATTTTATTTTAATCTTTAAGATTTTAAAGTCTTTTTATTATTACTATAATTATAACTTTAAGTTTTATTTATTTTAACTTTTATATTACTTTTAAATTCTTTTTTTTAAGAATGGATTCTGACTCTTATATTTCGACCGTCGAATCGGTACCTTCTTCGCGTATTACTATTCTTAGTGATACCGAAGTAGAAAAGACTTCGAATACGAATATTAAAAAAAGGGTTAATTATAATAGCCCGGATTTCGAATTAGACGATTCTAATTCACCGATTTATATTATTAAAAATAAGCTTATTTTACGCACTTTACTACCTATTACCGAAAACGAAAATCGAAAAGTACGCGTTACTTGTACTAGGTACGTTTTTTTCTTTTTCTTTTTCTTTTATTTTATTTTATTTTTATTAATACTTTTATTTAGTTGTTCTTATAAAAAAGACGACGAATTATAAAGTTTTCGAAGCTCGAATTACGTACAACACTATAAAAAACACCACCCGAATATAGCTTATAATAAGCAAACAGAGGGTTTTTTAACGAAAAGTAAGTTATTAATATTAAGAATAACTTTTAACTTATATAAAAATAACTTTTATTTTATATTAATATATATTATAGAAGAAGACGTAGATAATTCGCCTAGAACGACGTTTTTTAATCTTCAGTCTCGAAAACGGCTACGGACTAATACTATTATAAATACAAATAACGACTTTAACGAAGACGAAGTCTATAATAAACTTTTAACGTTTATTATAGAAAATAACCTATCTTTTAATATACTAGATTCAAAGTCGTTTAAAGACTTACTAGTTTATTATAACCGGTACGTTTTTTAATTAATAATTAAAAAAATATTAATTAATTTATTTATTTTTATTAACGTTAATAGATCTTCACCGGTTATTAACCGAAAAAAAATAAAAGAAGTGTTAAATAACGCTTATACGATGAATTTATCGGCTTTAAACCGCGAATTAAACGAAAATATAAAAACGTCCGGATTATTTTCTTTAACATTCGATATCTGGACGTCGAATACACAAACGGCTTATATAGGTATTATTATAGCCTATATAAACAGTGATTTTAAGCTTATTTATAAGCTAGTTGGTATATATATTTTTTTTATTCTTTAATTTTTAATTTTAACTTTTTAATATTAATTTTATTTTTATTAACGTATAAAGGATTCGACGAATTAAATGAAACCCATACGGGCGAATATATTTATAGAGAGTTTTTAAACTCTCTTAAAATCTACCCTTCTTTAACCTTACCGAATATTTTAAGGTACGTTTTTTATACGTGTTTTTATATATATATTTTATATATATTTTTTATACGTATTTTATATACGTATTTTAATTAATTCTTTAACTTTTTAATTTTAATTAACATATTATTATTAGTATTACACGAGATAACGCCTCGAATAATAATACGTTTATTACCTCTTTTAAAGAGGCGTATAAAAGCGTATTACACGAAGACTTTAATAACGATATAAAATGCGTTGCCCATATAATTAATTTAGTGGCAAAAGATATATTATCTTCATTTTTATCCTTATCAGCTACTAGTACGGATAACGAAAACGTACCAAGTAAGTGTTTTTTTTACTATTAATTAATTATTAATAAATAACGGTTATTAATTTATATTAAGATATTATTATACGAATTCGACGATTAATTACTATTATAAAATATACACAAGAAAACCGCGATTTACTTCGAGACGGGATACAACGTTCTATTCAAAAAGGCGACCTTCCGAATAACTTTAATATTAACGTTATACCGTTAGGTTAGTTATTTTTTATTTATTTTTAACTATTAATTAATATATATTAATTAACTTACTAATTAAAATTCTTAGATAACGTAACGCGCTGGAACTCGACGTACTATATGCTAAAAGCGTTTTTAAACGTGAAAAGCCCCCTAATATACGTTAAAAATAATACGACTAATAACGAATTTAAAAAATATTTTTTAACGGCCGACGAATGGTTAATTATCGAAAACTTTAACCTTATTTTCGAAATATTTCTAAAACCATCGATTAAATTACAAGGCCAAATTTATATAACACTACCAAAAGGATTACTATATATTCAAACGATTTATAATAAGCTTAACGGCTTAATACACCTCTTTAAAACGAAAGTAAGGTTAAATACCGAATTAGTACGTTTTTATTTATTTATTTACTTATTTATTTATTTACTTATTTTTAACTAATATTATTTATTTAGTCTTTATACTTTAATAATTTTAATACCGCTATTAATAACGGTATTAAAAAGCTCGAAAAATACTTTCCGCGAAAATTAACAGCGGATACGTTAAAAGACTATAAACCGTTTATTCTTAGTCTTATTTTAGACCCTAGGTTTAAAACTATACACTTTAAAAAAGACGGCTTACTACACCACTACCCGAATATTCACATCGACGCTATAAATATTTTAAAAGACGAATATAATAAGTAAGTATAATTAACGTTATTATTTTTAACGTTATTAACTTATTATTAATACTAACTATTATAGTATTAATATACCGTTAAATACGGGTATAAAACCGAATATATCTTTTGACGAATTAAACGACGAAATAAATAACGAGGATTTATATAACGCTACAGACCCCGATTCATCCGATTCAGACAAAGAATTATATATAGAGAAAAAAACGGTGAAAGACGAAGTTACTATTTATTTATCGGAAGAAGAAGAAGAATGGAAGGTACGTTTAACTATTTCTTTAATAATTAATTAATTAACTAATTAATTAACTAATTAACTAATTAACTAACGAAATTATTATAGACCGATCCATTAAATTACTGGAAGTTATATACGAAAAAGTACCCTACTTTAAGTATTTTAGCACGGCGTTATTTAGCGATACCGGCTACTTCAGCGGCAATTGAGGCTATATTTTCAATAAGTAGTAATATTATTACGAAACCACGAAATAAGCTTTTACCGGATACCGTTAAAAAGCTTATATTATTAAAGAGTTGGAAACTAAAGGATTTAGACGATTTAGAAAGGGATTTATTTTTTAATAATAACGAAGGGGATAACGACGATTAAAATAGGGTTTTTAGTATTAGTTTTATTTTAAATAAATAATTTATATTTTTTTATCTTTAAAAAAATTAATTAATTAAAATTAATTAAAATTAAAATTAATTAATTAAAATTAATTTTAATTAATTTTAATTTAGATTTTAAAAATTAAATTTAATTTTTATTTTTTAATTTTAATTTAGGTTTTAAAAATTAATTTTAATTTTAGTATAAATTAATTTAATTAATTTTAATTTAGTTAAAAATTAAATTAAAAATTAATTTCCCAACCCTGGTTATACTTAATAAAAGTACGAAAACGTTATCTTTAAAGCTAAATTATATAACTTTCGTTATTTTATATTACTTAATATAAACGGTGCCCTATAGGCAGGGTTAGGAATTAGTTTTATAGTTTTAGTATAAACTAAAACTAATTTTAATATATTAAATTTAGTTTTAGTACGGGTATAAACTAATTTAGTAAACTAAATTTAGTTTTAGTACGGGTATAAACTAATTTAGTAAACTAAATTTAGTTTTAGTACGGGTATAAACTAATTTAGTATACTAAATTTAGTTTTAGTTTATACTAAAAGTTAGGTTTATTTATATTAAAAGTTAAGTTTATTTATATTAAAAATAAAAATAATAAGATAAATTTAGTTAATTTAATATAATTTAAACGTTATTAAAATAAATAATTAGTATAAAAAAATAAACCTTTTTTAAAATTAAAAACTAACTATAAAATTTAATAAAATTAAAAATTAATCGTCTTTTTCTATACTATTTAATAAGTTATTTAACTTATTAATATCTATAATTTTCTAATACTTTAATAAAATAATCTTTTTAACCGTTTTAAGTAATAAACGGTTCCTATTTTTAGTAATAATATTATTACTAATAGAAAAAACACGTTTTACCGTTACCGATATAGCTAGAATCGTTAAATACCGCCTAGTTAAAATACTTAAAATTAGGAATTTTTTATTTACCGCTTTTTAATAATTTAACGGATTAATCTAATTAAAAGTTAATAATTTAATTAATTAATTTTAATTTCAATTAATTATTTAAACGTTAATTAGTTAATTAATTATTTATTTAAACGTACGTCTTTAATTTTATAGTCTTCGTTAAAATATATAATATAGTCGTCTTTTTATTATACCGAAGTAACGTATAAATTATCGTTATTATCGTCTTTATTATCTGTTTATATAGAATTTTCGGTAATAATAGCTAATTCGTCGAAGGATTCGTTTACGTTTATATTAACGTTTAATTCGGCCTTAACCCTTTTTATATAATTAAAGGTTAATAAAACGGTATAAAAATGTATTAATAAAAAAACGTTAATAATTAACTTACTCGTTATATTCACGCTTTAATAAATCTAGTACGTCGTTATAAATAGTTAGATAAAAGTATAAAAGACCGTTGTTTTTAAAATATCGGTCTTTTAACCGTAGGTCTAGTAGTAGCCCGATTATAAAAGGTTTAAATTCGTCTAAATTCGTAGTTCTTAACTCTTTTAGAAAGTATTTTTCTAGTTTATTAATACCGTTATTTATAGCGTTTATAAAGCTAGTAAAATAAAACGCCTATTAAAAAGTTAGTTAAATATTAATTAATTAATTAAATATTAATAAATTAATACGTACTAGGTCTTAGTGGTTTATTTTTAACGTATTAAAATCCGTTATTAATTCGTTTAATTTATTATATATTTAGTAAATATATAATAGGGCCGTAGGTAATATAATATAAGACTTTACTTATAATTTAATCGAAGGCTTTAAAAAAACGTAAAATATCCGTAAAAGATACTTTATAGCCAGCTATTCTTTTTGATTTAAAAATATCCCTTTAAATTTAGCGTTATTCGTAAGGTTATAGACGTATATTAAGGGTTCTTTTAGTTCGTAAAACGTATTAAGTATATAAAACGCAGAATTCCACCGTGTAGCGTTATCTTTTAAAAAAGTAAGTTATTAACGTATTTAATTAAATTAAAATAATTAAAATAAAACGTTAAGTTTTAAATAACGTACCGAATAGAATCACTTTAACGTTATAATCCGGTGGTAATACACGATTTCGTTTATTTATATTAATACCCTGTATTAATAGGTTTTTAATTTCGTGTACGTATTTTATTAACGTAATTATACGTCAGATTCGGGTAATAAAACCTATTAAAATATTAATAAAAAAATAAAATATATTAAATAAAGTGAATAATTAACGTACTAATTTTAGTTAAATTAAAATTTATATCGTCGGTTATTATTTCCGATAAAAACGATTCGTCTTTTGTGTTTAAAATATATTCAGCTAATATATCTTTAGCCATAAGATTAATTATATGGGTAACGTATTTTATATCGTTATTAAAGTCGGAATAGGTTAACGAATATAATTCGTTTTTAAATAACGTTATAAACGTTGAATTATTAGAGGCGTTATCTCGTATAATACTAGTAGTATTCTTAGTTAAAAAGTAATTTATTACCGTTTTTTTTTAATAAAAAATTAACGTTTACACTAACCTAAAGATGTTTTTTATATTTAATACGGCGTAATTATTAAGTATTAAAAAGATTTCATCGTAAATATTTTACCCGGTATGAATAGTAGTTAATTCGTTAAATCCTATTAATAGTATTAATTAGTTTTAATTAACGTAGTATATATTTTAATTAATTAATACTATGAATATATAGTAGTCACTAACCGATTAGTTTATAAATAAGCTTAAAATCAGAGTTTATATAGGATATTATTAACCCTAAATAAGATGTTTATATATTCGAAGTCTAAATATCGAAAGTTAAAGAAAATCGGCCGAAGTTTTATATATTTTTCGTTAATTCTAAATTAATTAACTCCGTCTAATTATTAAATGTATCGTTTAATATAGTTTTTATTTTTTTTCGATTAATAACCGGTGATTAGTTAAAATTAACGTTAATTAACGCTAATTAATATAAATTAATATAAAAATTAACGTATTACTTACTTATTATAATAGTATAATAAATCTTTAAATAACGTAGAGTCTAATATATTAAAAGAGAGATTATTATTAATAATAAAAGCTAATATTTTGTTATTAACTTCGTCCTCTTTAATCACGTTATCGTAATTCGTATTAGCCCGTATACGTTTTCTAGGTTCTACTATAAAAAAACTAGTAGAATTCGGTAAGTCGGTAACTAATTAAATTATTAGTTAATTAATAAATTAATAGTTAATTATTAAAATTAAATCTCTTATTAAACTAACTTTTTTTTAACGTTGCTTCTGTTTTTTTATTATAAGCGATTATAGGGTGGTGTTTTATATAGTGATATACGTAATTCGAGCTTTGAAAACGTTGTAAGTTTTCTGTTTTTTTATAGCCACATCTAGTTATTTAAATATTAATTAGTTATTTAATTAATAATTAATTAATTAAGTATTAAGATTAAATAAGGTAAATAGTTAAAAAAATTAATTAAAACTTACTGGGTACATTCTACTCTAACTTGACGATCCTCTCCTTCTTTAAACGGTAATAAAGTTCTTTTAATTAAACCGTTATAAACGATATATATAGGCGATTCTAAATCATCTAATACATAGTCCGGGTGATTAATATTAGCTTTATTTTTACCCTTATTAATAAGTAAGGGTGAATTAAATAAACTAGAGGGGGCCTTTAAAGTGGCTACCTCAGAGGGAGCGTTAGTGGGTGAGTAGCTAATATCGGAAGCCATTTTTTAAAAAGTTAAAAAAAGAATTTAAAATAAAAAGTCTTAGTTAAAAAGGGGGTTTTTTAAAAAAAAATAGTTAAAATTTCATGTTAAGAATATTCTTAAAATATTTAAAATATAGGCCAGCTATACTTTTTTATTTTATATAGATGAATAAAAGAGATACGTTTACCGTTTTTAATTTTTATAGAAGGTGGGAAATATATATATATATAGTTATTCTTCTTCTTAGAAAAAAAAATTTTACACTTTAAAATAAAAATATATTTAGATTTTATCTTATAGTTTAAAATAAATATATTTTAAAACGTACCCGTATTTTACGTTTAGATTTAAAACGTATCCGTATTTTATACTTAGATTTAAAACGTATTCGTATTTTACGTTTATATTTAAAACGTATTCGTATTTTACGCTTAGATTTAAAACGTACCCGTGTTTTACGTTTAAACTTAAAACGTATTCGTATTTTAGGCTTAGATTTAAAACGTACCCGTATTTTACGTTTAGACTTAAAACGTATTCGTATTTTACGCTTAGACTTAAAGCTTTTTCTTTTTTTTAATTATATTTTTAATACTTAATTCGGTCTATATAATACCCTTTCTTCTCCCTTTAACCTTTTCGTTTTTTTCTTCTTTATTCTATACTATCACCTCTTCTTATTATTATACTACTATTTCTACTGTTTTTTTTTTCTTCTTCTTTTTTCTTCTTTTTTCTTCTTCTTTTTTCTTTTTCTTTTTTCTTTTTTTTTTTCTATCTTTCTTTACACTTTTTTCTTAAAACTTTTAAAGGTAAGCGTGGTTTTTTATTATAATAATAACGTCTTCTTTATTAAACTTTAAGGTTAGTTAAAGTTTAATAAAAAGGTTACGAAATCGTTTATCTAGTTTTATTAAACGTTTCGTTATAACTTTAATTATAAAAAAGCTTTTATATAAGGATTTAGGCTTTTTTATATTTAAAGGAAGGTTAAGGTTTTTTAATCCTTATATTAATTAACCTTACCTTACCTAACAAAAAAGATATTATACTTAAAGAACTAGATATTTAAGTTTTTAATCTTTTTCTATCTCGATACGTATACGGCGGTAAATAACGTTTATTTAAAACGTTATCCCTTTAGAGAGGGTGTTTATATATTTATTAACTATCTAACTAATAGTTTTTAAATGTATAGGCTATATTATAATAATTAACTAACGTTTACTTTTTTAGTTAAAAGGGTTTTATTTAACGATGTTTTAATAAACTATTAAAAGGTAAGTAAACGTTAGTTGTTTATTTAGTGTATTTTTAGTTAACTTAAAAGCTTTAACTTTACCGTTAAAGAGAATAAAAACTAACGTTTACTAAGACTAGTTTATTTATTACGATACGTTTTTTAAGGTAAGCGTTAGTTTATAGCTAAGTAAACGTATTAGTTTTAGATAGTTTAATTAATTTATTAGTAGAGGTTATAAATTAACGTATTTAGATTTTAATTTTATTATTAGTTATTTATTTAATATAGTTTTAACTTTAACTTTAATTAAAATAAGAATTAATTTTTAATTTTTAACTAATTAAAATTAAATAGGTTTAATTAAAGTTAAAGAACTTTATTTTTAATACTTATTTAAAGATAATATTTATTATATAATAAAAAATAATTTTTATATATATTAATCATTTAATATACTAAAACTAAATTTAATATACTAAAACTAAATTTAATATACTAAATTTAGTTTTAGTACGGGTATAAACTAATTTAGTATACTAATTCCTAACCCTAAATATACCGTCGAGCGGTATTAGATTAAATATAAAGAGTTATATTTAAAAAGTAAAAGTTATATAATAACGTAAAAAAGTAATACTAAGTAAAAAAATAAACTTATTATTACGTTTATATTTACTGTAAATATTACGTTTAACGAGTTTAATATAATTACGATTAATATATAACCTTTTTACTTTTTTTACTTTAAAAATACGAATTTATAATTATTCGATACCGGTATAAATAATTATACCGTTAACGATAAAAAGTAATTTTTACCCGGGATTATAAAAAAGGTTAACGTAACGTTTAATACCGGTAACGGTAAGGTTAATACCGGTATAATAAGTACCGTTAGGTTTATAATAAAAAACCCGAAAGGAGAGCCGGTAAAGATTTTACTCCGTAATATATTATATAATCCCGGTATAAATATTAACTTTTTATTAAGGTTACGTTTTTACTAGGCCGGTGGTTTTATTTATTAAAACGGTACCTTTATTAACCCGGAGGGTAAATATTTAATAAAGTTAAACGTATTAAGTTATAATTTTTATATCTTTATCCGTATTACCGATATCTCGAAGTCGGTAACCTTTAATACTCTTTATTATATACTTATTACGACGGAAAAAGTATAATTATAATTTCGTTAAACGAACGTTAAAGGTTACGGTTTATTTATTAATCTTTTAATTATTTAAAGTTAAAGGCGTTTAAATAAATAATTACGGTAATAAAGAGCGGTACGTTAATTATATTAAACGTTATTAATAAATATAAAAAGGACGATCCGTATAAACCTTATAAAGTCTCGAAGATTATATACTTTAAGTTAAAAGACCGAAGGGTTAATAAAATAACGTTACCGGAAAAAGTTTACTACCTAGATATTATTGTAATTAAATAACGGTTTAACGAAGGATATCGTTAATTAAAAGTAAACTTATATAAAACTACGAGTAAGATTTAAATTTATTCTTTATATTAAAGTCCGATTATAATATTAACGTAAAAGCGACAATTAATTATAATATTAATCGTTTAAAAAAGAAGTTTAAAAAATATAATTAAATAACGGTATAAACGTATAAGTAACGATATATAAGAAGTATTACCGTAACGAAGGTATAAAGTTAAGGGTTAGCCCGCCGTATCGTTATAAGTAAAATAATAAGATTAAAAGGATAGTTCGGCGTATTATCGTTAAAATATATAAGATTATAATCGTTTAAAATTTTAATCGAACTTTAACCGGAGATTATTAAGGCGATAACTTATTTATATAACGTAACCGTTAAAGTAAACGGAATAATACCTCTCGTAAAATAAAAACGTTACGTTAAAAATCCCGATTTTAAGCTAAATTTATCTTACCTAAAAACTTTAAGTTATAAATACTTTTTCCGAAAATACGACTGTTTAATTTAAAGGTAATATATTATTAAAATAAAGGTATAAAAAGAGGAGGGTATATTAATAAGTTTTAAAAAACGTTATTTATACCGCGTATACGGGTTAAAGATTAAATAAATTATTATTACCGTTAATATATACCTTTATAAATAATAAATAATAATATTATTAAAGTTAACTTAAAAGTATATAACGTAAAATAAAAATTATTACGGTTATTAATAATAACGACGATATAATAATTACCGTTAAAAAAAGATTACGAACTTTATACGGTACCGGTAACCGAAGCCGTCGACGAAAAAAAAACTTACCGAAATTTAAAAGGGAAAGTAAAAATAATATAATAAACTTAAAAAATATAAAAAGGGAGTCCTTAAAAGACGACGGTATTGTACCGGAGGATTTTTTACGGTAAAAAACGATAACGACGATTTTATTATATATCTCCTTTAAAAGAAAAATACAAATTCGAATTTTATTAACTTTTATAATATAACCACGTTAAACGATAATATTATTAAAGTATTTACGTTTATTAAAAGACCGGATTTTAATAATTTTAACGTTCGATAAGTTATTTACCGGAAGATAAAAAGTTTATTCGATTATAAAGTAATTTTATTTATAAAAAAGTTAAAAAATAAATATATTATTAACTTAAAAATTATACTTTAATAAAAACGTAACCCCGGCGGAGTCGAAATAAAAAAAAAAGTACGTATTATTATTAAAGGATTTAAATAACGTAAAAAAATTAATTTCGATAAAACGATAACGACGATATTATAATCCGATTTATAACGAATAACTTTAACCCTTACCGCTTAAAAAATAATATAATATAATAATAGTTTTAACGTTACGGGCGGCTTTTAGGCCGCCCACCTCCTTAAAGGTATATAACAGGTAAGGGCGGGTATATAAGGCCCCCTTTACCGGACCTAGTCTTTATAAGTACCTAAACGGGCAGGTCCTACCGTAGGCCGTACCCTCCGGTTAGCGCGGTACTCGGTTAAAATTATTCTATTTATAGTATATAATATACTTTTAATATAATTTTAATTTAACGGTTTAATAGACTTTTTTAATGGGATAATTTTTTAAAGATAAAAGAAAAAGAGAGGGTTACCCGCTTAAGCGTAGTAATTATAAGATATAAAAGAAATATAGTTAAGTTATAATAAAGAGTAAAAAGGAAGCCTCGACGTTTAACCGGGGCGTCCGGGACCGGCCGGAGGTTTACTTACCGGGTTTATTAATTTTACCGTTATTTACGCGGCCGGTAATAAATAAGGTATTTTAAGACGGTAACTTCGTTATAAAAGTATTCCGTTTACGTATCGGCGTCCGGGTAAAAGTAGTTATAATATTAAATAAAGTCTTTATAACCGGTACGTTAAATTAATAACGTATAAAGGAATTTTTATAATAATTTAAGTTTTAACGGCTCTTTAAGAGAGTAATTAAAGCTTTAATAAATATACGTTTTTAAAAGCTTACTTTTAACGTATTTGTCTTCGTTTTACTTTATAAGGCCCGGTTATTAATCGAGCGGACGTTGTTAAAATTAAAGGTAACTTCGGTAACCTCGTCGGGTTATTCGTTTTTAACGTAATCTTTAATTAATTTATTAGCGTAGTCGTTATTAAGTATATTTTAATAACCCGAGTATTAAACGGTGGTAACGGAGTATTATTTTATAAGGTTATAAATAATTAAAAACGTTTATTAAAATATATTTAGTACTTTACCTTTAATATATTAAATAACGGATATATTATCGATATATAATTAAATACGGCCGGTACCGGTAATATAACGAAAAGCGATAACGACTTATATAAGCCTTAAAATATTTTAATAACTTTTACGTTAAAAATATAGGTTTAATTATATAATTAAACATTTTTCGTAATTATTATTATTATTATTATTATTATTATATTATATAATTATACTTAACGTACCGGTAATTACCGTCGAAACTTATTTTTATATACTCCGACCCGTCGAGGAATATAAAATAATTTTCCGACGGCCGGGCCGCTTTTTATACTTAAAAGGTTTATATAATTTATTTTTTTAAAACTTACCTTATAAAGTTTTTCCGGTAATTTAAAAAGTAATACAGAGTTATAAGTTAAATTTAAAGGAAAATAAAAAGGTTTTTAATTAAAAATTATATTTATATATATTTACGTAAAGGTTAATTATAACCTCGGTTATATACGTTTTAAAAGATCGCCGCTTGTCGTATTAAAGGGTATTTAACGTCGACGGTACGAATACGAAGTATTTAACGGTATTTTACCTATTTTAAGGTTAACTCGCCTAACGGAAGTTTTATGTTTCGGATAAGGGTAATATTAAAGGTAATCCGTTAAATTAAAAGGATTACCCGAACGGCGGCAATTATTATTTTTTAAATAACGTCGATATATTAACCTTTACGGGTAAAGATTTACGAGTTATAAGTTATACTCCGGCTCGTTACCGACCGTCGGTGTTTTATATATTAAACTTCGACTTTATATAAAGCCGAGCTTAATATATAAATAACGGTAGCCTAATATAAGGCGGCGGGGGGCGGGTTATAATTATAGGCCGTTAAAGACTAAAGGTAATTCGTTACTTTCGTCGCCTTAATAATTCGTTTTAATACGTAACGGTAGAAATTAAAAAGTTTATCTTAATATACGTTTAGTTAATATTATCGGGTAACGGGTAATCGTCGCTTTTTAAAGGGATCGGGTTAATTATAAGATTATTTATTTTTAATAACGGGTTTTTTTATAACGTTTATAGGTAATATATAATATCTTATATTTTTTTAAAGTAAAGAGAATTTTAAATTTTTTTCTTTACCGTAAAATATTTTATAAGTTTTATTAATATATCGTAATATTTTTATATAATAAAAGTAAAGCTCGGTAAATAAAAATATTATCGACGTAATTAATATATAATATTAAGTCTTATCGGAGTAACTTTATTATATATAAAATAAATTAAACCGATAAAAATAGTAAACTTTACGGTATACTATACCTCGTATAAATAAAGTCTATCCGTACATCGTTTAATTTAATTTAAACCTATTTATTTATTAAAAAGTTTTTAATTAACCGAAGATATAAAGGGGGTGGTATAATAATTAAACACCTAAAAGACGCCGTAACGCCGCGACGTCGTAGGTTCGAATCCCACCCCTTCTATACGAGTGATAAGTTTTATAGGGAGATTAGGGCCTCCTACGGTAAGCCACCTCGTAACCGAAAAAACGTCCAGGCTATACTTATTCCTACCTGGCGGCCTACCTCTTTACGTGATCGAGGGGCCGATTAGTACCCGTTAAGGTACTTTATTAAATCGTTAACGTAGAATATAGTGCGTAATAATACCGTTAATAATAAAGTTACCGTTTATACTTTATTAGATTAACGAATACCGTTAACTACCGTAACGCGCCGCGACTTTACGAGCTTTACCGGACTAAGTTTTCCCTTTAGGGTTTTATAGGTTATATTACCGGCCGTTAAATACTATTAAAATATATAGTTTATTAACGTATTAGAATTAAATTAAATTAAATTAAATTAAACCGAAGATATAATAAGGGTTAGCCGTTTATCCGTATATATACGAAGAAATAATTCGATAATACCGCGTTAAACGCCCTTTATATATTTATAATAATTACGTTAATTTCGTAATTATAAGTTAAAAAGGCTTCGATATTATATCCGAGGGTTATAAAAAGGTCGGTTATTAATCGACGGGGTAAGGCGCCGTTATATTAAGGATTAAATATATTATAAGTAAATACCGTTTATATAATCCTTCGGGTTATAAGGCGTTTTAATCCTTTAATTATATAAAAGATTAAAATTATAAACCGTTAAAAGTGTAATAATAATAGGTTTTTTTTATTTACCTTCGAGAGTATAACGATTTCGGCTTCTTTTTAAATACGGGGGAAATAGTTAATATATAAGTAGGTTTTATATAATTAACGGATATATTCTCCGATATAATTTTAAGTCGCCTTAAGTAAGTAAATTATAATTATATCGATATTTAAAGATATAATAATAATACCGATTATAACGGTCTCTGCCTTTTTTAGGTTTACGTATTAATTTTAAATAAGTTATCTAATACGGTAAACCGGTATAAAAGTTTGTCCCGAAGGGCCTCGGTTTTACAGACGGGCTTATATATTAATTAATCGCCGATTTATAATAATAAGGATTTAAACCGCGGTATTAATTTATATTAACTTATTACGTGGTATAAATTTTAATTATCGTAATACTCGTTAATAATATTACTTTAATAAGTTTACTTATTATAACGGATTATAACGAGGAAATTTTTACGGAGGTCTTTTAATACTTATATAACGTAATTTAATTTATTTATTTAAGTTTATTTTTAAACGGTGATAAAGACGGCGTAAACGTATAAATAAGCCAGAGTTTATTAATTAACGGCCCGCTTTTTTTAATAGATAACGGCCCCGGTAATAATAATAATTAATTTTAAGACCTCCCGGAGTTTTAAAGTCACCGTATTAAGTTTGGCGGGCGTAGCCGTGGCCCGATAAAGGGTAAGCTTAATAATTATATAATAATTATATTAACGAATAAAGAGAGTCGGTATTTTAAGATACAGAAGCCCGTATAGGTATATACGGAACGGTAATTAAAAATAGGTAATAATCGGCCCCTTTATTTATCTTCGGGATTATAACGGTAATAATAAAGGGAGCGTTCGAGAAAGTAAGGTTAATAATATAACCGGCCTAATACGTAACTACGTCGGCCTAGCTGATAAAGGTTAAATTTTATCGGTATATTTAATTGATTAAACGGTTACTACCGTCGGTTAAACGGGAGACGGGTTTAAACTCTAGGTATTTAACGTTAAAGTCACCTTTAATAATATAAAGGATAAAGACGGTTAAATTAATAATATAATTAAACGTATCCGGAAGGTTAAGTTATTTATAAACGTTAATAATAATAAGTTTATTAATTCGGATTTAAAGGATATCTTTTAAGCCGTTAAAGGGTATTTATTATACGGTTAGACCGGGCCGCTTTTTTATATATATAAAAACCCCGGGGGTATTACGTAACGCCGGCGTCGGCGTTTTACGTTCGGATTAATATATAAATATTGTAATAATTATTAATAGTAATTCGATTTATACCGAAAATATTAGGTTTTTATATATTTTAATTTTGATTTTAATTTTGATTTTAATTATATACGCTATATAGACTATATATTTTAATAGTATTCAGTGGCCGTTGGTTAACTTACTAAAAAAAAACCTTTTAATAGGAGAAAAAAAAATAAGTAAGTCCGGTATAGCTCGTAAGTTATACGCCAACTTACGGCTATTACGTTATAATATCGGTACGGTGTTATAATAAAGTGTGGGTATTTTAAGGATGTCCCTCTAGGTGTGGATATAGTGTGTGGGTAGTGGGATTAGTGTATATAGCTATTTATTATAATCTTATGGTGGCTTCGCTTTAGTATAGTAACGATATACGTTATTTAGTTATAGTTTACTAGCTTATTTTATTCCGGCCTATAAATTTACCGGGCGAGGGTGTATTAAGGGAAGAGTTACTAGTTCTACACCTAATTAACGATAATTTTCGCCGTTTTTAGTTTCGTTAATATATTTATAATATCGCGGCGGGTTCTTAGGGTGGTCCGTAGGGTGGTGTAGAGGCGTTATCGGCTATCGAGTGTTACTTCGTAGTCTAGTAGGATGTACGATACTATTTCGTAGGCGCCGTAGCGGTACCGTAGCGAGGTCGTCCCGGGTACTCGGCGGTGGAATAGGTAAGAGGCGAGTCCTACGTGGCCTATACGGAGTTAGTATAGTATACTACTTTCGTATTTCCGGAGGTGTTAATAGGTTAAAATAAGGAGAGATAGTTTATCTAGTGGGTTATTCGTACCGAGGTAGCTTTAAGTTTACGGTGGTAGAAATATTATTTTTTATTTATCGAGTTCTATTTTATAAGATAGTATAGTAGTAAGCGTATAGTATACGTCGTAGACTTATTTTACGATAATTATATACGGTCGCCGCGAGGGCGTTATATATAAGAGGTTACTATTAATTAACCGGGTATACTATTAGAAGATAAAGAGGTAAGGTTATAATATTTTTAGGGTTATAATTTTTTTACGGTATAGGTGGGCGATAAAGGGTAGTATACCTATCTTTAGTTCTAGTAGGTAGTACGGAGTTAATTTATATACTTTAACGACGATACGGAGGTACCGCCGTTAGGTCGTTATAAGGCCGCGTAAAAAAGGTAGTAAGGGTTTTACGTTAATAAAAAGGGTGGTTAATAATTATACTATTATACCGTAGGTTAAGACTAAACGGATATATATAATATATAGTTATCGTACGATATATATACGGTATCTCTAGGCGGACGATACGAGTCGGATTAAGGCGTATTCTTATATTTTTAATTTTCGTTAGATATATTAAGCGTAGGTTTTTTAGTTAAGTTTTCTATCGAAGACGATACCGAGTAGGCGGGTAGATTCGCTTAAGTAGACTACGATATCGCCGAGTTAAAGTATTAAGGTAATTATTTATTAACGTTTATAAAAATATATTATAACGTTTTTCTTAGGTACGAAGGTTAGTCCGTATCGTTTTACTTACGAGAGGTATATTTTTTATACTACTTTTAATTATCGGTAAATGTATTTATATAACGGTCCGATAATAATAAGGTTTATATCGTCGGCGAACCCGATAATAAATACGAGCGACGCCGTTACGAGGTCTTTATATAAAGTACCGATATAAAAGAGAAAGAGGATAGGGGATAGGGTTAAACCTTACGGTACGCCGGCGCGGAGGTAGTATTTAAGTATAGTTTAATTATCGAATAATAAAGTAGTTAAGCGGTTAATAAAGAAGCTACGATATTAACGTATAAACGTAAGCGGTAATCCTTTATAATAGAGTATATATAAGAGACGTTCGTAATTAATTATATTAAAGGCCCCTTTAATATCGAGTTAAAGTAATATTACTTCCGCGCTTAAGTTTTAAACCGAGTATATTAAAGTACGGAGTAGAAGGTACGTAGTTTTAGTAAAGCGATTAACTCGGTTATTAAATTAATTATTTAAAAGGAGGTTATATTTTTCCGTTATCGTTATAAGTTTATAAGTAATTAACGTTTCTATTACCTTACCGATTATATTTAAAAGTAAGATTAAGCGGTATACGCCGGTTATTTATTTTACTTTAATTAATTTATTTAATTTCGTAAGTACGACTACGTTAACTTACCGGAAGTACGACGGGTAATAACTAAGTATTATACTAACCATCGCGATATACGTAATAACGGTGTAAAGTTATTTCCCTAACGTTATAAAGAAACCTATTAAAAGGTTATCCGAGCCCGGTACCTTCTACGGTCTTATCTTTAAGATTATTATTACGATATCGTTTAAACTTATATATAAATCTATCTCGACTATTAGTACTTTTTATTAAAGTGTAGGTATATCGGTAAGGTCGGTTAACGACGGCGGGAAGAACCGTTATACGAGTACTTCGCCTTTATCGGGGTATAATATCGTTAAGCCGTTACTTAGGTTATTTTTTATTAATAGTAGGAGGTGGGCGGGTTCTTAGGGGGCGTAACTTCGTAGGCGGGCCTATTTAATTAATCTTTATAAGTCGGTTAAGTTTTCGTTTATCGTATTAACTTTTTTACGTTATTATTCGTACTTCGCCCGTTTAATAGCTAAGTGGTATAACTTTTATACTCGTTAATATAACTATTAGTTAAAGTCGGTACGGCTTACCGACTACGTTCGGTACGTTTTACGAGATACCTATAATATCGTTTCGGTTTTTACGTTTTACTATAATTATAGGGTTCGTTTTAAGGATTTTTTTAATTTAACGTATTTATTAACGATATCCTATAGGGCTTTAATAACTACTTAAATATATACTTCGAGTTCGTTTTTTATAAAGAGTTCGTCGACGTTACTTAACGGTATTATCGTCGCGAGGGACTTTACGAGGTTAACGTCGAAGTTTTTCTAATTTTATTTAAAGAGGTTCGTTTAGAGAGGTGGGTTAACGGAGATATTATAAGTTAGTAATATATAGTTAAATCCGACGAAGGTTAACGGATTAAGGCTTTAAATATAAAGGCCTTATAACGCTTATACGAGGTCTATAGTAAAGTTACGACGTTTATAACTTAACTATATTATTATACCTAGTAGAGTTAATAGTTTAAGGTTTACGCGGTATATAATTTAAAGGAGCGTATTTATATATAGTAATAACCGGTCGTATCGGTCCTATATTAGATAATATATATTAAAGTCGCTTAATATAAGATAACGACCTCGTTATAACGTTATATTAATTTTCTTAAGCGGGTTATCCTATATAGGGAGGTTCGGGTCTAGTAAGTAGATTAACTAAATAATTATTTACGGTTAATATAGTAATTATAGTATAATTACGTATTAATCGTTACCTACTTAGTACGACTACGTTATAAGTCTTTAACGTTAGTATACGAAGATTATTACGCGGCCGGGGGCGAGGATCGGGAGGTAGAGCGTAGATAAGGGTAGCTATAGTTATTTATATAGGGTAAGGTGTAGTTTTTAAATAGTTATAATATCTAGTTCGTTATAATCTTATAACGTTATTTCCGTATTATTTTTATTTCGGTTAATATTTTATTAGGTTACCGTGATTATAACTATATTTTTTATAAGGCCGGTATCGTTATTATTAATTAGGGTGGGTTATCGAGTATTTAGTTATCGGTAAGGGTTCGTAACGATATAACGCCGAACGCTGGTTATTACGGGAGGGAGGAGAATAAGTTTATAATATTTAAGTCTATAGTATTATAAGGTACCGTAAACTTCGGAGGTCTTCCTCGGCGGTTAGGGTTAACGTTAATAGTTTAAGGGGGGGGTATAGTCTTTTCCGGGGTAGGTCGTCCGTAGTATAGTTATAGGTTAACGTAGTTATCGTTACGTAAAATATACGCGGTCTATATAAATATACTACTACAGCTTATTTCTTTACGGCGGTTATTACTAGGTATTTCGAGTCCTATACTAGGTGGTTCCCTCGGTAATTAATATAGACTCGGTATAATATCGCCGGGGATAGGGTATATATATTATCTTTTAGGTGTACCGGTTTTACGTAAAAGCTATAGCGGGCTTATTTCGTATAAAACTTAGATAGGTACCCGAAAGAGTAGTAGTTATAATATCTTATAATTTATACGGCCGCCGTAAAAGGTTCGTAGTAAAAAAGCTACGACTTCTAGGCGAGGCCTCGGTTATATAGCCTTTATATTACGTTAATATCAGTAAGGTGGAGGAGGATTTATCTTAAGATATTATTTCTTTTTAATAGTATTTTAACGGTATAGATTATAGTTTTTATAATACGTAAACTATATAACCGTAATATCGCCTCGTTTATATAAAGTACGACCGGTATATTTTTAACTAAGACTAAGAAGGTCTTTAATTTAAGTTTTACGGTTTCGTTAAAGGCCTTAATAATCTAAAACGTATTAAATACGTAACGTACGGCCGGTTATTAAAAGCGGATAATAGTATCGCCGCTTAGTAGTTAACGTATTCCGACTACGTCGCCTTAAGGGTTAATAACCGCGTTAATAACTTTCGTAATTTCTTAATAGTTATATATCGGGGATAACGCGGTTTTTTCCGTATAAATCCTAAGTTTATAACGATCCCTTTCTAAGTTAATTATAGCTTAAGTTAATACCTAGGCTAGGGTTTAGGCGTAGGTTAAGGGGTGGGTCGTTAGTTTAAGGGTATTAACTATATAAAGAACTACTTTAAATTTTAAGCGTATTACGATAATAGGCTATATCGCGGTAATAACATTACGTATTATCGCGTAGACTTCGTTTATTTTACCTAGAAGGATATACTTTTCGATTCCGGTGTTAATAAGGATTTTATTCTAATAGCGGTCGGTAGAGGTCGCGGTGTCGTTACGAAGGTTAGTTAGTTAGCCTTCGGGCGGCGCGTGGCGGGAAGCGTTAAGGTTACTTTCCCCTTCGCGTACGCGATACGCGTTACCGGCGTTAGTATACGCTATCGCGGCGAGGGATTAGCGACTAATTGACGATAATTATTTAATATTTCTAATAATACGCGCGTAGTTATAATACTACGCGTTTATTATCGAGTTTTCTTATTTTTATATATTAATAACGTTAATTTATTATTTATTATAAAGATCGAGGAGAGTATTATAAGTTTATAATTTTTTTTAAATATTAATTTAAATTATTTAAAGGTTATTAAATACGGTAGTTTAATTTCGGTTATATTTAACCCGGATCGTATTATATATAACGATCCGGTAAGTTAAAAGCTTTTAATAAATTAAATATATTAACTTCGTTTAAGTTATAGTATTTAGATTATCGTTAACGGGGTACCTGTTTTATAACCCGGGGGATATATTATAATTACGGTTTCGTTTTTTCCGTACCGGTCGGTTATTTAACTTACTCCGGGATTTAATATAGTTACGGGTTTTTTTTCGTATTATAGGTATAAAGGTAAATTTAATTTTTTTATCGGCTTCGTTATTAATAAAAGGATTAAATTATACTCGGGTTAAGGCGGTTAATATATTAATAGTAATCCCAGTCGGGGCGGAAGTACGGTATATACCGGGGGGGGGGATAGGTTTCGGGCCTAGTTATCGTTTTAACTTTAAGGGCCGGACGGTCCGGGGGTATAATGATTAAGGTTAATAATATAAACTTTATTATACGTTTACCGGCCGCCTTTCCGTATAATACGAGATTAAATAATAAATAACCGAAATAATTAATTTATATATCGTATAAGTATAATTAAGTAATATTTATAAACAGATAAATAAAGGCCGTAATAGTTAATATATTAAAAAGATACAGTATATAACATAATTATATACTTTTTAATAAACTTACCGTAATTCGGGTAATATAAAGTCCGGAGGTAGGTTTAAAGGTTATAATACCGTTAATATCCGTCGGTATATAATATAATTTTTAAACGGTATCGGATAGTTTAAAAAAAGTCGTTAATATCGAATAACTAAAAAGGTTAAACGGGTTTTTTAAAGGAGAGGAGTAAAAAGGTTATTATATACGGCTCGTTAACGGTTTTTCGGGTAAAATAAGTTTAAAACGGTATTTATCCCGTTTAAGTTATAACGTTTTTAATAATTAATTATTAAACGTTTTAATTTTAGTAAAAAAGTCCGGTAATATAATAAGTTATATTATAAATTATATATATATATTATTTTATACTTAATTTTATTATTAAAGTTAATAAATTTAAATAAATCGTTTTTATATATTAAAAGAGAGCGTTATATATTTCGGTAATATTAAATCGAGTTACTTATCCCGTTTAAGTTAATATTAAAGTTAATAATTTAACTAATTAAATAATTTTTTATTTAATTATTATAAAGTAGGTCTTTTTATTGAATTATTTTAAGTTAAATTTAATAAAGACTCGTATATTTGATTTAAACTTACCGTTAAAGGTTAATAAAGTAATAATAATTAATAATCGAAGTAAAAGCGGGTAACCGTTCCAGCTTAAGGCGCCGGCCGCGGTAATAATTATTACGTCTGTTTATAAATACGTCGTAATCGTTATATAATTAAGTAATTTAATATAATTAATAATATTATCCGGCGAAAGTAAATTAATTAAAACCTAACGGAACCGGTTAATTAATTATTAAAAAACATACTTTTTTATTTTATTTAAAAGGTTATTAATATAATTTTAAAAAACGATATTTAGCTTAATAATTACCGTAACTTATACGTCGAGCTTAATATAGGCTTACTCGATTACGGCGTCGATTTACGTTAATATTATATTCGGTTTTCTTTTATTAATAAAGGGGCGGAGGTAAATAAAGACGGCGGGTTATAATAAGTTAACTCTCGGGCGGTGTAGAGTTATAAGGGAGGAGATACCGGGCGGGTATATATATTAACTGTTTAATACGAGTACCGGCCGGCGTACCGTACCGTACGGCGTGCCCGGGAGGGCCGTCGCCGGTATAACTTTTTCTTTTTATATTATTATATAATACGAAAAGCGTATAAGTATTATACGTAGCACGGTACGGGGAGTAGGTATAATTAGTCTGATAAGAAAAGGGGTAAGGTAATCTTACTTATTGTAAATAATATGAATATTATGCGCGTATTATACGATATATAAAAAAATAAAATACGAAGGAGAGTTATACCGTTTAAAAAAAGCCGTAACGTACGATAGTTAAACGTAATAATCGTGTATCTATACGGTCTCCTTTATTATAAAGTCTACTTAAATATAAACGATTTATAATATATTTTCTTTAACCGGTATTTCGACTTAACCGACGGCGTAAAATATACGAAAGGCCGTATAATTTATTTATAATAAACCTTATATAACTTAAAATAGGGGGTTTATTAACAAAGGAGGAAAAGGGATAAAATATTAATAAATTTTAAGTTTTACCCGACTGTATCCGATAAGGTTATTTACGTTAAAGGAAGTATAATTATCGTAACGTACGTCGATAATATATTATATACCGGAGATAACGAAGATTTAAACGAATTTTTAAAAAGGGATTAACGAAAAAGTTTAAAGTTAATTTAACCGGAGAGTCGAGATAATTACTCGATATCGAGATCGACGTTTATCTTATAAATAAAGGTTATATGAAAGTCTTGATATATTAAAAAATATAATTATAAAACCTTTTAAAAAAATATAAAATATAAAATATACGTTTAATAACAATATTTATAAAAAAATCTTACCTTTACGAGATTTAATAAAAACGGAAAGATTTTATAAATATTAATATACGATAAGTAAATTAATTTATACGTAAATTATAACGAGATTAAATTTATCTTTCGTCGTTAAATAATAAATATAAACGATATTTATACCGATAAAAGATTATTATCGTAATATAAAGAGTTATACGGTACCTCGTTAATAAAAACGATTATAACGTAAAATATAAAAAAAAGGTAAACGGAGTAAAAAGATATAATTAATATCGACGTATATATTAACTCGTTTTTTACGGACGACCTCGTTAACCGAAAAAGTATTTATAATTATATAACGGTTATAATCGACGGCCTTATAATATAAATAAACCGTTAACTTCTAACCGTATATATATTAACGATTTAAATAAAGTATATTACCGTATATTATAACGTTACGTAAACGGCCTAAATACGTAATTTTATTATAAAGATTAATAAACTGTACCGGATCCGTTTTTTTATTAATAATTAATTAATTATAAAATTAATTAAATCCGGCGTTTTTCGGCTCGGTAATAATTATTATAAAGTAAAATTATATTAAGTCCGGAAAGAATACGAAACCGGTTATATAAAGTTCGTATACGTACCGACCGACGATTAATTAACCGATTTTATAACGAAGCCGTTAACCCGGACGGCCTTCGAGCGGTTAACGGGAAGACTAGTACGGAAGGTTAAGTAACCCGAAGACTAAAGAAAAAGAGAAGGGATTTTTTACGGGAGGAAAGCCCGGCTAGGCGCCTCCCCGGGGCTACCAAAGAGGTAGCGGCTCCGTTACGAGCGGCGAAAGGTTATAGGCAGGGTTGGGAATTAGTATACTAAATTTAGTTTTCACCCGTACTAAAACTAAACTAAACTAAATTTAGTATACTAAATTTAGTTTATATTTTTTTAAACTAAATTTAGTATACTAAATTTAGTTTATACCCGTACTAAAACTAAATTTAGTATACTAAATTAGTTTATACCCGTACTAAAACTAAATTTAGTATATTAAATTTAGTTTTAGTATATTAAATTTAGTTTTAGTATACTAAATTTAGTTTTAGTATACTAAATAATTAATATATATAAAAATTATTTTTTATTATATATTAAATATTATCTTTAAATAAGTATTAAAAATAAAGTTCTTTAACTTTAATTAAACCTGTTTAATTTTAATTAGTTAAAAATTAAAAATTAATTCTTATTTTAATTAAAGTTAAAGTTAAAACTATATTAAATAAATAACTAATAATAGAATTAAAATCTAAATACGTTAGTTTATAACCTCTATTAATAAATTAATTAAACTATCTAAAATTAATACGTTTACTTAGTTATAAACTAACGCTTACCTTAAAAAACGTATCGTAATAAATAAACTAGTCTTAGTAAACGTTAGTTTTTATTCTCTTTAACGGTAAAGTTAAAGCTTTTAAGTTAACTAAAAATACACTAAATAAACAACTAACGTTTACTTACCTTTTAATAGTTTATTAAAACATCGTTAAATAAAACCCTTTTAACTAAAAAAGTAAACGTTAGTTAATTATTATAATATAGCCTATACATTTAAAAACTATTAGTTAGATAGTTAATAAATATATAAACACCCTCTCTAAAGGGATAACGTTTTAAATAAACGTTATTTACCGCCGTATACGTATCGAGATAGAAAAAGATTAAAAACTTAAATATCTAGTTCTTTAAGTATAACATCTTTTTTATTAAGTAAGGTAAGATTAATTAATATAGGGATTAAAAAACCTTAACCTTCCTTTAAATATAAAAAAGCCTAAATCCCTATATAAAAGCTTTTTTATAATTAAAGTTATAACGAAACGTTTAATAAAACTAAATAAACGATTTCGTAGCCTTTTTATTAAACTTTAACTAACCTTAAAGTTTAATAAAGAAGACGTTATTATTATAATAAAAAACCACGCTTACCTTTAAAAGTTTTAAGAAAAAAGTGTAAAGAAAGATGGAAAAAAAAGAAGAAAAAAGAAGAAGAAAAAAGAAGAAGAAAAAAGAAGAAGAAAAAAGAAGAAGAAAAAATAGTAGAAATAGTAGAATAATAATAAGAAGAGGTGATAGTATAGAATAAAGAAGAAAAAAACGAAAAGGTTAAAGGGAGAAGAAAGGGTATTATATAGACCGAATTAAGTATTAAAAATATAATTAAAAAAAAAGAAAAAGCTTTAAATCTAAACGTAAAATACGAATACGTTTTAAATCTAAACGTAAAACACGGGTACGTTTTAAATCTAAGCGTAAAACACGAACACGTTTTAAGTCTAAACGTAAAACACGGGTACGTTTTAAATCTAAGCGTAAAATACGAATACGTTTTAAATCTAAGCGTAAAACACGAATACGTTTTAAGTCTAAGTATAAAATACGGGTACGTTTTAGATCTAAACGTAAAACACGAATACGTTTTAGATCTAAGCGTAAAACACGGGTACGTTTTAAATCTAAACGTAAAACACGGGTACGTTTTAAGTCTAAGTATAAAACACGGGTACGTTTTAAATCTAAGCGTAAAATACGGGTACGTTTTAGATCTAAATATAAAATACGGGTACGTTTTAAAATATATTTATTTTAAACTATAAGATAAAATCTAAATATATTTTTATTTTAAAGTGTAAAATTTTTTTTTCTAAGAAGAAGAATAACTATATATATATATATTTCCCACCTTCTATAAAAATTAAAAACGGTAAACGTATCTCTTTTATTCATCTATATAAAATAAAAAAGTATAGCTGGCCTATATTTTAAATATTTTAAGAATATTCTTAACATGAAATTTTAACTATTTTTTTTTAAAAAACCCCCTTTTTAACTAAGACTTTTTATTTTAAATTCTTTTTTTAACTTTTTAAAAAATGGCTTCCGATATTAGCTACTCACCCACTAACGCTCCCTCTGAGGTAGCCACTTTAAAGGCCCCCTCTAGTTTATTTAATTCACCCTTACTTATTAATAAGGGTAAAAATAAAGCTAATATTAATCACCCGGACTATGTATTAGATGATTTAGAATCGCCTATATATATCGTTTATAACGGTTTAATTAAAAGAACTTTATTACCGTTTAAAGAAGGAGAGGATCGTCAAGTTAGAGTAGAATGTACCCAGTAAGTTTTAATTAATTTTTTTAACTATTTACCTTATTTAATCTTAATACTTAATTAATTAATTATTAATTAAATAACTAATTAATATTTAAATAACTAGATGTGGCTATAAAAAAACAGAAAACTTACAACGTTTTCAAAGCTCGAATTACGTATATCACTATATAAAACACCACCCTATAATCGCTTATAATAAAAAAACAGAAGCAACGTTAAAAAAAAGTTAGTTTAATAAGAGATTTAATTTTAATAATTAACTATTAATTTATTAATTAACTAATAATTTAATTAGTTACCGACTTACCGAATTCTACTAGTTTTTTTATAGTAGAACCTAGAAAACGTATACGGGCTAATACGAATTACGATAACGTGATTAAAGAGGACGAAGTTAATAACAAAATATTAGCTTTTATTATTAATAATAATCTCTCTTTTAATATATTAGACTCTACGTTATTTAAAGATTTATTATACTATTATAATAAGTAAGTAATACGTTAATTTTTATATTAATTTATATTAATTAGCGTTAATTAACGTTAATTTTAACTAATCACCGGTTATTAATCGAAAAAAAATAAAAACTATATTAAACGATACATTTAATAATTAGACGGAGTTAATTAATTTAGAATTAACGAAAAATATATAAAACTTCGGCCGATTTTCTTTAACTTTCGATATTTAGACTTCGAATATATAAACATCTTATTTAGGGTTAATAATATCCTATATAAACTCTGATTTTAAGCTTATTTATAAACTAATCGGTTAGTGACTACTATATATTCATAGTATTAATTAATTAAAATATATACTACGTTAATTAAAACTAATTAATACTATTAATAGGATTTAACGAATTAACTACTATTCATACCGGGTAAAATATTTACGATGAAATCTTTTTAATACTTAATAATTACGCCGTATTAAATATAAAAAACATCTTTAGGTTAGTGTAAACGTTAATTTTTTATTAAAAAAAAACGGTAATAAATTACTTTTTAACTAAGAATACTACTAGTATTATACGAGATAACGCCTCTAATAATTCAACGTTTATAACGTTATTTAAAAACGAATTATATTCGTTAACCTATTCCGACTTTAATAACGATATAAAATACGTTACCCATATAATTAATCTTATGGCTAAAGATATATTAGCTGAATATATTTTAAACACAAAAGACGAATCGTTTTTATCGGAAATAATAACCGACGATATAAATTTTAATTTAACTAAAATTAGTACGTTAATTATTCACTTTATTTAATATATTTTATTTTTTTATTAATATTTTAATAGGTTTTATTACCCGAATCTGACGTATAATTACGTTAATAAAATACGTACACGAAATTAAAAACCTATTAATACAGGGTATTAATATAAATAAACGAAATCGTGTATTACCACCGGATTATAACGTTAAAGTGATTCTATTCGGTACGTTATTTAAAACTTAACGTTTTATTTTAATTATTTTAATTTAATTAAATACGTTAATAACTTACTTTTTTAAAAGATAACGCTACACGGTGGAATTCTACGTTTTATATACTTAATACGTTTTACGAACTAAAAGAACCCTTAATATACGTCTATAACCTTACGAATAACGCTAAATTTAAAGGGATATTTTTAAATCAAAAAGAATAGCTGGCTATAAAGTATCTTTTACGGATATTTTACGTTTTTTTAAAGCCTTCGATTAAATTATAAGTAAAGTCTTATATTATATTACCTACGGCCCTATTATATATTTACTAAATATATAATAAATTAAACGAATTAATAACGGATTTTAATACGTTAAAAATAAACCACTAAGACCTAGTACGTATTAATTTATTAATATTTAATTAATTAATTAATATTTAACTAACTTTTTAATAGGCGTTTTATTTTACTAGCTTTATAAACGCTATAAATAACGGTATTAATAAACTAGAAAAATACTTTCCAAAAGAGTTAAAAACTACGAATTTAGACGAATTTAAACCTTTTATAATCGGGCTACTACTAGACCCACGGTTAAAAGGCCGACATTTTAAAAATAACGGTCTTTTATACTTTTATCTAACTATTTATAACGACGTACTGGATTTATTAAAGCGTGAATATAACGAGTAAGTTAATTATTAACGTTTTTTTATTAATACATTTTTATACCGTTTTATTAACCTTTAATTAATTAAAAAGGGTTAAGGCCGAATTAAACGTTAATATAAACGTAAACGAATCCTTCGACGAATTAGTTATTATTACCGAAAATTCTATATAAACAGATAATAAAGACGATAGTGACGATAATTTATACGTTACTTTAGTATAATAAAAAGACGACTATATTATATATTTTAACGAAGACTGTGAAATTAAAGACGTACGTTTAAATAAATAATTAATTAATTAATTAACGTTTAAATAATTAATTAAAATTAAAATTAATTAATTAAATTATTAACTTTTAATTAGATTAATCCGTTAGATTACTAGAAAGCGGTGAATAAAAAATTCGAAGCTAATTTTAAGTATTTTAGCTAGGCGGTATTTAGCGATTCCAGCTACATCGGCAGCGGTGGAACGTGTTTTTTCTGTTAGTAATAATATTATTACTAAAAATAGGAACCGTTTATTACCTGAAACGGTTAAAAAGATTATTTTATTAAAGTATTAGAAAATTATAGATATTAACGAGTTAAATAACTTATTAAATAGTATAGAAGAAGACGATTAGTTTTTAGTTTTATTAGATTTTATAGTTAGTTTTTAATTTTAAAAAAGGTTTATTTTTTTATAATAATTATTTATTTTAATAACGTTTAAATTATATTAAATTAACTAAATTTATCTTATTATTTTTATTTTTAATATAAATAAACTTAACTTTTAATATAAATAAACCTAACTTTTAGTATAAACTAAAACTAAATTTAGTATACTAAATTTAGTTTATACCCGTACTAAAACTAAATTTAGTATACTAAATTAGTTTATACCCGTACTAAAACTAAATTTAGTTTACTATTTTAGTTTATACCCGTACTAAAACTAAATTTAGTATACTAAATTTAGTTTTAGTTTTAAAATACTAAAACTAAATTTAATATACTAAAACTAGTTTTAGTTTATACTAAAACTATAAAACTAATTCCTAACCCTAATTATCGCGTAAACTTCGTTTATTTTACCTAAAAGGATATACTTTTCGATTCCGGTGTTAATAAGGATTTTATTCTAATAGCGGTCGGTAAAGGTCGCGGTATCGTTACGAAGGTTAGTTAATTAACCTTCGGACGGTGCGTGGCGGGAAGCGTCAAGGTTACTTTCCCCTTCGCGTACGCGATACGCGTTACCGGCGTTAGTATACGTTATCGCGGCGAGGGATTAGCGATTAATTAACGATAAATATTTAATATTTTTAATAATACGTGCGTAGTTATAATACTACGTATTTATTATCGAGTTTTTTTTTAATTAAATTATTAATTTATTTAAACTTCGACCTTATTTAAAACGAGTTATTTAAAGTTATATTTAAAGCCGAAAAAAACGTTAAATATATCTTTTAACGTTATTTATTAAGTATATATATTATTATTTATTTAACTTTACCGTTAAGGCCGAGAGGCCTTAATATAAAACGTCGGCCTTTTATAAAATTATATTACGTATCTTTAAGTTATTTAATACGGCGGTTTATCCGGTCGCCGTTTAATTTATCTAAAAAATCTTTAAAAGTATAAAGTTTATTAACGTTATAAAATATTATTTAATTATTATAAAGTAACCTTATTTAATTAACTCTTTTAAATTAAGGCGGATTAAAACACGTATATCTTTTTTAATATTAACTTTAAAGGTTAATTAACGAATATTAATAAACGGTCGGGGCGGAAGTATACTCCGGCTCGTAATTACGCCGGTAACGGGAATAATAATTATATTTACTTATAAATACGTTATAATTTTTACGTAAATAAATAATCTTAATATCAATCGATCGGCCGGAAAAAATTTTTTAATAAAAATTTAATAAAAGTAATTAATTAATTATTAAAAAACTTCTTTTTCCGTTTCTTTTAAAAGGTTATCGATGAAACTTTAAAAAGTTTAAACGAATTTTATAACGGCCGCGGCTTTCGTATCGAGAGTAGTTTATACCTAGGCGATAACGGCGTAAATATTATTTAATACCGTATTATTAATTAATCGTCTTAAAAGTACCGCTCTCGCGATCGGTCGGAGGTAAATTAAGACTACGAGTTAGGAAATATTAACTTTTTAACGGTGTAAGGCTATTAATAATAAGGGACCCGGCGGGTAAATATATTAATTATCCGGTATAATTTCTAGCCGGGCCGCCGTGCCGTACGGCGGGCCCGAAAGGCCCGGCATTATCGGTATAACTTTTTCTTTTATTTTTTTATATAATACGAGTAGGAGTACGATATAATTAATATTAAAGATTATATTATTTTTATAATATAATTAATAAAGGTAAATAAGGGTAAAGTAATCTTATTTTTCTTATATAATACGAATAGTAATTTATATTATACTCGAGAAAGAAGAAATAAAATACGAGGGAGAGTTAATATTAATATTAAAGACTCGTAATATAATCGTATTAAGTAAAAGAAAATTAATATATAATTATACTACGATCTTTATATTAACCGTAAATGATTATTTAATTAATTTATTTATTAAACTTAAACCTCCCTTTATAAGATAACCCGTTTAAAAAAATTAATATAACTTTATAACGAAGTTATTACTTTATATTAAAAGACTTTAATATATACTACTTAATATAAAACCGATACGATAGGTTATTATTATATATAAATATACTTTTTTAAATTATATACCGCGTTAACTTTAAATTATTAACTCTTTAAAGTATAATAATATAATTAAATTATAAACGCCGCGACTTAATTATAAATCTCGTATAGGTATTATAAGGTTTTTACGTTTAAAGCTTTAATCCGTTAACTTTTATCGGATTAAACTATATACTATTAATATATAATATCTTTTTTAACCTATCTTTTTTAATAAACTTTTTTAAATAAAATTAAAAAAACTTTAACGTTAACCTCGTAAAGGCTTTTATAACGATAATACCGTTAAGTAACGTTAATAAGTTTTTTATAATAAGTAAACTTAAAGTTATATTTAAATAATTATTAAATCTTTATAAGATATCGTTAATAAATACGTTAAGTTAAAAAAATCTTTAAAACGAACCTTATAATTATAATAAAATATAAAAATTAAAACGATATTATAAGTATCTTATAAAATATACCGGATATAATTAATAAATAAAATAAATTTTAATTAATATTTTTATTAATAAGTATAAAATTTATATTATTTAATTATTAAACGGACGAAGTACGAATAATAATATAAAGAAGTCGATATAATAAATAAAAATTTAACCGACTTATAAAGATTAATTAAATAAACCCGTTTACGAAGTTACGCCTTTTAAGAATTAATTCACCTTTTACTATTAATAAAAAATAACTTAAACGACGATTTAATAATATTATATTCCGATAAAGACGAAGTATTTATATAACGGTTCTTTCTATTATCGTTAATAAACTTTACCGATATATTTACCCTTTAGTAAAAAGTACTAATAATCGAGATAAATTTATATATAAGTCCGAACGATGTCGTTATAATAATCTTAAAGATAAAACCGTAAAAAGTATTAAGTTTAAATAACCTTTTAATAAGATTTCTTATAACGTTAAAGAAAAAACTTTATACCGTTATTATATATATCGCGACGGTTAATATAATACTCGGTTATTACTCGTCGTACTTCCGGTAAGTTAACGTAGTTATACTTACGAAATTAAATAAATTAATCGAAGTAAAATAAATAATTAACTTATACCGATTAATCTTATTATTAAATATAGTCGGTAAAGTAATAAAAGTATAAATTACTTATAAACTTATAATAATAACGGAAAAATATAACCTTCTTTTAAATAATTCAGTAATTGTATTTATTATTTTATTAAAATTACGTACCTTTTACTTTAAATATTAATATATTCGACTTAAAACTTAAGAACGAAAGTAATATTATTTTAACTTAATATTAAAGAGGCCTTTTATACGGTTAATTATAAACGCTTTTTATATATACTTTATTATAAAGAACTACCGATTACGTTTATAAATTAATATTATAACTTTCTTATTAACCGTTTAATTACTTTATTATTTAATAATTAAATTATATTTAAATACTATCTTTAAACTAGTATACCGTAAAGTTTAACTTTATTCCTTTTTTTTTATTTTCTATTAATACTTTATTTAAAAACCTTATAATAAAGTCGCTTATATTTATAATTAAATTTACTAATAATATAAATTTTATCGTTATCGGACCGTTATATAAATATACTTACCGATAATTAAAAGTAGTATAAAAAATATACCTTTTATAAGTAAAATAATACGGACTAACCTTCGTATTAAAGAAAAGCGCCGTAATATATTTTTATAAACGTTAATAAACGGTTACTTTAATACTTTAATTTAACGATATCGTAGTCTTTTAAATAAATTTATACGTTTACTTAATATTATCTTTAATAAAAAAATTAATTAAAAAACTTATATTTAATATATTTAACGAAAATTAAAAATATAAAAATACGTTTTAACCCGATTCGTATCGTCCGTTTAAAGATACAGTATATACGTCGTACGATAATTATATATTATATATATCCGCCTGATTTTAATATATAATATAATAATATAATTATTAATTACCTATCACGAACAGACGGTTAGCGCCCGCTGTGCCGTGTGTTATATACGTTAATATAAGGGAATCTTAACACGTAGTGTTAAGATTAGTGATCTTTTAGGGTTATTAGCTTAGTTGGTAAACCCTTACACCGACTATAATATTACCCTTTTTATTACTACGAAACCCTTACTACCTTTATTACGCGGCCTTAAAACGATTTAACGGCGATACCTTTATATTATCGTAAAAATATATAAATTAACTATATATTACTTATTAAAATTAAAGATAAATATATTATTTTTTATTATTTACCTATACTATAAAAGAATTATAACTTTAAAAGTATTATTAACCTTACTTTTTTATCTTTTAATAATACGCCCGGTTAATTAATAATAACTTTTTATATTTTACGCCTTTACGGCGACTATATATAATTATTATAAAATAAGTTTATAACGTTTATATTATATTTAATACTACGTTATTATATAAAATAAAACTCGATAAATAAAAAATAATACTTTTATTACCGCGAACTTAAAGTTACCTCGGCGTAAATAGCCCGTTAAATAAACTCTCTCTCTCTTTTTTTACTTATTAATACCTCCGGAAATATAAAAGTAGTATATTATACTAACTTTATATAGGTTACGTAAGACTCGCTTTTTATTTATTTTATTACCGCGTACCCGGGACGACCTCGTTATAGTACCGTTATAAAGTTTACGAAATAATATCGTATATTTTATTAAATTATAAAATAATATTTAATAACTAATAATCAGGGTTAAGAAATTGATTTTTAATTTAATTTTAATTAATTAATTTTTTAAAGATAAAAAATAAATTACGTATTTAAAATAAAACTAATACTAAAAACGCTGTTTTAATCGTCGTTATCCCCTTCGTTATTATTAAAAAATAAATCCCTTTTTAAATCGTTAAAGTCTTTTAGTTTTTAACTCTTTAATAATATAAGCTTTTTAACGGTATCCGGTAAAAGCTTATTTTGTGGTTTCGTAATAATATTACTACTTATTGAAAATATAGCCTCAATTGCCGCAGAAGTAGCCGGTATCGCTAAATAACGCCGTGCTAAAATACTTAAAGTAGGGTACTTTTTCGTATATAACTTCCAGTAATTTAATGGATCGGTCTATAATAATTTCGTTAGTTAATTAGTTAATTAGTTAATTAATTAATTATTAAATAAATAATTAGACGTACCTTGCGTTCTTCTTCTTCTTCTGATAAATAAATAGTAACTTCGTCTTTCACCGTTTTTTTCTCTATATATAATTCTTTGTCTGAATCGGATGAATCGGGGTCTGTAGCGTTATATAAATCCTCGTTATTTATTTCGTCGTTTAATTCGTCAAAAGATATATTCGGTTTTATACCCGTATTTAACGGTATATTAATACTATAATAGTTAGTATTAATAATAAGTTAATAACGTTAAAAATAATAACGTTAATTATACTTACTTATTATATTCGTCTTTTAAAATATTTATAGCGTCGATGTGATCATTCGGGTAGTGGTGTAGTAAGCCGTCTTTTTCAAAGTGTATAGTTTTAAACCTAGGGTCTAAAATAAGACTAAGAATAAACGGTTTATAGTCTTTTAACGTATCCGCTGTTAATTTTCGCGGAAAGTATTTTTTAAGCTTTTTAATACCGTTATTAATAGCGATATTATAATTATTAAAGTATAAAGACTAAATAAATAATATTAGTTAAAAATAAGTAAGTAAATAAATAAATAAATAAGGAAATAAGGAAATAAATAAAATAAAAACATACTAATTCGGTATTTAACCTTACTTTCGTCTTAAAGAGGTGTATTAAGGCGTTAAGCTTATTATAAATCGTTTAAATATATAGTAATCCTTTTAGTAGTGTTATATAAATTTGGCCTTGTAATTTAATCGATGAATTTAGAAATATTTCGAAAATAAGGTTAAAGTATTTGATAATTAACTATTTGTCGGCCGTTAAAAAATATATTTTAAATTCGTTATTAATCGTATTATTTTTAACCTGTATTAAGGGGCTTTCTACGTTTAAAAACGCTTTTAGCATATAGTACGTCGAGTTCTAGCGCGTTACGTTATCTAAAAATTTTAATTAGTAAGCTAATTAATTAATAGTTAAAAATAAATAAATAAAAAATAACTAACCTAACGGTATAACGTTAATATTAAAGTTATTCGGAAGGTCGCCTTTTTAAATAGAACGTTGTACCCCGTCTCGAAGTAAATCGCGGTTTTCTTGTATATATTTTATAATAGTAATTAATCGTCGAATTCGTATAATAATATTTAAATATAAATTAATAACCGTTATTTATTAATAATTAATTAATAGTAAAAAAAAACACTTACTTAGTACATTTTCGTTATCCGTACTAGTAGCCGATAAAGATAAAAATAAAGATAATATATCTTTTACCACTAAATTAATTAATTATATGGGTAACGCATTTTATATCGTTATTAAAGTTTTTATTTAATACGCTTTTATATACCTCTTTAAAAGAGATAATACACCTATTATTATTCGAAGCGTTATCTTATGAATACTAATAATAATACGTTAATTAAAATTAAAAAGTTAAAAAATTAAGTAAAATACGTATAAAAAAGTATAAAAAACGTACCTTAAAATATTTAGTAATATTAAAGAAGGGTAGATTTTAAAAAAGTTTAAAAACTCCTTTTAAATATATTCGCCCGTATAGGTTTTATTTAATTCGTCAAATCCTTTATAAGTTAATAAAAATAAAAATAATATTAAAAAGTTAAAATTAAAATTAAAAAATAAAAATAATATATATACTAACTAGCTTATAAATAAGCTTAAAATCACTGTTTATATAGGCTATAATAACACCTATATAAGCCGTTTATATATTCGACGTCTAGATATCGAAGGTTAAAGAAAATAATCCGGACGTTTTTATATTTTTGTTTAATTCGCGGTTTAAAGCCGATAAATTTATCGTATAAGCGTTATTTAACACTTCTTTTATTTTTTTCGGTTAATAACCGGTGAAGATTTATTAACGTTAATAAAATTTTAATAATAATTATTTTTTAATTATTAATTAAAAAACGTACCGGTTATAATAAACTAGTAAGTCTTTAAACGACTTTAAATTTAGTATATTAAAAGATAGGTTATTTTCTATAATAAACGTTAAAAGTTTATTATAAACTTTATCTTTATTAAAGTCGTTATTTATATTTATAATAGTATTAGTCCGTAGCCGTTTTCGAGACTAAAGATTAAAAACCGTTGTTCTAGGCGAAATTATCTACGTTTTCTTTTATAGTATATATTAATATAAAATAAAAGTTATTTTTTTAAGTTAAAAGTTATTTTCAATAGTAATAACTTATTTTTAGTTAAAAATCCCTCTGTTTATTTATTATAAGCTATATTCGGGTGGTGTTTTTTATAGTATTATACGTAATTCGAGCTTCGAAAGCTTTATAATTCGTTGTCTTTTTTATAAAAGTAGTTAATTAAAACTATTAATTAAAAAAAAAACGTACTTAATATAAGTAACGCGTACTTTTCGATTTTCGTTTTCGGTAATATATAGTAAAGTGCGTAAAATAAGCTTATTTTTAATAATATAAATCGATAAATTAAAGTCGTTTAATTCGAAATTCGGGTTATTATAATTAACCCTTTTTTTAATATTCGTATTTAAAGTCTTTTCTACTTCGGTATTATTAAAAATAATAATATACGAAGAAGGTACCGATTAAACGGTCGAAATATAAAAATTAAAATCTATTTTTAAAAAAAAATTATTTAAAAGTAATATAAAAGTTAAAATAAATAAAACTTAAAGTTATAATTATAATAATAAAAAACTTAATAATAAACGTATAATATTATAACTATACGCGTATAATTAAAATATTAATAATTTATCGTTAATTAATCGTTAATCCCTCGCCGCGATAACGTATATTAACGCCGGTAACGCGTATCGCGTACGCGAAGGGGAAAGTAACTTTAACGCTTCCCGCTACGTACCGACCGAAGGTTAATTAATTAACCTTCGTAATAATACCGCGACCTTTACCGATCGTTATTAAAATAAAATTTTTATTAATACCGGAATCGAAAAGTATATTTTTTTAAGTAAAATAAACGAAGTTTACGCGATAATACGTAACGTTATTACGGCGATATAACTTATTATTATAATACGTTTAAAACTTAAAGTAATCCTTTATATAATTAATACTTTTAAATTAACGACCTACCTTTTAATTTACGTTTAAACTTTAATTTAAATACTTACCTAGGTTATAATTAACTTAAAAAAGGGATCGTTATAAATTTAAGATTTATACGGAAAAAACCGCGTTCTCTTTAATATATAATTATTAAGAAATTACGAAAGTTATTAACGTAATTATCGGCATTTAAAGTAATATAATTAAAATACGTTAATTATTAAACGACGATATTATTATCCGTTTTTAATAACCGGTTATATATTACGTATTTAATACGTTTTAAATTATTAAAACCTTTAATAAATTTATAAAATTTAAATTAAAAACCGTTTTAATCTTAATTAAAAATATACCGGTCGTGTTTTATATAAACGAAGTAATATTATAATTATATAACCTATATATTATAAAAATTATAATTTATACCGTTAAAATATTATTAAAAAAAATAATATTTTAAGATAAATCCTCCTTTATTTTATTAGTATTAACGTAATATAAAGATTATATAATTAAGACTTTATTTAAAAGTTATAACTTTTTTATTATAAACTATTTACGGCGGTAATATAAATTATAAAATATTATAATTATTACTTTTTCGGGTACCTATCTAAATTTTATATAAAATAAACTTATTACGGCTTTTACGTAAAACCGGTATATTTAAAAAATAATATATATACCTTATTTTTAACGATATCGTACCGAGTTTATATTAATTACCGAGAGAACTATCCGATATAAGACTCGAAATACTTAACGGTAACCGTAATTAAAAAATAAACCGCGGTAATATACTCGTATAAATTACGTATATTTTACGTAACGATAACTACGTTAACTTATAATTATACTACGGATAACTTACCCCGGAAAAGACTATATCCTTTACCTTTAACTATTAATATTAACTTTAACCGCCGAGGAAAACCTCCGAAACCTACGGTACCTTATGATATTATAAACTTAAATATTATAAACTTATTCTCCTCCTTCCCGTAATAATTAATGTTTAACGTTATATTACCGTAAAATTATACCGATAATTAAATACTTAATAATTTATTTTAACTAATAATAATAATATCGGTCTTTTAAAAAGTATAGTTATAATTACGGTAACCTAATAAAATATTAACTAAAATAAAAATAATATAAAAATAACGTTACGAGATTATAATAAACTAGATATTATAATAATATAAGAATTATACCTTACCTTATATAGATAGTTATAGTTATCTTTATTTATACTTTACCTCTTTATCCTCGCCCCCGGCCGCGTAATAATCTTTATATATTAACGTTAAAGATTTATAACGTAGTCGTATTAAGTAAGAGAAAACTAGTACGTAATTATATTATAACCTTTATATTAACCGTAAATAACTATTTAATTAATTATAATACGGGTTAATAAAATAGGTAGTCGATAACGTAATAAATACGTTACGTTAATAGTACGTATATAAGGGCGAAGGTAGGTTTATATTTATAATAAGACTAAGTTTTATCCCCTTTTAAATTCGTACGAAAAGAAAGGGTAATTAAATAAGAGTATCCTATATATATAGTATACTAGGCCCGGTATTATCTTTATATAGGCCCTAAGCCCTAGCCTCGAGTATATCCCGTCGCCTAGCCCGTTATATAGCCCGTTATATAGCCCGTTATATAAGCCGTTATATATAGGCGGGCTTACGGTACGCTTACGGCTCGCCGTCGACTTTCCGTCGACTATATATATACGTATTAAGGGTTATAATAATTATCCTCCCCCCTCGATAAATTAGTCCCTTAATTTATATATTTATCCTATTAGTCTCCTATTTATAAGGAGTATTAAGAGAACGTCTTTATATTTCTTTATTTAAAGTACGAAAAGGTGGCGGTTAGCCGGCGGCGCGCGGCGGTCCGCCCCGGGCTTTTTAATTATATTTACGGAATATAAGCTTTTCGTTTTTCTAAATATATTTATATTTAACCGGTTACTTTATATCTCCTTTATATCATTTTTAATATATACCTTTATACGGCTCGCCCGCGGTGTATAGGCGTTTTATACTCGTATTAAATATATATTCTTTTATAGTCGGTCGCTCCTTTCTTCGTATATTTATTTATTTATTTACTTTTTTACGAGTAGCCGTCGGTATTATATATAAACGCGGTCGTCCCTTTTACTTTAAAGGAGAAAGGAGAAATTTTTTCTTATCTTTATAAGTTTTTTTAAGTCGTATTTTAAGAGTAAAAGTAATCACTTAATTTTCTTCTTTTATACGTTTATTTATACTTCTTATTTTAAATTTTTTTTTTTTTAATTTACAATATAACTAACTCCGCGAGGCGCCGTTATAATACGTGGAAAATGTAACGAGACGTAAAATACGCCGTTCGTTATAACGTTAAAAAATAAAGGTAGTCCGCGCTTACGGTTATAATATTAATATCGGTATTAACCTTAATAATAGTACCAGTATTAACGGCGATATTAACGTTAATAACTACGTTAATAATTACGTTAATACTAGTAATAACGGCCGTACTAATATTAATACTTATACCGCCGGCGACGTTTACACGGCGCGCCGTCGCCGCTACGGGACCTACTAATAGTAACTTTAAGCTTTATAACTTTACGTATTTTATTATTAAATAATTCGCCCGCTCGCCCCGGGCCGCCTTTAACGAGCTCTCGATTCGAGGTACGCCTTAAGATAATTACTAAATAAAAGTTAACTACCTTTACCGCCCCCCGCTCTTCCCGCGTTACGTTTATAAGCCGGCCTATTAAACCCCTTTTTATTAACGACGATAAAAAAGGAGGAGAGAACGAGGACGAGGGTTATAATTATAACGTTAATAACGAGAATAATATTAACGGAGGTTATAAAGATAATAACGAAAACGATAATAGTAAAGATAACGGGGCTTATAATAACGAAGAAGATAATAACGATTATAAAAACGGAGGAAATAATAATATAAAGGGTAAATATTATAAAAGTACTATTAACGACTCGTTCGCGACTTTTAATAATAATAAGTTTAAGTTAATAGTCGACCTTTAAAAGTACGTTTACGAGGTGTACATATTACGCGTAGTAAGCTATTACCGCGGTATAACGCCGCGTTAAAATCTATATAATAATTCCGGGTTAACTTTACGTTACGTTATATACGTAAGCTTAAAGTATTATTATAAAGAGTAATTAACGCTTATTATTAAAAACGTTTATATTATTTTACGGACCGTCGCTCGTTATTATAAGCTTAAGTAGACTTTAAAACGCGCCGAGGGCGCGCCCCCGGTTTATCTTTTATTAACCGGAGAGTTAATAAATATAACGTTAAAACTATAACGTTATTATAAAACCCTTTATAAACTACGGGGTAGGCCGGCCGGCGCGGCGACTTACGCCCGGTATAATTAATACCTTAATATAAAAAGCGAGGGCGAGTTAAAAGCGGCGGCTTTAAATTATAAAACGGGTTAATATCGACCTAAAAAAGTACCGACTCCGTTTAAAGCCCGGGAATCGTTTATATAATCTTTAAGAGTAACGTATAACCGTATTTATAGTTAACGTTCGTTTTATCTCCGCGAAGGAGGGAATTATTTATTAACGTATAGAGCGCCGGGTTACCCGGCTCGTATTAATAGTATTATAAAGGTAACTTATTTTCTTTTTTTTTACTTATTTCCTTTTTATATTCAAGTTTTTTAATATTAATAGTTTTATCTTAATCTTTAACTAATTTTATACCTTTTTTTAATTTTTAATTTTTTTTTTTTTTTTTACTTTATTTACTTTATTCGTATAACTTACCCTCGTTATAAGGTAAATACTTATTCGGTATATATATTTTTTTATTTTTTTATTCTTTTAATTTTTATTTACGTAACTTACCGTCGCGGAGAGGTAGTTATTATATTAATATATATTAAATAATTTATTTTAATTTAATTATTTTTTTATTTTAATCTTTAACTTTATACGCTTTTAATAATTTTATATCACTTTTTAAACATTTATTATATTTTCTTTAGGTACTTATTAATTATACTTAGGGTTAGGAATTAGTTTTATAGTTTTAGTACGGGTAAAAACTAAAATAGTAAACTAAATTTAGTTTTAATTTATACTAAAACTATAAAACTAATTCCCAACCCTGCGTATAAACGAGTACCGTAAATGTTATAACCTTATTTCGGGTAATCTTTACGAACTTTTTTACGAATTCGATTTATAATTTTTTGTCGCGATAAGCGAGACGTTACGGTATTTATACGGGTATATCGATATTTAAAACGTTAAGCCCGGTTATTATTAATATTATTAAGTTAACGTTTAATACCTTTACTTTATCGATCGCGATATATTAATAAGTCGCCATCTTTAACCGACTACGGAAATTTATTAATATAAACGAGACCTTTTATACGTTATATAATTTTATTATTTATAATTAATTAATTTAAAAATTAAATTAAAGTATTTAACTTTACGGAGTTATATACGCTTAAAGAATTAAATATTAACGATATTTATTTCCGCTCCCGTATCGAGATTAATCGTCGACTCGACGTCGGCTTATACGTAGGGTTAGAAATTAGTTTTATAGTTTTAGTATAAATTAAAACTAAATTTAATATATTAAAATTAGTTTTAGTATCTTAAAATTAAAATTAAAATTAATATATTAAATTTAGTTTAATTTAGTTTTAATACGGGTAAAAACTAAATTTAATATACTAATTCCTAACCTTACTTATATATAATATATTACTACGATATAACGCTATATCCCGATTTTAATACGTAACTCCTCGCCGGTAAAATTAAAGTAAAGGTTATTTAGTTTTTTAATAATATAATTAACTCTCGGGCCTTTATCGTTATACTTTATACTTTAAGATTATTTTAATAATTATCCGTATAATACCCCTTTTTATAATATTTATAATACGTTACTTTTAATTTTAGTCGGTTTATAAACCTCGCGTTATCGGCTTACCGAGGCGGCCGGTAACTACCTTTTAATTTTCATTAATAACTCTTTTAATAACGGCGATTTAACTTACGTAGAAAAGAAACTTTAAAGTTTTTACCTTCGTCGGGCCGCGATTAAAGAAATCTCTTTAATTAAGTCCTCCCTTCGAATTAAAGATAAAAATTCTCGGTTTTAATAGTTACTTTTCGAAATAACGTTAACTTAATATTAATTAATATATTAAAGGATCTTTAGATTAATTTTATAAGCGTTAAAAAGGTCTTTTTTTAAGAACTTTTTATTAACGAATTTATTTATACTTTTAACGACTTAAAGTAATTAAAAAAGTTAAACGAAGTTTAACTATACCGGTAATAAGTTTTTTTATACGTTTCGTAAATATATAAGCTTAAATCGTTTACCGTAAATTTTAAAATATCCGTTTACTTTTTAAATTCCGTTTAAAAAACTTCGACTTAATTACGTTTTTTTTTAACTCGAATAACGTAATATATTAATATTAACGTTTTTATAACCTTTAGTTTATATTAATATATATAATAATAACTTTATACCTCTCCGAAGTATACGTTTACGGTATAACGTTAAATAATACTTTTAATTCTTTAATTTAAAATTCTTTATTTTAAAACGTAATTTTAATAATAATTTAAAGAGTTTAAACTTAATATTATAACTTTTTCCGCCGGCTTTATTTATATTAAAAGTAAATAACGTAAATATAATAACTATCGATTAGGCCGGTTTTACGAGTAAAAAGAGCGCCGTTTATAATTCGCGGGCGATTTATTAACGTAAATAATTTTTATAACGGACGGTTATAAGTTAAACCTCGAGCGCTTACTCCTCTTTATCCTTAATATTTAAAGGTAATATCGGCTCGCTTTTATCTTTTATCGACTCGAAGACGTAATATTCTTCTTCCGTCGCCGCTTCCGCTACTTCCGCCGTTTTAACCTCCTCGTCTTTAATATTTACCGAGGAATCCGGGGCTGTAACCGTAATTATACCCGCGGGCGGGTCGTTTAATTCCTTTAGTTACCGCGCTTTTATCGTAACCCGCGATACGGCGCGCGTAACGCGCCCTTAAGTCGTAAAACTCCCGTTAATTATTTCGATTAAGTATTCCGGGGTAAAAGACTTAGAATTATAATAAGGGTTAGTAAAATAGATAGTCGATAATATAACGAATACGTTACGTTAATAGTATATATATAAGGGCGAAGATAGGTCTATATTTATAATAAGACTAAGTTTTATTCTTTTCTTAATTCGTATAATATAGTATAATATTAGTTTTAACGTTACGGGCGGCCCTTAGGCCGCCCACCTCCCTAAGGGTATATAACGGGTAGGGGCGGGTATATAAGGCCCCCCTTACCGAACCTAGTCTTTATATATACCCGAACGGGTAGGTCTTACCGTAGGCCGTACCCTCCGGTTAGCGCGGTACTCGGTTAAAACTATCCTATTTATATTATATAGTATAGGTTTAATATAATTTTAATTTAACGGTCTAGTAGGCCTTTTTAGGGGGGAAGATATTTTAAAGATAAAAAAAAAGGAGAGGGCTACCCGCTTAGGGCGCGGTGGTTATAAGGTATAAAAGAAATATAACTAGGTTATAATAAAAAGTAAGAAGAAAGCCCCGGCGTTCGGTCGGGGCGTCCGGGACCGGCCGGAGGCCTACCTACCGGGCTTATTAATTCTACCGTTATCTACGCGGCCGGTAATAAATAAGGTGTTTTAAGATAGTAACTTTATTATAAAAGTATTCCGTTTACGCGCCGGTTTCCGGGTAAAAGCGGTTATAATATTAAACGAAGTCTCCGTAACCGGTACGTTAAATTAATAATATATAAAAGGACTTTCGGGGTAGTTTAAATTTTAACGGCTTCTTAAGAGAGTAATTAAAACCTTAATTAATATACGTTTTTAAAAGTTTACTTTTAACGCGTTTTTATTACGTTTTCGTATTACCCTATAGGGCTCGGTTATTAATCGAACGGACGCCGTTAAGGTTAAGGGTAACTCCCGTAACTTCGTCGGGTTATTCGTTTTTAATATAATCTTTAATTAACTCGTCGACCCGGTCGTTACCGGATATATCTTAATAGCCCGGGTATTAAATAACGGTAACGGGGTATTATTTTATAAGGTTATAAATAATTAAGAACGTTTATTAAAATATATTTAATACCTTACCTTTAATATACTAGATAACGGATATATTATCGATATATAACTATATAAATACGGCCGGTACCGGTAATACGACGGAGGACGATAACGGCCTATAGGCCCCGGAGTACTTTAACGGTTTTTATATCGAAGACGTAAATCTAGTTATATAATTAAACGCCTTTTATAATTAGTTTTTACTATTATTATTATACCGTATAATTATACTCGACGTACCGGTAATTACTGTCGGGGCCTATTTCCGTATACTCCGACCCGTCGGGGAATACGAGGTAATCTTCCGGCGGCCGGGTCGTTTTTTATATACGGAAGGCCTATATAACTTACTCTTTCGGGACCTACCCCGTAAGGTCTTTCCGGTAATCTAGGGAGTAATACGGGGTTATAAATTAAATTTAAGGGAAGATAGGGAGGTTTTCGGTTAAAAGTTATATTTACGTACGTTTACGTAAAGGTTAGTTATAACCTCGGCCGTATACGTTTTAAAAGATCGCCGCTCGCCGTATTAAGGGGTACTTAACGTCGACGGTACGGATACGGAGTATTTAACGGTATTTTACCTACTTTAAAGTTAATTTATCCGACGGGAGTCCCGCGTCCCGGATAAAAGTAATATTAAGGGTAATCCGTTAAATTAAAAGGATTACCCGAGCGGCGGTAACTACTACTTTTTAAATAACGTCGATATATTAACCTTTACGGGTAAAAACTTATAGATTACGGGTTATACTCCGGCTCGTCGCCGGCCGCCGGCGTTTTACGTATTAAACCTTAACTTTATATAAGGCCGAGTTTAATACGTAGGTAACGGTAACCCGGCGGAGGGCGGCGGGGGGCGGGCTATAATTATAAACCGTTAAAGACCGGAGGTAATTCGTTACTTTCGTCGCCTTAATAACTCGTTTTAATATATAACGGCGGAAGTTAAAGAGTTTATCTTAATATACGTTTAATTAATATATACCGGGTAACGGGTAATCGTCGTTTTTTAAAAGGATCGGGTTAATCGTAAGGTTATCCACTTTTAATAACGGGTTCTCCTTATATCGTTTATAGGTAATATATAATATCTCGTACCTTTTTAAGGTAAAAAGGATTTTATACTTCCTTCCCTACCGTAAAATATTTTATAAGTCTTATTAAAATATCGTAATATTCTTATATAATAAAAGTAAGGCCCGGTAAATAAAGACGTCGTCGGCGTAACCGATATATAGTAACGGATTTTATTAAAATAACTTTACTATATATAAAGTAAATAAAACCGGCGAGAGCGGTAAATTTTATAATATACCGTATTATGTATAAATAAAATCCGTCCGTACGTCGTTTAATTTAATTTTAACCCGTTTATCCGTTAAAAAACTTTTAATTAATTAAAGATATAACGGAGGTTAACCGTTTATCCGTATACGTACGAAAAGACGGTTCGGTAATACCGTATTAAACGCCCTTTATATATTTATAATAACTACGGTAATTTTATAACTACGAGTTAAGGAGGTTTCGATATCGTACCCGAGGGCCGCGAGGAGGTCGGTCGCCGATCGGCGGGGTAAGGCGCCGCCGTATTAAAAATTAAACGTATTATAGGTAAATACCGTTTATACGATTCTCCGAACTACGAGGCGTTTTAATCCCTTAATTACGTAAAAGATTAAGGTTATAAGCCGTTAAAAGCGCGGTAACGATAAATCCTTTTTACCTACTTTCGGAAATATAACGACTTCGGCTTTTTTTTAAATACGGAGGAAGTAATTAATACGTAGATAGGCTTTATATAATTAACGGATATACTCCCCGATATAATTTTAAACCGCCTTAAATAAATAAACCGTAACTATATCGATACCCGGGGATATAATAATAACGCCGATCGTAATAACCTCCGTCTTTTTTTAATTTACGTACTAGTTTTAAAAAAGTTATACGTTTTAAAACGGTAATTAACGTAACGGGTCGGATTAAAAATCGTCTGATACGGTAAACCGGTATAAAAGTTCGTCCCGGAAGGCCTCGGCCTTACGGGCGGGCTCGTATATTAATTAATCGTCGATTTATAATAGTAAAGACTTAAACCGCGATATAAATTTATATTAACCTATTATACGGTATAAACTTTAATCGTCGTAATACCCGTCGATAATATTACTTTAATAAGCTTACTTATCGTAACGGACTATAACGAAGAAATCCTTATAAAGGTTTTTTAATATTTATATAACGTAATTTAATTTATTTATCTAAGCTTATTTTTAAACGGCGATAAAGGCGGCGTAAACGTACGAGTAAACCGACGTTTATTAATTAATAACCCGCCCTTTTTAACGGACGACGGCTCCGGTAATAATAATAATTAATTTTAAGACCTTTTAGAGTTTTAAGGCCGCCGTATCGAGCTCGTTAAATATAGGCCGTAACCCGATAAAGGGTAGGCTTAATAATTATATAATTATTATACCGGCGAATAAAGGGAGACGGTATTCCGGGATACGGAAGCCCGTATAAACCGAAGGGTTCGGGGGGATATACGGGACGGTAATTAAAAGCGGGTAATAGTCGGCTTCTTTATTTATCTCCGGGATTACGACGGTAATAGTAAAGAGGGCGTTCGAAAAGGTAAGATTAATAACGTAATTAACTTAATACGTAGTTACGCCGGCCTAACCGATAAAGACTAGGTTTTATCGGTACGCTTAGTTGATTAAACGGTTACCGTTATCGGCTAGGCGGAAAGCGGGTTTAAACTCCGGGTATTTAACGTTAAAGTCGCTTTTAATAACGTAAGGAATAGGGGCGGTTAGGCTTATAATATAATTAAATACGTCCGAGAGGCCGGGTTATTTATAAACGTTAATAATAATAAACTTATTAATTTAAATTTAAAAGATATCCTTTAAGCCGTTAAAGGGTATTTATTATACGGTTAAGCCGGGCCGCTTTTTTACGTACGTAAAAACCCGGGGATATTACGTAACGTTAACGTCGACGTCCTACGTCCGGATTAATATATAAATATCGTAGTAATTATTAATAGTAATTCGGTTTATACTAAAGGTATTAAGTTTTTATATATTAATAACGTCGATTTATTACTTATTATAAAGATCGAGGAGGGCGTTATAAGTTTATAATCTTTTTTAAGTATTAACTTAAATTATTCGGAGGCCGTTTAATACGGCGGCTTAATTTCGGTTATATTTAACCCGGGTCGTATTATATATAACGATCCGGTAAGTCGAAAGCTTTTAATAGGCTAAATATATTAACTTTGTTTAGGTTATAATACTTAAATTATTATTAACGGGGTATTCGTTTTACGGCTTAAAAAGACGTATTATAATTACGGCCCTATTTTTCCCGTACCGGTCGGTTATTTAACTTACCTCGGGACTTAATACGGTTACGGGCTCTTTTCCGTATTATAAGTATAAAGGTAAGCTTAATTTTTATCTCTTTATCGGCCTTATCGTCGGTAAAGGGATTAAGCCGTACTCGGGTCGGAGCGGTTAATATATTAAGGGTAATCCTAGTCGGGGCGGGAGTACGGTATATACCGGGGGGGGATAGGCCCCGGGCCTAGTTATCGTTTTAACTTTAAAAGCCGGATAACCCGAGGTTATAATAATTAAGGTTAATAATATTAATTTTATTATACGTTTACCGGCCGCCCTTTTATATAATACGAAGTTAAATAACGGACGGCCGGAAAAGTTAATTTATATATTATATAGGTATAACCGGATAATATTTATAAACGGATAGGTAAAGACCGTAATAATTAATATATTAAAAGGGTACGGTATACGACGTAATCGTATACTCTTTAATAGGCTTATTATAATTCGAGTAATATAAGGCCCGGAGGTAGGTCCGGGGGTTATAATACCGTTAATATCCGTCGGCGTATAATATAATTTCCGGGCGGCGTCGGATAACTTAAAAGAGGTCGTTAATACCGAATAACCGGAAAGGTTAAACGAGCTTTTTAAAGGAGAGGAGTTAAGAGGTTATTATATACGGTTCGTTAACGGTCTTCCGGGTAAGGTAAGCTCGGAGCGGTATTTATCCCGTTTAGGTTATAACGTTTTTAATAATTAATTATTACGCGTTTTAATTTTAATAAAAGAGTCCGGTAATATAATAAACTACGTTATAAATTACGTATATATATTATTTTATATTTAATTTTACTATTAAGGTTAATAAGCCCGAGTAAATCGCCTTTATATATTAAAGGAGGGCGTTACGTATCTCGGTAATATTAAACCGGGCTACCTATCCCGTTTAAATTAATATTAAGGTTAATAACTTAATTAACGATAAATTAATTAATTAAATAAACTTTTATTTCACTATTATAAAATAAACCCTTTTATCGAGTTATTTTAAATTAAATTTAATAAAGACCTATATATCTAATTTAAGCTTAACGTTAAAGGTTAATAAAGTAATAATAATTAACGGTTAAGGTAAAAGCGGGTAACCGCTCCGACCTAAGGCGCCGGCCGCGGTAATAATTATTACGTCTATTTATAGATACGCCGTAATCGTTATATAATTAAATAATTTAATATAATTAATAATATTATTTAACGAAAGTAAGTTAATTAAGATTTAACGGAACCGGTTAATTAATTATTAAAAGACCTACTTTTTTATTTTATCTAAAAGGTTATTGATATAATCTTAAAGAGCGGTAACTAACTTAATAACTACCGTAACTTATACGTCGAACTTAATACGGGCCTACTCGATTATAACGTCGATTTACGTTAATACTATATTCGGTCTTCTTTTATTAACGAGGGGGCGGAGGTAAATAGGGACGGCGGGTTATAATAGGTTAACTCTCGGACGGTGTAAAGTTATAAGGGAGGAGATACCGGGCGGGTATATATACTAGCTATCTAGTACGAGCACCGGCCGGCGTACCGTGCCGTACGGCGTGCCCGGGAGGGCCGGCGCCGGTATAGCTTTTTCTTTTTATATTACTATATAGTGCGAATAAAGTACGAGTACTATATATAGTACGGTACGGGGTGGATATAATTAGTCCGATAAGAAAAGGGGTAAGGTAATCTTACTTATCGTACACAGTGCGAATATTGAGCGCACACTGTGCGGTATATAGAAAAAATTACGAAGGAGAGTTATCTAGGGGGAGTATAGTCGTAAGGCTATTTTTTAATTCGTACGAAAAAAAAGGGTAACTAAATAAAAGTATCTTATATATACGGTACGTTAAGCCCGGTATTACTTTTATACGGGCTTTAAGCCTTAGTTTCGGGTATATCCCGTCGCCTAGCCCGTTATATAACCCGTTATATACGGGCGGGCTTACGATACGCCTACGACTCACCGTCGACTTTCCGTCGACTATATATATACGTATTAAAGGTTATAATATTAATTTATTTACTAGACCTAAACCTTTTTTTATAAGATAACCCGCTTAAGAAAATTAATATAACTTTATAACGAGGTCGTTACTTTATATTAAAAGACTTTAATATATACTACTTAATATAAAACCGATACGATAAATTATTACTATATATAAATATACTCCTTTAAATTATACACCGCGTTAACCTTAAACTATTAACTCTTTAAAGTATAATAATATAATTAAGTTATAAATACCGCGATTTGATTATAAATCTCGTATAAGTATTATAAGGTTTTTACGTTTAAAGCCTTAATCCGTTAACCTTTATCGAATTAAATTATATATTATTAATATATAATATCTCCGTTAACCCACCTCTTTTAATAAACCTCTCCGGATAAAACTAAAAAAACTTTAACGTTAACCTCGTAAAGGCTTTCGTAACGATAATACCGTTAAGTAACGTTAATAAACTTTTTATAATAAGTAAACTTAAAGTATATATTTAAATAATTATTAAAACCTTATAAAATATCGTTAATAAATATATTAAGTTAAAAAAATCTTTAAAACAAACCTTATAACTATAATAAAATACGGAAATTAAAACGATATTATAAGTATCTCGTAAAGTATACCGAATATAATCGGTGAATAAAATAATTTTTAATTAATATTTTTATTAACGGGTATAAAAGTTATATTATTTAATTATTAAACGGACGAAGTATAAATAATAACGTAAAAAAGTCGATATAATAAATAAAAACTTAACCGATTTATAAAAATTAATTAAATAAGCCCGTTTATAAAACTACGCCCTTTAAAAAATAACTTACCTTTTACTATTAATAAAAATTAATTTAAATAACGGTTTAATAATATTATATTCTAATAAAAGCGAAGTATTTATATAACGGTTTTTTCCGCTATCGTTAATAAATTTTACCGATATATTTACTTTTTAATAAAAAATACCGATAATCGAAATAAACTTATATATAAATCCGAGCGACGTCGTTATAATAATCTTAAAGATAAAACTATAAAAGGTATTAAGTTTAAATAACCTTTTAATAAGATTTTTCGTAACGTTAAAGAAATAACTTTATACCGTTATCGTATATATCGCGATAATTAATATAATATTCGGTTATTATTCGTCGTACTTCCGGTAAGTTAACGTAATTATACTCGCGAAATTAAATAAATTAATCGAAACGAAATAAATAGTCGGCGTATATCGATTAATCTTATTATTAAATATAGTCGGTAAAGTAATAAAGATATTAATTACTAATAAACTTATAACGATAACGGAAAGATATAACTTTTTTTAAATAATTAATTTAATAATCGCGTTTATCGTTTTACCGAAACCGCGTACCTCTTACTCCGAATATTAATATATTTAGCTTAAAATTTAAAAACGAAAGTAGTATTACTTTAACTCGATATTAAAAGAGCCTTCGATATAATTAATTAAACCGTTTTTTATATATACTTTATTATAAAAGACTACCGACTACGTTTATAAATTAATATTATAACTTTTTTATTAACCGTTTAATTATTTTATTATTCGATAATTAAGTTATATTTAAATATTACGTCCGAGCCGGTATACCGTAAAGTTTAACTTTATCCTTTATCCTTTTTTTATTTTATATTAACACTTTATATAAAGATCTCGTAATAACGTCGTTTATATTCGTAATTAGGTTCGCCGATAATATAAATCTTATTATTATTGGACCGTTCTATAAATATACTTATTAATAATTAAAAGTAATATAAAAAATATACCTTTTATAAGTAAAATAATATAGATTAACTTTCGTAAAAAAAGCGTTATAATATATTTTTAAAAACGTTAATAAACGGTTACTTTAATATTTTAACTTAACGATATTATAATCTTTTAAACGAATTTATACGTTTACTCGGTATCGTTTTTAATAAAAAACTTAATTAAAAGGTTTATATTTAATATATTTAATAAAAATTAAAAATATAAAAATACGTTTTAACCCGACTCGTATTATCTACTTAAAGATACCGTATATATATTATATGATAATTATATATTATATATATCCGCCTAGTTTTAATATATAGTATAATAATATAATTATTAATTACCCTTTTTATTAATACGAAACCCTTACTATCTTTATTACGCGGCCTTATAACGATTTAACGGCGATACCTTCGTATTATCGTAAAAGTATATAAATTAACCCCGTACTACTTATTAAAATTAAAGATAAATATATTACTCTTTATCGCTTATTTATACCGTAAAAGAATTATAACTTTAAAAATATTATAACCTTACCTTCCTATATTTTAATAATACGTTTAATTAATTAATAATAACCTTTTATACTTTACGTCTTTACGGCGACTATATATAATTATCGTAAAATAAGTTTATAACGTTTATACTATACTTAATATTATATTATTATATAAAATAAAACTTAATAAATAAAAAATAATTTTTTTATTACCGTAAACTTAAAGTTACCACGGCGTAAATAACCCGTTAAATAAACTCTCTCTTCCTTTTTTTACTTATTAATACCTCCGGAAACATAAAAATAATATATTATATTAACTTTATATAAATTATATAAGATTTACCTTTTATTTATTTTACCGCCGCGTACTTAGGACGACTTTATTATAATACCGTTACGGAGCTTATAAAATAATATCGTATATTTTATTAAACTACGAGATAATACTTAATAATTAATAACGCTTTTATACTACTTTATAAATTACTTTAAAAACTCGCCGTAATATTATAAATATATTAACGAAATTAAAAACGGTAAAAATTATTATTAATTAAGTATAAGACTAATAATTATTCTTTTAATATACTCTCGCTCGATAAATTTACGGGTTAGAAAAAACCGTTAATATACCGAGAATATAATAACGGCGTACTAATATTAACGTAATATTATTTAAAGAAATTATCCTCGCCGTTATCCTCGACGGTTTTAACTCTTTTTTTATTATTAACGTCCTTATTCTTATTATTATCCTTTTTATTATCACTTAACTTAACGACGTTACCCTAAGTATTAATAACGTTTAAACTACTTACTCGTATTAATTTAATATAAATTAGTACGAATTAACCGACGGTATCGGTTAATCTTTTAAACGAGGCGGCCTACGCTTTAAAAGTAGTAGTAAAACGAGATATAATAATAAATAAACGGTCGGTCGCGGCGGTTTACGAGGTTACGGCGATAACGCGGGCCTCCCGCGTCGCGGTATTCCGTTTTAATAGACGGAACTTTAATTAAAACGTAGTTATTTAATTATAATACCGTTTAACCGCGTATACGTACGTAAAGTACGAGTAGTTAACGGCGAGGTAATAATAAAACTATTATTATTTCGGGTTATATTTTAACGATAAGTATAAATAAAAAGAGTTATAATATTTTAATTTAAAAGTAAAACTTAAAAGTAATAATTAACTTTAAATAACGACGTTACCGTAATAACTCGATAATATTAAATTAATATTATATTATTTATAAATTTATACCGATAACTTAATAAAATATAAAAAATATACTTTTATTTATAACTTATAAATATATATTAAATTAATTAATATTACGATAATATCGTTATAATATTTATTTTAAAAAAAACCTTATATTATTAATAAAAATAATCTAAAAAATTACTTAAATCGCCGCTTTTATATTCGATAATAAAATTAACTATTTAACGTACGTATTACGGATAAAGGTTATTCCTATAGGAAACCCCGCGGATTACCCCGCGGCCTAGGATAAAGAAGTGGGTATCGGACTTAAGGTAGAATCTACCTAGATATTACTTAGAGTCTATAGCTATTCCTATTATATATATCGGGCACCGCCCACTTTTTTATAGAATAAAAGAAGGGTAAGAGTTAGTCTTTATAATACTTACCCCCTACGATTAAGACTTAGGTTATATTCCTATACTATTTTACCCTTACTTATTATAACCCCTTATAATTCTAACTCTTTTATTAATTAAGTAACCGTAAGGAATTCTAGAAGTATAACTTTTTAATCGAAGGGAAATTCGAAAAGAAAACGAACTCCCGTTAAAAACGCTTTAATCCCGGTAAAATCCGTAAAGGTTAAACCGTCTTAACCGTTTAACGTTATAATAACCGTTACGGAGGGCGACGTATCTATATCTATAGTAGATAACGTACTACCTCCGATATCTTCCGTCGAGGCCTAACTCGAAGGGGAAAACGTACGGGTATAATAACTAACCTAACTAAAAGTAGTTCGACGTTAAGTAAGAGAGTTCGAGATTCGACTCGGAATCCGATAAGAAACCCCCGAGTTTAGTATAGTAAGCGAGCCCTAAGTAACGAGGGCGCCCCGGAGAATAACGGCGTTATTAAGCGAAGACGACTTTAACGATAGTCCTAACGAAAACTTTAACGACGAGTCCTCCTCGAACGAAAAAAGAGAATCGCGGCGCGATAAAGGGAAAGACGTTACCCTACCGTCGCCCGAAAAGTATCGCGAAGATTATACTTTTTAATAACGGGACGATTAAAAGGCGGCGTTAATTCGACTATTTAAAGCCGCTTTACGGAAATTCGGCCTAAAAAGGTAACGGATCCTAATAGTATTAAGCTTAATAAAAGCTTTATACTTAACGTAATAAGAATAATACGTAGAGGCGTTAAAATTAAACGAATAAGTAATAATAATTAAGTCGTAGGTAACGTTCGAGATTTAATTAACTACTTTAACCTTAAAATCGGAAGATACCTACTTTATTATTATATTTCGGTATTTAAAAATTAAGTAAAATTTAAAGTAATCCCCGATAAAGTATAATATTATATTACGCTCTTTCGAAAAGAAAATTAATCCGTTTTTACCGCGGTTTACCTATACCCGTTTCTTCCTCGGGTTAATTAAAGAAACTTAATATAACTTAGTTATAAGTAGATTTAACTCGGATTCCCCCCGGATTAAGGTTTTATAACGTACGGAGGAAATCTAGAAATAAAACGGATTTTCGCGTAGGGTATAATACGACCGGCCCTTAAAAAAAAGGAGCTTTTCTAATAATTAAAACGAAAAACGGCCGTCTAAACGGTAAAGGACGTAGCTCCGTCCTTCTAAAAACTCTTAAGGCTTAAAGTAATAATCCTCGGATTTCGAGAGATTATTTACGGAAATATTAAGACGACCCCCGAGCCTTTAAACGGTGACTTATTTTTATTATTAAAAAAAGGGTTACTATTTAAGTATTTATTTAAAGAAAGCGGCCGGAAAATTAACGGTTATTTAATCGGTTAAAGCGTAGAAAGAGATAAACGTTAAGAAAAAGGGAAAAGTTAAAGCGGGTTAAGTAGTTTTAGCCTAGACCCGCCTATAATTCCTATAAAACGATTATTTTTTACGTACGGTTATTTTAATACTCCTAGTTATCGGAGAGTACTTATAGACTTAAATAATAACGGTAAAATCGACGCCGTTTCTATTACCTTTACCCGGAAGTAAAAGTTTTAAGAAGTCCGTAAGATTATCCCGGGACTCCGGGTTATTAATAATTAATAGGTTAAGGGACGTAGGGTATTCCGGGTTCCGTTAATCTTTACCGATAATTACGAGGCTACCCGAAAATTTTCCCGGATTTACGTTAAAGTAGACCGCGTACCGGAAGATTACCCGATTTTATTAGGAATACTTACGTTAATCGATTATAATATTTCGCTTTATACGGGTATAAAGAGATAAGCGTACGGGTTAGATATTAATAAGATTCGGATTAATACTCCGCGAAGGTTCGTTAAATATACGTTTAATACGGTTACACTCTTTACGTTAATAATAGTTAAGTATTTAACCTTATTAGACGAAGACGACGAGTCGAATTATAAGACGGATAGGTTTAGTACCTCGATAGATTCCGACGGAATTTTTATTAAACTTTAAGATTTTAAAAACGTCTTTTCGCTTAAAGGCGCGGCGTCTCTCTTTTTATATTAAGGAGTAGACTATATAATTAAGTTTATTTTAAGTACTTAACTTTTATATAATACTATTTATCCGCTCTTACCGCGTAAGCTTAAAGCTTTTTAAGAATATCTTTTAAAAGTAAAGGAAAAGGGTTAAATTCGAGAGTTTAAGAGCTTAGTTAAGGCTTTTATTTTATTTATCCTTAAAAAGGACGGCTCTCTTCGACTTTATATAGATTACCGGGGTTTTAATAAAATTACGGTAAAAAACCGGTACCCTTTACCCTTAATTTTTAAGATTTTAAATAGGATTTAGGGATTTAAAGTCTTCTCGAAAATCGATATTAAGGATACTTATTACCGTATTCGTATTTAAAAAGGAAATAAATAAAAGATAATATTCCGTACTCGTTATAGTTATTACGAGTACTTAGTCTTACCGTTTAGGTTAATTAACGCTTTAATTACTTTTTAAAGCTATATCCACTAAACTCTCTACGGACTCTTTAACGTTTTTTATATCGCGTACCTCGACGACGTACTTATTTTCTTTAAGTTAAAAGATAAATATATAAATTATTTACGATAAGTCTTTAACCGTCTAAAAGAGGTAGAATTATTTATAAACGAGGGAAAGTATTAGTTTTACCGTAAAGAGATCGAATTTTAAAGATTTATCCTAACTTTCGAGGGAGTCTTTATAAATCCTAAGCGGGTTAAAACTATTTCGGAATAAGAGATACTTATTACCTTTTATAATATATAAGTATTCCTCGGTTTTTATAACTTTTACCGACGGTTTATTTATTATTATACCTAAAAGGCGCGGTTATTAACGGACTAACTAGTCGGATTAAAAAATAATAAGAAACCTAGTAATACCTTTATAAACCCGTTAAAAAAGTAAGCTTTTCGAGAGTTATACGACTCCTTTTTATACGTACCGCTCTTACGTTATTACGATTTAACGAAACTTATTAAAGTTAAAACGGATACGTCCGTTTTTATAATAGTAGGAATCTTATCGTAGTTATTTAAAGATAACCGGTAATATTTTATAGCTTTTTAGTCTCGAAAGTTTAAGAGCGCCGAGTTACGTTATAAGATACCCGATTAAAAGTTAATAACGATTATATACTCCTTTAAGGAATAAAGGTAGTATTTAAAGGGAGCCACTTTAAAGGTAAAAGTTTTATTAAATTATATTAATTTAAAGACTTTCGTAACGTAAACGAAGTTAAGTAACCGTTAAGTACGTTAATATATATACTTTACGCCGTTCGAGTTCGAGATCCTTTATCGCCCTAACTTAAAAAACCTAGTTAATAAGTTATCGCGTCGACTAGACTATAAGGGGGATTAAAACCCGATAAATTACCTTCCTAAGTTATAAAAGAAGTTAATTAGTTTAGGATTTCGGTAGGATTTCGACGGGAAGCCGGTAAACGACGGTTTACCCTAACTAGTAACTTAAATAATTATAACTATTAAAAAGGGTTAAAGTAACGATTTATACGAGGTCGAGATTACCTTAAAAATCCCCTTAAAGGACGAGCCGTTTAATATTAAAAGATAGGTAGTAAATATAAGTATAATAATATCCGAGAACTTAAAATTTATAATTATAAAACGGTTAATTCTAACTATAATAATAAAAGTAATATTTACGGGTATATTTTTTATAGATTTTAAGGAGTCGTAGCCGTTAATAACGGTAATAGTTAAAAGTTAAAGAAACGACCTAGAATACCGGCGGATTATCGAGATAATCCGTAACGACGATCCCGCTTTTAAAAGTAATTAAGTAATAGAAGAAAATCTTTTACTTTAACGAGGATAAACCGTCGTTCCTATTAACGATACGATAAAATAAAAGGTTTTCGGACGGTATTACGATAGTCCTCTCGCGGGTTATTATAGACGAAAACGGACGTTAAATTTAATCTAAAAGAAGTTTTATTAAAAAGAAATAACTACGGATATTTATAAATATATAGATCGTTATAAGGTATATTAAGTAATTAAACTAAGAAGGTATCGACTATTCGGATAATTAAAACCTTTATTAATTCCCGAGTTACTTTAATAAGAGATTACGATAGATTTTATTACCGGACTTTTACCGGTTTTCGACGGGATTTAAAAGCTTAACGTTATCCTCGTAATAATCGATAGATTAATTAAAATAATTATCTTTATTTTTATAATAATAACGATTACTACGTCCGAATTAATATCGCTTTTATATAATAAGGTTTAATTAAGGTTTAACCTACCGAAAGGAATCGTCTCGGATCGCGGTCCGATTTTTATTAATAAATACTAAGTTAAAGTTTACCGTAACCTCTCGATTCGCCTTAAATTCTCGACGGCTTTCTACCCTTAGACGGATAGATAAATAAAGAGATTAAACTAGACCTTAAAATAGTATCTTCGTACTTTTATTAACGAACTTTAAAATAATTAATTAATATTACTTTAAACTACGGAGTTTATATATAATAACGTAATTAACGAAACTATAAGGGTATTACTTAATAAGATACTACTTAGTTTCCGACCGGATTTTTATATAAGCCCCGAGGACGTATTTATAAGAAGGGGGGTATTAACCGTAACGTTAAAAAAAATAAAGCTCGTAACGGTTAAGAAACTCGTTAAATAACGTATAGAAAAGGCCTAGGAATCGTAAAAGAAGTACTATAATAAAAAATATTAACCGATAAAGTTCGCTAAAGGGGATTTAATCTTATTATCGATAAAAAATATTCGTTTAAAAGTACTTTAAAAAAAATTAATACTTAAATTCGTCGGTCCCTTTAAAGTTTTAAAAGCCGTAGGAAATTAAGTATATAGATTAACGTTATTAAACGTATATTACCGGTTATATAATATATTCTCGGTATCCTTATTAAAACCTTAGAAGAAATTAAAGAGATTTAGCCCGGATATACCGATACTAACTTTAAAAGACGATCCGAACGTATAAGAAGTTAAAACGGTCCTATAAAAAAAGAAGTATTAAAGCGAGACTTACTTCTTAATTAAATAAAAGGACTAACTTTACGAGTATAACTAGTAGGTTCTTAAAGAGGATATAGATACTCCGGAGGTAATTAAGGCTATACGGGAAAAATCGAAAAAGTAGGTATAAGGTAAATCTTACGGGAAAAGAGGTAGACCGAAGGGCGTTAAAATAAAAATAAAATAAAATTTTCTCCTTAAAAGGGGTTAAAAAAAAACGCTTAAAATATTAAACGCCTTCCGCGCGCCGCGCGGCCGTAAACGGAAAAATAATAAAGAAAAAAAAAATTAAAAATTAAAATTATAATAAAAAACCTAAAAAAAACTACGTACCCTCCCGGGCTAAAGAATAAAGAAAACCCCTAGGTTTAAATTAAGTTAAACGTAACTAGTACCCTACGTTATTCCTCCTCGCTTATATAACCGGTAAGCTTTTCTCGGAGCCCGGCCGCCGCCCGCTTTATACCCGCCCGAAGACGGGTATAAAACGGGTCGCCGGGCTTTAACCGCGGTAATATAGGGGCCCCTAAGGGCGCGCCGTCGACGTATAACGCCCCCCGGGCGGTTAAAATTAACGTTTAATAGGCGCGACGAGCTTAAGTTTATATTAGTCCTATAGTCTTTTAGAGTATTATAAGATTAAGGGGACTTACCGGTAAATTTTACGTCGGCCCCGAAAGGCCGAACACCTTACTATACTCGTATATAACGTAGACGATAAATTACGTTAATCTAAGTATAATACGCCGGGTAAAGGCTTAACGCTTAAGGTACGTTATTAACGGCCTCGAGTATAACTCCTTTACCGCGGTAACGCCGTATAATAAAAGGGCGTAATCCCTAATTATTAACTTATAAATTTAAATAAAATCTAGTTACGTTAATTAACCGGAAAAAAAAAAAATTAATAAATAAAGTAATAAGAAAAAGAAAAGGACTTATAGGTTAATAAAAGCCGGACCCGTAAATTTTATTAATATATTTTATACTAATAAACCTTAGGGCCGGCTTATAAGAAAACGTTAAGAGTTCCGTAAAAGACTTATAAAAACCCGCCGAAAAATATCCCGCGTACGGAAAGTTCGGTTAACGCTCCCCGAGTAAAAGCGTTATTAACGCGAGTAACGCCGGTAATAGGTTATTATCGACGTTACCCTCCTCGTCGTCCGCGGCCCCCTCGCCCGCGGCTTCGTCCTCGTCCGCCGTATCCGGCGTTATTACCGGATTCCCGTAAAAATCCGGCGCGGTTACCCGGGTACGACGTCGAGGGGAAAAACGGACGGGGGGACCTACGTCCGCCTTATTATCGTCGCCGTTATAATCGTCGTCGTCGTCGTTATCGTCGCTTTACGCGGCGACGACGGGGGCCTACGGGGTAAACGGGGGTAATATAAAAACTACTAGGTTTTTAATAGTATTTTTTTAACCGTTCGAGGCGGCCGCCGTTTTACGGCGTTTATAGTTACGGTTATTACTAATTATTTAATTAACGTTTTAACCGTTATCGTTACCGCCGCCCGTTAACGGCGCGTATTTCCGTTTATAAACGGACACCGTCGGAATATCGGCGGGAACGGGCTAGGGGCGCGGAGGCCGGGGCGCGGACGTAGAAGGCGGAGGCGGTAAGGCCGTCGGAGTAGTAGTTAGAATTTAATTAAAATTCTAGCCCGACTTTTTACTCTTTTTTTTCTTTTTATTTTTATTCTTATCCTTACTCTTATTCTTCTTCTTATACGGGAAGGGCGCGTCGGCGAAAGGGGGTATATTTTAAACGATAAAATTAATATCGGATTCTTTTTTATTTCCCGCTTTTACTTAACCGCGTACTTTATTTAAAATCTTATAGGAAACCTATAGAAATTAAATAAGTTAAAAAGGAAAAGAATAGGCGATATTAGAGCGACTTATTATTAATAAAAATAAGTAAAAAACGGAAGCCGAAAAAGAAAAAATAAGGAAAATTTAATCGTTTCTTTTAAAAAAATAAGTAAGGCTAGAGTAAAAGAAAAAAGAAATTTTTTAATAAAACCGGACGGATTTCTAACGTTTTATAAATAAATAATACTACGCGTTTTTTTACGGGTTTTTACGGGTAAACGAAGCCCGTTATTACTAAAACGATAAACGAATTTTCGTTAAATAAAGAAGAAGCGATAAACGACGAAAATAAGGTTAACCCGTACGTAAACGGATTATAAACCGATATTAATATTATATTTAGTTTTCTTAATACCTATCGTCGGGTCCGTTCGCTTTTATCGGTAAAATAAATAAACTAAGTTCTTTAAAGAATTTTACGATACTCTTATTAATAAAGAAAGTTACCGGATACGTCGACGGAGTCTACTCTCCTCCGTAAGCCTTTTTTATTAAAGAGTTACCGGGACTTAAAAAGATCGTTATTTTCTTTCTCCCGTCTTTCTCTTTAAGAGTTAACGCGTTTTTTATACGTTAACCACCTTATAATCGCTTTTCTTTTAACTTACGCGCGTTTTTTTATAATTCTTTATATACTACTTTTACCTACCGATATTACGGGATTCCCTTTAACTTCTATTAAAATTTAACGTGATAAAGCGATTAGGTTTTTTATTCCTTAAAGGGTTTTTTCTTTTATTTTTAAAAATAAGGTTTTTCTTATCTTTTCTTTATTCCTTAAAGGGTTCCTTTTTTCCCTTATTTTCTTTTACTTTTACTCTTTCTTCGTTCTTTATTATCTCCTCGTCTAACGCGCGCTAAGGACTATACGCGTAAAAAGGGGGGGATAATTATTACGGATAAAGGTTATTCTTATAAGAAACCCCGCGGATTACCCCGCGGCCTAGGATAAAGAAGTAAGTATCGGACTTAAGGTAGAATCCACCTAGATATTACCCAGAGTCTATAACTATTCCTATTATATATATCGGGCACCGCCCACTTCTCTATAGAATAAAAGAAGGGTAAGAGTTAGTCTTTATAACACTCACCCCCTACGATTAAGACTTAGGTTATATTCTTATACTATCCTACCCTTACTTACTATAGCCCTTTATAATACGTATTTTATATAAATCTTTTTAAACTCTCGCCGTTTATTAATAATTATATACGTACGGGTAAACGTTAATACCGATATATTAAACGGGCCTTTTTTAATAAAGGTAAAAGTAAAAGTAACCGCGCCGCGAGCTCGCCGCGACGTTTTCGGACTAGCCGCCCGGGAAGGCCTAAATTTATTACTTAGGTTATCGTAACTTAACCGTCTATTAATAAAACGGATAATAACGATAAAAGAAAAAGAAGCGGCGACGTCGTTATGTAATAGTATACCCTCGGCGGCGGGGTTATTAAACGAAGTCGTTATCTTGTTACTAGTAAATAAAACGACGAAAAAAAAATAAAAAGTAAAAAACTTATACGGTTAATATACGTTATTAGTTATAAACCGTTAAATTATCGTTACGATATTTATTTAAAAATAAAGTAATAAATTATCGAAAAAAAAACGGTTAAATCGCGGTCGGGGCGGAGAAAAAAAAAACGTACGAAGGAAAAAAGTAAAAAAAAAAAAAATTATAAAAAAAAAGTAAGTAACGAAATATATATATATAAACGCGTTTTCCGAATCCGGTATTAACCCGTTCGTTTTTTCCGTATTTATTTACTTTAAATATTATTTACTTAAAATTTACTTTTTTTACCTTTTTTATTTATTATTTTCTTACTATTACGTAAAATATATATTAACTATATATTACCCTTATAACGATATTATAATATAATAACCTTTTTAAAATCTACCCTTTATCTTAAATAATAAATAAACTATAACTAAAAAACTTCCGTCGTTATTATATTAAAGCGTAGTTATTATAAGATTATAATAACTAACTATATATACTACTTTTATTATATATATATTATATTTACACCTAGAGGGACACCTTTAAATACTTGTAATTTATTATACTATCGTACCGATATTATAATATAATAGCCGTAAGTAGGCGTATAACTTATAAGCTATACCGGATTTACTTATTTTTTCCCTTATTAAAAATTTTTTTTAGTAAGTTAATTAACGGCCGCTAAATACTATTAAAATATATAGTTTATATAGCGTATTAAATTAAAATTAAAGTTAAGATTAAAATATATTATATTACTTTTTAAATTAATTATTAATTTTTAACTAGTTAAAATTAAATAGGTTTAATTTATTAATATAACCTAGTTTTTAATATTTATTTAAAGATAATATAAAATATATAATAAAAAATAATTTTTATATATATTAATTATTTAGTATATTAAAACTAGATTTAATATATTAAATTTAGTTTAGTTAAACTTTAGTACGGGTGAAAACTAAATTTAGTATACTAATTCTTAACCCTAAATATAGTAAAAATTATTTTTTATTAAAGAGTTAAAGGGTTACTATTTAGAATTAAGTTTTAAAATACTAAATAAATTATAATAATAAAGATAAAAAGAATGCTAGATATAGTATTTAAAACGATTATTTTCTATTATTTTTATATTTTTATATTTATTTTATTTTAAATTATATAGTTATAATATAATTACAATATTAATAAAGTATATATACTAACTCTATATTTATTTATATCAATATAGTTCATATTAAATTAATATACTAATTTAATAAACTATTTCCCAGCTCCAGGTAAAAGTTAAACTATTTAAGTAATTATTAACCGGATAGCAAAAAGTACACCTGGATGCGGAAGCCAGTGTAGTAATATACCGCAGCATCGTGCTGTGAAAGCAGCCTGCCGTCTGGTAGTCAAGTATTACACTACGAAGGACAATTTTTGGTTGCTTTCCCTTGCGGTCGGTGCAGGTGGTGTTCTACATTTGTAATTCTCCGGAGAATTCGGTCGCCGCGTAATAGGGTGGCGAACAGAGACCAGAACCCATGAGCGGTCTGTTATATAGTCAAAGAACCTTTATGTATGTATATTGACGTTAACGGAGGCCCCATTGGCACGCGAGCAGAACTTGAATAGATACCAAATGGAGTGGGCGTCAAGTAAACTGTTATACAACTTATACGGACAAATACGAGGAAATGGCCTCGAGAAACTCGCACGCCGGGTGCGGGAGTCTAGCAGAGAAGGAGCAACGGACGAAGCGCAGTCCTCCTTCACGCGGCCAGCATCTAGCAAGATGGTGATCATGTGGTGAGAAGTCTCATCGATATGTCATAAAACCGCCATGGCTGCAGATGGATGCTACTCGACAGTAGATCCAAGGGAACGGAAGAAGGCAATCCTTCAACTCTACGATAATAATGTCAACGCGAATTGAATTAGACGATAAAATCAGATGATTTGTAGAGGCTTGACTATCTTGTATTCAGCTAAAACATAAATAAAAATACTAGCTGGCTTTAAACCCAAAGCATATTAAATATGGAATGGAAGAAAAAAAATACTGTAAAGGGTGGCTTGTGGGAATATATAAATGTATGGCTAGAGAAGTATAGAGGTTGTCGTTGTACACACGTCTTCCCGGCAGACAGCAACAAATAAGGTCGTTGGAAAAAAAACAAAAAGATCAGACGTGATCGTCGACATTCATATCTTCGTCCGGCAGCAGAGTGCAATGAAGCTCTGTTGAAAGCCAGTCACTGGCTCCCGGCCGCTATACTATATCACCACAAAATATGCCATTAATGTATGATCTCCCAGCGTATGGTTTATTCGTGTATTCTATCCTCTCTCTCTCTCTCTCTCTCTGCCCTCAGCTGGGTTATACGTACGATTTTATTTGATTTCTGGAGAAAAGTGAAGACGGTGAGGGTTTTGAATCACCTGCTTGATAGAAAGGCTCTCCTTAACCACTAAGATAAAACACCAGATATTCTGATATATCCCATTCATTGACGCGTGGACCTGCTTCATGTACATGCCGACTGGCTTGAAGCTGGACGATGGTTATCACGTGCGGCCAGAGAAAAATGCGACCAGAGATTACGAGAGTCCATTCATCATACACTCACATTCTACATAAGCAAGGGTCGTGTTACTGTTTTGACGCGGAGCGCAGACGAAGCAGCATCATAGACCGGAAGTTTTCACTGTTGACGCAGAAAAGTAGAATGAACAGCAAGCCCCAAGCAAACGGGGAGAATCAATTACGTTATCCACGTGGAAACACCAATATGCCCGTATGTTACAGATAGCCCCCAAAGCAAGAGTGAAAAAAGACAAAGTCCCATGAACATCATCACGACCCAATAAACCCGACCGACCTAGTCCACACCCTCCCTTTCCGAATTTGAAAAAAGCAACCGTAAAAAAGCATGAATCGTAAGAGAACATTTAACCGCCGAAGCCGTAGAGGGTGCGGCCTTGCCGCTTCAGAGCGTAGACCACGTCCAGAGACGTGACGGTCTTCCGCTTGGCGTGTTCCGTGTAGGTGACGGCATCGCGGATGACGCCCTCGAGGAATGACTTCAGGACACCGCGGGTCTCCTCGTAGATCACTGCGACGGTGGTCAGTACCAGATGGCATGAAGGGTAGACAAAGGCCAAGACAAAAAAGACGTGAACATACTGGCAGAGATACGCTTGACACCGCCACGGCGAGCCAGACGCCGGATAGCAGGCTTGGTGATGCCTTGGATGTTGTCGCGGAGAATCTTCCGGTGGCGCTTGGCGCCGCCCTTGCCGAGGCCCTTGCCGCCCTTGCCGCCTGGAAGATGTTAGATGGATGGACACCAGACACAAAGGAAAACGCCGGGCGGAAAGACAAAATAAAACACAGGACATGGGAAGACTGCCTAGCTACTTACGTCCAGTCATGTTGATGAGGTTGAGGGGGGTGTAAACTTAAGTGTGGTTGATAAAAAAAGAGTTGGCGATGCAAGAGACAAGAGATGAAGTTGGCAGTTGGATCGAATCAAGGGACGTTGGTGGGATAGCAAAGGAGAAAGAGCAAGTAGAAGGCTACTACAGCGCGGCGGGGAAAGTGGCCGTCTTTAAATGCGGCAATGGGCACGCAGCGCGGGCTGATGCAGGCGGGGCCCGGATCAGTTGGCTGATTTGCAAAACAGGGCGCTGGAAACGCAGAAGAAACGGGGTGGGTCCCGCCCCAAAAATGGCGAAAAGGGGGGGGGACGGCAGCCTCCACGAGAAAAACGCACAGCGTCCAACGGGCGGACGGGCCAATCAAAAATTGGCGCCGAATAAACACGGATTAAAAGCCAAACAAGCCAAATACGCAAAACCCGCAAAAACAAGTGCCAGCCAACGGGAACGTGCTCTGCCCATGATCCGTTCCCCGTTTACAAGAAAGGTAATCAAGACCAAATCCGCGTAAACAGCGGAAAGACAATTCCATTTCTTTTTGTGTCATGGACGCAAAGATCGCGTTTCTGTTGACATGGGCGTGCGATTTTTTCCCCTTCCTTTTCTTTTCTTTTCCGTGGTCCATTCTTCTTGTACCAGTGCTGCGTCATGTGACTTGATACACCGTAAGTCAAATGCTCTTGCAATACCATATGTGCTTTCGCCATTTACTTGTGGCGACGCGTAGTCGGCCTTCAGTCAGCAGCGGTGTTTTGTACTGTATTTTCTTGTGCTGTAATTGCATGTACACATGTCTCCTTGGCCTACTTGGGCAGTGCACGTGATGTGCAGTATTTCTGGCCAATCAAAAAATAGTGCTGCAGGTCCCGAAACAGGAAACAACGCTGCAAACCAATCTACGGCCTTTCTATGCAGGTTGTGTCGACTTCCCATTCTTTGCCCCAATACGTCGCAGGTTCTCGCCTTCAGCGCGTCCGCCCCTCCTCTCGCCCCACAATTAAAAAAACAAACCGCAACCTTGTAATACGCCATTATTTTGCAACCCGAAAAAATAGAACACGCCAAACCAAGCGCGGATTTACCAAGGCAAAGAAAGAAAAAAAAATAAAAACACGCACGCCCCGCCAATCAGAGCTTAGCTCCGATGACACACAAACGCAACGCACAACAAAGCACACACACACACACACACACACACACACACACCCATAACACACGCCCCCCTTTTTCCCTTCTCCCTCCCCCCCCCGGCTAATCAGCCTGCAGCACAACCCGTCGCCAGCGCCGCCTACTTAAACCTTTGTCCGCCCACCCCCACCAGCCCAAATCTTTTTTCCCTCCTACATCACATCATCTTTCTCACACAAACCACTCACCGCCCAATCATCGCCATCATCCACATTTCCACGTTTTTATCTTTTTTGATCACATTGTCATCGATTTCTCGTCGTCTTCTCTACCATCACCCTTCTTCACAATGGCCCGCACCAAGCAGACCGCCCGCAAGTCAACCGGTGGCAAGGCGCCCCGGAAGCAGCTCGCCTCCAAGGCCGCTCGCAAGAGTGCGCCGTCCACCGGTGGCGTCAAGAAGCCTCACCGCTACAAGCCTGGTACCGTCGCTCTCCGCGAGATCCGTCGCTACCAGAAGTCGACCGAGCTTCTGATCCGCAAGCTGCCGTTCCAGCGTCTGGTGAGTTCAATTATTTTCACTGGTCCCACGTTTTCATCAACACATCCATACTAACCATCAACAGGTTCGTGAGATTGCCCAGGACTTCAAGTCCGACTTGCGCTTCCAGTCCTCTGCCATCGGCGCTCTGCAGGAGTCTGTTGAGTCGTACCTCGTGTCGCTCTTCGAAGACACCAACCTGTGCGCCATCCACGCCAAGCGCGTCACCATCCAATCCGTACGTCTGGCCGTCTTTTCACTTCTCCTACATGACACAAACAGCTTGCTAACCCACTCTGCAGAAGGACATCCAGCTGGCCCGTCGCCTCCGTGGCGAGCGTATCTAAGATGGTGTTTGGCTGTTGGTTTTTGTTTGGAATCTTTCCGTGATGATTGGTTTCACATTCGGCTAAGGGGGGATGGTTTAATATCACAAGGCGTTCTGTTTGCGTTGGTCTACATTCGGGTTTATTTTATTGAGGGTTGTACAACTATGCAGACATGCAGCTCCGGGTAGCTGCCGGGCAAATTATTGATTCATGACGACGTTGACCGAGATCCCCAACACTTGAAATGACTGCGTAGTGTGAATCTTCTGTTTGTTTTTATTTGTTTGGTTTCATTTCTCCCGGTTTACGCGAGACGCGACTTTTCGTGAGTGTATGTACTCCACCTGGCGTCGCGTTCTCTTGTTGACATCCAATGCGCCGGTTCCAAGCGGGAACGCGTCTGTCTGGCACTGCATGTCCCTTCGCAAGTAGCCTTCCGTTGTTCTCGTCCCGCCTACTATCGCGCATACCCATACCACATACCTTCGTAGAAAGAAAGAAAGAACACGCCGAGGGACTTTGGCAGCTCGGACACCGTGTGCGTACTTCAGCTATTCTTCTTCGTGTTGTTCTCCGTTTGCTCTCCCTTATAGAACGGCCCGCCATCCTCCGTCTCTGGGCTTCTGCAAGCCCAGAAACTGCGTAACCTGTCCGAGGTGGTCAACGCCCCAAAAACTCTCTGTCTGTCCTGTCGCGTTGGTGCACACCATCCAAGGCAGCCCAAAGGCACCGTCTGCGAACGCCTTGTCTGTGTTTTCGGCCAAGATGCGCTTTCCCGCCGTGCCAATCTGGCCCATCACTGCAGGCACGGTCAATATCGCTTTCGAGGACACACACATGGTTGTTCAACTGCGGTCTCGTGGTCTCGTACCCTTGTCTGCTTCTTCGCGCCCGAGGACACTTCCCAGCGTTTCCTTCACTGTCGCCGGTTCGTGGACCGGCTGGTGCTCCACCCAGAGCTGGCGGAAGAGGGCGTCGAGAACGCCGAGGAACTTCTTCTGGCCGTGGCCGTCGTCCAACTGCGCAACCACACAGAGCGCTCGCATCGCCGTCAACGTCAGTGGCGGAAACCCAGGCGGAGCCTCTTCCTTCATCGGCACATTGAACGCGCGTGCCCAGCGCAGACGTTCCGTCTGGATCCACTTGTCCTTGTCTAGCTCCATGTTTTGCACGCATCAGCGAGACTGAAGAGGTGGGAGAAGGTGGACTGTCGTTGTTGTTTTTGTATGCTTAGAGTGTGTATGGGAGCTTGGACGACTGACTCTTGACAAAGACGGGCGCCGTGTTGCCGCACTGCCCAATCGCGGTCACTTCCCGTCAGCCGGAAGACGTGTTGCACGGAGACCGCCTTGTAAAAAGACCAAACCAAAACGCACCGCTTTCATCAGGCCCCCAAGAAAGATGGGCACATATCGGATGTCGCATGCCTTGAAGATGGCGTCATTCTATTTTGTCCAGACACCGCCCAGCGGGTACGGCATGGTTGTTAGCCCCTGCCATAGACACATATACACACATACAGAGAGATAGGCGTGGGCCCGCCTGTACAAACGTGGCCTCAAAGCCCTTGAGGAGCGGACAAGCGACAATGAAACCCGTGCTCGTCATACCTGGAAAATGTGATATGCCTCGTAGGCGAACGGGCTGACAACATCGACATAGAGCGTGATCCGCGCTGCGGACGCCATTGGGACGCTGGTGGAAACCACGTCTGTGGTTTTGCTTCCGTTCTGCTGTAGTGACAATGGATCAAGGAGGCCGGTCGTGTTGTTCTCGGGGGTGTCAATCTTGCCCATGGATGTATGTATATACATAGTATAAATACGTGTATGGTCGTTTTTGGTTGTGCGGGGTGGACGGAAATGGGACTCCGAAATGCCTCGTTCAACGTCCGCTCAAGTCACTGTTGTTCTCCAGTACTTGACATTCCCATAATGCGCCTGAGAACGAGCGCAAGTAACCAAAAAAATAAGAAAAGTTAAATAGAAGACATGATGAACAGCTGCAATATATTTAAGCATAGACAAAAATCAACCCAAAATACAACGGTCGCACGAAAGACTGCACGACTGGGAACAAAAACAAAAGGCATTCTGCCGAGTTAATTTTTGACGTTCTCCCTCCTGTCCAAATCTCTTTCAACATGTGCCTCTCCCTCCCCTTCTCGTTTATCCCGTCTGTTTTTTCTGGTCTTTTTTTCCCCTGACTTTTTTGTAGTTTCTGCTTTGCCTCTTTGCCTCTTTGGCTCCCTGTGTGACCGGCCACGCGCTCGCTGTTCGTGTCACTGGCTAAGCCCGCTGCATGCCCTGCATTGGGTCGAAATGCTCCATGGGCACCCTCGTCAAAACATCGAACGCGCCGGTTCCGATCTTGCCTAGTCGTCCCATCACAATCCGGCTGCTCGGCGTGACCAGACCGTCCCAGTCGCCGTCGATCAGCGCATCCTTCAAAAACGCCAGGGTCGTCTCGAAACTCATCTTGGTGAACGGACTGACGTTGCCTTTCAGTCCATAGCGGTTGAACGGCATGAACCCGCCGTTGCGAGTCATAAAATCACCAATCAGATTGAGGTGGCGGTTGTCGACGCCGATGCCGTGCGAGACGAACACAGCGCTCAGCTCGCGGATGATGGTGTTGCGGCAGGCTTCCACGCCGTACATCTCCAGCATGGCCACAATGTCGTTCGTGGCAATTTGGTTGGGGTTAATGTAGTCGCTGTATTGCTGCATCGCCCGGATGTTCGTGCCTTCCGTGTGCACAACGGGCACCTTGGCCTCCAGACCCGTCTGGGCGTCCTTCACCGTTTCGTCCGCCACAAAGATGCAGGCATTCACGTGCGGGATCTGCCGGATGACGGATTTCCGCACGGCGTCTTCGACCAAGCTCAGCATCAAAATCTTGGGTGTGTCGGCCGCAAGCTCCAAGGTGAATTCGCACCACTCGCCGCGCCGCTCATCCGACCGGAAGCGTGTGACGTTGGTGTTGTCGCCCTTGATTCTTGCTTCGCGTGCTTTGCGAGTATCTTGGCTCACGGCGTGTTCGACGCCCTCCATCCGGTCCGCGCCATCCTCGTCGCTTCGTCCTCCGTCGTCGGTGTCGGTGTCACTGTCGCTGCCGCTGCCGCTGCCGATGCCGCTTTCATGGCCGCCGTCAGCGCCCTCCTTTGTACCGGAACGCCTGGAAACCTTGCCGGCGCCAGACGGCCGCGGACTGCCGACATATCCTTCGTCGTCGAACAGGTCGTCTTCGTCTGCTATCGCTTCGCGTTCCATCCGCGTCTGGATCTCCTCGTCCTCTTCGTCGTTCGGCCCGTACGAAACGGCTTCGTTACGATTCGAGCGCTGCTTTGCGCTTGTGGCGTCATTGTCGCCACCATCGTCTTCGTCGCTGTCATCGTCCCCGCCCCCATCGCCCGCGCCTCCTCTTCCCCCCTCAGGCCCGCCTTCGGCCACCTCCACCACACCCGCTTTTGTTCCAACCTCGGGGAGCCCGGCATTGCTTGACCCCCGTTCCTGTCGCTTCGTCGCCCGGAGGATCAGTTTCCGCAGCGTAGGCAGCAGCCTCTTTTCCACCGTGTCCAAGACGTCCGACGTTTCAACGGCATACACCGTCGTGTACTCGCTAGAGGGGAAAAACCGGAGCCGAACATCAAAAACCCTGGCAAAGGCAAGCCCCACACCTTTTCCCGCACGTTCCTTGACCGTTATTTTGTCGATTACGTGCGCGAGGGGCAGGATGCTGACGGCCTTTGCGAAATTTTCGCCCTGCGCGTGCGTGAGCTCGGGCCTGAGAACGAGCGTCATGGTGGGGGTGGAAATGTTGGCACTGGCCGTCATTAGGATCTCTCGGAGGCGGGGGATACCCAGTGTGACGTTCTTGGCCGAGTGTCCGGCCAAATGAAACGTGTTGAGCGTCATCTGTGTCGACGGTTCGCCCACGGACTGTCCAGCCACAATGCCCACGGCCTCTCCGGGCTCGACCTGCGACCGGAGGTACTTTGCCGCGAAAACCCGCTCGACGGACCGCTTTCCCATAGTTGCCTGGCCCGCCAAGCCGCGGGCAGCCGCAGCAGTCTCTTTCTTGGCATCCTTTTCTTTGATCAGGTGGTCTTTGTTGTCACGGATGTACGTCGACATGGCGCCGAAAAAGCGCTCGGACATGGCAAAGGCGTGCCTCGCCGGGTTGACGAGAGAGTTGACCGGCTCGTCGGCGAACCCGGGATTGACACTGGCTTTCTTGATCATGCGCTTGGTCTGCTTTGCAAACTCGTCTTTGTGCTCAAACAGCGCCGCCGTCCGCGGGTCCGAAAACTTGAACTCGGACATCTCCGATTCCAAATTGTGCAGCACGAAGCCAAAGTCGGTCAGGTAATTTGTCTTGGTCACGTCCAGCCCGTCCTCGCCGTACAAGAACTGAATCAAGCTGCCGTCCGAGTCGCGGACGGACGTATCATACGCCACTTCTAAGCCCTCCATGCCCTTGATCAGACACCGTTGGAGGTACCCGGAACGTGACGTCTTCACAGCCGTGTCGATGAGGCCTTCGCGGCCGGCCATGTGATGGAAATAGTACTCCTGCGGCCGGATGCCCGTGAGAAACCGGTTCACAATGTAACCTCCCGCGCGCAGACTCGTATCGAACGCAGGGAAACAGGGCAGCGACTTTCCGCTAACCATCAACGGAACACGCCGGCCTTCGAGCACTTGCTGGCCCAGGTTGCAGGAAATCAAATTTGCGTTCACGCTGCCTCCTTTGGCACCGGAAATTGTCATTGCCTGCATGTGGTTGTGAGGGAACGGCTTTTCGAGGCCGACGGGCAAACAAGCCTTGGTGACGCCACTGGACACTTCGGCGGCTTTTTTGTTCATCAGCGCATCGAGTCCTTCTTGCTTGGTGTCGTCGCGCATAACGTCCTCCAGGCGACGAAGAAACTCTGGGTGTTTGCTCGTGGGGCGGTCGTCCTGCAAACTGACGTAGGCGGTAGCCACTTCCAGACCGACGTCTTTGGCGGCCTCTAACTCGCGCGTGCGGTTCGCCTCGCCTTCGGCCGTGAGTCGGAGATCGTCCATGCCACAGGTGAAAGCCCGCATGTTCAATAGCCTTGTCAGCAGGCGGCCCATGCAGCTGAGAGCCTTTCCCGCCACCGCGGGGCCATATACTTCGTGGACAGCGTGGATGAAGCCGCCCTTACTGGGGCCGAGATGAGCCTTGTCAAGGATGCCGGAAATCAACACGCCGTCGCGGACGTCGACGGCGCCCTCCTCGGTGTGCGTGGCCCATCTGTTGCCGGGAACTTGGGTCTTCCCACTCATCCATAGAGGGCCACAATTCGGCGGCTTGATGTTCTTCAAAATGGTCGTGATGATTTGCTTGCCGGTCCATCTCGCCACGGGTTTCAAAATAGCAGGCGCCACCAGTTCGATACGGTCGCCTAGAATGTGCCCGCTTTCTGGCCGTAAAGCGCTGTAAATGAGATCCTGGTACGTGCTCCGCGGAAAGAAGGTGTCTTTGCTGCACAAAGCGACGGAGATGGAAATATGGTCCTGAACCAGACCACGTAGGGGCTTTCCTTGCGTTCCTGAGAGATACTGGTGGTCCGTGTCCGCTAACTGGAGGGCTTCTACCCGGGCAATTTCGTTCTGCGGAAAATGCATGTTCATTTCGTCGCCGTCAAAATCCGCATTGTATGTGTTGCAGTTGGCGTAGTGCATGCGGATGGTCTTCTCTCCGGGCAACACTTTGACCCGGTGGCCCATGATCGAAGGCTTGTGGAGTGTGGGCTGTCGGTTCATGAGCACCACATCGCCGTTGCTGAGATGTCTGTACACTTTTTTTCCGCGCATGCCACTGAAGCTGCTGCTACTGCTGCTGCTCGACGGCGCCAACAGCTGATTTGCCAGCGCCATGCGGTTTTCCAACGACTTGCCTCTCAGGTTGACGACCTGGCCATTTTCGTTTTCGATCGCCGAGGCACCAGGCCAATTGTCGGTGCCGTTGATGACAGCCTGCTGCAGCTCTTTGAAATTGTGGCTCGTCACGGGCTCCGGGTAGGTGAGCTTTCGCGCAAACACGGGCGGGACTCCGATTTCGTTTGTCTCGATATTGGGATCCGGCGAAATGACACTGCGGGCGGCGAAATTGACGCGCTTGCCCATCATGTTCTTCCGAAACAGGCCCTCTTTCTTCTCCAACTTTTGCTTAATGCCGTCCTCGATGCGCTTTGAATTCTGGGCCTGGACGGGGTTTTTCGTGCAGTCGATGAGGGAGTTGACGCAATTCTGCAGATCGGACCAAGCCTCGTGGAGCGAAATGATGTCTCTGGCAAACCGGCCTTCGCGTTGCCCACGCGGGCCAGCCGTCCCGGAAATCTCGCGGTGGATGTCCGCGACCTTGAAGGATGCACTAAGGATGGCTTTGTACAGTTGGTTTTGCTGCGCTTCCGTCACCTCTGCATCGCCCGTGCGGGCTTCCGGGCGATATTTGTTGGGGGGGACCAGAACGGCCTGAACGAAGAACATATCCGGGGAGGTTCGAACGCTTTTCCCTCGCGGCCTGGAGCTGTAGACCAGCTGGAGAACTTCTTGCTCGTTGGCGAACAGCAATCGGAGCCGCTCAAGCACTTCTTGTGCACTGATATAGCGCTGTTTCGGCGGGTTGCGGACGGCGGCGTCGTCGTCGCCGGGATGCGGCTTGCGAACCAGGTTGCCGTTCTCGTCAAGCTCGTCCGCCGAATCGTCCTGTTCTTCTTCCTCCTGCTCGTCGCTCGCGGAGTCCAGGTCGATGTCAGCGATTCCCTCGTCGGACGCGACGTCCGGCTCGACGTTCTTGCGCTTCTGTCTGAGGGCCAAGGCATCGCGCGCCCTAAACTGACCCGCAGCCATCTTTGCCTGCTCCTTTGGATTGAGTGGTTTTTCGAAGATTTTGACGAATCGGTCCTTGCGATACGCAGGCGAGATTCCCTTGCACCGGGCGCACACCCGGCCGTCCACAATGTCCACAAAAAACTTTTGGATCAGTTGGCGACGCGCCTCGAGAGCGCCCTCGTGCTTGCCCTTCCGAATCTCGCCCACGGAGACTTTGTGGTCTTGCAAAACACGGCGTACATACGCACTCCGAGCCCGCGAGACACCGTCGGCCAGCGCTTCCTGGTCGTCGTCTGCTTTGACCTCAATCTGCGGGACGCCGGGCACAGCCAGGCCACCAAAGTCTTCCCCGATGGCGTCGATGTTTGTAGCCTCGAGAAGAAGACCGTACTGGAGAAGGCGGAGCTTGCAAATGTACCTGTTAAGTTCTTTGCGCGGCATCCGAAAATGGTGGCAGTAAATGCATTCAGCCCGGAGAAGTCGGAGTGTTTGGTCCATGAAAATTGGGTGGTAGACAGGGACGGGCAGATCAATGTGGCCGGCATGGCCGGGACAAAGAGATTGGCCAAGGTTGCAGGTCGTACATCTGCAAAAAATCCCTTCTGTTAGTAGCACGCAAAGCGACGGCTAGGGAAACAAGAGCAACAGCTGTTTCATCGTCATAAAACAACCCTCCCCCCCTCCGGCAAGGACGTACAAAGAGTCGCCCCATGACCCCAATGCTGGGTCGTAGAGGCCGCCGGGAACCGGATTCAGCAGAGTGTCAAACGTGCTTTCATTCTCTATCCGCCGGACAGAGGCAGCACGGATCTCTTCCGTCGAGAGGAACGCAAAATCAACGCTCTCGACAGCGGAGGCGATCGGCTGAGAGATGTTCATCGCAAGACCGTTGCCGCCAACCGGCGGGCTTGTGAGAAGTGGTCGGGTGAGTTTGGCTTCTGCTTTGGTAATCCAAGCACATCTACTCTCATTTCAGAAGCAAAAAAAAGAAGAAATAAAAACAAAAAAGGCCACAAAGAGAGTGCAATCTCTGGTGGGCTTTTTCGCAGTGCGAAGCTTCCTTCTATGGAATCGCTCTTTTTGGTGGATTTTTTTTTCTTTCTTTTTCGCAGCCTTTCAACGGCGTAAAAATTTTAGCGGTGGCTAGCGGCAGAATATTCACGTGGTTGTACTTTCTGTCGCATGATAAGCGATAAGGCTTAAAACGTATTCGCAAGGGGCTCGTATACAAGCATGTTCGGTTAGTTTACGGGATCGGTTAGACGGGAACAGCACTGTAAAAGAGAAGATTCCCTGTTCGGTTCTTCGTGTCGAGCAGCCTCTCGACTCCGCCATAACGTACCTCCGTTTTGATCCCACTGGCTACGTTATCTCGGTCAAGTATGGTGTTGAGCTGCGGTTCCATCTATTCCACCGTCTTCCTTTCTCACTGACCCGTGTGGAAGACTGTTCTGAAAAACTTCACTTTCACGATTTTATCTTGGGAAAAAAAACAAGTACGTCTCTTCGGCGAGCAAGCGCTGAACTCGTCCGCACGGTCGACGTTCTTACTACTCCGTGTATTATTCGATGACTTGGACGGCCCACTGTTGTTCCGTTTCTCTACACGGAACACAACCGAAGTTTCGTTGCATCTCGAACCAGAGGTAGTCAACCGTTGTGGACGTTGGTCCGTACCTTGCTCGCGCTGTTGGTTCGAATTCTCAAACATAACGATAATAATAATATAACAATAATAACAATAATGAATACAAAAATTAGACGGAGAAGGGAGAGGCCTGTTGCGATTCTTGTGTTGTCGAGGCTGCACATGCTCTGCCTATTTTCCCCCCATGCTTCTGAGTCCACGTCTGTTGGATCTTGATGTGCAAAATCACCGGCTCAAAGTCATGTCAAACTAAATCATGGCTGTTCAAACGCTTGACTAGATATGGGACTGTCATATACGAAACAAACGCGTAGAAGTATTGCACGGGCAACACTGACTCGATAGGCCATCTATCTGCACCGCCGGTCTACTCATAACCCAGTGTCTTTAAGTCACACTTACAGCGCAGGCCGTTCGTTGCTAGTGGTACGAGATGTCTGTAATTCTTTAGACGAACAGAGATAGAAAATACAATAAAGGGGCAGGTCGCAGGCGGGAATACCAGCACTCATTCACACACGTCGAGATGATCGCAAAGGAGAAAAAATATAAAAAAGTAAGAAAAATGGAAAAATGGAAAAATGGGAACGGCTCATTTAGGTAACAGAACACGAAGGAATATCCCGTACTCCTTCCCGGGCCCCATGTACCCATCATACGTCGTACATATCATATGTGCATACACCTGCGAGGTGCATGAACCATGCAAAGTCGCTATTGTGTGCGTTTTTGCGTTTTGCTTTTGATTTGCCTTGGTCACTCTCGGAAACATTGGCGTTGCAAAGGCAGCAAAGCCGCCCCTTTTAGTTCAACCGTATAATTGACGTTGTTGGTTCGGAGGTCACTGATAAACCTTCGGTCCCGGTATGCCCTGCTTAATAGCCGAGTCCGGACCCTGCACCATCTTTTCCCCTGGTTATGTAGCAGGGGAGAACGTGCGGGAACCATGCGGTACACGATTAGGGTTACATATGTTGACGTATTAATACCCCGTAGGATCAAAACGTGCTTGTCCGAAGAAAAGCCTTGTCAGTCGCCGTCTACACAGCCCTAAACCAATAAGAGGATTGAACAGGGGTGCATCGCATTGGCCTCATACCGCACGGCGTTACATATGTATTATTCCGTACACTGTACGTATAAGTCTTTGTTTTCCTGTTACGAGGAGACCTTGCGAGGTGCTTTTTTGAGGCCGTAGGTAGGCCCTTCAAGATTCAGTGCAGAGCATATTCTTGATTTTCTTTTTGGTGACGAGCTCGTGCTCCGAAGTTTCCGTTAACCAACAAAATTCTGGCCGTTGTCTTGTCTTTGTTTACACACCATCTTTCTTCTTCCTAGCTGCAGAAGACCGTCAGGGTGAGCGGGTAGATTGCTCGCCGTTGAGACATTCGAATTAGATATATTGTTCCATGGCTCGTTCCAACGAAAAAAAAAGCGGCTAATGGTCTATATGGTCTCGGAGGTTTGCCGAGCCGTTCCAGGTGGAAGTGAGGCAAGGGGTTGTCGAGGAAGCGAGAAGCAAGAAGAAGGTACGGCGAGGATATAACGAAGCAAAGCAGTACAGAGTATAACCTTGCACTCGAGTGGATAGTACGAGGCATGCTGCATGTTGTTCTTTTCCGTCCTCCTATACACAGCAACTGCTCGCTCCAGTGCAAGCCCTACTCTGTGACCACGCCTAATGTGTGTAATGTCCAATGGGCACGGCTACCTGTCTGGTGTTTTCTTTTTGTTGGAGTTTGCAGTTTCATATCGTCTGAAGTTCCATAGGAGCCCGTGTTGTGTGCATTTGCATATCTGTTGGGTCGTGTGAGCATGTTGCTAACCCCGTGGTTGATCTCGTCTCTCGGCGTATTAATTTGAAGTAACAATAATACCGCATAACCGATACTACTTTGTTTTCTTACTTAAAAAAATCAAGGACACACACGCAGAAAATGGTGTTGGTCGGAGAACACGCTTTTGAAAACGAAGCCCTTGAAATTTAAGATAGGGAAAAAGGGGAAATAATACACGACAAGTCAAGGCCGTTTCAGGCTTATCCCAAGAACTCAAGCTTCCGGTTTACATGTCTATCTAAAAAGCACACAGAAAAAAATACATCCAAAAAAGAAGACACCACCCGGAACCCATAGTAGCCAACGTCAAGGTGCTCCCCGGACAGCAAATCAGCAGAAGTAGCCGTACGTCCCCATGAACACTTAAAAAACCCTTCAACGGCGCCGAAAAAGTAACGCAAGGAAAACCACAAAAGAAATAACGTGAACTGTAATACAGTGAGTAAGGCTGAGAGGGAAAAGCAAGAGAGCAAGGGGTACTGAAGAGCGATATATAACACAAAAAAAAACAACAACAATAAATAAATATATAAAAAGACACCTCTATAAACCAAAGAGTGCCGTGATCCGTCAAGAGCGGATCTCACCGGGCGCGCCAAAAGCCATCGTCACCCATATGCTCAGGGATTTCTGTGCGAAGATCCAGAGTGCCGATGTCGAATCTCTTTGAGCAGCCATCATCCATGTGTCTAAACACCTGTCAGCGTCTACCCAGCTTGGAAAGTTTTTCTCGTCTCCATTTCCCCCTTGCCTTCTGGAAGTTATAGATTCTTACCTCCGTAATGTGTCCTTGCGCGCGAAGAGACGGCCACAGTAGTCGCATTTGTGGTTGCGCTCCTTCATGTGCACGCTCTGGTGATGCCGTTGCAGGTCGGTTTTGCGCACAAACTTCTTGCTGCAATCGCGTACTTGGCAAGGAAACGGATATTCTCTCTTCTCATCGTGTGTTTCCATGTGTGCCTTGTAGTTGTAGCTGCGATTGAAGAACTTTCCGCAGCCTTTGACTTCGCATTGGAAGTTGGCTTCTTCTTTTGTCGTCAAATGTCGAGATGCCCCCCCCGTTCGGCTGACACGGCGCTGTCGTTCATGTTGTTGTTGTTGCTGCTGTTGCTGTTGTTGCTGCTGTTGTTGCTGTTGTTGCTGCTGCTGCATGTGTGGTTCTTGGCGTTGCCGGTCGCTGCCAGTCACGGAGTAGAGGGTGTCTTGGGTCACTACCTGTTGCGCCCAAACCGTCGACGAGTGGTCTGGGAAATATTCGCTGGATAGGGTAGTGCTGCTATCAGTTCCATATGCATTGGTGGGTTCAAGCGGATACGGGGCCTCCAGAGAGCGAGGCGAGGAGAACCGAGACGGGTCTGCGATTTTTGCATAGTCGGGAAGGGGTGCCTCGTTTCTCCCTCCTCGGTGCGTCAAAATGGGACCTGGAAGCGACGAGGAAGGTGCGACAAACGATAGAGGTGACTTTGACAGCGGCATTGTCGGCGAACGTGACAGTACGGCAGAAGGCGACGCCGTGCCGGGCAGAATCGCTGACTCTTGGCTGGACTGTCTCCCCGTATATATGCTGTGTGCATACGCAGGAAGCACTGGAGAGCCAAAGCTGCCAAATGTATCGTACTCCGAGGAAAAGGTGGATGATACGTGTGGCGGCGTGTCCGGCGCGTGAGTGGCCGTCGATTGGTTCCACCCAGGTTGGCTCATGTTGTCGAGAGCAAACAAAGGAATATCTGAGTTGTGGGAAAGCGCCATAGAACAGATTGGGTCCGCGCCATAGAAGAACGAGGTTTTGTACTCTTGAGACAGCAGCCCCGGGGATGGGTACTCGAGAGAAGAGGCGTCGGAGGGACAGGAGGAGTCAGAGGGAGAGGCAGAAGAGCGGCTAAGAGAAGGCGTGAGATCCATGGCGAGGGCAGTTGGGGTATGAATGGCAAGGGGAGAAGTCTTGGGAGGAATAAAGGGAAAAAAGGGGGCGGGTGGTGACACCTATTTGTATACGGATTTGCTCGCGAGCCAGGCTCAACACTTGACAGCAGACAAAAGAAGAAATGTATTGTATTGAAAGAAGAAAAGGAGAAGCCGAAGCCAACAGAAGCAAGACAATAATAAAAGGTTATAATTTTGAGCAGCCTCGACGCCTGTTGTTGCTGTTGCTTGCTGTTGCGAATTTGGTTGCGAGAACAAGGTATGTATGTGAGCAACAACGTCCCGCGGCAAGAAACAAGGCGATATATAAACAAAAATTAAAGGGGGAACAGGCAGCAACAGTTGGGTGGTATAAAGAGAAGAGAGAGACAACAGAGGTGGCTGTCAGTTTGTATATTGGGGCGTGCGTCATGTGAAGACGAGCATCACAGTATGTGACGTCCTTGTATGAAGTGAGCTTGGGAGAACGCATGTAAGTCGACAGAAAAATATAGACGAACGGACAAAATATAACAATAAAACTATATAAAGTAAGAAAATAACGAGGCCCCCGGAAAGGACCGCCTCCAGGAGGGGGGGGAAGAGAGGGCGCTGCTAAGTACGGCCTGAAAGGGAACTGTAAAAATGAGTAAATACAGTACATGACTTAAGGAGATAATGGTGAATATGGGTCTAGACAAGCTTTGTCGTGCTCGGCCACACACCCTCACGTCTTTTTACATGAGAGGAAGGGGGGGGGTGTGGGCGTGTGTACATAGGTGGGAGACGGGGATGGTTGTGCCCCGGTGCTGCCCCCGGTGTCTTATGCTGCCCTACGGAGTGCGAGAATAATTGATACCTTCTTCCACCGTTGTTGAGAGTGAGTCGAGCAAGTAGCAAGTACGACCGCCCACAGACACGTGCTGCGCCGGGCCAACGTCAAAACCACTATTGTCCCGTTTGGGGCAGGACTGAATCCTTCGCCGGATAATAGCGAACACCATGATACGACGTCGAGGGAATGCATAACCATGTCCAACGACGGACGGGGCTTTTGGACAGGGCAGACAAACCCCTGTCTGGAGTCAGGCCTGGCACGTCGAAAAAAAGAACAAGAACGATCGCAACGACCCAAATTAGGGGCCGCGATGTTTTCGTGGATGCAGGAAGGACGAAGGGCCGCCAAGGGCACGCAACAACGACACAGCCATGTTCGCACTTCCGAAGTAAATGAAAAGCGATTGAGAAAGGTAACAAGCAAAACAAAGTGGGTTTAAACGAGGAGATAGGCAGTAGGTAGGCAGAAGTTGCTGTGTGCAGAAAAAGGGGAGAAAGAAGCGAGGAATATAATAGAGCATGGGAAGAAATAAAAGACTTGAATCATAGCTACAGAAACAACAAGAGGCCGTGAAGAACCGGCTAACCTGTGTTGAGTTGAGCTGTTACTGCATGCTGACCAAAATACACCCTTGAGGTGAGATCAATGGACAGAACAGAACAGGGGGCATTTGTAAGAAGGGAGCGATAAAAAGAAAAGTGCAGAGAAAACCCAACACGTACAGGAGAGAGAGTCGAATGGTAGGAACGGGGACGAGCAAGCAATGAAAACAAAGTTCGTTGTACTTTTATTATTCCGCTAGAAAACAAACAAGCAAACATAAATAAATAAATGATATTCCGTGATTGTATTTTTCTCTCGTAGGCGCCGATATGACAGACGAGGTATTTACGAGTACTCCGCAATACTTTAGACTTTATATGCCATACGCGGTACAGAAAGGTACGTTGTGTTAGTGATAATGACCCCGGAGTATACTTTGCGAAGGTGCTTGGCGTTTTAATACACGCGCGTGGCTATGGCTTGCCGTGCTGGTTCATGAGCAGATATTACGGACAAAGTACGTATTAGTACGTACAAAAGGAGACGACCAGACGACCAGCAGGGGTTCGCAAGCCGAACGCTTATTGTAACGTCGATGTACAGGGCACAACGCCCCTGTATTATGATTTTTATGGTAGGCGAATATCGGAACCAGAAGAAAAAAAAGAATAAGAAAAAGAAAAAAAAACCCAACCCTAAGACACGAAATTTGGGTGGTTGAGTAAGTACGAAGTACTGAAATACGTGACCATTGCTGTTCCGTGCCCGCGTTACTTGGTTATTACGCCGTAATAGTTATCTGGAAACCATTTTAAAAAAAAGAAATTCTCGTCGAGGCGCGGTTGGCCCCCGAGTCTCGTTGCTGGTCCCATGAATTGCGTAGATGCAGCAAAATGGAACCGGACTACCTTGGGAAAATCAAAACCTGCATTCTACTTCGTAACGTTATCATGAAACAAGACGAAGACCAACAAACTGCAACGTCGAGGAGAAGGGAAAGCAATACCAAAATCAGAAAGAGACGTCGCTTGCCGGGGGGGGGGGGAAGAGTATATTTCAAAGGGAACGACTGGGTCTGCGGCTATTTACTTTATTTACCCTGGCGCATTGCCACCTTTCCGTTTTTCACGTACTTGATCAGGCGTTCTTTGCAAACGAGAGGGGATAATCGTAAGGAAAGATGACGTCTCTTTTGGGAAAAGAACGGGGCCGAAAAAAAGTCTTGGACGAGAAAGGACTCGCTCAAAACATGTCTTGTTCAGTCCGAGAAGCCGCAGCAATCCTCACAATCCATCGTTTTGACGGGATTCCCCCCCTTCCCGTTCCCGGATCCTCTGACGAGAACCGGACGTGGCAATACTTCATCGAAAGGACCTCTTCCTTCGTCTGCGGCAGTCATTTCGGCCCTTTGAAAAAAAAGGATGAATACAAAATAGCAAACGCTGCAGGCGCACACTTTCCCGCACCGCTTCGCCACGCTTTTTAAAGGAAAAAAAAAAGAAACATAGGAAGTACTTAAAAATAATAACAGAGCTCGGGCTGTTGCTGAGCCTAATTAGTCTCGAATCCTATTCCGGCGACATGCTGACACGAATTACAAGCAGGACGGAAAGAGGATCAGCACGGAAGGACAGACTTCGAGATAGAGAGAGAGTATGTATTAGACGGGGGCGGGCTGCAAGGAAAAAAAAAGGAAGACCAATGGTCACAACGCATCCCAGACCATTGAATTTTTGAAAAAAAAAAAAAAATCCTGCTAATGCTGTTTTCCCCCCCTCCTTCTTTCCTTTCTTATTTCCTTCCTTCTTTATTTTGTGAAACTCTAGGCAGCAAACGAGCACCCTTAGATAAAATTGGACCATGGTAAAGGTCGCCTGCTGCCTGAAGACCTCTTTTCACCTGCCTGTTTGGAGAGCATGCTGCTGTGGCGATGTCACGTATACAGGCCAACGGGCTTTGTGGGCTCGTTAATTTCTTATTTTGATTGCCTGCGTTGGTTTCGTCTAACAGTCAACGGGCTCATTGCTGAGGCTGCCGCCTGCGTGGCCTGGCTACTATGCCTACACCTAACCACCAACCGTTCCAAGGCAGACTGGCTAAATTAACTACGATGTATGGGGGGAAGGCTTTTGCTGAAAGGCGTCGATACCACCATGCAACCAGTACATTACAGCCCAACAGTAGGTGGTAGGTAGCCCAGCTCAGATCTTGCTTGTCTGGTGGTTATGGGACGTGCACGTACAGTAATAATACTGCGTATGCATACCTGTGATTGCCCAAAAAATCAAACCGATTCCAACAACTGGCTGTCTCTCTTTGAAAGCGGCTGGCCTTTGGCACAACTGCTAGGCTTAAATACAAGCGCCGAGACTGATTCTATGTAGGACGATGACCGAACGTCCGAACGACAGGTGCCACTGCGGATGTCACAACATATGGTAATACAACACGTGCTGCAAACACGTTCCCAAAGCCCCTCCAGGTTGTGTGTTCCTGGGCCCTACTGCATATCATCGCCGTTGCATTGTGACCAGAATGGGCTTGCATGCGTCGAGGGAAACACTGTATTCCTATGGGCAGGATGAGTACTAAAATAAAGGGAGAAAGGGGGTCGCTAAACGGGGCTGGGCTCGAAACAATGCGGTATGCGGACGAACCCGGTACTCACAACTAAGTTCGTCGCAGTATCATATTGCGTAATACGGATATTTTCAGCGTCGTTGGCATTTGATCTGAAGTAACGTTGAATTTAATTCTACACTTTAAGGATTGGAGTGTGTTTTTCCACGTAGAATCTCCCCCTCTCGTCCTTTCTTTTTTCTTGCCTCCACCCCCACGCTTCCATCGCCCTGCGAGCTGCTTGAATTTGCTTTGCGAGACTGATAAGGTAGTTTCGTCTTCCTGTTAGATAGTTGCGGTTGTCGAGCCCTAGACTCCGTTGATCATCGTTGGCTCAGCCTCCCTCAAGACTCATTCTTGCCGACTTCTGGAGCTCATTCCTCGTTATTCCTATAGTGATCTCCCCCCCCCCCCCCGGTAAATCTGATAGCTACGTGAACTGTGATTCTCATTAGAACGGGCTAGCAGAAGGTGTAAGACTCGTAAAGAGTGCATTTCTCTCTGGGACTGCCCCTGTGCCCGGAAGCCAGAGCGCTGTCTGTGCGGCCAGCCGCAGCCACCCCCTACCGCAACACAAGTTCCCCCGAAGTTGAAGGCTTGTGGACGTAGCCCCGAAAGACCAAAAAAACACCTTTTCGTGGCGTGTGCAGTGTACAGTAGCATGAAATTAACAGGTCCCTCCCGCTTAGATGCCCTTTCTACTGCCCCGGCACCCTGGTCTCGTTACTGGCATCTGGTAACGTGCCGCCGTAGTTTTTGTTTATATTCGTCTTGGATTCGGTCCCAATTTCTTTCTTTGTGGAGAATAATATACAATGTCCAACAAGTCGAGCGTATTAGGTCTTTATGGGATGATGAAGACCACACCACCAGGAACCTGCGCTCGACGGCGCCCGTGACGAGCGAACCTCGCCTCGTGATCTTGGGTATTCTGTGCTGGGCACAGCTGGCCACGTCTTCCAATACTTGATGCCATTGAGGGTATGTGCTTTTGTTTTCACAGTTGATATATGAACTTCCTACTGCAAGAAAAAAAAAAAAAAACTGACTGGATGTCGATTCATGCTGCGCGGTGGCGCCAGAGTCTGATTTGTTCCTTTTTTTGGTGCGCCGTCCGAGAAAGCACCGAAGAAATTGAAAAGCCTACGAACTGCTCTCCGTGTCGATCTCAACACCTCAAATCCGTCTCGATGCCTTTTCCGTCCATAGATTCACGCGACCCCGGTGTATTACGAAGTAGGCCTGCCAGCAGCTCGTTCCTCCGTCTCTTTCGGGCCAAATAGGGTTTTCGCAGCCCTTGGCCTGTCTTGGCGCCGTGTGCCTATTTTTGGCTGCTGCTCTGTATCTATTAATATGCACGGGAGAGCCCTGCCGGGAAATTCTTAACCAGGTGCCACCACCACTACCACCACCACCACCCGCTGCGTCTCACTGCTTTCGTTCTAATATGGGGGCCCCAAAGATGTACGAGGATGCCCATCCTCACCACCACCAGTAGTCAAACCGGTAGGCGTGTGCCCTGCTTGCCTTTATTTATTATCTTCGTTATCGAGCGTTCCTCTCGTCGCTCACCCTGCTCCCCGTACGCCGCTCAATATGGGGAGAAGCGCGGAGCCGCTTAGACGCTCGTGCGGCTTTTCCGTGCGTTGGTATATATTGTATTACCGGGCATTCTTGACAACCTTTCCTTGCTGGCACATTGCACGAAAATAGACATTCGCATATGCCGGACACAACAATCAAAAGACGTGCAGCCTGGGAGGTCCTAATACCCTTCTCGAGGGAAGGGGGGGAGGGGGCGTATGGCTCGGTCTTGCATGCTTCTAGTCATATCGTCCCCCCCGTAATGCACGCACTCGCCTTTAAGCTCTAAAAACAAATAAGCCGGCGCCGCCGCTGGCCTGGAAAACGGGCTTATTGGGGGCTCTGACACTTTGCCTTGGTTGCCGCGTGATAATATGTCCGTACATTTGAATATAAAGACCTATGTAATGCCTCGTAACGTATAATAACCTGCCACCGAGACGAGATGCCAGCCTCAACTCTGTCCCAGTAACCTCGTGGTATAGAAACAATCTAACCATGAACTGCATGTGACGAGAAGCGCGCAAGAGTTGATGCGCGAGGAAGCCAAAAATAAACACACAAATAAAAAACATCGAGACTTCCGAGCAGGTTCTAAAAAAAGGAAACGGGAATATGATCATTGCTAAAAAAAGACAACTAAAAGACAAAGGAAAAAAAGCACCGAATAAACAAACCAATACGCCCGAGGACAAAGAGTCAAGGAGAGCAAGAAAAAAAAAGAGAGTGGCAAATGCACAGAAACAGATGACAACAGAGTTTGGTTCGCGTGTGAGTCCGCGAACACAACACGCTCCTCGCTTCCCTTTTCTTTTTTTCTTGATCTTCCTCTTTTCACTTCCCTCCCCTGTTCCCTGTTCTCACAACGCTCAGCTGCACCAACTGTCTGTTTACCACTCTCTCCCGAGTCAATCATGCAAGGCGGATTTCGGGCTTCTTGTTTTCGAAAAGACGCCCCGTTTCGCCGATGCAACCAAACGGCGTACCATGGAACCACGGTCGACCAAGAGTAATATCTTCGTACTCCGTATTGCATACTTCGTACTGTACAGAGTAGTTCTAATCCGCGAGTTCGAGAAACGCTTGCATTCCATTTGAATCTGCCGGACTGCTGAGTCTGGGAGGCAGTCCGACTTGCACCTTGTTTGGCCGTGCGTAAGGCAAGCCCGCATATGCATGCTTCAGAGGGACGCATGAACGATGAAACGAGAACAGCATTTATCACCATTCAAGGCAGCACTGGCAAGCTCCGCCATACTAGATGGCTGGCTGCCAGATCCCGCGGCGGTATTAATGCTCCGTAAAAAGACAGACCCGCTTCTGGCTGACGCGAAAGCCTATAGTTGCACGTGACAGCGCGAAAGCGGTCAAATGTGGCAGATCGGTCCGTGGCGGCGGGCCAACTTCGTGAACCTCGTCCATTTCGTCACCAAAGGCAATAAGACCCAGCCTCCGTTTCATGACCAAAGGGCCGTCCGTCGGGGCATCGAGTATCGATCGATCAAAAATAATAGTACGATATTCTATGTCTCAGTTCCGGATGTAGAGAAGCATAAAAGAGCCCACATCTCGAACCGTTCTCACCACCAAAAGAATCGCAGCACCACTTTTCTACGTGCTCCGGGCGTGCGCTGAAGGCCTCCCGCCTTTTCACCATCAAATATGAAGTTTAACATTGAGTGAGTGAGGAGAAATGTGATGCAGGATAGTTTGAAGGCGGGCGGGGTGTTCTTTCATGCCGACGGGTAGTGCGTTGTTCCTGCGTTGATTCGAATGACGTTGCTGACCTGCGGTGCGTTTCTCAGTGACCTTCCGGTCCTCTTTCCGTATCCACGGATCTATCCAGGTATTGTTTTTGTTGCCTTTCTTTTTCGAGAAAAGAAGTCTTGGTCGTATTGTGTCGTGCCCGTTACGGCGCAGAGCATTCAGATGATTTAGATGCTGACGAGACCACACCTGCCACAGAGCAATATGCGTGAGCACTTGGTTTATTTATCTGTTCAAGAATTTCTCAAGTTCCCCTTTATTATTCTTTATTGATCTCTGTTGTTTTTCATCTTCAACCTGTATAACCACACCCCTTTGCCACGAAATGTTGGAGTGCTAATCTGGTTTGACAAAGCTACATGTGCGATCTGAAAAGTATGTTTCGTCCTTCTGCGCCGTTGCTGCGGTGAGGCCGCTGGCCGCCCGTGCTCTTTCCCTTTTCTTTCTCTGTTGATCAGCCTGAGCGAAGCAGCAGAAACGCAGTTGCTGACCGGTGTGCCGTAGAAACGCTTGATGCGCAAGGCCACTGCGTGTTGGAGATGCCCTCCGGCACGGGAAAGACCGTGTCGTTGCTCTCCCTCATTGTCGCCTATCAGCAATACTACCCAGGGCAGCGCAAGTTGATCTACTGTTCTCGTAAGTTGCTTTTATTGCGGAGGAAGGGGAGGGAAGGGGTTGGGGGGGGAACCTCCCTTCTACTTGGCTGTTGTCGAGATGGTCCTGTATTTCTGAGGTTGGAGCTCCGTTGACGGCCGATTAGGTACCATGTCGGAGATTGAAAAAGCCCTGGTGGAATTAAAAGCCCTCATGAAGTACCGGACAGAGGAGCTGGGGTATGAGGAAGAGTTTCGGGGCCTCGGTTTGACCAGTCGAAAGAATCTGTGTCTGCACCCGTCCGTCAAGCGCGAGAAAAGCGGTGCCGTGGTCGACGCACGGTGCCGCAGTTTGACCGCAGGCTTCGTCCGGGAAAAGAAAGAACGTGGCGAAAGCGTCGACGTGTGTATCTATCACGATGTACGTTCGGTTCTTGTCCCCCTTCCGGTTCCGGTCTTTGGCTGCGGGCTTCAGCTAACATGGTTCATCTAGAATCTCGACAAACTCGAGCCGCACAACCTCATCCCGAATGGCGTGTGGTCTCTCGACGGCCTGCTGCGGTACGGCGAAGAGCACAAGCAATGCCCCTACTTCACTTCGCGTCGCATGGTGAGCACGTTTTACTACTCATTTTGGTTCTCTCCGTAACGGGGCTGCGGACACCGTTCGCCCTTTGTCCTTTTTGTTCCTTGCCCTGACGCCTTTGCAGATGCAATTCTGTAACGTCATTATCTATTCCTACCATTACCTACTCGACCCCAAGATTGCCGAGCGTGTTTCGAAAGAACTGTCCAAAGACTGCATTGTTGTGTTTGACGAAGCCCACAACATCGACAACGTGTGCATCGAGTCGTTGAGCACCGACATCACAGACGATTCGCTGAGAAAAGCCACGAGGGGAGCGCAAAATCTCGAACGGAAGATCAACGAGATGCGTGAAACCGACCAAAAGCAGCTGGAAAACGAGTACCAGAAGCTGGTCCAAGGGCTGCGTGAGGCGGATGAAGCACGCCAGGAAGATGCGTTCATGACGAATCCAAGTCAGTGGGCCCGGAATCCAGCAAGTTCCATTGATGCCAAAGGTCGATCATTGCTGACTATCTTTTTGTACAGCACTTCCAGAAGATCTTCTCAAGGAAGCCGTTCCCGGAAACATCAGAAGAGCGGAGCACTTTGTCGCATTTCTGAAGAGGTTTATCGAATATTTGAAGGTATGAAAAAGGGGTTTTGTCAAAGCAAAGGGGCCGACAATTCGGTTTTATTCTGCGTGTTGCTGTTCCCCCTTGCCAAATTGAGGAGACGCTGACTGGTTTTGTGGCAGACACGCATGAAAGTGCGACAAGTCATCTCTGAGACGCCCCCGTCCTTTCTGGCACACCTGAAAGAGTACACGTTTATAGAGAAAAAGCCTCTGCGCTTCTGTGCCGAACGCTTGACGTCGCTGGTCCGGACGCTCGAGCTGACGAACATTGAGGATTACCAGCCTCTGCGGGAAGTAGCCACCTTTGCCACGCTCGTCGCCACGTACGAGAAGGGCTTTCTGCTCATCCTCGAGCCGTTCGAGTCGGACACAGCCGAGGTGCCCAACCCGGTGCTGCACTTCACGTGCCTGGACGCTGCTATAGCCATCAAACCCGTCTTTGAGCGGTTTAGCAGCGTCATTATCACCTCGGGCACGATCTCGCCCCTGGAGATGTACCCGAAAATGCTCGGGTTCACGACCGTGGTCCAGGAATCGTACGCCATGACGCTGGCTAGGCGGTCGTTTTTGCCCATGATCGTGACCCGCGGCAGCGACCAAGCGTCGATATCGACGAGCTTCCAGGTGCGCAACGAGCCGAGCGTCGTGCGCAATTACGGCAACCTCCTCACCGAATTCGCCAAGATCACCCCCGACGGCATGGTCGTGTTCTTCCCCTCGTATCTCTACATGGAATCCATCATCAGCATGTGGCAGGGCATGGGCATCCTGGACGACGTGTGGAAGTACAAGCTCATTCTCGTCGAGACGCCCGACGCGCAGGAAACCTCGCTGGCGCTCGAAACCTACCGCACCGCGTGCTGCAACGGACGGGGTGCCGTTCTGTTGTGCGTCGCCCGCGGGAAGGTGTCGGAAGGGATCGACTTTGACCACCAGTACGGCCGCACCGTGCTGTCCATTGGCGTGCCGTTCCAGTACACCGAGTCGCGCATCCTCAAGGCGCGTCTCGAGTTTCTGCGCGAGACGTACCGCATCCGCGAGAACGACTTTCTCTCGTTCGACGCGATGCGCCACGCCGCCCAGTGTCTGGGCCGCGTCCTGCGCGGCAAGGACGACTACGGCATCATGGTGCTCGCCGACCGGCGGTACCAGAAAAAGCGAAGCCAGCTGCCAAAGTGGATCAACCAGGCGTTGCTCGAAGCCGACGCCAACCTCAGCACGGACATGGCGGTCAGCAACGCCAAGAAGTTCTTGCGCGACATGGCCCAGCCGTTTCACGCCCGGGACCAGGAAGGCATCAGTACGTGGAGCCCCGAGGACCTGCGGCAGCACCAAGAAAAGGCCGACTACGACCGCATCGTCGAACTGCAGCAACAAGTCAACGAGGCGGGCATGGCGCGGTATGCAGAAGATGCCGTACCCGCTGCCGCGGCCTACGACGACGAAGAGATGGACGATGCTATGATGCAGTTGGATAGCATGTAGTGCGTAATAATACTCCGTGCTTCTGGCAAGCTGAAAAGTATGTAGTTGGCCTCGTGCAAGTTACGCTTGCGAGGGACGAAAAAGACACATGCAGATGCAAATCCACAAACATGGGAACGACTGGCGCGTTGGCGTACTTGGGATATAGATAAGAAGGAAGGGAAATCATATGAAAAGTTCTCTCCTTTGGAGTATCATTTTCGTTGCCAATTCCCTCTCGTATTTAGCTGTTCCTTGATTTATGCAGTGTCCTGCTATCTAAACAAAATACATGAAGACAAGGACACCTTTCGACACGTGGTTCTGTAACACACATGCCAAGGGACAGAGTCAGTCGTTCGATGCAGCCGTGTACTTAGACAATGAATGGACGGAAAGGCACTCTTCAGTTGATGCTGGGAATTAGTCGTTTGGAGGCTTTGACGGCGCGCATCGAGGGAAGAGCGTGGGCTTTTCCCGGGCGGCGGCCGATCTCTACGCAAAGCATGCGAACCAAGTCCTGGTTCGTCCAATAGCTCGTGTGAGCGCTGAGCATGTTCAGATATTGCATCTCCAGCGGTCCGCCGCCCGACTGCAGGAAGAAATCGATCTGGCCGTTGTCGTTGAGCAAATACGCCTTGCGCTCCGCGAGTTCCTCCCGTGTGAAGTCGTGCACCTCCAGCTCGAGCTGAGACGGCAGGCGCATGATGGCGCCGGGGTTGGCAGGGCTTGTAAGCGGCATCTCGGCCGCGTGTGGCGTGGCCGATGCGCCTGGAACGATGCCTCGTAGAGAGTGGCCGAGGGACGCAAAAAGGCCAACGGTGGCCGACGGCACATATGCCGTCTTGAGGCTGGCCGCGTAGGCCGTGTCGATGGTGCCGTTGAGAAGATAGGCAATGGGGTCTTCCTTAGCCAGGACGTTGAAGATGTTGTCCACGGCCAGACAGCCAAAGGTGCCGGCCTCGCCGACGACGCGGCTGTCGAGGCTATCGCTGGCATCGACGCCGGGCTTTTGGCGTCCGCGTCGGGGAACGAGAGCTTTGCGTTCGAGCAGGAGGAAAAAGGCGGCCGGGCTGCCAAGCAGGAAAAGGTTCTTGGTATCGAACTCAAAATGGTCAATCTCCGGCACGGCCGGCGGTAGCGGGCGGCCGGGCTGCGACAGCGGCGGCTGCGGCGGGGGCGTGGTTGGCTGCGTCGACAAGACTTCAATGGCCATGGCGCTGCCGAGCGAGTGAGCCATCAGATGCACGCGGCCGTGTTGCGCAAAGCCGGGGTTGTTTTGGCACCAGAGACGGTAAACCCGGTTGGCTTCGCGCACCAGCGACTGGATCATCTTCGGCTTGTGTTGAGACATGTAGAAGGGGATGTCAAACATGACATCGGAAATCATGCTGCGGACGGCCGGAATGCTGTGGGGCTCGATGTCTTTGAGACCGAAGTCGTCGGCCGCCGCCGAAGGGTCTCCCCGTCCCGCGTCCCCGTCTCGGGTCTCCTCTTCTACACGCCCGTCGCCGTCGTTTTCAAACGACAACGTATGGCGCCAGTTTAGTGGCAAAACCATGATGCCGTTCTGGTCGTTCCGCAGTACGGCCTGCACAGCGGGCTTCTTTAGCTCAACGTTCATGGCGCGCCGAAAGCCGTTGACGGCGTGGGTGAAGTGAAAGCTCTCCACGCGCTCTGCGAGCTTCTGGCCAACGCCGTGAATGACGAGCACGAGATCGTGGACTTGACTGCTTTCTTTCTCTGCGCGGCAACCCGGGCACGCAAGGCGACCGTGGCCGTCTTCCGGGTTGTCGCCGGCCAGCGCAGAGGGGACTTCGGACCTTTTCACGGCGGCACTTTTCGCAGGCTTTTCGTGAACGCGGTTCCAGGCGTCTCTGTCGAAGCCCCGGACGATTGGAACACCGACAGTGATGCCCTTGCTGATCTTTGCAACGGGCCGCCGGTTGTAGTAGGCCGAAGGCTTGAGGCTTGGTTTGAGAAGAAACGCCGTCGCGCCGTCTTTGAAGACGACGTGGTAATTTGCAAAGCCTTTTGCGGCAGGAGCAGGAGTGGTGACGGCAGCGGCAGCTGCAGCACCGGCTCGACCGTCGTTACCAGGCGTGTTCCGGTCTTTGCTGATCAGCTGTTCGAGGGTGCCCTCCGCTGCAGCCGCTCCTTCGTGACACCGCGCGGCGCAAAATGGGTCGGTCGAGAGTTCGGGCTCGGACCGTGCATCTTTTGCTGCGCTCGCTTTGACGTCGCGCTGCACGGGCTTCGGCCACACAGGCTGCGACACATTTTCTTCGCCGGCGGGTCCGACATCAATTGCACAGCGCAGTTCCACGGCCCACGTGTCCGTCCACGGGCGCAGTTCGCGGTACAGAGTTTCCAGTTGGTTGGCCACGGCGGGTTCGAGCGGTACCATGGTGTCTCTGTAAAACCACGTCGCCCGGCGGACGCTGGCAATGTCGTTCACGGGGGACCAGTAGATGGGCTTCATCTGAAGCGAAGGCAAATCGACCATGTGCAGCCTCGATATCCCCACGGCGACCTCCGCCGAGACCTTCAGGCGGTGCAGCAAACTAGCCGCGGTCTCTAGTTCTGCCTGTGCCGATGCTTCCTCGTCTTTTTCGGGGTCGTTTCCTTGGCCGTCCTGCGGTTGGTCGGGCGTTGCGAGCGGCTGCTGTTGTGCTGCTGGCGGCAGAGGGGATTCCCGCAGAATTGCATCCGGGCTTCGTTTGCGGTCGGGCGGAAAACAACGTTCAGACTCGGAGCCGGGCACGTCGTTTTTGGGCAAGGACGAGGCTGGTGACAAACTCAGGAGTGGATTACTCGGCGTGCCCACCCGCAAAAAAGGCTTTCCGGATATGCCGTCGTCCACAGCGGGTGGACGTGGAGAAGAAGCTACCGGACCCGTCGCAGTCGCTGTTGTTGTGTTGACGGCCACATCGTTCAACGGGGGCATCTCCGCAGGCGGAGACTGCGGCTCGGAGCCTTCTATAGCAGCAGCAGCAGCAGCAGCAGCAGCAGCGTCCTTTTTGGGCGGACTGTCCATCCGTTTGTTGGTTCCAACGGCACCCAACCGAGATGCTTGCGGCAGAGGCACAAAACGCCGGGAAGACGGAAGCTCGTGCCTCGAGCCGACCGACGAGGAAACGCTGCGCGGTGTGAAACGAACGTCCTCGGTCGCAGCGACGGCGGCGGCCGTGCGGCTGCCGACACCCAGCAGCATGACGCGCTGGACCACTCGATCCACACTCAGGGCCGCTTGCCGTCGCCTGGCAAGCGGGCAAAACACCGCAGACAGCTCGTCTGCCGCGTCGACGGGCAGCTGCTCGCAGCACACGGGGAGGCTGGTGACGGCGCCCTGGACCGTCGCTGGCACGGTGGTGGCAGTGGTGCCGCCGTCTTGGGCGGAGATATTGCGTCGTTGCTGTGCGTGCTTCAACCGGTGGCGCGCGGCAAGGTACCGCACGACGACGGCCAGCTTCTGCTCGTTTGCCTGGGCCACCGACGCGCTCAAGCTGCCGCGTCGCCGCCGAGAAGCGGCATGGGTCTGCCGGTCGTTCTCGGCCGACAGGCCCAGCCACGCCTTCTCCAGTGCATTGTTGTCTCCCTGGGAAAAGGGGCGCAGGGCCAGCTTCGGGTCCTTGGCGTCGGTGGTAGCAGCCGCAAGAGGGTCGTCGATGGGGATGGGGGACGAGTAGAAGAACTGGGCGTTGCTCGGGGGGATGCCCTCGAGCCAAGCATCGGGTTTGGGCTGCGGCACAGGTGCCAGGCGACACTGGGGGCCGTACGTGTGCAGGTCGGGGTGGTCGAGCGCAGGCTGGTGCAGCTGAGACGCGCCTGGGTGAACAGCCATGAGGCCTGGGCGAGGCAATCACTGCGCGGCGGGTTGAGAGAAGGGAAAGGGAGCAGTTTTGCCGGAGGGAGGAGAAGAGAGAGGCAGAGATGAGTTCAGGGGTGGTTCAAAGAGCGGTGTATAAACGGATTGTCGACCATCGTTGCGTAAATGAGAGAAAAAGGAAAATTAAATAAGGAGGGAAAAAAAGGAAAAAAGGGAAGAAAAGTATAAATAAAATAAAGTAGAATAAATAAATATAATAAAATAAATAAAATAAAATAAAATAAAATAAATAAATCGATAAATCAGGAGGCAAAAAACGAGACAACAAATCGCAACGGCCCTCTTAATGGCTGCAAATGCATGATAAACGTTGTCTCACCGTCCGAGACCGTGAACTTTGCTGCCTGCGTCTTCTTTTGTTCTCTGCGTGGCCACGTCGTCGAATCCCAAACAAAGGCAGCAAGGCACGCAAAGCATGAAATTATATGGAGGCCTGAGATTAATAGGCGACGTCCAACAGAAACGTGCTGGCGGCCACCACTGATGACGTGGGTGATGTCCCCTGCCGGGCCAGCTGCGGCGTTCTGAGCTGCTGATTGGATGGAGGTGAAGAGTGTGGGGGCACAGCTGGTACCGGCACGTGCTGCAGGCTGCATCTGGATTATGTAAATTGCTTTGGAACCATTTGGCTTTGCCACGAGGCAGAAAGCACCCGAAGTGAATATGCATGTGATACAAAATACGAAGTAATACACAAAAACGCTTCAGAAGATGCAAGGCCAACGATAGTATGGAGTACAACGACAAAAAAATAAAAATAAAAAATAAAAAAAACTAAAACTAGAACCCGAAGCTGTCCAGCAGCGAGTTTGCATCTGGCTCCTCAAACACCGTGGGCGTCGCCTTGGGCATGCCGGCGCCCGTCTTGAGATCGGCCGGCAGCCTGTCGGAAATGGGCGACATATGCAGGTCGTCGACCACTAGCGAGCTTCGGCGTTGCAGCAGTTTGAACGGGTGAACGTCGTTGCTGCCGGGGCTGCCGGGGCTGCCTGGGCCGCGAAGGACCGGCGGGCTCGGGTACAAGAATTCCCAGTTGCGGACGAGGTCGAGACCCAAGAGATCGCAGCCCATGCGGCCATACAGCCGGGCGCTGTGCAACACCAGCTCCCACTCGACCTTGGGTGTCACCTTGGAGGCGCCGCGCAGTGTCTGCAGCGTCTTCTGCCGGAGCTGCGCGTAGAGGATCACCAGCGCTGGGTCGTCTGTCAAGAACAGCTTCGACTTGAGGTCTGGGGAGCAGGGCGTTTCGATGAGGGTATAGACGGGTGTCTGGGATAGCACATTAGCTAGGGAGAAGGGAGGGGGGGAGTAATAAAGACAGGCAAAAAAAATTATCAAAGACGAGGCAGACGTACAATCAACGCCCGGACGGCCATGTCCTTCCGCTGCAGCATCCAAAACGCCCACGACGCCAGCCAGCGGTTGCCCTCTTGGGCGGCAACGCTAAGGACCTCTTCTTCAAGAAGCTTGCAAAAAACCGGCCCTTGGTCGCCCTCGTAGACGCGCGCAACGGTGATGGCAAGCTGCAAATCCTGGAGCTGATTGAGGCAGACATTGACCGCATCCTGCAGTTGGTCGGCCAAGAGGAAAAAGGCAGCCGCATATTCTAGCACGATCAGCCCAAGTGTCACTTGTACTACGTTGCAAGACGGCAGTAGAAAAGAAGAAAAAAAAAAGGGGGGGGAGGGGGTGGAGAGGGAGGACACACCAAAACGCCGTTTGCTCATCAAGGCGTACGCGTTTTTCAGTGCAGCCGTCTTCCATTTTGGCTCGTCAAAGTTGTTCGCCAGCAACCGCTGCGTGGCCCGTTGCTCGCGGTTCCACGACGCCATGCGCCACAGGCCCTGCAGTACCGCCTTCTTTCTCAAGGCGAGGTAGAAGAGGCTGCAGTTGACCGGGTTTTTCATCTCGCTCTTGGCATACTCGTTGCGGGCAATCAATTCGAACTGCGTTTTCTGCGTTGGTCAGTTTCTCGCTGCGGCGTCTGCACCAACTCTCTCTCTCTCTTCCTCACTCTCTCTCTCTCTCACAGTCCATTGCTTACCAGTGCCGTATGGTCCGTCAACCACATAAACATGCCGCTCTCCCGCGCATCAGCCCACAATAGGGATCCGTGGTGTTGCCTAGACACGAAGTCGACGAGGATGTCTTGGCTCGTCGAGTGGAAAGCCCAGTTGATCTCCCTCCAGGACATGTGGATCTCGTTTGTCCGCCCCTTGCGGAGCGCATGCTGCCTGAAAAAAAGCATGTACCGGGCACCGTTTTCGTCCATGGACCGCCGCTGCTTTTCGACGAGCCCGACACACTCGACCATGTCGACGAGCTGTATCTGTTCGTGGCCCGACAGTTGCGGCAACGCCACGGTCGTAAGCTTCTCGTTGATGGCTTGCGCCGTGTCTTCCGTGAAAATCTCGTCTTCGTCCTCAACTGAGCTCTGGCGTGCGAAGAACGATGTCGCAGGGCTTTTGATCGTATCGTGGGCTTTCGCATGCTGCTGTGATGTCAGCAATGCCTAAAAAGGGAGGGAAGATAAATAACAAAATTTTTATAGATATATAGCTACCTTTTCGTCGACGTAAAAGTCGGTTAGATCCAAACCAAGATAGTCGTCTATGGCCTCGCCCTGGATCCAGAATTTGAGTGTCTTGTGCAACGACAAAAGGATTCGCTGAACAAGTTTGTTCTTCCCGGCCAGCATGCACTGGCTCAAAAACTGGGGGTGGAAAACCGGCAGCGGGCCGTTCAGCCTCTGCACGACGTCAAACAGGTCCCAGGTGTGGTCCTTCGCTTGTGGAAGGCGGAGGCCGGTGACAAGAGCGTTGGGGCCGTGGTAGAGCCGGCCGTGGACGAACAGCTGGTTGCCTGCGCCAATTACGAGGTCGCCGTCGCCGAGCCAGGCCGAGTCGCCGATCGGGTGCGGCGTGTACTCGCGCGTGCTGAGCTCGTGGACCACCGCCCATGCCGGTCCCTTGTTGAGGTAGTCGTAGCGCAGCTGCGCCAGCAGCAGGACACGGTGGGGGAAGCCGACCGCCAAGATGAACTGCGAGTCCGGCGTGGCCGTCCAATCCAGGTCTTGCACCGTGTCGTGGCTCGCAAAGTCGCCGTTGTATTCGAGCTGCGCGCCCCGGATGTCCCAGATCGTCACGGCCGACCGGCGCGCGTTTACCAGCGCCGCCTTCTTCCGCATGCTTCCGCTGACAAAGGACGGGTCCTGCACGCCCGTTTCCATCGACGAGGTCGACAGCCATTCGACCCGCCGCTTGCCGTGGTCGACGCGGGCCGTCCAGAACTCGACGCGGCCCGCGTTCGTGTAGGAGACGGCCACGTCGCGCGCAAACACGTCCAAGAACCCAGAGATCATCGGGCTCGCACCCGCAGGGTCTACGGGGAGCACATAGGCCAAGTCGCCGGCGTCGCCCAAGCGGAAGCGGCAGAATTCGCGCACCGAGGGCGGACCGTGTCCGTTCAACTGCGGGGTTGCCGTTGCGGCCGGTGCACCATTCGAAGAAGAAGCAGCAGCCGGCGCCGGCGGCGGGAGGGCGGGCAGCACAACCTCCCACACAATGCCCTGTTTCTCGGATGTGATGGTGGCGACATGCGCGACGGAGCCGTCTTCGATTTTCTCGCGCGGCAAAACGAGCAGACAAAGCGGCATGCCCGAGACCGTAAAGGGGCAGCGGCCGAGCAGCGACGGCACGGCTTGCCGGCAGTCCCACACGGCCAGGTTGTCTTGGTACAAAAAGACAACAAAGCGGCCCTTGCGCAAGAGGCATATCCTGCGGATCGAGCCGGCACCGGGCAGCATGTTCTTGGGAAACAGCGGCGTGTCTTCCTGGCCGTGGGTGTGGCTCCAAACGACACTCTCGCCGTCGTGCGTGCGCGAGACGATGGCGCCGCCGCTGAAATTGCGCACGATCTTGCGTATGGGCGCGGAGTGGCCGGACCACGTGCTCTTGTGCCACAGCCGTTTACCCGTCGAAGTCTCGTCGAACAGCCGGGCAATGTTTGCTTCGTACACGTCGATCTTGCCACCGCCGAAATGGTGGGCGAGGATGTGGAGATGGCCGCACGCGCTGTCGCAGTACGTGTAGATCTCCACGTGGGGATCGTCGTCCTGGGACGGCGACGCAGACAGAGCAAGGTGGCGCGAAAAGTCCAGGTCCGGCGACACGAGCTGCGCGATTTTGTAGACATCGGTTGTTTTTTGGGCCCTGGAATCGAGGTTTTCCAGGGAAAAGGCAGCCAAGGCGCCGTGCGCGTCCAGGACGAGGCAGATCTCGGAGCTCCGGTTGGCTATGCTCACGAGATGTTGGAGGGCACCCGCGTCCTTTTCACGGTTGTCGCGGTCGTGCTCGTGGTTATGTTTGTGGTTGTGGGTATGAGTGTGGGTTCTGTTGCGGTTGCGATTGCGGTTGCGGGTGTCGTCGTTCTGCTCCGCGTCGTCGCTACGTGCCTGGACGGCTCGTTCGGTGGCGGCGGACAGATCGCGGCCCTGGATCACAAAGGCCCAGTGGGCGGTGCGCACGGCGGCGCCGTTGGCGGCGAGCGAAGGGCGCGGCATCGAAGCGGCGGTGTCGACGGCGCCCCAGAGCATCAGCTGCTGCTGCGGACTGCCGCCGTGCGCGTCCGACTTGGTCCAGATGCGCAGCATGCCGTCGGCGCAGAACGTGTACAGCACGTGGTCGACCGTGTGGCCGACGTGGTAGGGTCGACGCCAGTGCAGGCCGGTTACCGGCTGCGGGTGCGGAAGGTAGAAGTAGTCGAAGCAGACGTTGTCGGCGTCAAAGTTCAGGCGTCGCCAGACTTGGACGAGACGGTCCGTGTAGCCGGCGCACGCGACGTACGCCGAGTCGTACGAGACGCTGGCCCACTTGACCGTGTTGGCCAGCTGCTTGCGCCACAAGCACGGCGGTGACGGGGGACCCGTCGCCTGGTACAAGGCCAACGAGGAGTGTCCCACCAACAGCTCCTGGGCGCTCCCCCACGAGAGAGTCATGGGTGCAAGGTCTGGCGGCGGGTCTGGCGGCGGGTCGTTTTCGTCAAAGGGTTGTCGGATGCCGGGGTCGAACGAGCATTGCAGCGCCCACTGTTTTGGAAAAAGAGGAAAGGTATGTCAGCGGTCGAAAAGCCCTCCGGGAAAGGGGACAGTATTCAGTATCTGCGCGGCCCGGTTTACCTGGAGAGCGCCATCGGGCTGCTCGATGGGTTGGTAGACTCGAACGGTGCCGTGGGTGCAGACGGCAATGCTGCCGGACACTTCGTCCAGGGCCACGGCCTCGAGCGGCGTCTCGTCGTCATCGTAGATGGTCTGAAGAAGGCGTTTATGGTCGCCGAGGATCGCGAGCGCATTGCCGGTGATGTAGGCCTAGGGGTCGTCCGGTGGTTAGAATTCTGCCGACGACACGAAGACACGGCAACACAGTAGAGGACAACAAAACAAGGAACGCGTTGCTCACGATGATGCGCCGCGAGTCCCAGAAGGCTGTGGCGAGAGCCTGCAGCCGCGGCTCCGGCTTGCCGGGAAGGACGGCCTTCATTGCTTACCGACGTTGCGGCAGCTGCGGACACATTGTGCCCAGGCCAGGCCACGGCAAAGCAGTCGGGGAGAAGCGCGGGTTGTAGGAACGTCGCAAGAAAATGGAGAGTGTCGACGAAGAAGACAACGTCGAAATCGACGGAAAGAAGGGACGTCGAATTATAACAAAGGAAGGGAATGCGCGAGCCAAAATTGGAGGCTGCTGTTGATCGGAAAGGTGATGTGTGATCCGGCAAGAAAATCGAGGGTCCACACGTGAAATAAAAGCCGATGGCGGCGAGCTGTTGGAGGTGCGGGAAAAAAGGAAGATCATGGAGAAAGCGCACGAGGAGCTCAGGCAGGTTTCCGTTGTATGATCGATCATCTACTTACTGTAGTAAGGCTCTGAAAGCGCGGCTGCCAGCGACCGGGCTGTCCTAAGCTCCTTAGCGTCGAAAAGTGTGGGGGTCGCACAGTGACGAAGCAGCGGCTTTTGGCGGAGACCAATGGCTGCACATTGTTCCCAGTAATTGCTGATACAGCGATACTTCTCAGCCTGAGCTTCCTTTTCTAACAACGATTGCTGGTAGCATCGCATCCACATGTTCAAGCTCTGGTATCGCTTCTTATTTTCTATTCTATTCCCGCCATCTATCGTACACGGAGCAAAAGACTGGTTTTTGCCGATATATACATCTACAAAGCATTGGACGAGCTACGTCGGCGGTGCTTCAATGCTCAGTCCTGCTGCTGCCCTCGTTTCTTGCGGAGTTGGGTTGTTTGTTCTCAGGCGTGCCTGTGCTCTGCGTTCCTGTCGTCTGTTCCTTGGTGTCTGGCCTGCTCCCGCCTTCTCTGGCTGAGTCTGCCCGTCCAGCGAGACTGCCTGCGCCAGGTGCTGTCGGAGCGTCGCTAGCTCTGCGGGATGTCCGTAAAGTTCCCGTTGTCGTCGTACTTGGCCTCTGCAACGGAGCGTCAGCGGCCTATGCTTCTTGTCGCGTCTCCCAGTAGAGAGACACTGGAGAGACACTGTTCCCTTTCTTTGAAGAACGTCCCCTCGAAGAAAAGACTACTCACTGAAAAAGGTGTATGACAGCGTCACCGTCTCGATGCCCTTCATATTGAGGTCGTTGAGCATGTCCGGATCGAGGTAGAAAAACACGGGCATGTCGACGCTCTCGCCGGCGCTCAGCCGCTGCTCTTCGAAGCAGAAGCACTGGATCTTGCTGAAGTACGGTGCCACCTGCGCCGGCGTCACGCTGTAGGTGGCCACGCCGATGATGTCTTTGTCGCTCCGGTTCGTCGCCGTGTAGAACGCCAGGGCCGTCTCGCCGGGCAGCACGCGCACCTCGCGCTGCTGCGGCATAAACTTCCACGGCAGCACGTCGGACACGGAGGCGTTGAACGTCACGCGTATGCGTTTGGCGTCGGTCACGGGCTGCAGCCGGCTTGCCAAGTCGACACCGTCCGCGCCGCCGCCGCCGCCGTGGCCGGGCGCCCGCACGGGCTGGCCGCCCCAGCCAGTGGTTTGGCAAATCTAAAGGAACCAGCGTCAGCTCTGCGTCAAGACTGCCAGTCGAATCCCCCTGCAAGTCGATGTCCTCATCGAAAGAAAACAACCAAACGAAAAAACAAAATTCACCATTTTGTACAATGGAACCGAGCCGTACGAAAGCGCCACCGTTCCCAGAATGACGCTGATCGCGTAGTTCCTAAAGACGTGTCTCCCGCATCAGCTGAAGTGCTCTCCGTCAGAGAAAAAGGTTTGAAAGCTTCCATACATGGTCGTCCGGTTCCGTTGCTTGTAGTAAGCCCGCATGCGCTCCATGTCTGGTGCCGTGGGTATCGACGACGACGACGGCGGCGGCGGCGGCGGCGGCGGCTGTAATCGTCTTGCCGTGCTGGACAACGGACGCCGGTAGGAAAAGAAGGAGTGCTTGTTTCGGCAGCGCAGACACGGCTGCTGCGCCGGCTGTCGTGCAAGCCGCAGGAACGGCCGTATGAACACGTCCATGGTGTTTTGTGCGGGCATTGTCGCAAAACAATTGTCAATGTTTTGGGTGTTGTGTGTTCCGGGCTTTGGTTTCGTCAGGCGATGTTGGCTGATTTGATCACCGAAAACCCCGCTAATGGGATACTCACTACAAAGCAATCCACATATGCACTTAACGAGATATAGCGCCAGCCGACGACACCGACGACAGCGCCTCTCTACGGAGTATTAATACACGAGTAGCAGTCTTTTCTCGGTAAGATTCCAGCCATTTGTTATCCTACAATATGACGCGATTATGTTTACGCAATCTTTCCTTTTGTTGTGAGTGATGGGGCACTGCCGTTCGCGACCCGCGTTGGTGCGCCATACGCCGCCGGCTCGCTTCGTGTGATGCCACAGAGCCTCTCAAAGGGCACAATCGCCACGGCCTGCACGAACCACAAAAGCAGGCGCAGCAGCCAGTCCAGGACCCCCCGCTCTGGTGCGCGGCCCCGGCTGAAGGTCGAGTCGACAAAGGCAAAGGGCAGTTCGGCGCCGAGGTGCTGCGTCGCTGCCGCCAGGCCGCTGCTGAAAGCGTCTTCGTGGAAGCCGTACTTGGTCCACGCGCCCGCAAAACTAATGCCGCGCGTGTTCTGGATGCGCGGCAGACGCTGCTGCGCGCGGACCGCGGCGGCCGTATAAAGCGGGTGCGTGTACGTGTACCGGCCCTGGACCGTGGCCGGGTCCGGGTCGGTCAGCGGGTTGAGCGTCACGAGGACGTCCCCAAAGACGGCGGCGGGGATGTGCTGCAGAATGTTCATGTTGTAGGTCAGGGATACGTGGTCGAGGACGGGACCGGTGGTCGAAGAAGAGGAGGAGGAGGAGGAGGAGGAGGAGGAGGAGGGAGAGGAGTGCGAGAGGTAGTTCCAACTGGCCCACGCCTTGCGCGAGGACGGCAGCTGGGACGTGTCGGCGTGCAGCACGGCCTCGTTTTGCGACGTGTGGAAGCACGACAGAATGTCCGTTTCTTCGGCCGTGGCCGAGGGCGCCACGATGGCCAATGCCTCGTCGCCGTGGGTCGCTAGGATGATGTGGTCGTAGACCTCGGAGCGGCCGCCGTCCAGGTGCAGGCGGACACGCCCGTCCCGCTCGCTGGTCACGGACCGCACCGGTGTGTTGAGCAAGATGTGGTCGTGCGGGACGTCTTTCACGATGGCATCGACGTACGACTTGGCCCCGGTGCCGACCGTCAGCCAGTCCGGCCGTCGCGCCACGGTGGAGAGAAGATGATGGTTCCACCTAGGCGGTATTAGCGGGTTTTTTTCTTTTTTTTTCGGAGGAATAGACGACTAACGTACATGAAACGGACGAGCGTGGCCACGGGAAACTCCAGCGTGCACTTGTCCGGGCTGGTGCTCCACACGGCGGCCGACATGGGAATCAGGTAGTCGTCGCGGAAGGCGCCCGAGTAGCCTTCGCGCTGCAGGTACCGGCCAATGGACTCGTCGGCCTCGGCGGCGTGGCGCGGTTCGTCGTCGTCGTCCGCGAGCAAGTCCAGGGCGAACTGGTTGAACCGGACGATGTCAAAGACCATGCGCCACATGCGCGGCGAGACGAGGTTGCGACGCTGGCAGAACAGCGCGTTGAGGCTCGTGCCAGACCACTCAAACGCGCCGCGGTCGCGGCAGACACTAAAGGTCATGGAGGTCGGGACGGGGACGAGGCCGATCTGGTGGAGGAAGCTGATGAAATTGGCTGGAGGACGTCTGTCAGAGGCAAGATAGCAAGATCACAACCATGAATGACGTGGGACAGAACAAAAAAAAAAAAAAAAAAAAAAAAAAACAAAGAAAAGTAAGTCAAACCCTACGATAGGTGGCCGAGTTCATCACGATGAAGCCGGTATCGACTTTCGTAGTGTACTTGCCGTGGCGCCAATCCACGGTATTGGTATGACCGCCCAGGCGATCGGCGGCCTCGTAGAGGAACACATCGTGGCGGGTGCGGTCGAGCGCCCACAGGGCGGCCAAGCCGGCGCAGCCGGAACCAACAATGGCAACTTTTTTCCTAGCAGGGAGCGTCAATGGATTTTGAGATATAGAGTCATTTTTTGTGTGGGTATAACGAAGTACGGGAATGCAAGACGTGGACTGAAGAGGAACGGAAAGGGATGAACTCCGGATGAGCTCCGGCTTATACTGTCCCGGCGGACTCGGGCGTCGGACCGGGGCCGGACTGTGCCGGAGCTGGCTCCCCTTCTCCCATTAGGGCGGGCATGACGCCGGAGGCTTGCCAACCGGCCGCCGGAACAGCCGCGGAGCTGTGCAGCTCGGGCTGGAGAAGGTCGAAACGAAAGCGAGACCAAAATAAGGGGCAAAAAGACATGAAATGCCAACGGCCACGCTTCGCCGACTAGAGGAACCGGTTTTGACGGGGGGAGACCTACTGGTTTTGTTCTGCCATGGCGACGAACCTGAATGGCAACACGCGGTTTACTCTGTGGGAAGCACGACGGAAAGTCAAGAGTACAGAAGAAAAAAAAGACGGAAGAGGGAAGGTGAAACGGCTTTGTTGCTTTGTTGGCCTCCCCGCCGACAACCGTGCGCCCGAGGAGAGTGTTCAGTCGCCCTATGGCTCAAATAACTGCTTTTTGCGCTCAGCTCGCTGTTGGTTGCCCCGTTTAGCAATGTCTACTGCGTGTGTTTGTTTGTTGGTCCGCCGGGCAAAGGCCCAACGTTTGTCACGACGCATGGTCTCAGTGGCATGGCTTTGGTGATGAAGAGGTGCGCCGGCCAAAAAGGAGAAGATAAAAGAAAGAAAAAAGAACTGAAGCAACAATCCCCATAATACAACAGGTCAAAAAACTACGAAGCGTCCTCTTCCGGTCCCCAGCTAGATTACTACCACGCCGTGCAACTATCTTCGGCTTTTGGGGGCCAAAAAGAAAGACATCGTGGCCACCGTAGAACGTCCCTGCAGCCGTCTGATACGCAATCCCCGTGCGAAGAAGCGGCCGAGAAACAAAAAACACACAAAACATCACAAAGACTGTCGTCTGTCGAAGCTCAACGGGACTGAATACGCACGAAATCTGCGAGACCGCATTTGCTGTCGTATCCAATTCTTTAAAGCACCGCCCTCGAAACAAGACACAAGGAAACGTTTCGAGGATCCATCTCCCCGCTGAATACAACCCGCCGCGCTTTGCGAAGCTCGTAAAGAGACATGAAAAAGGTACGCGGCGAGCCTGATAACTGCAATTGCGGGTGCAAATCAACTTTGTGGAAAAGAAAAGAGGGAAAAAGGGGATTAAAAAAATGGGCGGGAAAATTTCTCTTTTCTATGCCTCCAGGTATGGTCACGTGCTTGTCAGTGGAGCTTTGCTGGGGGTGTTCTGGCCGTTCGAGCTCGGCAAACTGGAGAATGCGTTCGATAGAATATGTTTTTATTAGTCACCTTTTACAGCTAGCTATATATATTCTTCCGTGTGCCAATTTGGGTAGCGTCTGGCTCTGTGGTCTAGTGGTACGATTCGCGCTTTGGGTTATTTATTTACTAACAACTGCGCGAGGTCCCGGGTTCGATCCCCGGCAGAGCCCTTTTTTGGTCCTGTCTGCGTTCATACTTGTTTACTTTTCTTCTTTCTACTTCAACTACCTTTTTTTTGTCCATTCACAAAACGTAAACTGTGAGACGTTCTGGAAATGTGTTAATAACAGCTCGCTTTTAGCAAAAACGCGTCGGTTTTGACCTTCGAGTGACTACACGGTTCGACATGAAAGAAAACATAATAGCTGTAGTTTCCTTTAGAGAAAGAATGTTAACAGTCGTGGTCTCGGACTTGACGTGGGACGGCAGTTCTCTGTTAACAAAAATTTCCTTTTTTCGGCGTCAACTGTGAAACGGTTTATGGCCTTAGATGATGCAGTCTTTCTGAAGACCAGATCACCTTTTCGCCTAGGATGTCTCTTGTACGCAAATAAACGACGAGACAGAAAATCAACGGGTGAGACTCATGACGGGCTGAAAAGAGACTGAAGCTGCCGACGATACCAAAAACAACGGGAAAAAACATGCCAGGCAATGGTTTAAGAGATGACGTGCACGTTTGATACCTCCGTAACGGTGAGTTTTCCCATTCTACGGACAGGAGTGGCTCTTGTATCCCATTATATATGTATACAATCGTTGTGCAGCAATTCTATCGAAAACAAATCATCCGGCTAGCCGAGCTCCGTTGGCGGCTTATATGCGGATCACAGTCTAACATAGAAAACATTGACAAAAGAGCAGAAAACCGTGGAAAGAAAATCGAAATAGAACGAAAAGAAAGGACATAAAAAAAGGAAAAAAAAAAAGGAAAGACAGAATGCCATAGAGAAAGGAGTAGTACTTGGTAGCCCGTGCGGTACCTTCCCTACCGGACGCCACACTCTTCAGACTGCCGTACCACGGACGTATAGGCCGGTCGTGCTGCTCGGCTGGGGCGAGCCGTCCTCTAACACAACGTGACCTTCCAAGCCCAGCACGGGTGTCGCGGGCTTGTCCTCCAGGGCAGCCCGGTTGATCACGCGGCTCGGGTGGAACACGGCGAAGACGCCCATGATCGTGAGCATGGGCAGCGCATCGAAAACGTAGAGCCAGAACTCTTTTCCCTGCAGCGTACCGTCGGCACCCTGAGCGTACTCCGCCACGCGGTACACGGACCGAACTAAGAGGAGGCAGCTGCTGCCGTACAGCGCGTAGAGGAGGCTGCGCCAAGGGGTGGTCAGCGCCAGCGACCGGCGCGTAGGCCACTGGCGGATGCGCACGTGGAACACGGCGGCCACGGCGCAGAAGCCGAAGAAGAACAGAATCTGGATGACAAGGCCGCCGACGATGATGTGGTTGCCCGTGTTCACGTCCTGTTGTGTTTTGGCGGTGGTGAGCAAGCCGGCGCCGCCGCCCTGCGTGCAGAACGACAGCACGTCGCCGAGCACAAACACCTTGGTCACCCAGTTGGGGCGGATGAGCGCGTGCCGGTCGGCGTGCAGCACGACCATCAGCCGGCCGAGGATCATGTAGACGGACGCTGCCATCAGAGTCGGTCCGAGCAAAAGAACGGACTGGATGATATAAGGGTTTTGGGTAAAGTCGGGCGCCTCGTTCGAAGACAACGCCCGTCCAATGTACCCAACCGCTTCGACTGCAGCGTCCACCGTGTTAGAGAGTGTGGTTGAGAAACCTTCTAGAAATCAAACACGCACGCCGAAAAAAAAGGCTGACGTCAATACGTACAAAGGCATCCGATGACAAACGGAACAAAGTACCACGTCCTCTGCGCGGCCATCCGCCACGTGTGGAAGAGGGTGGATATGCAAAAGAGAATGCAAAACAAGACCGCGGCCGCCAACGACGGCGCGTAGTGGTAAAACACAAACGGCTTCGGAGCATTGTTGTCGTCGTCGGCCATGTTGACGGAGCTGTAGCAGAGCGTGGCCGTTGCGTTGGAGGAAAAGGGATCAAGTTCGTCGGGTGCTTGTCCGAGGCAAAGAGTCGATGTCGATATGTTCTCTCATACGTACGGGCAACCAAGAACCCAAACCTACCCGGCCAATACTCGATCACGACCTGGGAAGACGGTTCGTTTTATAAAGGTACAACGCATATCGTCGACTTCCGCATGAGCAGCTCCCCGTCTATTTCACGGTTGACCAGGTACCTCATCTCCACTTATATAAGTAGAAAATTCCCAAAATATGGATTTGGACGGTTTTTCTTGTTGTAGTGGCATCCACCATGTAATATGAAAGCTTTTCAAAACGCATAAAAACAGATGCTTGCGTTTAAGCTGCAAAATAGAATACGCGTATTGCTGCGCCAGCGTAAAAAGAAAAGATGTCCAAAAAAAAAACCCCAAAAAAGCCAAGGGGGTATTGGAGAGTCCATCATACCAGGTCCCCACCCTTGTCTTCTGGTTCCCGCACGAATACGCCGTATACGCCCCAAATACGAGTACGGAGTAAGCATCTAGACCGGACGCAGCAATGTTGAGCCGCTTTCGTACCTGCATGCCATACCGTTTTCTTTCCCCCTTCCCTTCCCTTGCCTTCCCCAAGCACGGTCCATCGCGTCACAGACTGCCCCGTATTCTGCGAGTCGGCCACTCGAGCCAGTGCGCCCATTGCGGCCCCAGAAATTCGCTGACATTCTGCAGGATAAAGACACCAACATCGCCCACGCGCCAGCTGTTGCGCTCTTCGTGCAGCAGAACGGCATACCACGCCATGATTGCGACGGCTTCGGGTTGGCGCGCCCGCAGCAGGGTGCAGAACTCGTCGGGCAAGAAGATGCCCCAGATGGACAGCATCCGGTTGGCGTATTTGCCTGGCACGGGTTGGGCGAGGCAGTCATACCCCAGCTGCAGGTAGTGGATGGCCGTCCGGCAGGCCTCCTTGGACACGGGGTTGAGCGTCGGCGTCAGCGCGACGAGCTGCCGGAGCTCGTCACAATGGTACCGGTGGTCGTGGAACTCGGGCCCGGCGCCGACGGCCGTGAGCGTGTCGGGCATGGACCAGTCCAGAATGGGCCGCAGCTCGGACGCGAGCAGCTGCGGCCACGCCGTCTGGGACACGGCCCGGATGCCCCGTTGGAGCTGTACAGTCTGCATATAGCGGTCCAAAAAGGCGCCAAAGCCGCCGTCGCGGTTGGCAAACACGTCAACCAGCGAGTGGCAATTCAGGAGCGAGGAGAAGAGGATGGACGGCACGGAGGCGGAGGCGGAGGCGGCATCGTCGAACATGTCGGTGGCCTTGTACATGGCGATGGCCTGGGTTTGCAGCTGCACGGCTTGATGGTAGTAAAAGGCGTGCTGCCCGGGCCGCAGGACGCTGAGATAGCGGGCCGAGATGGCTAGGCATTCGTAGAGCAGATACGGCGCCCGCAAACTGGCGTCCACGACCACCTTGGTGCCCATGGCGACGAGGTTGGCGTCCAGATCCGGCACGACAATGGCCAGCGAGAAGTGGAAGGCAAGCTCCGCGTGTGCGATGTTCACGGTCGTCGAGCTTGAGGTTGCGTCGGCGCCGCTGCTGCTGTCTCTCCTCCTCCAGCTGCTGCTGCTGCTGCCGCCGCCGCCGCCGCCGCCATCACCGCCACGGCCATCTTCAGGCGGTGGCCCGTGCGACTCATCCGCGTCTGTATCCTGGGAACAGAGATACGCCACGGACAAGGCGTCAGCAGCCGAGGCGCCTGGCGTCGACCGGTCGTCCCCGCCCCTGCTGCTCGTGGCTACAGAGGACGGTGTCCCTGCCGCCGCCGCCGCCGCCGCAACCACCAGCGAACCTGCGGTATAGCGTGGCGAGCTTGCGGGGCTGGCAGTACCCGCGGGCGACGTGGAAGCCGACGACGGCGCCTGCCCAGGCGGCCGGAACGAAGGGCCCTGCGGATCTGCATATTGGCACACACGCCGTACCGTGGTACAATTGGCGCATTGCGGGCGCGTCTCGTCACACTACAGAACGGAAGACAAAAAGGCAAAAACCATGTTAGTCATCAATGTCCTCTTCGGGTCGGCCAGCCAAAACCAACGACACAACGCACTTTCATATGCCGCCGCTTGCACTCGAGACAGCCATTGCGCGACTTCCTGTGGCCCCGGCGATGCATGGCGAGAAGGCAGCAGCAACCTGGCGCATAGGTAGCGGATACATTGAGGCGTGTGTGCGCGTAAAAAAAAAGAGGCGAATTGATCCGACTTTGGACCTGGGCGGAAGCGGCGTGGCGATACGCGCATTCAAGTTCACACGGCACTTATGGACGGCCGCACCGCAGGCAGCAGCATTTCTCCCGCTCGTCTTGCGCGATGGTCGTCGTACTCGTTATGCAGGTATTCGTAACGCCCGGTGGGAGAGAGGGCGTTCGTCTGCATCATTCCCGTGCCCCTTCCATCCCTGGTGCTCCACCCCATGTGGTTGGCCACCACCAACATCGTGGGAGATCGCTAGCGAAAGAAGACACCCCCCGTTAGCACAAAGAAAATCTTGCAGTATTAGGTTATTTTTTCCTTTTTTTTTGTGGGCATGTGCGTGTTCAGTGCCCTCCCATGCTCCCTCTCCTCCCAATTTCCCCCCCCCTCCTCCCATTCCACCCCGGCCCAAGACGGACTCACTTGCGAATACGCGTATCGGTACATCGGCCATGTACCGATACGGCGGCGCGGCCGTGGCCCAATTCTCACCGCCGTGTTTCGGCCTGGGCCCAAGCCGCTTTGGTCGTGCGACTTAGCTTTGGCCGTAGTGCTGATCCGCTCTGTTCCGTCCCTGGCTCGCCGTCTTTTGGCTGCTGCCTAGAGGGACAATGCAGCCCGTGTCTGTATGTACACGTATTGTGAATACGAAAGCCATGACGCAGCGTCGTCTTCTGTGTGTGGTGTGCATCGTCCCCCTTTTCTTGCACACTGATCGTGTTTTCTAAAATTACCAAAGCAAGCAATTGCTCCGTACTTTCTCCGTCTTTTGCAGCCCGGATTTACATTTCTCCCCCCGGGACGACACGAATCCTGCCCAGAACAGGAAAAGCCTTCTATCAGCAAATCCCGCAGTCTTGCCTACAAAGGGCTGGTTCTGCATGTCGTGCTTGCGTGTTCTCGTTGCTTGGGGAAGCAGAACCCGAAACTTTTGTCTGGCGCCAAGGAACACAGCTTATTTGCCTGCCAGAGTAAGCTTAATTGTAGGATGCTATTAATAGACGGACTTTTTGGTGGGGCCTGGGAAGGGCAGCGTCGGCTCAAGCGGATGAAATAAACTCACGTGCACGCCTTTGGCTTTTCAATACCCCGCCGCCCCTAGGCAAGTTCAGGCCTTATAAACCAGGCATATATGCTTATATAATTAAACGTGATTCTCGTAGCCTTTGCCACATGTGACCTGCGGCGCTTTCGGACGGTTTCATGGGGTTTTGTCCTCTCGTCAGGCAACTCAACTGCGCCGGAACATTCCAATTCTATCAGAACGACCTTTTACAATTCGTCATCTTTTTTTTCGCCTTCCTTGCACACTCCGTTCCTCCTGGCATATACCTTGCGTACTTTCTTCGTATCCCCGTCGGGCGGGCCTCTGAATCACCATGGCGAACCCCCTGGACACCGACGCCGGCTCCGAGCTGTTCAGCAGCTACGAGGCCGAGTTCCGTCTCGTGCAAGCCGATCTTACGCAGAAATTGGACCAGATAGCCGATCTGATGGGCGAGCCACGAAAAACGGCCCTGAGCCAAGCGGAGCGCGCGTTGGAAGAAGCCGACGAGTTGGTGCGTTGATGGCCCCTTTTCCCCTGCCTTTAGCTTTGAATGCAATGTGCATAATCTTCCATCAAACTAATCCTTTGGTTTTTTATTTCCGCTCCGCCCCGTAGATCGGCCAGATGAAGCTTGAAAAGCAGAACATCTCCTCGGCGAGCCGCACGCGCGTCAACCAGCGCTTCCGCAACTACGAGACCGACGTCGACGGCTACCGGCGCAAGCTCCGGGGCCTGGCCGACAACCGGGCCGCTCTGTTCGGCAGCCGCTACACCGACAGCCCCGACGGCACCACGGACCTGCAGCTCGAGCAGCGCCAGCAGCTGCTGTCGGGCACCGACCGCCTGGACCGCAGCACGCAGCGTCTCAAGAACAGCCAGGCGCTCGCCAACGACACCGAGGCCATCGGCGCGAGCACGCTCGCCGACCTGAGCCGCCAGCGCGACGTCATCCAGCACACGACCAACACGCTGCTGGAGAGCGAGGGCTACGTCGACCGCAGCGTCAAGACGCTCCGGGGCATGGCGCGTAGGTACTGTGAACCTCCTGCGCCCATTGTTGTTGTTGTTGTTGTTGCTTTTGGTTTTCTTTGTTCGGGCCTTCTCTTGCTAACACGATGTTTGTCTTTACGTTAGGATGGCTACGAATCGGGTGATCACCATCGCCATTATCACTGTTCTTGTTCTTCTTATTATCGCAGTGATTGTCAGCAAGTTTCGATGAGCGAGCTGTTTTTTATTTTCTCAGCATGGGTCCATGGTTTCTTCTATAGCAGGCGCTGCGTGGAGTTTGACATTCTTTGATTTTCCTTCTTCTTGATATTGTTTTTTGTGCTCTTCCCAACTGTAATTACCCCCGATACAATCGTTTAAAGGCCAGATTTTGGTTTTTCTTTTTGTTTTTATATCGTCCTTTCAATATGAATAAACATGTTGCTCGTTCTTATCGAAGCAAGCCGCTTTCTGGTCATGATATGTCTCTTTCCAATTTTCTATAAAAAAGCCACAGTGAGGCACGTAAAAACAATCCGGACATGTGAACAAGACTGAAAGGACCCGAGACATCACATCGTCGTTTACCAAAACGCAATCGCAAAAGCGCAATACCCACTTTATCCGAGGAGAAATCGGTCCTAAGGCTCAATGCCTCTTCGACGTTGGTTTCCCGACACGGCCACCGCCACCGCCACCACGGAACCCGCCCCGGCTTCCTCCGTCCCTGTGTTTCTCCTCGCCGAGGCCACGTCTGCCAAACCCGACACGCCCGCTTCCGGACCGGCTGTGGCCACGCTCACCACCACCCCTGCCACCACGACCACGGCCGCTGGAAGCCGGCCGGCCCCCAAACCGGCCGGCGCCAGGACTCCTGTCCAGCTTCGACTTGATGGCAACTGCGTCCGCGTCGTCCATTGCCTCGTCGTCGCCATCGCCGCCACCACCCTTCTTGTTCGACCACTTGAGCTTGCCCCGCAGGCCGCGCTTCGGCACGTCTTTGCCCGAGACGGCCGCCATGTAGGCATTGACGCCGCTGCTGCCGTCGCCGTTTTGCGCATCAATGTCCATGCCGTCATTCGCATTGGCATCTGCATCTACGTCGTCGTCCCCGCCGAGAACCAACTTTCCGTCGGCGTTGTAGTTGGCTTTGCCCTTGGTCGGCTTCCGCAGCTTTACGGGCCGCGTCGACGAAATGCTCGCCATGGCCTGGCGGTCGAGCAGATCCAGGGGCTCGCCCTCCTCTTCCATGATGAAGGCTTGACCGCCCTTGGCGCTGCGCTTGTTGCGCGACGCATTTCGCGGTCCGCGGCCGCCGGCGTCCCCGTCCTCGTCGCCGTCCGAGTTGTCGCCCGACGAGTCGCCCGAGTCGCTGCTGTAGAGCGCCTCGTCAAACTCGCTTTCGAAGCGGCCAACGCGCGCTTTCCTTGCCTGTCCACCGGTCGCGTTCTCGTCTTCGTCGCCGCTGTCGTCGCCGGCCGCCTCGTTCGTGGCCTTCTTCTTTCTCTTGTTGCGCTCTTTGGTTTTGCGGATGTTGGCGATGAGTTTGCGGTCCTGCTCGGGGCAGTTTTTGCTGACAATCTCGTCGCCGAACCGGCGCACCATGCGGTCCAGGATGTGCTTCACCTTGGCACGGAAATGGCTCTTGTGCTCGTGGCTCCACACCATGAGGTTGGGCACGAGCGTGGGCAACCGCGGCCGCATCATGTCGGCGGGCAAGCTGATGATGCACACCTTGACAAAGCCCAAGACGCTGCGCACAATCTCTCGGTTGTTCGACGTCAGGAAGAGCTCCACGGTCTGGACCAGGTCGTCGAGGGCCTGCCGGTCGAGCGACGTGCGGAACTCGTACAGGATGCGCGTAATGGCCGTGATGGAGGCGGAGATCATGTGCGGCGTGGACCCCGCGAGGCCGGCGCTCACCATGGTGAAGAACTCCTCCAGACTGGCCACCACGGACGGCGCGTCGTCCGCCATGGTGGGCACCTTGCTGTTGTCGATCACGGCGCCGTCAGCCGACGCCATCTTCTCGCCCATGACCACCAAGAGCTCAAACGCCGAGGCGCGCGCGCGCTCGTTCTGTTCCTTGCAGCTGATGACGACTTCCGACAAGATCGACGGAATAAAGTGCAGGGCGTGGTTGGGGACCAAGGGCAGCAACGCAGCCAGCGCAGCGAGCCGTTCTCGCCGCGCCGGCGCCGACACCTTGTCGGAGCTCGTAAGCATGAGTTGTTGCAGCTCCTCGTGATGGTCCACCAAGGCAACCCTACCAACCTCTGATCCGGCGAGGCGAGGGATCATTTTGTAGGCCTTTTTCTGAAGCTGTGGGTCGTCGTCTTTGACAACGGCCAGCGATGCAATCTGAAACAAGGCGGGATAGCTCTCGCGGGGCAGATGCAGCGCCATGGTGATGACGAGGTCCATGAGCGTGTGGCTCGTCGAGGGCACGTTCGCACCACCACCCGACTCGGTTTTGGCCGACGGAGCCGCCGGAGCGGCCGCCGTCGCTTCTTGCAAAGCAGTGGCTAGGAGCCTGCACACCTCGTCAAACGACTTGACCAGGTCGGATTGGGGTGTGACGCTCAGGAAGGCGTTGATCGTCTGCAGAATGGGCCCGCGCGACTTTGCCAGCGTTTGGCCGTAGACGTTGAACAAGACAGCCAGATACTGGCTGGAAAATGTCCCCAAATGTGCTAAATTGGCCTTGGCTTGCGCCTTGGAGACTCGGCACTGCACAAACAGATCGTCCTCCTCCTCGGCCAACGTTGCCACAGCCTCGTTGGACTCAACCAGCGCTTTGAGGGCGCGGCAAATGTCAAACCGCAGGTTCACCTGCTGGTAGAGCAGATTGGCCAACAACTCACCGAAGCTGGCGTCGAACGCGGCCGTGAGATCAAGCGGCAAGTCGCAGAAACCGGGTAGGATGGACCATATTTGCTGCACAATTGTCTCGAAGATCTTGACCTCGGTGGTCTTTTCTGCTTCGCCGTTGTCGAGCACACGCTGGAACAAGGCGTTGCTCAAGGGCACAAACTCGGACCGGAAGTCGGCGAGGTTTGTGTTCGTCGTGAAATCCCGAAACAGAGGAAGCAGCCATGCGCGGCCCGGCTGCTGGGCGGAGGGCTGCGCCAGGTTGAGCGGAAGCACCTTCAATATGGATGCAGGGCCGACGGCACGGATGGCGTGGCCAAGGAGCTTATCGGCTTCCTTTTTGGCGGCAAATGCATCGCTGCCGCGCATGTCGCCGATGGTCTTGGTGAGCGGGAGCAAACATGGATCGGCCCGCCACCGCAAGGCGTCGTACAGAGCCGCCAGCACGTTGAACACCTCCTCCATCGCCGCCTGGTAGCGGACGCTCAAGTAGTCCCCCGCAATCTTGGCCAGCTTTTCAAACGTCTTCTCGTCGTAGACCGACGGCTCCAGCACCGCTTGCTTGGGCACGCAGTTGGCCAAAAACGAAATGAGACACTCGGACGCCGATACGCGGATGTTCCCCGAGGGGGACTCGAGATACGGCGACACCATCTCAAAGAGTTCTGGCAGCTTGTAGAACGTGTCTTCGGGTTCCACCTGCGCCGAGACGTCGTAGCCGCGCGACAGCACGGCAATCCAGGGGGGCAGCAGCTGTGTGTCGTTGGGTGCGGGCCGGAGTTCCGCGATGATCTCCAAGAGGCGGGTGAGCTTGCTCGCGGCAATGTCGTCGGTCATGCCCTGGAAGATCATTTCGAACACCTCCAAGACGGCCACGGACATGTGGTCGTTGCCGGTGCGAGCGATGCCCAGAAGCAACTCGCAGAGGGCCTCGATCTTCTTGGTTGGCCAGCCGCCGCTCGACGCTGCAATCGACCGCACAAGCTGTAGGGCGTGGAACAGCTCCGGGTCGTGCTGCAGAGACTGGCCACCACCACCACCACCTCCATGTCCTCCCTGTCGCTTGTACTTCTTGGTCTGTTGGGCGCGCTGGGCCAGGTCCCGCAAGCTGGCCATGGCCGTCTCGGCACACATGGCACTAGCCGGGTGGTCCAGCGTCGGACCGGGCGGCGGCGCATCGAGGACTTTCCGGACGGCTTCCAATGCACGCTTGCGCACTTTCGGGCGCGGGTCGACAGACAGTTTCAAGAGACCGGCAACGGCTCTCCGAGGGCTGATCTGGGCCGCCGACAGCTCCCAGGCAGCAGAGTCTTGCGCCAGGAGCAGCGACTCCAAGCAGCCGATGGAGGACCGCAACAGGGGCGCCTCGGCGTCCTGCTGCAGTAAGACCGGTGCCAGCGCGGTCAGGATCTGGGTGAACTTGGCTCGGAGAAGCCCGTGGGGAGCGTAGGGCGTGACGAGGTCCAGGAGGTAGATGATGGGGGCGTCGAGCGTCTTTTTCGCAGCGTCTGCGCCGGCCGATTGCGTCAAGAGAGCCAGCAGCGCCGCGAAATAGGCCGTCGGCGTGGTCTCCGCATTTTGTTCCTTGAGGGTCGACTCGACAGCCTGGAGGACGATGGCGGTCTAGAAACGAGAATGGGAGGTTATTTTCTTTCTTTCTTTTTTATTTTTCTTTCTTTCTCTCTTTCTATTTGTGGGAAAGCTGCTGGAGCACATCAACTCAACAAATGCCTACCTGTTTCTGGCTCTCAAGATTCGGAGACCGGATCTTGTCAAACCGCTCTTCCAGTGTTATCTCTGCCATTTTGTCAGGGCGTTGGCGACAGACACTGAGATGGAGAAACGGTGAGGAACCGCATGGGGAGACAGGAACTAATGTAATAAACGGGCACTTTGGATCTTTTTCCAGAAACTTTTTTTTACTTTCCTTATCTTATCGGTGATCACTGTAGGGCCCCTCACCAACGTGGTAAAATGACTAATCACGACATTTTGGCTTTCAACAAAGCACAGCGGTGCCCCGCCATAAACCCAAGCGACTCGTTGCCGCCTAGATGGTAGGAGGTTTTACCGTGGATGATGATGTACTTAGTACCTTCTCTCTCTCTGTGCTTTGATGCTGGCAAGACAGCGGTGAAAAATTGTATTCATGCCCATATATGTCTGTTCGTTCCAAAGCGAGACAAACCCTTCCAAAGAGCCCACGCACGTACAAAAAAGAGGCAAAACAACAACAGCAAAACGAGGCAAGCAGCCCTCCATAAAATTATTGCTTCGCGCGCGTCGTTTATGCGAACTCATTGTCCGCCTCTTGGATCTTCTCTTTGATCTGCAGCAAGATGCCCGTTTTCCACCTGTCCAGCTTGCTCATCTTGTCGAAATTGAAAAGGGATTCGGAAAACTTGTCCACGTCGCGTGCTTCCACGGCGCTGGTCAGGTCCACCAGCAGCTGGTATTCCCGCGTGGACATAAAGGTGGGATCCATGTTGGGATACTTTTCGAGGGCACGCTGCGTGGCAATGATGTCTTCCGTGGCCAAGTGGCACAAGCCGGCCTTGAAGAAGTAGTCCTTGACCGAGTAGCGCATAAGGTTGTTCGTGATGGCGCCCTCGGCGGCTTTCTCAAACAGATCGATTGCCTTGTAGAAGTCGCCGTTGCTGGCCGACAGCTCGGCGACCTTGAGCCAGTTCTTGTTGGCGAGCCTGCGAAATTATCCAATGTTAGAGAACGGACGTCAAGGGATGGCAGGGCCGGAGGGGAACGTAACCAGAAGGCCAGAAGGGACGAAAAGGGGACGAAAAGAAGAACAAAAAACGTCGAAAAAAAAAAAAAAAACATACGCCTGAGCACCGTCGCTCTCGTACCACGCGGCCGCGTTCTCGTAGCTCTCTAGGGCGAGTTTTGCAGCACCCTGCTTGTCCTTCAGGTCGATTTCGTAGATCTCGCCCAGATCCTCCTTCTGCTTCGCGGCTCGCCGGAAGTTGCCCCGGGACGTGTAATGAAGGATCGCCTGCTCCAGACACCGTGCTGCGTCTTCGGGGCTCTCTTTGCGGTAGACTTTGAAGGCGTCGGCCATGCTGTTGGCGGCATCGTCGGGCTCCTTAAGGTTGTTTCTTTGGACGGCCGCCGCGGCCTCAAACGCCTTTCCGGCCTCGATATCTGCAATTCAAAGCACGCCCCTGGTCAGCGGGCGACGGGACAATACAAGACAAATGCAAGACAAACAAGAAAAAAAAGACGTACTGGACCTCTGCAGCCGGAACGCATTTGCTGCCTGGATGTATAGATCGGCCGCGTCCATGTACTTCTGCTCGCGCCCGCCAAAGAACCCGAATCCAGCGCCAGCGCTAGACAACGTCTTATCGGCCTGCGTACATAAAATCGACCGGTCTGTTAGAATCGAGCAACAGAAAAAACAAAAGTTCGGAAGGGGCTGTGTGCTTGGAACGAACCTTTTGCAGCAGGGCACGTGGATCTTGGGCCATGGTGGATCGTGCGTCGCGCGCAAAGCAAGAGGCTAGTTTGGTCGAGCAACGTTCAAACGTTGATGATCTTTGAAAATGCTGTGGTAATGGTTTCTTCGGGAAAGCCCAAAAAAGGAGTATCCTGGCTGTCTGCTGCAACTTGGTTGCTAGAAGAAAGAGTAAGTAAGAAAAGAACGGTCGTCAGACAGCCGAACCCAGACAAGCTATGACGCCGCCTGTTTTGCGCTGCGGCTTTGGCACAAAAGTGGGGTTGCCTGGGCTGAGACAGTGCGCCGCGTTTCTCGCGGGTTGGTTCATGCGATTTAGGGGGGGGGGATTTTTGTATAGAAAGCTTTCCCGCTAGGGGCCTCACACTACCCTTTCGTTCGCCCTGCGCATTCGACGGTCGCAAACTTTTGAACGCCCTCGTTATGAGAATGTCTTCGATACGACAAAGAGCAACAACAACCGCAAAAGCGGTGGCAACTTCAGCACGGCCCGTTTACCGGAGGTCACAGTGCCGGCATTCTCCGAGGACGACATGGCGCGTCGCCCAGCAGCGTTGCAGCAGCAGCAGCAGCAGCAGCAGCAGCAGCAGCGGTAGCAGCGGTAGCAGCGATCGCGGCGGCAACAACAACAACCGCTCACTGGGCGGCGCGGACGCTGGGAAGCATGCGGATGTCGCCAAGCTGTTGGAGCATCCGACGTGGTCTGTCCTTTCGCTTCTATCCGACGAGAGTCGGCCGTCGTCGTCGTCAGCAGCAGCAGCTGAGCAGGACGCGATTACGCCGGCACAACTTCGCCATTTGCTACGCCTCTCTGCCCTTCCGTGCCCGTCCTCGCCCGAGGAACAGCAAGCAAAGATTGACACGCTCCGCACCCAGTTGTGTTTCGTCCGGGACGTGCAGAGCGTGGACACGACGGGCCTTCGGCCGCTGCCGTCAATCCGTGACGAAACGCGTGCGGGATTGAAGGAGCAGGCCATCGGCGTGGCGGACGTGGAACAGGCCCTGTTGCAAGAAGAATCGTTTGGCCACAACAGACGACCACGGCGGCGAAAACAGAAGCCGGATTCAGACACGTTGAGTGCGGAAGCGTGGGACGCATTGGGCACCGCGACGCGGAAGGCCGGCAGATACATCGTGGTCGAGGGTGCGGACCATTAGCCTGCGGCTGCTTCCTGGTTGCTTTTGCCTGACACCATGTAGTAGGACCGTGGGAGCAATCGCTAATCATCAATGCATCGGGACTCGTAAGACATTACTTAGGTCGGAGGGACGGGGGAATGCAGTCAAAACAAAATTCTAACGTATGGAATAGCAGATGGTTCTTCCACTGGCCCCAGCCTTGATAATGCAGAAGCGGCATGCCGACATCTAGTTGCTGCTCAGTCTCGGTGTGCATGCATTGATGCTCTCCCCTCCCCCCCCTCCCAAAAAAGGAAAATTGCAATTTGAATCCGTGCTCTTTCCATTTCGCGCCCTTTCAAAGTGCCGTCTCAACCTGCCGTGCTGTCTCTCTCAACCGGAACGCCCTTTCAGTGTGCGATATTCATAGCCTGGAACTTTGCCTCAAGTCTTCTTCGGCCGCTTCTCTTTCTGCCTTCTTTGCCTCCCCGCGGGCCTTGCTTTTCATCTGTTGGTTGTCTCGTTTGGTTTTCCTTCTCTTGCTCTTGCTGCTCGTGTTCTGTTGCCGACGCAACGACCTTTTCGGGTTGACCCGCCTCGTCTGATTTCAGGTCTTCCCAGCCAACATCTTTGAGAATTCTGCCCACGAGGTCAGCGTATCGCAAGTGGCTCACGACTGGTTTCGTGGCGTCCACGTTCTCGATGCCATAGACGCCCTGGATGCGCTGTAGGCCAGCAACACCAAACTGGACGCAGCTGGTGCGGTGCAGGAAGCCGAGCATGCTGTCGTTTTCCGAGAAGACGTTGACCACGCGGCCGGACACCACACTCCGCAAAGCCGTCCAGACGCAATGGGAGGACGGGGCGGGGGTGCCCATCATGATCACATTTTCAACCAACCCGAAGGCCCGGCGCTCCGAGAGGCTCATCAGGCACGTGTATATCACGCGGGCACCCAGGCCGTACCCAAGCAGGGACACCCCCCGCTCGCCCTGCACTTTGCTGAGAATGATATCGGCGAGAGTCAGGCCGACCTTGTCCGCGCGCACCATGCCCACGCTCCACGGATTATCAATGATTTTGCTTGTTTTGAGCAGGCCTTCGGGCCACTTGAAGGCCTTGAGGCTAGCCAAAACTAGTTTTGTTCAGGTGTGTTAGTCGGGCTTGGGCTGGGGGTTTGGCGTGATGTATTGAAAAGGGGGAACAAAAAAAAGGGGGGAAGGGGGGTTCATGGACTAAGCGCACCATTGCGATTGACGAATTCTTTTTTCGCGCCTTGCCAAGACATGCTGATGGCAACAGTCTTGAGCGATGCGCCAATCTTTGCCAGGGTTTCTTGCTCCCAGCTGAGTGCATACGCTTCACTCTTGTCGCCGAGCACACGCCAAGGGCCGGCAGCATCGTCGTCCTGCAACAGCCAACCGCTGACTGCGATGGAAAGACGAAGCCGTCTGTCTTGCGGAGGAACGGCTTTGGCCTCACGGATTTCGGTCTTTTCCTCTCCGTGCAGTGGCAGCAAGGCAATGTCTTGCATATCCTTGGTAAAGGCGTCCAGCGACTTCACGGCCGCCTTGCGGGGGCCGCATATGCCAAAGAAAATGCACGCCGCCAGGCCGCCGTCTGCCAGTGTTCCCATGGTTCCAAGCACGCTGGCCGCGGCTGCCGGGCTTAGTCCTATGCCGCCGACAAGCGAGCCGATGCGTGCGGCAACAAGGGGTTCCGCAAGCCCGGGGGACGAGGAAGCAGCACCACTGCTGCCCGTTCCACCGCCGCCTTTCCCTCGCTTGTCTTTTTTGACCGTCTCTGCTTTCTCGGCCAGGCCTTCTTCAGCCAAGTAAGCGCCGTTGGCTGCCAGGGACAGGCTTCTGGCGACGCGGGCCTCGTCTTCCGCAAAAATGCGGAGGGGAACCCGAAGATGGGACGCCAGGCGAATAAGGAGAACGCGCGAATAAGCCGAATAGCTTTCGAGGGAGAGGAGCAGCAGCAGCATGGTGTGCAGCAGCAACTGGCGTTTTTCTGCTGAGAATTGTGCTAGGGGCGGCGCGGGTCCTGCAAGTGTTACCGTGGACGTCAGCATATGCACGATGGCCGGAAGCAGACACTTCCCCTCCCGAACAGAACTATATAAACATAACAAACTCACCACTTGGGATGTTCTGTCTGCGGGAGCTGTTGGAACGGTTGGATGTACCGGACCCTTTGCCAGGTGCTCCTCCTTTCGGCGGTGGCCTACCAGAGGCTCTGCCGTTCGAAGGCCGAGGCTGTTTCTGGGCTTGTTGTGCCAGCGGCGGATCTTCGGCCGTTGCGATCTCCGACACCCGCTTGGCGACCATCGCTTGCCACTTCTGGAAGACTGCCAGCGCTTCCTTTTTCAGCTCTTCCTGCACGCCCCTTGGTTCCGCTGTGCCGTCTCTGTCTCCGCTTGCGCCGTGCAGCGGCGACTGCCGGCCTCGGCTGTCGTTTTCTTTCTCTCCGGGCAGGCCCGCCTCGATGCGGTGTCCTGCGGCGATGGCAGTATGGAGACCAGGCGACTTCGTGACGTTGGGGGGGTTGCTGGCGACGTTGATGGGCATGTGCGTGATGGGCGACGGTCCGGCTGGCTGGTCGAAGACCTGGCCGATCTGACTCTGCATTGTGTCTGTGATGGAGTCCACCAACCTGGAGAGCTCGTTCTTCTGGTTGACGGTCGCCAGCAGCGCTCTGAGATCGGCCTCCCGCCGAAGATGGCTGCTCGCTGCCCGGCTGTTTCCACCGCCGCGCTGGGCGTTCCGCTGTGGCATCTTGTCGCCTGGCTCGGGTCTTGGCGGGGCCGAGATGGACGAGGTCGTTGTTGATGAAGCTGGTGCTGGTGCCCGGGTTTCTTGGGATGCTGTCTGCTCAGAGCGTGCAGGCGGCGAGGACGAAAAGGCCATTTTCGGGAGGACTCAGTCGAATATAAAGGTAAGAAGAGAAGCAGGAGGAAGGGCGAGAAGAAGAAAGAGCAAGATCAGGAATAAGAACGCCAAAATGCTGTTCTAGGAAGGAAGGTGCTTTCGCCGACAACCACTTCACCACCACGGGTAGCTACCAAGAGTGGGCGGGCCAGCAAGGCAAGTGAAGTGAAGTGAAGCCCAGACAGGCCAGGTGCTAGAAACACGATTGCATAAGCGGGCAGGAGAAACTGCTTCGTTCAAACGGGAGGAGAGTGGTTTCGTGTTCGTCGAGTGAACATCGTGGCCGTCGCTCGCTGCTGCCCAAACCAGCTAAAGAACATCGAGGAAGGGAAGGAGCGAGCGAGGTAGCTCAGTCCAGCTGGCCCTAACTTGGTCAAACCTGCGAGGTAGTGGTGCTCTGCGCCTTCTTCTTTGGGACCGCAGGGGTTCTGTTTATCGTTTGCGGGTGGATGTGTTTGTGTGGTCGCTCTTTCCGTTTTTGTCAATCTGTCTGTCACCCGCTCTTCCCTTCTTTTGCACGCGTCGTTCCTTCCCTCTGCTGTTTTCGTTCACTTTTCTCCCTTCCCTTTTTGTTTCTTTCCTTTTTTTGTTGTTTTTTCTGTCCTGTCACGTCGCGCCTTCCGTTCGAAAAGCCTCCTGCTCTGCCGTACCTGCCCATATTTTTCTTGTCCCGCATGGCTTGACGGGCCTCTGCCTGCGTTGCCCTTCCTGCCCCTTCCCGCCGCGCGACGGACATTGTTGGCCGTCCGCTTGTGGAACAAGACGGCAACGACGTGTGCGGGAGCACAGCAGCCAGAGCAGGGCGCACCACAAGCAGCTGCAGGCCCCGGCGTACAAGCCACACCACAGCAGGCGCACAACACCATGTCGCGGCTTCTGCTTGCTGCTTGACTGGTATCTCACCGGGGGGGCCAGATGGATGCCACAAAGATGAGGCGCGTCCTGGGTTCTGTCCTACGTGCGGACACACGTCGCCCGGGCGCTTGCCTAGCTGTTAACTTGCTCCTTTGAGCTGGCTGCTGTTTATCCTGTCCAGAAAAAGTCCACGTGACAATATCACCACCAATTCTGCATCTTCTGCTTTTTTTTTTTTGTCTATACTTTCAAACTCTCCCCACGACGCATTCGTCGTCTCCGTTTTTGCTGAAGCAAAAGCCGCTGCACAGCAGATGAACACTCTGTACAACCACGTGAAATAAAAATACACATTACAGATTGACGGTGGTCGTCGCTCGGTCTGGCCGTGCCCTGCAGCTTGACAAGCCCCGGCGCAGTGGCCAGCCGCCCAGCAGACGCTGTACGTGTTCATCTGCGGCGTTCAGCTTGCACATCACGGATACAGGTTGTGAGAATGGTTGCCGGAATCGTCGTGGCCTGGCATGGCCGTGCATGGTTGCGGCGTGGCTTGAACGTGGTTCAAACTGATATATACAAAGGATTAGCACGCAGAAGTACGTTAGTTACACTAGGCGATTTACACCCCACCCCCGTACACTATAATGATAAGTAGATGCCGCTGAAACGGCTTTTGGGGTGCCTGGGTCCCCTTAACGCAGCCGCTAATGCCCTGCCCTGGTCTTCCCCGCCCTTTCCGTTTTTACTGTTGTTGGGACCCTGGAAGCAGAGCTGCCAAGGCATGGCAGGCCTAGCTCGCCCTAGCTTGCCCGCCCAGGGGCTACTTACTTGTACCAGAGCCTTGCTGCTCGTATTCTCGCTCGTAATACCCCGTCTCATCCTCCATTCCTGACCACACCTTTTCTTCGTTCCCAGCTGCCCGACACCACCTTTTCGTCTTTCCTGCCCTTTTTTTTGGCTTTCTTCCCACTTGCTTCCCTCGACCTCCGTCTCTCGCCTCCTCCTCATGCAACTCCCGACCTCGGCTTCCGTCTCGACGACATGGCGCGGCCGTCTGCTCGGCCGCTTGACCTGGCGTCCTCCGCCACCGGCGAGAACGGGATGACTTTTCGCGGCCGCAGTCCGGCGGCAACGGCAAGAAGAGCCTTCGCAACGTCCTCAACGACAGCAGCGACAGCACCGCCGTCAGCCCCGTTGCCGCCGCCGCGGACTGCGTCCCGGCCGTCCCGGCCATCCCGGCCATCCCGGCAGTCTCGGACCCATGCCCGGAACCTCTCCTTCGTGTCCAACATGGACACGGCCGACCTCGGCAGCGTCGACGTCTCCCAGCTTCAGGTCGAGTCCGACTCGTCCGACTCCAGCTTCCAGTCGCCGCGCCGTTCGGCCGCAAAGCCGGTTAACAGCCACGCGCGCTCCATGAGCAACCCCTTCCCGTCGTTCTTTTCGCCCAAGAAGAAAGCTCGCGTGCCGGGTCAGCCGTCTTCGGGTTATGCTCACTCGGGGTCGTCTAGCGGCGGCGGCGACGACGACGACGACGACAACGACAACGGTGACGACGACAACCACAATCGTGCCGCGCCTGCGACGACGCATTACCGGCCACCACACCACGGTCAGCCACCAACGACGACGGCCGCCGGTGGCCGCCCGGCGGCCGCAGCCACGAGCCATGGACGCCGGCAAAGCGTCTCTACCGGCCCGTGCATCACCTGTGGCTCCATGATGCGGTGGGCCCGGGGTGTCGAGGCGTTTCGGTGCAGCATCTGTCTGACGGTCAACGATCTCGTGCCACCCAGCGGGAACGCGGTCGATGCAGGCCCGTTTCGTTCGGACCTTCCATCTGCCGGTATGACGTTTTTTTATCTTTTTATTTTATTTTATTTTATTTTATTTTTAGTTTCTGGGGGCTGTATATCGAGTACACGATTTTTTTTTTGTTTCATTTTACTGATTTTTTTTCTCAGTGACTGGCCCCATTTCTCTCGAGCGGACGCGGGCCTTGGTAAGGCGGTCTCTTCGGTCTTATCTCGAAGCCGTTCTGTCCGATGTTGCTGTGAACTCGAGAACCTCGTCCAACGAAGTACCAAAGGAGACACAGGGAGCACAAAGGACGCAGCCACGGGCTGAACCCGCTGCGACGGCCTCTGGTGGCCAGGCAACGAAAATGCCGGCTGTTCCGCCGAGCGTTGATTCTGTTTCTGTCGACGCTGGTGGCGCTGCGGGCAACCACAGATCCGGCCAGCTCCTCTCACGTTCCCCGAACCCGCAAACACTAGACCGTCCGAGCCACCGACCGACCATGGCGAGCCGGCCGCCGCTGCACAACCGAGCCGCATCCAGCAGCACGTACCCTACTACTCCGTACTCCTCCCACGCGCAACCTCCGTCCCATCGTCAGCACCGTCAGCCACCGCCGCCGTCGTCCGCCAAATCGGCGGCAGCCGCTCAGAACAGTGGCTTCTCGTCCACGCATCCGCCACCGCCTGCGGCGGCAAGAAACCAGGAAGAAAACGAAGCAAAACGCATCTTTCGGCCTCTGGAGGACTACATTCTTAGTCACATCTTCTCAATGGACTGCCTGGATACCTCCTTTGTGCCTCTGTCGCACCCGGCCCTTTCTGCCCCGCCGGCCCCGCCGGCCCCTGAAGCATCCGCCAAACACCATGTAACACCAACCAACCGTAAAGAAGCCCCTCGCCACGCCGGCAGCTTTTCGATTCCGGAACTTGACACCAAAACGAGTTCTCTCTTTGGTGACGCTGCGGAAAACAGTTCTTGGTGGACGAGTGTCCAGGGTCGCATCCGGCCGACTCGCGGTACCGCGCATCATCATCGTCAAGCCAGCGAAGGTGGTGGAAAAGCGGGACATGTGCTTCCTGCAGGGACTGCTGCGTCTTCACGTGCCAGTCGGCCCATTTACATCGATTGGCCCGCCCTCGATGAATGGTACGGCATCATTCTCAACGCCGCAGCAGGGTGGATGGACGTGTACGACGAGCTGGTCGTCGAGGGCGCGTGCACGCCGCAACCGATCATCATGCTTGAGAACATTGAAGCCCAGCTTCTCAAAGGCCAGGAACACGCCCAGCGGGCTCTGCTGAAGGCCATCGAGACAGTGCTCAAGCGGCCCGGCCGCCGCATTAGCGTCTTGGGCGACTTTCGCTTTCTCATTATGGCGCTCGCGAACCCGCTGTTGCATGCCTCGTGCAAGCCCTTTTCCGGGACATTTCAGCAACATGACGGCCATGCGCCGGCGCCGGCGCCGGCGACGCGGCCGTCGAAGACAAACACAGCCAACCGCGGGACCGGGCCTGCGTCCGGCCAGCATTCGGTCATTATCAAGCGCATTCTGGGGCTGATTTCCAATTCCTCCGACGAATGGCACAACCAGATGATAACGTGCTTTGCGCAATTTTCGACTGCGCGGTTCCTGCAAATGAAAGACCTTGTTGGTGGTTTCCTGGCCTACCGCCTCGTCCGCTACAACGAAAAGAAAGAGGAGCAAACGGCCAGCAAATCCGATATCGCCGATACGCTGGTGCCGAAGGTGCCCGAAGGCGCGTCGGCGGCGTCGTTCCACGCTGCCCTGAACCCGGCCACCGGGTCTGCGTCGAGCAAGAAGCCCAAGCAGCAAAACCAAAAGACCCTAACACACGGTGACGACTGGCAGATCAAGACCGCCGTCCGTGTGCTGGGTCTGCTTTTTGCCGCCAACAACGCGGCCCACAACCACCGGCACGCGTCCGGATACCCCGACGAATCTCGCAGCGATTCTGGAACGGGTTCGCGCGGTCGTCTACGGGGTCAGATAGTGCCGACTTCCGACTTCTACATCACCTTGCTGGACAACTGTGATCTTGTGGCGGATTTCGAGGCGTGGGAACAGCAACGGACCAAATTTGCTTTTTGCCAGTACCCGTTCTTGCTGAGCGTCTGGGCCAAGATCCAGATTCTCGAGTACGAAGCGCGTCGCCAGATGAAAAACAAAGCGCGCGACGCTTTTTTCGACAGCATCATGACGCGAAGAAACTTCGATCAGCATTTGATCCTCAACATCCGCAGAGACTGTCTCGTCGAGGACAGCCTCAAAGGCGTGAGCGCAGCGATCGGGAGCGGCACGGAGGACATCAAAAAGGGCCTACGCATCATCTTTAATGGAGAGGAGGGCATTGATGCCGGTGGCCTTCGCAAAGAATGGTTTCTTTTGCTTGTCAGGGAGGTGTTCAACCCCGACCACGGTATGTCCTTTCTATTTTTTTCCAGCTTTTTTGATTTTAATTTTTTGATTTTATTTTTTGTTCTTTCAAACACAATCCTCTCATTTTTTTTAACGGGCCGTTCACTTACATATTCAAACTAGGCATGTTCACCTACGACGACGAATCGCAATACTGCTATTTCAACCCGGTGTCGTTTGAGACATCCGATCAGTTTTTCCTTGTAGGCGTTGTCCTCGGCCTCGCCATTTACAATTCCACAATCCTAGACATCGCCCTGCCCCCGTTTGCTTTTCGCAAACTGCTTCTGGCTGCTCCGGCGCCGGCCGCGACGACGCCTGCGAGTCTTCCTCGGCCGGTCATGACCTATACGTTGGCGGACCTTGCGGAGTACCGGCCACGTCTAGCAAGAGGTCTGCGGCAGCTTCTCGACTACGATGGCGACGTTGAGTCAACGTTTTGCCTTGATTTTACCATTTCCGTCGAGCGGTATGGCCACATGGATACGGTGCCACTCTGTCCTAACGGGGCGTCGCGGCCGGTCACCAATGCCAACCGACAGGAGTACGTCGACCTGTACATCCGGTACCTGCTCGACAAGGCCGTGTCCCGCCAGTTTGAGCCCTTCAAGCGCGGGTTTTTCACCATGTGCGGCTGCAATGCTCTGGGCCTTTTCCGGCCCGAAGAGATCGAGCTGCTTGTACGCGGGTCCGACGAACCCCTCGACATTGCTTCGTTGCGGCTCGCAGCTAGCTACGACAACTGGCCGTCGCGCAACCCGCTCGAGAACGAGCCGACGGTCCAGTGGTTCTGGCAGCTTTTTGAGGAGGCGTCACCAGCCGACCAGCGCAAACTGCTCATCTTCATTACCGGAAGCGACCGCATCCCCGCCACAGGTCCGGCGTCCCTCTCCATCCGTCTGATTTGCCTGGGCGACGACACCGGCCGGTTCCCGACGGCGCGGACGTGCTTCAACACGCTGACACTCTACCGGTATGAGGCAAAGGAGACACTACAGAAAAGACTCTGGAATGCTGTGCACGAAAGCGAAGGATTTGGGTTGAAGTAGGCTCAACCGGCCGTACTGTTGTCTCTCGTTCGAAAAAGCCACTGCTGTCGTGGCAGGCGCAACGCTGGCGACGCCCGCCTCAAAAGTACATGCGTGCTAACCCATTCCATAGTGATGAGCGGGAGAGACAAAAGAGAAAACCAAAGCAAAAGCGTTAGAGCGTAAAAATATATAGAAAAGCATTCATATCCATAGCATAGTATTGCCTCGTTAGCCGGGCTTCTCGATAGTAGTTTTTATTTCTTATTCTACAATTTGTACATGGAACACGTTTCATCCAAGAGACGGTACTTTTCCCTCTCCTTTCCGGATCACCTTTTATGATGATTGTTTTATCGCCGCCGCCTCGCTCATGGCCTGCTTCAGGAGCGCCTTCTGCCGCCGCTGTGCCTCGATGTACTTGCGCATCGTCTCGCGGTCGGCCTGGGACCGCTCCGCGCGCTCCGTAAGCTCGCGGAATTCAGCCTCCTCTTGCGACGTGGGTGCCACGGGCACAGCGCCCGTCTTGGCGAGGAAGTCGGCCAGGATTGCGTCCGAATGCAGGCCCTTCATGTCGATGCTGACGACGCGCTCCGAGGGGGTCGGTTCCGGCGCGGGCGACTTGCCGACAAAGGACGAGCTAGGTTGGTTCTCGGACGTGACGAAGGAACCGAGCCGCGGCACAGCGCCGCCTCCGCCAGCCTTGGAAGCCTGTGCTTGCTCTTGTTGTTGTTGTTGTTGTTGCTGCTGCTGTTCTTGTTGTTGTTGCCGGAAGTAGATGGTCATGGTGGCCGGGCCGGTCGGTTCGGAGGTGCGGTTGACGATCATGGGCACGGCCGGGTTCCAGTATTTCAGGCGCGGAAGGCAATCACGCCAGAATCTCCTACATGGAAGAGAAGAACACGTTAGCTGTGACGAAAGGTCCCTTGAAAAAGCTCCCGCCCGTTCCTTCAAGACAAATTGGTGCCCCGGGCTGTTCCCGTACCTTGGGCCATATTGGCCGTCATTCCACCGGGAGGCGAACTCCATGTGTATCCGTGTAATCTCGGAAGGAAGAAGAGCTGCCCCGGGGCCGTGCCGGATGTTGAGAAGCTGCCAATTGTTGTTAAACGTCAGACCATGCCGGTCATCAACGGGAAGGGGGGGGGAAGTAAGAAGCCGTCACGCTGCGCCGAGGGCGGTGCGTCTTGGTCGGGGCAGATTTACCTGCTGTGAATGGGGATGACAAAACGTAGGTCAGCAAACAGAAACAGCCTAAACAAAGGCCCGAACAATGGGCAAGATTGTCGATACTTACGGCCTTCAACTTGTGCATGCGCCGCGTGATGCCCACCATGTTCGGAGAGGTCTTTGCTGCCGCTGCAGCTCGCTTTAACAAACGATAGGCAAATTCAGTGGCAATGGAATGCGGCCCAGCGGTCGGCAAGGTTGAGAACGCAACGGGCTGTGTATTGTCGTGGGCCTCGAGACTTGCATGAAGACGGCCGCGAACATGGGTATCGCGGGCGCTTTTGTTTTGCGGTCGGCCCACCGTATATTTTGGCAACGCACTATTTTTTCCCCTTTAGTGGACCCCCCCAGAGCCTTGTCTGCGTTACTGCCGCTCCGCCCAATCACAACTTGGCAGGTTCACCAGCGTACACGGTCACGTGCTGTCGCGAGGCGATTAGATTATAGTTTTTTTTCTACTCTGGGAGCTCTTACTTTCTTTCCATTTCGTTGTTACATTTTTTTTTCCTTCTCTTCCAATCGCTTACCGAATTCGCTCGCATTTTCTACCTTCTTATTGTCGGCACAACAATGCCGCCAGGCGGAGGGTCTTCGCGGACATGGCTGCGGGCCGCGTTCGCCCTGGACACGAAAGCCGGCAGCCCGAGGCCGGGGCCGGGACCGGGACCGGGGCCGGGCTTCTTCTTCCCGCCGGCGTTTCTGTGTCCGGCCGTACAAACGGCGACGGTGACCACAGCGGCTGTTGTTGCGCCACCGTTGGCATCGCCGTCGGCGCCTTTCCGGCGACAGTCTTGGACCCGGCGGCTTGACAGCCCGCAACGACGACTCGTCGCCAGCAGCGCTGCTGCCGCGCCGGCGGAGGTCTACGAGGGTTCGCCAGTTTTCCATCCCACAACCGAAGCCACCGTCGAAGCCAAGGAGACACCAGTGTCTACTACTACTACGGATCGTTTTCGGCAACCGTTGAAAAGGCTGCCGCTGCAATGCCCCGGATGCGGTGCCTTCTCGCAGACGGCGCAGCCCGACCAGCCGGGCTACTACGACCCGAACCGCCAGTCGACGCTGGCGTATCTCGGCCTGCTGGAGCGGACGCATCGCGTGCGGAAAGAGGACGAGGTGGTGGAGGAGGCGCTGCGGCGCATTGAGCAGGATGCCTTGGGTGGCCAGGCGGTGCATCTGGACGGCCTGGTCCCGCAAGACGTAAAGCAAAAAGGCAATGGTAGGTTACCTTGTTTTTTTCTTTTTTTTTTCTTTTGTTTTTTACAGCCTACTAAGTCAGACCTAGATGCATTGTCCGATGCGCCTGCGGCTCCTTTGTGCGTACGCTGCCACGACCTCGTCCACCACAGCTCCGGCAAGCCCATCTTCCACCCCGGCGTGGACGTGATTCGCGAGACCATCGCCGAGTCGCCGTACAAGTACAACCACGTCTACCACGTGCTCGACGCCGCGGACTTCCCCATGTCGCTGCTGCCGCGCATCCACAGCCTGCTCGACACCATGCCGCTGCGCTCGCGCAACCGCCGGGCGCCCCGCACCAAGTTCTACGGCAACCGCCTGACGGAGCTGAGCTTCGTCGTCACGCGCGCCGACCTCTTGGCGCCCCGCAAGCACCAGGTGGACAAGCTGCTGCCGTGGCTGCGCGAGACGCTGCGCGACGCGCTGGGCCGCGCCGGCCGCCACGTGCGCCTGGGCAACGTGCGCTGCGTGAGCGCGCGACGCGGCTGGTGGGCCGGCGAGCTGCGCGAGGACATTTGGCGGCGCGGCGGCGCCAACTGGCTCGTCGGCAAGGCCAACGTCGGCAAGAGCTACCTTGTGCACCACGTGTTCCCCAAGGGACGGATGACGTCGCCCGCCGCCGACAAAGCAAAGAAGAACAAGCCGCTGCTCGCCTCCATGCAGCTCTCCAGGTCGGGCACGTACGGCCTGGACCCGGACTTCGTGGCCGAGGCAGATCGCGACGCGGCGCAGGACTTCGACGAGCAGGGTGTTGCCGACCTGGACGAGGATGCCCTGCTGCCGCCCCGGCCGCGCGAGACGAACTACCCGGCCATGCCCGTCGTGTCGGCGCTGCCGGGCACGACCGCCTCGCCGATCCGCATTCCCTTTGGCAGCGGCAAGGGCGAGCTCATCGACCTGCCGGGCCTGGCGCGGACCGGTTTGGCCGAGTACGTGGACGCCGAGCACCACGACGCGTTGGTCATGAAGACGCGCGTGCAGCCTGAGCAAGTCGTGCTCAAGGGCCCCTTCAAGTCGCTGCTGCTCGGCGGGCTGATCCGCATCACGCCGCGGACGCCCGGCCTCGATTTTCTGGCGTACAATTTCACGCCGCTGCACGCGCACTGCACGGCGACCGACAAGGCGGCCGCCATCCAGGCGCAGACGAGCACGCTGCGCGTGGCGAGCATCGCGGCGGCCGGGGCGGGCGCCACGATGAAATTGGCCGGGTCCTTCCCGCTCAAGCACGACGTCACCAAGGTGCGGGCCGGGCCGATTACGCGCAAAGACGCCGTGGGCCTCTCGGTGGACCGCCTGCCGTACCGGGTGATGGCGCTGGACCTGCTGATCGAGGGGTGCGGCTGGGTCGAGATTGTGGCACAAGTGCGCACGAAGAACCTGTTCAAGAAGAGGGAAGACAAGCCAGAGACGGAGCACACGCAGCAGAAGCCTGCGCACCAGACGGCGACGACAACGACGACGACGACGACCACCACCACCACCACTACGGACAAGTTCGGCATATTGCAGAGCCTCGACCTATCGGCACCGGTCGAGGACGACGAAGGCGACGGCGGCCGACCAGGTCGCCGTCCACGACAAGGCCGAACCGGGTGGGAGAACGACCGGGACGCAACAACGACGGCAGAGGTGGCGGAGAACGACGACAAAGACGACCTCAACTGGCCGGTTGTCGACGTGTTCAGCCCGCACGGCAAATTTGTCGGCACACGGCGGCCGCTCAATGCATGGCTCCTAGCGCAGCCGACGGCGGCGATGAAGAAGCGGCAACGGCGGGCGCGGCCAAGGAAGAGCATGAAGGGTGCCAAGAAGGAGGAAAAGGCCGCGCGGCGAAGCGTCGGCGACGCATAAACACGCCATGATGCGCATGATCACAGTTCTCAAGCTGCATTCTCGTTTGGTGCTTATGGGACCAATCTCAGCTTTTCCATTGATGTAACAATCTACATACATGCATACGCACAATATACCATTTGTATACCTGTACACGGGACGTAATTATTCGTGCAGAACTGGGTACTCTTTATGGGGTATGCATTTACATATATATATATATTACACACATATATAAGTCCTCTCTATTCTAGAACAGGTCTCCCGTGTGCTCGGGTTGACTAATGACGTAGGCGGGGTGGCGTGGCACGCTACAACAACAGGAGACGGGAAGAGTTCCACTTTTTTTTGTTGTACCAACGGCTTTCCCGTTCTTTCGTTCCGTCCTTTTCCCAACACGACGTCCAGCGATCTCACGACGACACGACGAGCCATTTTCTCAGTCGATCAATCCATTCTTTCTTTAGAGTTCTCAGCAGAACAGAAAGGTTATCTCTCTAGCAATCCAACAACCAACCCCCTCGACACATGGCTTCCTTCGCCTCCGGTCCGTCGACGCAGCCGCGGCCCTTCCTGGCACCGACCGCCCACACGACCACGACCACGGCCGTAGCAGAGCCTGCGACCGGCGCCAACACCGATGCCGCCGCTGCGGCGATGGACGGTCAGCCACCCGTGGCCGTCCTCCGCCTGCGCGGCGCCCACGGCCGCACCCGTCGGTCCGTGCAGTGGGCCGAGAACGTCGTCGACAACGAGGGACTGAACCGGAAAAAGTCAAAGGGTAGGTGTTTTCGGAACGACTGTTTTTCTTTGCCTTAGTTCTTTTCGATACGGCAGCTGACCTCCCCCCCCCCCCAGTGTGTTGCATCTACCACCGCCCGCGCGCGGTAGACGAGTCAAGCGACGAATCGTCGTCGTCGTCGGATTCGTCCTCTTCATCGTCGGATGACGACGACTCGGACGGCGGGCGGGCGGCCCGCATGGACGCGGACCGGGCATTCCGGTTAGGCCCGGGCAACAACCGGCATCCGCACCGGAACCACCGACACGCGCCGGACTGCCCCGAACACGGGCACGAGCACGAGCACGAGCCCTCTTCAAGGCGGCGGAGGCGCATACCGGGCGACGGGGACGAGGAAGAGGTCGAGGACGACAGCGGCAGCAGTAGTAATGGCAGCGGAAGTGGCGAGGACGGCGGCGGCGGCGGCCAAGGCAAAGGCAAGGGCAAAAGCAAGGCCCCGGGCAAGCGGCGGCGCAGCCCCAACGCATACGAGAAGATGCCGCGGTACGACAAGCCCACGCCAATGTCGGGTGGTCCTGGCGCGTGAAAGGCGGGACAGCGAGAGGGTGATTCTGTCTGCACGCTTTCCCCCTCTTGCTCTTAATATTTTTTGTATCTTCTTTTTTTTCTGTACGGACAGGGAAGCATACGGGGTTTGGTTTACATCATTGCAGGCCCATCAAAAACAGGGGCATGGTGGTTGGGGAAAAAAAGGTCATGACCAATTTTCATCTTGTTGTTCTGATTTTTTTTCTGTTTCCTGCGCTGCTAAATGTCTTGCAAAAACCATTTGTGTACCAAAAAAAAACCAAAGGCAAACAGACCAAAAACAACATGAAACAGTTGGCTTGCTTTTTCCCATCCCTATCTTACAACATGCATCCCAACTCCGTTTTCTATCCTTGAGAAACGGTCTGATTGTTTCTCTCTTCTTCTTTTTTTTCTTCCTGAGGGCGCGCCAGTCTGCGCTCGCAAAACCCAACTCCGTCGCTGTCACTATGTAGCAAACAGGCAGAACCAATGTTGGTAGCAGGACGTGTAGTGGTGATGAAATTTTGTAGTACATGCGGACAGGGACGAAGAACGTTGTCTGGACCAAGAAAGCAAAAGAAAACAAAAAAATAAGAAAATGTGGGGAAGGAGGCCATCCCTTGCCTTCTTCAAGTTTCCCGCACGCCAAAATTGCTCAAGGGCACCGACGGCCCCAGCATGCTCGCGACTTGTTTCCGGACCACGCCCCGCGCGCCGCGCTGTTCGGGCCGCGGCACGCCCTGGATGGCCCGGGGCTCCTTCATCAGCGACGGGTCCAGCTTCGCCGGCACGCGCGTCGTCACGGCGTGGTACTCGCCCGGGAACTTGGCGCTCGGAACCGGCACGGACGCCGTGCGCCAGATGTGGTCCGATGTGTCGCCCAGGTAAGGCGGGATGCGCGTCGGCCGGCTGCCGGCCGATAACAGGCCCGGCGAGATGCCGTGGGACGCCTTGATCGTCGACAGCCGGGACAGGCCACCACCGAAACCGCCCAGCCCTGGGCGGCCGCGCGCCTTCTTCGCAAGAATGATCTCGTCAAACAGCCGGATCTCTGTGTGGCTAGGCGGACGGGTTTCCCGTTCGTGAATAAATTCATTAAACGCTTCTCAAAGTTAGCAACAAGGTATGAGGGGGAAAAACAGTAGTACGAGAACAACATCAAATCATACCTTGCGTGTTCCTGAGCATGGTCACGTACTCCTGCTGCTCGTAGGGAAGGCTACGGATAAACCCGTTGATGTCAAAAGCATACAGCTGGCCGTTGGCTTTCTGGTCTTTTGACGGCCGCCCCAGGAACTTGCGGTACGTGTAGAACATGCTCGCCATACACCGGACAAACGCCGCCCGCACCTTGTCGGCGTTGAACGCTTCCGGGCACACCAAGGACACGAAGCCCAGACAGCGGTTGTGCGCGACGCACTTGCATCCGGCGCAGCGGTACAACCCTTCGCCGTCCGACCGCTCCGCGCACACCGTACATGTACCCGACGCGTCGTCGCTGCTGCCGCCGCTGCCGCCAAAATTGAAGCAGTGGCCCTCCACCCACATCGTGGTCTCCGTGTTGTGTACCGGCTGCACCGCCATGTTGGGCATGACGGTCGAGGCGGCCAAGGTTGACTGCGCGTACGTGGACGGCGCATAGCCGCCGTACGAGGACTGCGAGTCGATTGAGACCGCGGAGATGGACATGCTTTGCCCGTGCGCGTGCGCGTGCGCGTGCCCATTGAGATACTGCAGGCTCGGCCGGTGCAGGGGGTGCTGGCGGTCGGCTACGCCAAACGACGAACTGCGTCGCGACTTGTCTTCAAAGTGGCCGGAGCGTTTTTCGCGCAGCGTCTGGGTCTGGTTGGCGGCAAAACCCGAGTCGCTCCGCGACACGGGCGTCAACGGCGGCAGCGGGGGGAAGCTTGTGGACACCGGAGACAGGGACGTGGGCGGGCTCGTCTTGCCCGACTTGGCCGTCTGCGGCCGGTCGGCGCGCGCAAATTCGTTCCGCAGCTGCACAAAGGCGTTGCAGATGGGCAGGCGAAGCGAGCCGGCGGGCTCGTGCTCGCCAAAATTGGCCGAGTTCTGTGTGACCCATTTGCCGAGGGTCGACTTGGGCGCGGTGGGGTTGAAGAGCGATTCGTTCTCGGCGGAAAACGCGTCGTAAGGAAACGTCTCGATCGCGTACGGGGGCGGTCCGGCCGGCACGCCGTACCGCAGCCGGTGGGGGGCGGCCATCTGCAGCAGGGAGTAGAGCTTGCGCCGGTGTTGCCGTGGCATGTGTGTGGGCGGGTGGGTGGCTTCGATGCTGTCCTTGTCGAGGTCGACGAGCACGAAATCGTCCTCGGGGAGCTCGATGCGCTCGTACCGCCGTTCGATGCCGACAATGTAGGGGCACGGGGCGTCCAGGACCGACAGGAGGCGGGCGGGCAGCAGGGGCACGAAGATGCTCGCCCACTTGAGCGGGTAGAGCAGGTTCGCCACGGCGTGGCAGGCGAGATGCAGCATGGCCGCGTGGGACGAGAGGAAGATGATGCGCGATTCGACCATGACGTACTCGAACAGCGTGACAATGTTCTCGAGCGACAGACAGCGGAAGAGAGCAAAGAGGTCCGTGTTGCGCGCGCCCGGCAGCTCGTTCTCGGCCTCCTTGCGCGCATACAGGCGCAGCTCCCGCACGCCGACCTCGACCTGCGTCTTGGAGCTCAGCGGGCTGAAGGCCTCGGTGCACAGGTTGACGACGTAGCGCTCGAGCGGCTGCCACCGGCCCACCTTGGGCGAGCTCGGGGGCACGCGCAGGACGGCGCCGTCGGTCATGGGCACGACGACGGCCCGCAGCCAATCTTTCCAAAAGGCCGTCCGTGTCGGGTCCCGGCCCAGGACGCCATAGGCCCGTGGGACCCACAGGCCGGTTTCGCCCAGGGTCAGGCCGTCGATCTTGGAGGCGGCGCCGTGGCGCAGCGGCCGCAGCATCTCGGTCATGAGGCCGATTTTCTCCTCGACGACGCTGATCTGGTCGTCGAGGGTCTCCCGCGCGGACGAGCCCGAGGGCACGCCCGGCAGCTTGGCCAGCAGCTGCGACAGGTGGGCTCGTTCGGCGGCCAGCCGCATGCCGAGACTGGCGGCCAGCTCGCGCTCCTCGTCCGACATGTGGCTCTGGCGCCACTGCTCGCACCGCTTCTCGACCTGCTCGGCCACGTCGGCCTTCAGAGCGGTCCAGATGACGAGGGCGATGCCGTAGATCTTGGAGTTGTCGTCGGAGGTCATGGTAAAGCCGTGCCACGTGGACCGGGGCCGGTCGTCGGACGAGACGATTTGGATGTCGTTGGGAAAGGCAAACATGGGCACATAATCCGGAAACTTGCCTCGCCGCGCAAGGTCGTCGGCGGTGGCGCTGCGCGGAGGATACCGGTCGAGCAGAACGGGTTCAAATCGCCGCTTCAGCGGATGCATCTCCGGGTCAACATTGAGTGGTTCGGGCGGAGGAATGACAGAGTTGTAGTTGCTCAGGCGCCTGCTTGTCCGGACAGAGGCTAGCAAAGGCGTAATAAATGGTTACGGTTAGCCCAAGGTTTCGTTTGGCAGCTCCAAGCGGCTCTTCTCCTTCTCCTTCTTCTTCTTCTTTTTCTTGCCCTCTCCCCAACTTATTAACGACCTCCGTCTTACCTGCTCGGGGAGCCGAGTGTGGCTTCCGCATGCTGTTCATGTCCCGGAAGCTCAATTTCCGGCGGATGCTGCCGCGGATGCTTCTGAGCGGGCTCAGGCGGGCGTTGGCGTCGGCGTCGTCGGCTTTGATCTTCTCGGTGCGCGGGTTCACCATGGGCGGCCGCGGTTGGAGCTTTGCGCCAGCACTAAAGCTCAAGTCCTCCAGAAAGTTCTCGCGTTCCACGGCAAATTTGACCAGCAGCTGGTCAAAGTCAAAGTCGGCACGGCCGTTTGCTCCACCACCACCTCCTCCTCCTCCGTTGGCAAAGCCGTTTGCCAGGCCATTTGCGAGGCCGTTTGCAAGGCCGTTCGTCGTGGTGCCGATCCCACTGCCGTTGGCGGCGATGCCGTCCCAAAGTGTGCTGGACGGGGCCTGCGGCGGCGGTGCCTTGATGGTCGTGCTGCTCCGGTTGCTGCGAGTGTTGTCGTCGAGGTCCTCCAGCGTGTGGATGGACATGCGGTTTTCGAGGGACAGCTTGGACAGCCTGTTTGCGGAGCTCTGGCGGGAATGGCGAGCGGTGGTGGTGGTTGTGCGCGCTGCCGCAGGACTTTTGGGTGCCCCGGCCGCGTCAGGCTCGTCATGCTCGTCGATGGTCGCCTCGATCTGCTGGGACGGCGGTGGCGGAAGGTCCTGGTAGCTTATGGATTCGACACCGGCGATCCAGAAGTAGTCCGCCAACGGCGTGGACACGGAGGGGTCCATGGCCGCATTGGGGGACGAGGGGGGAGGGTTGAGCGAGGAGAAGGGCGAAAAGGAGGAAGGTCCAGGGAGAAGGTCGTGGGAGAAAGAAGAAAAAGGAAGAGGGAAAAAAAAAAAAAGAAAGCAAAATGTAGAAAAAGGACGTTCCAGGCCTTGGGCCTTAAAACGGCAACATTTGGCGTGGATGCAAGGAGGAACGGAAGATCGCCAGCGTCCGATGTACGAGGCCAGGGGGGAAAGAGAAGAAAGAAAGAGAAGAAGACGACAAAAAGGAACCAGGACGTGAAGCAAGGTTGCAGACGAGACGAAAGACGAGAGACGTCGACGTGAGAAGTGGAGCCCGAAAGAGGCGTACGCAAGCAGCGTTATATGGACGTTTTGATACGATACGAAAGCGGAGAGCAAAAAGAAAAAAAAAGGAGGGAAGGAACGAAAAGGAGAAGGAACGACCACGACACCGATAGCACGGGCAACACACACGACTCTAGTGCGAGGCGAAAAGAACCCCAAAACTGCTCGAGGGAAGGTGCACTAAAAAAGGGGGCAGTGACGTGTGCAAGACGAAAGGGAAGGCACGAACATGCAAGGCCTTTCCTCCAGATGTTGGAAGCCAAAAGAACGGACGTACATCTTGTCGAGAAAAACAAAAGAGGGCAGGAACAAAGACGAGCGAACGTTAGCGGACCTGCCAAAAACGAATACGGGGGTTTGCGTGCAGGTTCTGGCGCGGCTAGCAGTGGTGTCTGGCAGGGGTGATCGCTGGACAGGCGAGGGGTCGTTTAGCGCGGTCTGAACAGCTTCAGGGTTCAGTGTTCGTATTAGTGTACAACTACAGAGTGCTCGTACAAGCCGTCGGCCTCGTGCGAAACAATCAATTCGTACTGTACGTGTCCGAGCCTTGCACGCCACAACACACCGTTTTTTTACACCGCACACGACCCGGCTGCCGGCTTCTGTACGCGGGCTTTTTCTCCGATGCCATTGCATGCTGTAAGACAGTCCAGGCCATCTAGCGCGTCTGCAGAAGACGACCGCGTCAAGAGAGTGCGGTGTACGGCTGCACGGCGCCCCTAGCGAAGCAGTGGTGCTCTTGAACGTCTAGCACGACCCAAAGACAGTGTCAATATATTTACGCACTGTCCTTGGGTCGTTTTAGGCCGTCTGTAGCTTGCGTCCGCTCTCTGCATCTTGCATCTCTCCATCTCCGCCTCCCCGTCCCCCTACTGTCGCCTTCACAACCGCTTCTCTTCGCGTGCCCAACGTCGTCCGCCAATGCCCAACCGATAAGCCCGCCGGCCCTCTTTGGTGCGTCCCGTCGCGGTTGCGACCAGGTCTTGCCTTTGATTTGCCTTTGCTTTGCAATGAGCGTCACGACTTCGGTTGCCCTTTCGGCAACACCGTCGACACACACGACGCCTTGCTTCCACCGGTCGTCGTCTTTCTGTGAGGACAAACCAGTTCGACCGCTCGATCTTGGCTTCGTTTAAACCGTCGTTGAGCTTTCTTGCAGATCCTTCATATACTATTCGCATACTCGTACATCACAGCTTCCCGGCTTCCCGTTCCTCTTTTTACGCTTCTCGTCTACTCATACTTCACAACAGTCTCGTCTGTTCTCTTCCCGTCTCCCGGCCCCTGCAGGTGCCTGGCCCGCCTTTTCTCTTGGCCGTGGTGCTGTTACTGCGTTGTACCGAGTCGTATTACCAAATGGCCAGCGCCCGATGCCACACTATTCCCACCACTAAATCGAACCTGGCCAGACACTAATGCAGCCGCCCTTTTTCTTCCCCCCTCTCCTGCATGCAACCCCCCTCCACCTGTTCTGTCTCAAACATGCTTTTTTTTTCTTCTTCTTTTTTTTTTATATTTTTTATTTGCTTTGGTCTTCGATCCACCGCCGGCGGTCTAGAAGCCCTGCGTCGTGCATGCTAGACGACTACGAGTGGGCGTGTTACTCCGTGCTACGGCGCACAAAAAGCAGGAGATCGAAAAAGGACACTGCTTATCGTCTTTGCCGTCGTCTTTGTTTTCCTTTTCCATGCGAAAAATTGAACGAGAATGGGCTGTGCTGCGACGAGGCTTACGTCTTGGCTAGGAAGGCCAATGTCGCCGTACAACGAGGCCGCTGGAAACCGCATCCGGGATGGGAACGGCTTCATGTAAACAAAAAAAAAAAAAAGAAAAAGAAAAAAGAAAAAGAAAGAACTGAGCTGAAACCAATTCTATACGGCACGTAATCTAACCAAAGGCAATGTACTCCGTACAAGGAGTAACACATACGATCGCACGGCGACGGGCATGCTACGACCCGATCGCGCAGACAGGAGGCAGACGATGCAGGACCGCACACCCATGCACCACAAGGCGAAACGGAAGCAACAATAGCAAGCAGCAGGAGCTGCCGCCTCGGCCATGGCACCGCAGCGGCCAGCTCTCCCGTGAACGGGGATACCTGCCGCAGCAGGTTGTACCGGGTCACAAGCGCAAAGTGTAATGAGGATGTTGGACAAATCGACAACGTTTTCTTACCCACCCCCCCTCTCTCCTTCACCGCCCAAGAGGAAAATGTCCCAGTGATTCGTGATAAGTCGTTTTGTAGTCAATGTACCCGTACGTGCATCGTCTTGGCGTACACTCGCCGTGTTCAGCCCGCACGCGTACACCGACAAGCAGTTACCGGACAAGGCTCCGCGTCCCCAGCTTGCCCGTCGACAGGTACCCGCGGTTGCCCATCTCCCCGCGCCACCCGATGCCGAGCACCCCAAACACCAGCCGCCCGCTGTCGTCCGGCGGCGGCAGGCCCGGCGCCGTCTCTTCCAGCAGGAAGCTGACCTGCTCCACCTCGCCGGGGTGCAGCACCGGCCGCCCGCTGCCGCTGCCGTACACCCGGGCCGACGGCGACGCAAACAGTCCGCCGCTACCGTTGCCGCTGCTGCCGCTGCCGCTGCCATCGTCTGCGCGCTCCGCCCACCCGTTGCAGTCCGTGTACGCCAGCGCCGGCTCCAGGTCCAGCCCGACCCGCTCCAGCTGGATGACGTCCTCGCCGCAGTTTTCGAGCTGCGCCTCGAGCACCCAGCGGCGGTAGGGATTGGTTTTGTTGTCGTTGTTGTTGTTCGTCCTCCGGCTGTTCGTGTCCGTCGGACGCCCGTACGGCCCCGCCTTGGTCCGCACGATCAGCGACGCCTTGCAGATGAACTGGTACAGCTTGCGGAACGTGCGCGTGCGCCCGCTCGTCGCCGTCGCCTCGTAGTAGCTGACCGTCACCGCCAGCACGTGGTTGCCCTCCTCTTTGAGGTCGAAGCGCACAATTTTTTGCAGCGTCTGGCCGGGCGCGAGGTCGACTCCGCCGCTCACTGTACCGCCGCTGCTGCTGCTCGGTGCTGGGTCGGGCGTGAGGGCCAGCGGCACCACCACGCCGGCCGCCGCCGACGGCGTCTTCATCTCGGCCTCCATGCGCACGTCGCGGACGGCGGTGACAGCAGCACCAGCAGCATCATGACCACCGGCCTCGCCATCCCCACCACCGGCCGCCGCACCAGGCACGTCGTGGTTCACGCAAAGCGTGCACGCAAACGTCTCGCCGACGTACGCCGAGCCAAACGACGGCGGCAGGTTGAGCAGCGGGCTCAGCAAAAACGGGTCGGTGTTGGTGTCGGCCGCCGACGCCGGCGCCGCGCGGCTGTCGTAGGCGACGGACGCGGGCACGGTCGGCGGCGGCTGGACCGCGGACAGCGGCGCGGCGAGCGGGTACTGCGCGACGAGGGAGGGGCGGGAGAGTCTGCAAACGGAAAAAAGAATTAGAAGATAGAAGACATGAAAGGAGCAAAGAGTTGTCCTACCGCAACACTTTGAGCGAAATGGCATGCGGCTCTTTCACGACGTCGTGCGACGGGTAGCGTTGGTGGCTCATGGCGGTCGTGGCAGAGGTGTGCTTGCCACCGGCATCGTTTCGTTTTTATCTGCTGGGTGGTGGTGGTGGTGGTGGTGGTGGTGATGTATTGCAGCAGCTCTAGGTTGTAATGCGCGATGGGGCTCCCAAACGTGAGAGAGCTTTAAGCTCCCCGCTCCCGCCAATCTAACATGCACTTAACGCGGAATGCAGTTTACAAAATCGGTTAGGTAAATATCAAAATGCTGTGTCGACGATTCGGGTTTACACTTTGCATATCACACAGCCCATCAAAAGCCACGTCGCTAACTCATCGTGAGAGCAACAGACATTTAAGCTATATTACACAATAATCGCTGTTTTATTTTGCCTGCGACAATCTCTCGTCTTACTCTGCCCGACAGAAATGACAACAAATGCAGCCAAATACCGAGATTAACAAGAACTTTGGTCATTTGGCGGTGATTATCTTTGATATATTGGCATCTCGGCTACGCTGTCACAGGCCAGGCGGCGGAGGTACCTGCACACTGTTAACAAGAGGCTTCCCTCAACATCAAAAAGGAAATCAAAAATCAATAGAACTCCCATAACGTACTGCGTTGTAACTTGGCGCGCCTGGTGGGCCACCCGGAGGCGGCGGTGGCTGGGAGTCCGACATAGGGCCCGACGGGGGAGGCCCGGACGGCGGCGGCGGGGCGGAGCTTGGCGGTGGCGGTGGCGGTGGTGCGGGTGGAGCTTCGCTAGGGGGCGGCGGTGGCGGCGAGGAGGCCGACGGCGGCGCAGCCACACCAGGAGGCGGCGGCGGTGTGTTTTGCGACTGCGGCAGTTGCTGCTGCTGTTGCTGCTGCGCTTGCTGTGCAGCAGCGTAATACTGCTGGTAGTATTGCACGTACCTGCAAAAGCATGTTAATACAAAAACAATTAGTGTTGTCGCGAGAGAACCAGGAAGACCAGAAGAACGTAAAAAACGTACGCAGCATAGCCTCCGTACGGAGCATATGGGTCGTTAGTACCGTAGTACTGTGCATACTGCGCGGCGTAGTCAGCGTTTCCGGGGCTACCAGCGGGCCCCGGAGTTCCTGTCGCCGTCGCCGTCACCGCCGCTGCAGCTCCGGGGGTGCCTACGGGCGCCGGGCTATTGCTCGCCGGGCTGTTGGCTGCGGGTCCCGTGGGCGGGGTGGGTGCGTTTCCAACACCCGGGTTTGGCGAATTGTAGCCGCCCTGTCCCTGTCCCCCGGGTCCGCCAGGGCCGCCATAGCCGCCTTGGTTGTTGTAGCCACCGTGACCGTTGTATCCGCCGTGGCCGCCTCGGCCATCATACCCGCCGTATCCACCGCGACCACCATAACCCTGGTGGTGGTTGTAGGGCCCGCCATGGCGATCACCGTACCCGCCCGGGCCACCGCCGTAAGTGCGTTGCGGTCGGCTTTTGAAGATCTCGTATTGCTCCTTGACGTTTTCGAGCAAGTCTTCGCAAAGCTCCTTGGCTTTGTCAACCATATTGGGATCGGGTCCACTGCGTAACAATGATTGTTAGCGAAAACACAAAATGCATTGTGTCTTGATACCGACTCAAATTTTGGAGACACTCACGTCACATGCAAATACATCGGCAAGTCGCTCTCTCGCCCGGTAGCAGACTCAATGAACCCCGAGCCCCGACCCTTGATCTGCACACGGCAACCCGTTTCCTGTTGGATATGCTTGACGTATGCACCGCCATGCCCGACCACCTGCGCTCTTAGATTGAAACCGGGAATGGGCTCGAGATCGACGGGAATCTGCTTGTCGGGCCATTTTTTCTGCGAGAACATAAAACGTCAGACGAAGAAGCCATATCTCTCTGGAAAAGGGATACGGTCATCTCTCTCTCTCTCTCTCTCTCTGCACATACCCGACCGTATTCATCGCGTTCAACAACCGGTTGCGGCTCCTGCTCCCGTTCTCGGCGGCGAAACCGTCGCTCATCCACCAGCGGGGGCAACTCTTGCTGGATCAGCTCGTTTACTTTGGCGATCGCTTTTTCAAGGCCCTCCTTGGTCGTGCTCGTGATGTGAAGGTACAGAGGCGGATTCTATAAGCGGGATTAGTACCAGCTTGCCACAGGCATATGGCATGAGTTGCAATTGACAAGCAAGGACAAGAAAGAGAAGAATCGTACCGAAGCTGAAGCCATGCTCTTGTCCGGGAGATAGCTCCCACGAGTTGTAACATCTGTATCCGAGAAGCACAAAAACTTGTGTCAATTTTGGCTGTGTCCTAGAAAAACGAAGCAGTGAGAATCAAAAAAGGTGAGCGTACCGGCACCAGTCTCTTCCTTAATCTGTTTTCAAAGCGAGCGGAGGTCAGCAGATGCCAAAGAGAAGGTGCGTTTCGGGCTATCCAGCTTTGAGTAAGCAAGACAATCCTCAACAGCAACATGGCGAAAAACCCAATGAAGCAAAACAAAACGAAAAAAGAAACAAGATGCGTTGCGACGCAGAAAAAAAAAACTGAGACAATGGGTCAGTGGGAAACATCGTTAGTATGCCAATATTTACCATTTGCTGTGTTGACGCTTTCGTGACAATGTAGCGGTTCCGCAAGTCGTTGACCTCAATGTCCTTGATGTAGTCACCGTCCGACATGTAGATCTCTCCGTTGATGTTGGCGGCCGAAGCCGAGGCGGTCGCTTTCGAAGAGATCGGCGTGGTCGACTCGTCGACATCCCGGCTGCCCTTGCGCGTCTGGAGCTGCTCCTTGATTCTTGCGGCGATCGCAGCTGCACCATCAAAGGGTTAGTAAAAGACAAAAGAGTGGACAGCAATCACGGACAGGTCCCCGCGGTAGCAAACAAAAACAAAAAAAGGTCCATACCCGCAGCCGCAGCAGGATCCTTGCGTTGGGCCTCGTGGTCGGCCGACGACTCCCGCTCCCGCGACAAAGGGCTTCGTTCGCGCACGGAATCCGCCTTCTTCGACGGCGGCGAGCGGGAGCGCCGGTCAAAGCGGGACGACCGCTTCGGTTCCGGCTCAGTTTGGTCAAACCGCGACCGCTTGACGCTGCGTTGTTCCGCAGAATCCATGGTCGAAAAGTAAGGAACGTGCTGTTTTGAAAATTGCTTTGCGCTGACAGGGTGGATTGCCAGAGAACGCAATAATAATAATAATGTAGGTTATGGGAAAAGAAGAAAAAAAAAAGCTCTGAGCGCTGTTTGCTAGCAATGTGTACTCCCGTGCAATGCTCGACGTTGCGGCGTGACGGCGTTGCATAGAAAGCAGTCGGAAAAGGCAAACGAGACGTGTGCTGCGAAAGCCCGTTTCCCGGCCCTCTTTTTTTTTTGCTTTCAATAAGTCCACCTCGAGGCTCCGACCTTTCCTGACTAATGATTGGAAGGCTTGCTTCTTAGCAGCTTCCCTTGCATGTCCCCAAAACGGCACAAACTTGTTCCGTTCCGTTTATATTATTTCTCTGGGGAAGCCTTTACCTTCTCCGGAAAACGGTGCATAACGCGAGTCATACCGTATCTATGGCACAGTTCGATCTAGACTGTCCAATTGGCACAGTACGGTCAGTTTTTTTTTACGTTGCATAGTGCGGGCGACTTCGGTGGGCTTTGTTCTTTTTTTTTCTGACCCTTTAGTCCCCTGCTTTTTGCGGTCATTTTCCTTTTTTTTTATATAACCCCCTCCCCTTTTCTCCCCCCTTTTCACACTGACTCATACAAGGCGCAGAAGAGACGGTCATTGGGGTTTTGCTGGGCTTACTGCAAGCTCTTTAAGAGCGCTGGGACTGGATTGCTCGCTCGTCTTTCCGCTCTCTTTTTCGACCTTCCTCCGTTGGACAATGCCCTTTTGGCGATAGGGCTTGATCCGTATTTGAGACCCGCCCAAACTTTCACCATGGCGTCCCGGCGCCTTCTCCTCTTGTCTGCGCCGTGGCGGACAGCTTCGTTCTCCGGACTGCGCGCGGCCAATGGCTGCTTCCAGGGGCCTTGCGCCGCCTCTGCCGCTGCTGTTCGGTACACCTCCAACGTCTCCAGTTCTACGTCGGCCATCGCCTACAAGGCATTGCGCCGCCGCCAGGCTCCCCTCCCCGTGAGCGACGCTCCGCCGGCTTGGTCCGCCCAGGCCGCCGTCTCCAACATCCTGTACGAAACTCCCACGCCGTCGACCGCCCTGCCTACGCGGCACGTCCTGAACTGCCTCGTGCAAAACGAGCCGGGCGTGTTGTCCCGCGTGTCGGGCATCCTGGCCGCCCGCGGCTTCAACATCGACTCGCTCGTGGTGTGCAGCACCGAGGTCGAGAACCTCTCTCGGATGACCATTGTGCTCACGGGCCAAGACGGCGTCGTCGAGCAGGCCCGGCGGCAGCTGGAGGACTTGGTCCCCGTCTGGGCCGTCCTGGACTACACCAATGCCGCGCTCGTCCAGCGCGAGCTGTTGCTGGCCAAGATCAACATTCTCGGCCCCGAGTACTTTGAGGAGCTCTTGGCTCACCACCGCGAAATCACGGCGACCGAACCCGGCACCGAGCAGGACCTGGAGTCGCAGGAGCTGTCTCGGGCCGCCGGCGACGAAGACTTCCACCCGAGCCGCCTGGCCGCCAGCGAGGCACTCCGCCACAAGCACGAGCACCTACGGAGCATCACCTACTTCACGCACCAATTTGGTGGCAAGGTGCTCGATATTAGCACTAACAGCTGCATTGTCGAGGTGTAAGTTTTGATTGCTTACCGTTGGCGTTCCGACTCATCACCGTTGCTAACCAAAATGTGGGCAGGTCTGCGAAACCGTCGAGAATCGACTCGTTCCTCAAGCTGATTGCTCCCTTTGGTATTCTCGAATCTGCCCGCACAGGGTTGATGGCCCTCCCGCGTTCGCCTCTGTACGGGCCAGAGGGTGACACGGTGAAGGAGGCGGACGAGGTTGTGGATGCCAGCCAGCTTCCGCCAGGGTAAATAAGTAGATAAAGAGATATCTTGGCGTTTCTGGTTTTGAAAAAAAAGAGATACAAACATTGTGCGCACTTTGTTCGTTTTATGTGCACTTTCTACGGTCAGTCCACAATGCTCTGCGAGGAGCACATGTGAGTCAAAGTATGCTGCGATTTTGCTACCTTGATTGTTTGCGTTGTGCTCAAACTTGCTTGACATTATGGCTACGCTATGTGAACCAACGATGGCACGCTTGAAATTATGCCGACACCCCTTTTTCTTTTTCTCCTTTTGCTTTACCATGATTACACGATGTTGCCCTTGTTCACCACGAATGCCTCCAGAGCCGCTAAGGAGAAAACGATTGTCAGTACAACGAGCGCCTTCTCTTTCCAACAGAGCACGCTCACAAGGGTGACCGTAATGTGTATGTTCACTTACAAATGGCAGCCCACAACCGGTTCTCGGCCTCGGGGAAGACGAGCGACCGAGGGCCGTAAAACACTTCGTCTGACACTTCCTCCGGGTGGCGGGGAAGGCAGTGCATGAATTTCCAGTCCGGCTTGGCCCCGCCGCGCTCGGCCATCTCGCTCGTGATCTGGTAGCCCTCAAACGCCTTCAGGCGCTTCTTCGTTTCCTCTTCCTGGCCCATCGACACCCACGTGTCCGTCACCAGAATGTCGGCATCCTTGACGGCCTCTTCCGGGACCGTTGTCTCGGTCAGTTTGCTGTTGCCCGACGAGAGAATCAACGACCGCATGCGGTCTGGAATGCCGTAGCCCTTGGGCGAGGCCACAGCGATCTCCACGCCCATCTTGAAGCAGCCAATGGCCAGATCAAAGAGGACGTTGTTGGAATCGCCCACCCAGGCGACCTTTTTGCCCTCCAGCCCGAGAGTGGGTTCGGCCGTGCCGTCCAGGGCAGACGAGGGCGGCGGGAACGCTTCGTGGATGGCCAAAAAATCAGCAATGGTCTGCAGCGGGTGAAAGTCGGCAGACAGAGCGTTGATGACGGGCACGCTGGAGTGCTCGGCCAGGCCCGTCAGGTCCGAGTGCGGACCAACACGGGCAACGATGCAAGAGGTCATGGAAGAAATGACCTTGGAGGTGTCAAGCAACGTCTCGTTGACCTAGTGAGAAATGTTTGTAAGCTGCGAGTTATATATATATGTGTGTGTGTGTGTGTAGTAACCGTAAAGCTCAACCTACTCCAAGTTGGATGTCGTCTTTGCCCAGAAACATGGCATGGCCGCCCATCATCGACACGGCCGACTCGGTGGACACCCGCGTCCGCGTGCTTCGCTTGTTGAACATCATGGCCACCGCAGGGCCGGCCATGCTCCCCTTGAGCCTGGGGGGAAACGCTCCGGCCTTGAACGCTTTTTTGTGGCTGGCGGCGTTCAGAACAAGCCGGGTAAACTCGCTCGGTGACAGGTCTGCAATGGACATGAGATGCCGGGGCGAAGCGGACGTATTCCTGACGTGTATCTGCGGCGAGACAGACTTCGCCGCCTGGATGAGAGAGGGCCGCATGGCTGCTTTGTCGATTGGTCGAACGAGGCGTCTTGGGGAAAATATGATCCAACTGCTCAGAGACACGCGGGAGCTAGATCCACCTCGCAAGAACTACGCTTTCTACTCTATAGGGCCTGTTCTTGTTTTCCTGGTACAAACGTGCTTTTTCCTGTTTTTCAACGTGAAAATCCAACATTCAAATTTCGCCGTGAATGAGAGAAAGATGAATAGATAAATGAGATATATGAGATATATGAAAGGATACGCACAAGAACTTGAGAGAGACAAAAGAAATCTGGTCCTATCTCAACGATCCAATTGACTCATTATCTATTTGGTGAGAGAAAATATTCTCGATACGCCGTTGACCGCCGTCGTTAATACAACGTACAGTATTCAACACTGTGTAGCACACATTTTTTTTCCGTTTTGTCCTTGTGAGTTAATAGCGGGGACTTCTCGTCGTATGGAGCTGTCAGCGAGTTATGTGGGGATTAGAGTACGTAAGCTTAGTACTTCGTAACAGCCAATAGATGGATGAGACACCCCGTCCCAACCAAAAGCTCGGGTGACGCTCGTTAACTGCCCAATCCGTCCTGACTTGGCACGCCGCTCAGCATCACATGACCGCCCTCTTTCCTGTTCTGGCCTTTTCCTGCTGGTCTCACGCCTCGTCATTTCTCCCGTCATCTTTCCCGCCTCGTTTTGTCTCCTTCTCTTCTCATTTCACCTCCTACAATCGTTTTTGCAGACAAACCAAGCAGAACAAAACAAAACAACCCCGATTGCTACGCTCGTTTCAGCTCGCTCTGCTGCGGATGCTTTTTCAGCGTTGAAATAAGAAGTGGATACTTTGTCCTTTGCTTAAACCCGCTATTTTGCGGCGCCTTTCCCAACCATGGCCGACTCCGAAGAAGAGCGGTCGCCTTTGCTCTCCGAGTCCGAGTCCGCATCCGGGCGGCCCGGACCATCAAGTCTGAAGCGGCCTGCGGCTGCAGAGACAACACCGCTTCTTGCGAGAGGAAGCGATGAATTTGCGCGGTCGTACAGCGGCGCGTCGCACAGCACCGATGGTGCTTCTAGCCACTCGCGAGCTCGCGACGGCGACAACGACGACGACGGCCAGAACGAGAACGAAAGGGCGTCCGTTCGCTCATCAATAAAGCCAGGCAAGCGGTGGCCGTCGATTGTAGCCATTGTGTTGCTTGCTTTCGTCTCTGTGTCGATTATTGTGGTGGCGTTTTTCGCCCCTGCCGCTGTCGAGGAATACGCAAAGCAAGGCACTGTGATCGAGCCGACGAACCTGTCACTAGAGTCTCTCACGACGGACGGCGTCCGTGCCCGCATCCAAGCCAACGTCCGCCTCGATGGGTCACGGGTGAAGAACGAACAGGTTCGGCGCATAGGGCGCGCCACGACGTGGATCGTCCGAAAGTTGGGCACCGACAAGACCGTTGTGAGCGTGTACCTGCCGGAGTACGGCAACGTGTTGCTGGGATCGGCCGAGATTCCGCCGCTGGTCGTTGACCTCGTGGACGGCCACAGCACGGCGGTTGACTTCGTTGCCGACCTGGTGCCCGGCGACGCCGAAGGCTTCCGCAGCATTGCGAACCAGTGGTTGGAAGGCCGCCTCGACTCCATACGGCTGCAAGCAAAAGCGGACATCCGCCTGAGCACGGGCCTGATACCTCTTGGCACACATTTCGTGTCCGAGTCGCTCGTTTTTGAAGGTCAATATCTCTACCGTTCCTTTGCGTCTTTGTACTTTGGGGAGAAGTCCATCAGTTAGGAAAGAGAGGCTAGAAACGCAGGGCGAAAAGCACACGAATGAACAAACCTCCTTTCTGAAAATTGGATTGCATTTTATACGTCCCATTTGTTTGCCATACTGTTTTCTAACTATCTGGTTGTACAGCCAAGGATATTCCCGAGATCCCCAAGTACGACATTGACCGCATCATTTTCGAGGAAGTTGATGTGCCTGGTATGAGCAACAGGGCTATGGGTGCTGAAGTCCTAATCTCGGCTTTCAACAAGTTTCCCGTGCAGATCGATATTCCTCCCTTGGGGTTTGATATCTTTGTTCCCAACTGCAACCCTGTGGATCCTTACATCCAGGTTGCCGATGCAATCACGGGGCCAGTCGCGGTGCGGCCGCAATCCGTCGTTGTTGTTGACGTGAACGGAACCGTCCAAGAACTCCCCGACTCGCTTACTACGCTCTGCCCCGACTCCAATTCCTCGCCGCTGGACGCCTTTTTGAAGCGCTACCTGAATGGCGATGAGGCGACCGTTTTCGTGAGAGGGAAAAGGCGGCATTCCGTCGACACCCCGGATTGGATCAGCGATATTCTTGCGAGCGTGACCGTGCCCGTGCCGTTTCCTGGGCGGACATTTGACAACCTCATTCGGAACTTTTCGTTGACGGACGTTCACTTCACCCTACCGGACCCATTGGCCGAGCCAGACGAACCGGGCGCCAACCCAACTGTGTCTGGCACCATTCTTGTTACCGCCGGCTTGCCGTCGCAGATGAATTTTGCCATCAACGTCACCAAAGTCCGCGCCGATGCCGATGTCCTCTACCACGGCCGAAAATTGGGGGAGCTCAGCTTGCGTAAATGGCAAGCCGCGAACTCGACGATGACGCGGGCGACTGCAGACCACGAAGCAACTCTCAGGATTCAATCCCGGATCGACGAGGCCCCGCTCAACGTTACCGATGGCGACGTCCTCACGGACGTCATCCAGAAGCTTATTTTTGGCGGCGAAGAAGTTGACCTAGACATCAATGCTTTGGTTGACATCCGTGTCGACACTGTTCTGGGCCAACTCGACCTGAAGGATGTTCCCGCCGCGGGGAAGATCCCGGTAAAACGTCCGTACTAGACTTTTTTTTTGCGCTCCGCAATTTGTTAGTGACCCAAAGATGGCTAGGGGAGGTTTGCAACAAAGCGAAAAGGCGTGAATCAAACTAGTTTGGCTTCTCTGCTGACCGTTCATGTGCAGCTCTTCCCAAGGGAAGCTTGGGTCGTTTAGAACCCCATGTCGGTAGCATTGAGATTCTCGACACCACGCCGTCATCTGTGACGCTGGAAGCCCTCGTGAACATCACCAACCCTACGCAATACACGGCTCATATTCCACTTATTAGCATCCACGTTCTGTGTAACGAGACGATTGTCGGCGTTGCTACAGCCAAGAACCTGGACGTGGGGCTAGGCAACAACACCAATCTTGTTGTGGGTGCGACGTGGAATCCTACGCTGGGCGGCAAACGTGGCCTGCACGTTGGTCGAAATTTGCTGTCCGAGTTCCTATCGGGTTATAATCCCAGTTTGACGGTGAAGACGTACCGTGACAGTATTCCTTTCCAACCTTTGCTCGGGGAGGCGCTGTCTAGGTTCAACTTAACTCTTCATGCTCCACGAATACGCTTACCTGGTGGTGGTGGTGATGGGAACGACGGCGACGGCGACAACGACGGTGATGGCGGCGATGGTGCGAAGCACGGAGGGAGCTCTGGCAGTTTCATCCGTGACGCAACATTCCACGTCTTCTCGTCTACTGCCTCCTTCACGTTGGTTTCGCCCTTGACGAGGAACACCCTGTTTATCGACTCTATCAATGCCACGGCTTTTTACAACCACACCGAGTCTGTTGGTACGATCAACACCGACGAGCCATTTGCGGCACCACCTGGCCTGTCCGAGACGCCAAAATTGCCAGTGGAGTGGTCACCCGACTCGGTCGGGTTTGAGAAGCTCCGCAAGGCTCTGGGAGGTGTTTTAAAACTGGATGCCAAAGCTGTAGTCGGTGTCAGACTAGGCGCATGGCGGGAAACCGTTTGGTACGAAGGTCGGGAAATCGGGGCACATGTTCGACCATGAAGCAAGAATTTGTTTATGCCTTTTTTTTATTTGCTTTCACTCTTGTTTTTAGCGGTCAGCGCTCGTGTTTGATAGAACTGGCGGCACGGAGTTATTGGCGGCAGGCGTACAGTTCAATTCTTATGGCTTAGAATCTGGGAATTCTTTATGTTGCCTTTCTGGCTTTCATTTAGCTTTTTGCTAGATCCCTTTCCACAGACAGAAGCAAATGCGAGCTTGTCTTGCAGGTATCGTCAGACACTAGAAGCAGTGAATCGGCGACGATGAGGTGCATCTCTCGGCTAGACATGACGGCTTCAACTCAAAAGAAATCCACCAACCCATGCATATAGATACACAAAACGGCGCCAGTCTGGTTTTTGCAATTCGTAGTATTTTTTGTTTTCGTTCTTTAGGTTGACCTCTCTACCCTCCCACGCAGTAATAAAGAACAAAAGAGAGATAAACCCTGACGTGTGACTCCCTTCCCCCGTTGAGCAAAAAGAAACGAACTCCCAAATCGGCTGGTTTTTTTTTATTCCGTTGTGGTTTTGTTAATACTACATCCGGCGCCGTTGTAAATGTAAAATGGGCTGGGTTGGGGTTGAAACGAAGGTGCGTCGGTATCATGTCGTCGCCGGGGTCGTCCGTCCGTGGCGCTCGTTTCGTCGCCTTCCACCTCCCCCCTTTTCCCCCCAACATCATTTTCTGGTTTGTATTTTGTTGGTCGCTTTTTACGACGGAGGAGCGCCACCACGGCCACGGCCGAAGCCGCCGCGGAACTGGGGCGCAAACTCGCCCGGCGCACCGCCCTCCTTGCCCTCGCCCGCATCGCGTCTCCGGTAGCCGCCCTCGCGGTCTCCCCGGTCGCCACGGCCACGGCCGCCAAACGGCCGCCGCTCGCGCTCCTCGCCGCCCATCATGCCACGGGGCGGGGCGTGCGACTTCTGCTGCTTGATGTGCGTGGACGGGACAATCTCGGCCGGCAGGTGAAGCCACTCCCGGAGGTAGTCAAGACCCTGGAACAAGCAGTGTTAGTCGACCGTGAGCCCGTTCTTGCCTCCTCGCTTGGTGTTTCGCTCAAGCATCCAGGTGATCCCCTTTTCTCTTGGTTCGCCCGTGGTTTCATCGATTGTTTCGTACCTCAGGAGTCAGCGTGTAGTAGTACCATTGCCACGAGAACTGGGTCTTGACGAAGCCCTTCGAGGTCAGAGATTGGCAAGCCTTTCACACAAAGTCAGTACAACTTGATTTCGACAGTCGCTCGTTTCTCTGGTGTTGTCCAATTGGTGAATGTTCCCACCTTGATCACGTAGAGGTTCTTCGTGTCGATCTCGGGGTGCGGGATCTCGTAGCTGAAGAAGGAAAAAAAAGGGAACAACGTCAGCATCTTCTGTGCAGTACATAGCAAACATCCCTATTGTCGCAAGAATTGCTTTCAAGAGCCCTAGGGTGGTCGTCGGTTGTGTAGGGGCCATGGAAAGGCATAAATATCCGACTTCAATTCCCCCTCTATAAAACGTACTTCTTCGGCGCAACGAGCACACCCTCACGGAAGAGGGACTCGTGGATCTTCTTGCGGTCGGCCTTCGGAATCAACATCTTGAAGTGTGGTCCAGCGAGATGTTGTTTGGTGATGGTTTTGTTGCAGGAAAGAGTCCGGATCTGAAGCGAGTAGGGCGAGTAAAAGAGTAAGGGGACAAAAAAAAATTACGGACTAATTGGCTTCTAACCCACACAAACAAGACAAGTTGGGAATGGGAAGGTGCGGGCAGGTTGAATTTTTTGTGAAAGTTACCTTTTGGTGCACGGACCAGTAGGGCTTGCACCAAGCCTTAGCTTACGCCTTTTGTCCCTCCAGCCACAATCTGGCCGAAGAACGTGATCTTACACGTGATGGATTATGTAAGAAGATGTAATGTGCCACCTCCAGGTCGTCGTTGGCATTAGAGTTCTCCTTCCGTCTCCACCCAAGCCTTTTCCAAAGCCCATTCTCGCAGCCTTCCCACATTTCAAGTTTCACTCGCCACTCAACTTCGCAAAATCGTTTTCTTCCTTTCTACAAACAAGCGAATCAAAAAGCATGGGCGCCAAGACGGTAAACGTGCTCGTTACCGGCATCCCCGGTGAGGGTTTGCCTTCCACCTATTCGCTCCCGCTCGCCTCATCAACCACCGTCAGCGAACTATGGCACAACCTCCACGAACGGCTGCCGCCGATCCGGTCGCGCCTCATCCTGACGACCATCTCCAACCGCCAACTGCCAAGCGAATCGTCACGGCCAATATGCGACTACATGTCGACGCCCCAGGATGACTTTGTTTCGCTGCGCCTGTCGCTCCCCTTGTGCGGCGGCAAGGGCGGCTTCGGCTCGCAGCTGCGCGCGGCCGGCGGGCGCATGTCGTCCAAGCGGAAGAAGAACCAGGCCGAAGACAACGGGTCCAGCCGGAACCTGGATGGCCGCCGGCTGCGCACCGTGACGGAGGCCAAGGCGCTGGCCGAGTACCTCGCCATCAAGCCGGATATGGAGCGCAAGGAGAAGGAGCGGCGGCGGCAGCGGTGGGAGCAGATCGTCGAGATGACCGAAAAGAAAGAAGAGGAGATCAAGCACGGCGGCAAGGGCCGGCTGGACGGCAAGTGGGTCGAGGACAAGGAAGAGGCCAGCGAGCGCACCCGCGCGGCCGTCCTCGCCGCCATGACGAGCGGGCAGTACAAGGACAACCTGCAGCTCAGCACGTCGGCGGGCTCAAACACATCGGGCGCCTCCGGAAGCGGCAGCAGCAGCGGCAGCCACAACGAGGACGAGAGCGACGACAGCCAGGCCAACAGCGGCTCGGATTCGCCAACGCCTGAATCCGCGGTTGCGGCGGTGGCGGCAATGTCAGCGGCCCCGGCAGCAACGAATGGCGATATTAAGGGCAAGGGGAAGGCCAAGGTCTTCTTTGCCTTTGACGACGAAGACGACGAGTTTATGAGTTCCGACGAGGAGGAGGATGAAAAATAGTGCACATCAGGAAAACAGATTGTGTCGTATTGTGGTGTTCAACGGCGGCTGTCTTATCTCTTATTTTTCACAGCATGCTTTACGGGATGATTCGGCGCTTGGAGTTTTATGCTTTCGCCGGTTTATGGCTACCTTGTGTCATATCTATATGTATCTTATCAACAGAAGCTTTATGATTTCTCTGAGACGTTGTCCTTTGGTTTGAAGCAATGATGTGGTGAAAGACTGTATCAACAACCTGAGGCGGCCACCCAGACACGGACCAGACTTGTCCATGTATAGAGCAAAACGGGTAGTGTTACAATGCCAATTGAAACGTACAATCGGGCGGGCTTGATTATTTTCTATGCTGCAGCCGTTTTTATTTTTTGCTAGCTTGAACCACCCAAGATCCGCTATATACCGTCACCGCTCTATGCCTACAACCCGGTTGAACAATCCCTGGGCTATTCCAAATGGACGGGGAACGTGCCGGCTTCTCTCTGGTCGTCCCAACGCTTGTACTGCCATCGGTTTGTTAGCATAGCCATCCAAATTGCCTTCATAGGCGAAGAATACCGCAAGCACCGGGGCTGAACTTACCCAACCGCTGGGGCACAGCGACCGGTACGCCAGCCAAAACTGCCAAATTCGTCAGCGCAAGGAACCTGGTAGCGACCGGAAAACACAAAAGCACACACAGCACATAAAGGGCAGGGACAAGAAAGGGCTGAGACGAACCTGGCGGCAGGGCGCAAAGTCCTCGCCCTTGGCGAGAATGCACTTGTGGTAGTCGACGTAGTTTTGCCAGCAGTGCTTGGTCTGGTTCGTGTTCGGGAACCGGGCATCGACACCTAACGGAGTGGTTTTATGTCAGAGAAGGCATGTTCAAAAAAAGTCGCATTTTTGTCAAAAGTCGAGAGAACCCGCGCGGTCGTCGTGAAGTCGTCGAGTCGAGTCGTAAAAAAAACCGTCAAAGCACAAAAGAAAAAAACAATCACGACGAGTTGGAGTGGGTTTGGCATACCGGCTGTGAGTGTTAGCAAGCGTGTCATACGATGTTTTTCCCCCCTTCTCTCATATTTTCTGAGGCTGTCCTTTCAAAAGCCGAGGAAACGGATAAACGACGTACCTGTGACGAACTTGAAGGGCTTAGTGACACGCTCGTCGTCAGACATCTTGTAGAATGGGCAAAGAATAAAACCGGTTGCGAAGAGGTGGTAGGTTTCGAGTGTGGTCGACAGAAGAAAGCGAGGGCAGGGCGAAGAAGTAAAGGCGGAAAAATAAGGACGGCGTGAGCTGTTTGAAAGGGCAATTGCAGCAGCTTGGGATTGGAACGGGCGCAATTCGTTCGTTCGGAACAATGGGGGGTTTTGCTGGTGGAGGGTGTTGCTCCCGGCGGACAAGGAAAACCCAAATGGTGGCCTTGTTTCCCAGGCTCCAACAAGAAATTCGTGGTCTGATTTCGCCCTCCCACTTCCTGTGACGACCATCCGACTTCCCCACTTTTGCTTGCCATTTCACCGTTTGTTTTCGGCTCCACTGGGTTAGCTCAGCTCCCTTTCCTCGCTGTGGCCCGACCAACCGAAGCTCAGCGAAAAAGCGAATAAGCCAGTTGGACACATGTTTACAGGGCGGGCCACCTACCTGACCCCCCTTAAGAAATCTGCTTTCCCAGCCGAAAAGTAGCTACAAGTGCACTTTGTTCTCCCTGGGCCACCCACCTGTAAGGCCTGTAACACTTCCGTCCCCCACCCTAAAACCTGTCGAATTTCGGGACCTCTGAGCCGCCAAAAGGTGACCTCACTTTTCTCGCCTCTTTTTTCCTTTCTCCCTTCCCGCCTCCACGATCTTTATACCGCACCACCGCGCCGTGTTTCGTTTCGCCCCATTGCTTCCCTTCTTTCGTTCTTTCTTCTTCTCCTTCTCAAATCTCCACTCTTACTTTCAAATATGTATGCGACTCGCGCTCTTCGAATGCGGCCGACGCTCCGCATGATGCGGCCAGTTCCCGTACGTTTTGTCTTGTTCGTCGTGCTCGACAATTTGCCTCAATTGACACAACTGCTAATATTTGCCACTACAGAAGGAGGAACAAGCTGGTACGTAGCCATTTACCTTTCTCGCTCCGACATGCTGTCTTCTTCGCGACGACGTACGATCGCTTATCGAGTCAATTGGCCGACGGTTCGGGGTGGACGAAAGCGCACGACGAAAAGCCATGACAAAGGCCATGGCAACATGATCAAAAAGAAGACGAACCAGAACATGAAGGACGCATAGCTAATCAGCTTCACATCACAGCTCACACCGTCTCACAACGGCTGCGCCGGCTGCGCAAAATTCCGGCTGAATTGCTTCCTCTCGGTATGTGACTGTTGACTGCCCTGGACGGAAAGGTTTTTTTGGAGGGGCTTCTGTGCTCGCGCGGAGCTTCAGCTGCTCTTGTAAGCAGCGTACGTGCATGGCGTTGGTTTCTGACACCCACAGGTGTTGTCGTCGGCTTCGCCCTCTTTGCTGCCGGCTACTCGAGCATGCGCCATTTCCTTGTCGACAAGACCATCCGCCTAAAGCGCCAAAACCGTGGTACCGAAGGCGGTCATGAAGAGGCCCACCACTAGATCGCCGTCTCCTTTCTGCTGCCGAGGTTTGCGAATGGCATGTTCGGATCGACCAAAATGACGAAAGGATGGCGATGCCGTTACGGCGGCATTCCTACATAAAAAACAAAAAGAGGAGGAATGTTTATCTATGGCTGTTCAGACTGAATACGAGAGGGTCGGTGTTCTCTTTCTGTGTTTCTGTGTATAAAACAAACTGAAACGAATGCCAATACAAGAAGTATACATGTCATTTTCTTTCCTTTCTGTCTCGTAGTCTACAAACACTACGTACGTATCAAAAGCAGCGGGCTTCCCGTCCCCACCCATTCTGTTTGCGCGACACTGCCTTCAACGTGTGAAGGGACGTGTTTCTGGCTCCATAGCTCTGGCGCACCTTCCTATTCCCCCGACTTCATTGTGGCCGTGGCCCGGCGACGTCCAGTCCCTCTAAACCTTGCATTGGATCCGCCGGTGGCTCGGCGGCGTCCCCAAGACCCTGTTCCGTGACCAGCCGGTCCTCCTCGCTGACCGCGTTTTTCTCCAGCCACGATTCCTGGTGCACTGTCAGCTTTGGTCGCGTACGACAGAAAGAACAGAAAAATCCATACCTGGTTCCAGAGAGCGGTTCTGCTTCCCAGGCCCTCGTTTGCGCTCTTGGGAGCTTTTGCCGCCGTCACTTTGATGATCCGCCCAAAGAACTCGGCCTTGTCCATGTTGTCAATGGCTTCCTTGGCATCGTCGGCGTCTTCGTACTCGACGTAGCCAAAGCCCCGGTGTCCACTGCTGTTCGCGTGGCTGTCCGCCTGGGCGTCTTCGGCGGCGGTGCCGTTTTGCAGCAAACCGCCGTTCGTGATGCCGTCCCCGGCCGCACCAGCCGCGTTGCTGCGTCTCTCGTTCTTGGGCAGCGTCACGTCGGCGATGTCGCCAAAGGGCAGAAAGGCGTCGTGCAGGCTGTCCACGGTCACCTGGGGGCCCAGGCCGCCCACGTAGACGGTGGCCTTCCACCGGGCAGAGTCGGTCATGGTTTGCTGGTTGGTCTGTTGTCGGGGAGAAAGCCCTTCCCGCTAGGACCAAATGCTACAGGACACAGCCATGCACCGACGCGTGTGCCCGCGAGTGAGACGAAAAAAAGAAAAAAAAAGAGGTCGCTCTTCAATCTTGCTGAAATGGCTCAATATCCATCACATGAAAATTGATTTGTTGGACGTCGTTTTGGTGTTCAAAAAACCAAATATCGTTGAAAACGAATATATCGTTCTAGCGAGAATGAGCCCGTTGATGTCACGTGAAGCTGGATTGGCCCGCAACGCCTTGCCTTGTGCGCACAGGACAACTCAACCTTCTCTCTCCTTTTCCTAGCTGGGCCAAAAAGGACAGACTTGACAACCGTTCGAATCTCACCGAGGGAAAGGCCTGGCCCTGGCGACGATACTGCATTTCAATTCCTTCAGCCGGACGGCCATTTCTTTTCTTTTCTTTTCCTCTCTGCTTTGATACAGACGCGTTGCACCGTCCGCACTGTGTTTGTTTTCCTTTAGCCTTCGAAGATTCGTCTTTTTGAATCGCGCGTTCGTGAACACAGATTCGTTGCTGCATTCTTCGTCCTTGCTCTTTTTTTTCTTTTTTCTTTTCTTTGCTTTTTATCCCCATTGTTTATCTGCTTTCGCTCCTTCGGCTTCTTGTTCCATTGCTTATCGGCGGCTCGTCTCTTGTTGGCAATATGGTGTATTTGAGGGAGATTCCGCGGACGGCGGTCTTTGCTTGGTCGCCAGGCACTGGCAAGCCGTTTCTCGTTACCGGCACGCGAGCAGGGGCTGTTGATGCCGATTTCTCCGACGAGACGAAGCTGGAGCTCTGGGACTTGAGCCTGGACAACCAAAGCCGCGGCGTCGAGCTGCAACCCGTCCACAGCATAAGCACAGATTCGAGGTAAGCTCTGCTGACGACGTTGGACCGGGCATTTGTTGTGTCTGTGTCTGTGTGCATAGACGTTCTCCACCAGCTAACAAGCTGCTCGTCGCAGGTTCTACGACATTGCCTGGGGCCCGCCCGATGCAAACCACCCGCGCGGCGTGATCGCCGGAGCGTTGGAGAACGGCTCGCTGGATTTATGGGACGCCGAGAAGCTCGCCTCTGGCGCGTCGGACGCGCTCATCGAACGCGCCACGCACCACAGCGGCGCCATCAAGACGCTGCAGTTCAACCCCTTGAAACCGCAAATCCTCGCCACGGCGGGCGCCAAGGGCGAGCTGTTCGTCTACAACGTCGAGGACGCGCAGAACCCGTTTCGGCTGGGCAATGCCGCGGCCTCACGGGCCGACGACATCGAGTGTCTCGCGTGGAACAAGAAGGTTTCCCACATCCTGGCCACGGGCGGCGCGGGCGGTTTGGTGACGGTGTGGGACGTGAAGACGAAGAAATCCTCACTGTCGCTGAACAACAACCGCAAGCCCGTCAGCTCCCTGGCCTGGGACCCCACCAACTCGACGAAGCTGGTGACCGGCTCGTCCGACGACAACACCCCCGTCCTCTACCTGTGGAACTTGCGCAACTCGAACGCGCCCGAAAAGACGCTCACCGGCCATGAGCAGGGGGTGCTGTCGGTTTCGTGGTGCCAGCAGGACCCCAACATTTTGCTTTCGTGCGGCAAGGACAACCGCACGCTTGTGTGGAACCCCAACACGGGCGACTTGTACGGCGAGCTGCAAGAAGGCACCAACTGGGCCTTTATGACCCGCTTCCACCCGGCCAACCCGAACCTGACGGCCACGGCTTCCTTCGACGGCAAGATCACCATCCAGACGCTGCAGAACACGAACAACGCGGCGGACGCCCAGGCGGCTGCCCAGAGCAATTTGGACGGCGAGGACTTCTTTGCTTCGGCGCACACCGCACCCCAGGTCGCCAATTTTTCTCTGCCCAATCCGCCCGCCTGGTACCTCAAGCCGGTCGGGGCGACTTTTGGCTTCGGAGGCAAAGTGGTGTATTTTACGCAGAACGACACGCCCGCCGGCCAGCCTCCGTCGTCTACAGTCCACATCACACACTTTTCGCCCGACTCGGAGGTTGCCCCAGTCACGCAGAAGTTCGAGGAGGCGTTGAAAGCAGGCGACGTGACGGCCATTTGCGATTCGCACATTGCCGGGTCCAAGACAGAAGAAGAGAAGGCCGACTGGGAGGTGCTGCAGACGCTCTTAGACGCCAATCCGCGCCAGAAGGTAATAGAACGCCTCGGTTTCAAGCGCGAACCGCCGGCCGAGACGAACGGTGTGGCCGCCGCGGCCTCCAAGGCCGCTACATCACCATCAACCGAGAATGACGAAAAGGCGAAGAAAAAGAGCGAAAACAGCAACCGTCTGTCCAATTTCTTCGACGATGACGGCGCAGGCGCGGGTGGCGACGACGACGACGGCGGTGAGGACTTTTTGGCGGGTCTTTCGTCTGCCCCGGGGGCCAAGTCCAGCAGGCCGTTCCATCTCTTTGGTCAGGGTAACACAACGCTGGAAGACACTATTACAAAGGCGGTGATGCTGGGCGACTTTTCGCGGGCTGTGGACATCTGCCTCCGGGAGAACCGCACGGCGGATGCGTTCGTCATCGCTAACTGCGGCGGGAAGGATCTGCTACAAAAGGTGCAAACGGCGTACCTGGCCGATGCGGACGGCACCCCGAGCTACCTGCGGCTGCTCAACTCGGTGATCGCAGAGGACCTATGGGACGTGGTCCGCAACGCCGACCTGGCCAACTGGAAAGAGGCGCTGGCCACGCTGTGCACGTTTGCGAAGCCGGACGAGTTCCCCGGGTTCTGCGAGGGCCTCGGTGACCGCATTCTGGAATCGGGCTCCCGCAAAGACGCGTCGTTCTGCTACCTGGTGGGCTCAAAGCTCGAAAAGGTGGTGAACATTTGGATCAGCGAGCTCCGCGAGGCCGAGCAGGCCGAAGTCAAGAAACACGCAGAAGATTCGTCCTTCTTTTCTGTGCACGCCAAGTCGCTCCAGCAGTTTATCGAAAAGGTCACGGTGTTCCGGCATGTGACCAAATTTCAGGACAACGAAGCCGGCCTCACCTCGGGCTGGAAACTGGCCGCGCTCTACGACAAGTACATCGAGTACGCCGACATAGTGGCCGACACCGGCCTGATGGCCGTTGCCCAGAAGTACCTCGACCTTGTCCCGGCCTCCTACGACGCAGCGGAGCTGGCGCGGAACCGGGTGAAACTGGCCACGGCACAAGCCAGCGGCACTTCTCAGCGCGGTGCTGGCCCACGCGATACCACAACGTCCCAGGCGCGGGGGTCGGCATCGCGGACGCCGCACGCGAGCACCGGCTACCCCGCTCCGCAGCCTTTGTCCCAACAAAACTTGGGGGCCGCTGGTGCTGCTGCTGCTGCCACCCCCGGAAACCCCTACGGGGCACCGGCTCAAGCAGCGTCCTTCAACCCCTACGGCCCAGCCGGTGCTGTGCAATCCAATCCGTATGCTCCGAGCGGCACGTCGGCCTACAACCAGGGTTATGCCCCACCGCAGCAGACGTCTTCGTATGCTCCGCCAGTCGGAGCATATGGTGCAACATCGGCGGTCCCTTACGGCGCGCCACCTCCGCGGAACCTGACGCCTTTGGCACCGCCGCCGCCCAAGGCAAAGGACGCCGGAGCCTGGAACGACGTGCCGATCGTGGCGAAGCCCCCGTTGCGGAAGACAACGCCAAGTGTTGCTCCTATCACCGCGCCGTTTGGCGGGCAGCCTTTCACCGGTCCGCCACCACCGGTCAGTCCATACGGCGCAGGACCACGAGGCGTCCCAACGCCTCCGCCGCCGCCAAAGGGTCCCGCACCGCCCCGGGTCACCTCGCCACTCGCAGGGCCGCCGCCGCCGACCAATGCCTCCCATGTGCCGCCACGGCCGCCTTCGACTGCCACCCACGCATATGCACCCCCGCCGCCCGCCGCCTCAAGCCCGAACCTGGCCATGGCGCGTCCTCCTCCTCGGACGGAGTCGCCGTACAATGCCCCGCCGACAGGGCATCCCTCCTCCAACCGCTATGCTCCGGCTCCCGCGTCACAGCAAGCACCTGCAGCAGGTCCTCCCCAGGGCGGTCCGCCAATGGGTCCGCCTCCTGGAGCGGCACGCGCTTCCTCGTCCTACGCTCCGCCGCCACCGCCACCCATGCAGCATCAGCAACAACAACAACAACAACACCAGAGCCAGTACGCCCCGTCGCCGTACGAGCAACCGGGTCCCAGTCACCTAGGCCAGCCGCCCGTCGGGCCACCACCAATGGCCGGGCCACCTCCGGCCGCGGGCGGACCACCTCGTGCAGCGGCGTCTCCGGCCTCACCGCCGCAATCTTCCGCTCCGCCGCCACGCAAGGTCAAGCACCCGCCCGGCGACCGGTCGCACCTCCCTCCCGGAGCTCAGAAGCTAGTTCAGGTCCTCGACGCCGACTTGCAGCGGGTGGCAGTTCGGGCCCCGGAAACATTCCGGCCGCAGGTGAACGACACAAGAAAGCGGTTGAACCTGTTGTTTGACCATCTCAACAACGCGGAGCTCGTCAAGGAAGACACGATCCAGCAGCTCCACGAGCTCGCCGAGGCGTTGGAAAACAAGGCCTACGACGCCGCGCAAAGGCTGCAAGTGCAGATTCACCGCGAAAAGCCGGAGGAGTGTGGGAACTGGATGGTAGGTCTAGTGTCTTTGTATCTCCCGCCGTGTGCCTGCGCATCCTGATACTAACTGGTGTTTTTTACGTAGGTTGGCGTCAAGCGTTTGATCGCCATGAGCAAGGCCACGCCGTAGACGAAGCCGATGAATTACGATTAAAAAGGGGGTAGGGGAAAGCGAGTCGGAGGGAGACGGCAACAACGAGGTCTGTGACGAGCATACAAGGAAAAAAAGAAAGAAGCCGATGTGGCGCATAGTGGTGAGTCTTTGCGTTGTTGTAGTTTTAGAGCGTCGTCAACAACATGCAGAAATACGAGTAGCACTTTCCAGCATTTGCCTTGTGACTGTCCAAGCATCTGAAGCGACTAATCAGCAGGCTCCTGTTCGCAAACAAGGCAAACAAAAGCAAAAACAAACGAAGTCTAGTGTCCCTCTCGCCTTGTACGCTATCAGTATACAGCAGTTCTCCGCTGGACCGTAAAAGGATATAATTACAGCAGGGGATATACGTATATATATACAAGTGGGAAGTCTATTCCCCGGTTAAGCAGCCGTTTCACGCTTCGTCCGGCCAGTCTCCAGGTTTATATTATCGTTTATATCCAGCACGTTCAGCCTATACTGCTTTCGGGTTTTTTTTTCTTCTGTTTCTTTCGACCTTTATGAACCCGGACGAGGTGGTTTTGCCATTGAAAAAGAATCGGTCCGAGGCGTGCTACGATCAACCCAGGTAGACAAGACATCTGCGTTTACCGGCAAAGAAAAAACAGACAAGAAGGAACTCTGTTGGTCTACTTACATCGTATCGTTCTGGACAAAATGCGATTGTTCCGAGGCACCGCCCGGCGCTTGACCACGGCGCTGGTCATGTACCTCGCCGGCGCCGACGCTGCCCTGATCTCCGTCGCCAATTTCGGCGACAACCCGACGAACCTGCAAATGGCTATTTACGTGCCGACCACGGTAGCCACGAAGCCGGCCGTACTTCTTGCCGTGAGTTTACTGTGTAGAGCAAGAAATAGAGATAAAGAGAGAGAGAGAGAGAGACCATTCGACTGACAAGAGCTCAGCTGCACACCTGTGGCGGCACGGGCCAGCAGTACGTGCAAATGTCTGGATACACGGCGCTGGCCGACGCCAAAGGGTTTCTCGTCATCTACCCAACCACGACGCACGACAACCACGTGCGTTTGGATCCCATCCTTTTGTTGCGTGGCTCGCACACTGCGTTTTTATAGACCGCTAACCCTCCACCCTCACCTGGCAGTGCTGGGACGTCGCTAGCAACAAGTCGCTCACCCACGAGGGCGGCGGCGACAGCCAGACCCTCGCCAACATGGTCCGCTACACCCTGTCCACATACGCGGCCGACCCGGCCCGCGTCTTCGTCACGGGCTCCTCGTCCGGCTGCATGATGACCAACGTCATGATGGCCGTCTACCCGGACCTCTTTGCCGCCGCCACCTGCTACTCGGGCGTCGCTGCGGGCTGCCTAGCCGGCAGCCCCGGCGCCAGCCCCACGACGGCGGACCCGGCCTGCGCGTCCGGCAAGGTCGTCAAGACGGGCGCCGCATGGGCGGCGCAGGTGCGCGCCATGTTCCCCGGCTGGACGAGCGGCCGGTACCCGCGGCTGGCGACGTGGCACGGGCACGCCGACACGTTTGTCAGCTACCTCAACCTGGCGGAGGAGATCAAGGAGTGGAGCACGCTGCTGAACGTGACGTACACGAAGAACGTGACGGCGACGCCCCAGGCCGGGTACACGCAGATGGTGTACGGCGACGGGACGCAGTTGCTGGCGTACTCGGCCGAAGGGGTGGGCCACACGGTGCCGGTGCACCCGGCCGAGGACCTCAAGTGGTTCGGGATCGAGTAGTTTGGTGGTGTGGGCTGGCGATGGGGAATGTCTTGTTTGGCGGACAAAAACATGCGCTATTTCAAACTGTTGCTGCTCCTTTTTCTTCTTTTTATATTTTTTATCTTGCCACGCTGGAGAAAAACGCCTTCGCCGGCGCGTCATTGACACAATCGATCCAACAAAAGCGTTTCAGGACTGCCCGCGTGTCCGTCCAGCTCGTCAGTTGCAGCTCTGCCATTGCTTCGTGCATGGTCTCTAGCAACCAGGCGCGGTCGCTGGGTCCGCCGAGCACCGACACGGCAGCGATAAACGTAAACCACAGGTCGAGCTCCGGCAACAACGCGGCGTCTTGTCGGTCGTCTGCGTCCTCGGGGCGTGTTCTTTTGCTTTTCTTGTTCCGTCGCCTACACTGTAGGGCAGACCGGAAGGCGTCGGCCAGCGGCTGAAACCGGTCGCAGTGGATTTCCAGAAACACGGTGGTTGAGAACGCGAGCATGGCCAGCCGGAGCACGCCGCAGCCGGCCTCTTTAGATGGCAGTGCACTGTCGCTGCTGGCGGCGGCGGCGGCGGCGGTGGCGTTGAGCCGGTGAAGGCGGTAGTGGACCGAGATGAGGGCCTCCTGGTACAGCGCGGGCGCTACCTTGGTTTGGGCTTGCTGGGCCAGGTTGACGGCCGTGGCGAATGCGTGCAGGTCGCGCCACACGTTGACCAACCGACGGTCCGGGTCGCTACACAGCAGGTGCACAGGTGTGGCAGTGCCTTGGACGGCCTGGTCCAAGACAGATGAATAGGCATCCCAGGATAGACCGTCATCGTCGCCGTCGTCCCCCGCGAAGAACAGGGGGGGCCTACCGGTGCGAAGGGAAATGGCCAGATCCAGTCTGATTATAGGGACGAGTTAGTTAACGTCGTTTCTTACCCGCCTTTATTTATTTTTTTTTCTGGGCAAGAACGTACCTGCAGCATTTGATCTGGAGAAACCGCTTGTCGGCGAGCGATGCAATGCCGCCGCGTAGCCGCACCAGCTGACACAAGCCACGAAGGTGCTGCTGCGCCGCGTCCAGCTCGCCCTGCGCTTCGGCAAACATGCCCAGGGCCACCACGAGAAAGATGGTCGCGTCGGTGGCCGCCGTGCCGGGGTTCTCCATCCGCGTCCGCAGCAGCCGGATGCCTGTGTTCATGTGGACGAGGGCCCGGTCGCTGGCTGTGGTTGGTTGGAGGCGGTCCAGGTCTGGTGTCGCGTGTGGACACGCATCCGCGTTTCGGCCGCTGCCGGGTGTTGATACGACCACCGAGGATGTGCCGGTGCGCGTCAGATCGTAGTATGCCCAGGACGCGTAGGCCACCATATGGAGGTAGGCGGCGTCTTGGAACAGAGCCGTGTCTAGAAACCAGCTTGAGCCGTTTGGGCCGAGGCCGACACACCGCTCGATGGGATACATGGCCGACTTCATGGCGGACATGACTGCTCACTATTAGCGGTCGCTTTGTTTTTGAGTAGAATATAGTTAAACCGGCTAAAGAAAAAGAAAAGAAAAACATACACCGGTGGACGATGCGCCGTAGAGACGGGCTCAAGGGAACAACCGGCACGTCGGGAAGACTTCTAGGAGGAGCGGGCGTTCTCGGACGGCTTGCCGCTGCAACGAGCAGCAGGTCCTTTGGCCAGCTGTTGTTCCGTCTTTTCCTTCTTGTACTCACAGAACCGCCCTTGCCTTTGTTCCGGCCTTGCATCACATGGCTGCGGATGAACTTGCGGTCCTGCGCGCCGGGCTTGATGCTGGCCGGGCCGGTGGCTACGATAAAGGGGTCGCGGGCGACTGTAGGCAGTTCCGACGGTGTCATTTTGCTATGGAGAGGATTGTCATCACCACTACAAAAAGCAGAACAAAAAAAAACCCCAAAAAAAACATGAGATGTCGAACAGAATGCTGGGTGTCGTTTGTGGGAAGTGTAAGTACGGGATCCGACGGAGTGGGCCCCTTTGGGGTCGGGAAAATATGGGTCCCGCAGCGCCGTGCCAAGCCTTTGGATTGCTTTCCTAATCGGGAAAGGGGGTAGTTTATATCTAACTTCATCCCAGCGCGTGCGTTCTCTCGTCTTCACCTCCATTTAGCTTTCTCGCCGTAATGTCACAATTTTTCTCTTTTATTAACGATGGTGGCATGGGATCTAGAAAAGAGATGGTGTGGCCTTGTCTCCTTTATTGGTTTCGGTTGGGATCGATTGTATTCCGTTTAGGGGGAGGTCCGTGGCTGGAAACGGCAGTGGCATCTGCTCAATGCCGTATCATTGCGTGTATATAAGAGGAAGAAGGACGTCCTACATGTGGGAAGTAAACAGGCAAATAGACAGACAAGAAACCTTAGTCCAGAAATTGTCTCTTGTTAAGATACTTTTTTCTGTTCATCTGCCGGACTATCCAGTCGTCCACTATGCCTCCCAAATCAATCGATCTTGGCGACAAGGCCATCACGTCCCTCTTCCCCAGAACCTTCATCAAGACGCAGTTCTGCACCAAGACCCGCCTGCCGCCACCGGGCACCGACCTGTCCGGGCAGGTTGCCCTCATCACCGGTGGCAACGCCGGCCTCGGTTTCTGCTGCGCCCGGCACCTGCTCGGCCTCAAGCTGGAGCGCCTCGTGCTTGCCGTGCGGTCCCCCGCCAGGGGCGAGGCCGCCGCCGCCGTGCTGCGTGACCAGCACCCGGCGGCCCGGGTGGACGTCTGGCCCCTCGACATGACGTCGTACGCGTCCGTGCAGGCGCTCGTGCAGCGCGTCGACGCCGACCTACCACGCCTCGACGTTGTGCTGCTCAATGCCGGGGTCATGCGGATCCGCTTTGGCCGGTGCCCGGAGACCGGCCACGAAGAAACCATCCAGGTCAACTACCTCTCCACGTTTCTGCTGGCCATCCTCCTGCTGCCGCTGTGCAAGGCACGCGCACCGCCGGGCCGCCCCGGCCGGCTGACGATTGTGAGCTCGGGCACGGCGCTCATGGCCAAGCTGGCGAACCGGGACGTGCGGCCGCTGCTGCCGTCCTTTGACGCTGTGGATGACGACGATGACGGGCGCAAATGGGCACCCGCGGAACGCTACTTTGCGTCGAAAATGCTGGGCCACCTCTTCTTCGTGCGGCTGCTGGACTACCTGCACGCGGACGACGTGGTCGTCAACCTGGTCGAGCCCGGCATGTGCAAGGGCTCGAGCCTGCACCGCGACGCCACGGGCCCCGCGAGCGTGTTTTTCCACATTATGAAGGGCGTGTGCGGGCGCCGGCCCGAGGACGGCGCCTGGACCTACGTCGACGCGGCCGTGATCAAGGGCAAAGAATCCCACGGCTGCTTCCTCATGGACTGGGAGATCCATCCGTACGTGAAAGCTGTTATGTCATGCTTAGGAGTATCATCTGTCCAGACGCAAACATCATCTGACAAACCTTGTTGTAGGTTCACCAAGCTCGTCTACGAGCCCGAAGGCAAAGCGATCATGGACGCGTTGTGGGACGAGACGATGGCCGAGTATGCGTTTGCGGGGGTGCGCGACATCCTGGACCGCTCCAAACGCAGGGCATTGTGATGGGTTTCAGTGTGAAATCTAAATGAGAATGGGCAGCTTTGTAGGGCAAATGAAAAAAAGAAAACAGATAGGGGGGAGGTAGAATTTCGTTAGTTAGGGATGCCGAGAACTCTGTATACTCACCACTTACTTCAACCCAGCGAGCCACTCCCTTATGGATTGGCTTTTTTGTGCTTCTAATTTGGTTGGCTGAACGTCGTCATGACACCGGTCCTCCTGTTCCATGTCGAGGTCGTGGCATGCTTGCACCCACGGGTGGTTATAGATAGCCTTACCAGACGGCTCCATCTCCGAAGCGGCCCAGCGAAAAATGTTGCTTACGGCTTGCCGTGAGGCTGCTTGGTCCAAAAGCGCGGCCCGTTGGCGCTCAGGTGGCGATGTGTCGCCGTCACCGTCATAGTCGTCACCGTCATCGCCGTCACTATCGTTCCCGTCGCCTGCCAAAGCCTCGTCTGGCGCGACTGGCTCATTATCTACCTGCTCATGCAAGACGCCGTCATTATTGTCTTCCATAGACAATTCGTGGCCATCATTTAGCCAGGTCCACGACACGTACGTCCACTCGTGTCGGTCACATTGGAGGTGCGCGCGGACGGGCAGTTCCGTCTCCACCGCAGGCATGACGCCAAACGGCGGCCACGGGCAAAAGGGCGGCTGCCGAAAAGCGACGCTGTTTGGTTCGCTCTCCCAGAACTCGTGCCGCAGGCGCCATACATCCGCCCGCCTCACACAGCCCTCGTCGTCTAGGTACGGGCCCGTGCCGCGCACGTCCATGAACGACTGCGGCGACCGCGTCCAGACTGCGACTTCGGGCACCGGACGGCAAAGCCACGGCGTGTGCAGCGTCACCAAAAACCGCAGAGTCGCCTGAAGAAGTTTCGTTTTGCCACAAGCCAGAATGCCGTACCAGAGTGGCGACACCGTCGGGCACCGGAGAGCGAAAAGATGCGCTACCCGCTCTAGGCTGCCGCTGCGAACCAAGGGTTCGACAATCTCGTGAATGGGTGCGAGCCAGGCGCTGACGTGGTTGCTGTCCACGCCCGGTTCCCAGAAAATGCTCCACAACGCAGACGACAAAAAAAGGGGATTCGAGCTGAGAGTAAGATACCGCGCCAAGTGGTGGTGCTGATGCACGATGCGTGTGGTCGGCGCTTCGGCAGACGGTGCCTGTCCGTTGCACGGCGTCCTGGTCAGACCACAAAGCTTCGGCAGGAGCACCGTCGATTGTGCTTCGTTGTGCAGGGGAAGCGTAAGAGCCATGGCCAGCGCAAGCATGGCCTGGCCGTCTAGGTCATACACGGATGCCAATCGCGAAAGATAGCGAACGGCTTGCGCACTGGAAGGCGGCGCGTCCGTTTCTAGGCCCAAGTCGATGTCCTCCCGGTCTGTGTGGTCAGCCACAACGTTCAATCGAGCATTCCCGGCGTATGTGACGGCCCACGGCGGCCTTTGCTTGCCGACGGGCCGCCAGCCGTGCCCCGGCGTCACCAAGGCACACCACCACCGTGTCTCTGCCGCCGACGCGCGCCCGATGTTGATCTCTATGCAGGGGACGGCGGCAGCACAGGGAGACTGAGGTTGGTTCGTCGTCGGTGCAGTTCCTTGACCGTTTCCGCTTTGAAGCAGGTCTGTTGTGACTGGCGCACCCACCGTGCCGACGGTGTACTGCATGGCGATGTTTTGCCGCTCCAGAAGCGCCTTTGAGAGGATGTAGGCCCAGGCAAGGCACATGGGCGCCAATGCGTTGACCGGGCTGTCTACGTACGCGAACGAACTTTCCTCCGACAGCGTGCATAGCGTGGGCCGGCTTCGCGGCAGCGACAGCGTCCACTGCCGCTCGGCCTCGGTTCGCGTCGTTCGTGGTGTATCATCATCATCATCACACAGGCCTGCTGCCTCCGTGCACTCTAGCGGGCGCAGAAGCCGCCACGACGCGTGCCCTGAGACTGTACGCGCAGCTTCCAAGCTGCTAGGAAGCTGGGGCACACGGTGCAAAAGACGTTCCGGCCGGACCGTGTCGGCGCCGAGTCGTCTCTTGCCGGCTTTGCGGAGGAGGCCGGTCCACAGCCGGCGGCTGCGTGCGAGCGTCCGTTGCAGCTCCTCCTCTGTGGGTACAACGCCGTCACCGCCGTACCCGCTCTCTTCGGTCGTCGCTTCACTTGTCGACATTGCTCTTGTGATGAAGCAGTTGTGCAGGTGGGCGCGGTGACGACAAAGAGGCGTGTGAGACAGGAGGACGACCAGCCGTTCAACTGCTTAGTAATCACATATGTACACCTTTCACCGCCTAAGAATCGAAACGGAACATTTCGTCACAAGGTACACCCAGTAGCAGAACAAGCTGTAAAGATACCTACCGCCCACCAGTTCGCCCTGAACGTGGCAGCTCCACAAACGACGACCAAACCGGACCGGCATCACACAACGTTGAGTTCTCGTCGTAGCCCTGCATCCCGTAACAAGATCCCTGCATCTACAAAACAAAAAGAAACACAACACACCACTCTGGGAAACGATGACGGAAAGCGCATCGCCCTCGCCGGCGCCCGAAGACGCGGCCGCGACGGCGGCGCGGCGGCGCAAGGAGCGGCGCGAGGCCAAGATCAAGGCCGGCGGCTCGGCCCGGCTGAACAAGATCACCGGCTTGGGCGGTGGCCTCCAGCGAGGTAAGCGATGGAGGATGCGATGGTCGTTTTAGGACGGTTGTTTCTGGTATGTGTAGCGTGCTGACCCATGTCCTGAAGAAGAGCCCCCGCCGGTCGCGCAAGAGCACGCGGACCCCGACGAGGTGGACATCTCGGAGCACTTTTACCAGCCTCGCGTGACGGCACGGCCGCCCGATGCCGCGGCCGCACAGGCGGCAGCATCGGACGCCCAACTGCGGGCCCTGCTGGCCCAGCGCCAGCGGAACCCGTTCCTCGCCGACGCAGACGACGACAACGACAACGACGGTAACAGTGGCGGCAGCAGCGGCGGTGGCGGATTTGGTGCAGCACGGGACTTTGCGGGTGCAGGTCCGTTTGGCGGCACGAACGGACCGGACGGGGATCCGATGGCGGCGATGCTGGCACAGATGATGCAAACGATGGGCGGCGCGGGGGGCGGTATGCCCGACATGGGCAGCATGGGCGGTATGGGCGGTATGGGCGGCTTGGGCGGCATGGGCGGCTTGGGCGGAATGGGTGGAGTGGGCGGGATGCCCGGCATGGGCGGCCTCCCCGGCTGGCCGCCCCAACCTCCGGCCAAGGCCATTCCCAGCACGCCCGCCGCACTGTGGCGCCTCATCCACTTCGCCGTGGCCGTCGCTCTGGGCCTGTACGTGGCGCTGGCCACGCCGTTTGCGGGCACACGCGCCGAGCGCGACCGCGCGGCGGCTGGACCGGCCTCGCCGCCGCACGATGATGCCTCCGCGTTTGGCGGCGACTACGACGACGCGTTCGCCCTCCACAAGCGGTACTTTTTCTACGCGTTCGCCACGGCGGAGACCGTGTTGCTGACGAGCCGGTTCTTTGTGGACCGCCGCAGCAGCCGTGCCGCCGCTGGCGGCAACGCGGCCGGTGGCGGCATCGGGGGCGGCGGCATGCTGGGCATGGCACTGGGGTTCTTGCCGCCGACGGTCAAGCGCAACGTGGAGGTGGCGCTGCGGTACTGGCAGATTTTCAGCACGGTGCGGTCGGACCTGCTGGTGTGCGTGTTTGTGCTGGGCGTGTGCTCGTGGCTGCGGGCGTGAGTGTGGGAAGCAAGAGGCAGCGCACGCAAAACAAGTTTTTTTTCAGCTTGTAGAATACAAGTTTGTATGAATAGGAATAAAATTACAACGTTTGCTTAGTCGTACGTCTCCCGTACGCTCAGTATCGCACAAGAAGAGTACATCTAAAAGATACAAACGAAAGGATTCTTGGACAGAAAAGAGAAGACAGAAAAACAAAATAGAAAGCATCCGGTCACGGCGCCAGCACCGACCGGAGAATGCCGCCCAGCACGCCCCGCACGCGCTTCGGGTTCTCCTGCACGGCGGTGAACACGATGGCCGTGCTCGCCGCGAACACCAGCGTCTCCCGCCACTGCAGCGCCCGCGCGTACCGCCGCGGCAGCAGCGTCGCCAGCGCGCGCGGCGCCACAAAGAGCGCCATGTCGGTGCGCCGGTTTGGGCGCTCCAGCAGCACGCTCCACCCGCACAGCGCGCACCCGGCGGCCGTGCACAGGCCGCTGTCGATGGCCTGGCGCGCGGCGCACGCGGTGCCCAGCAGGCGCGGGCCCAGGCGCGTGCGCGCGAGGCACACACCGTAGAAGAAGAGCGCGACGAAGGAGCCCAGGAACGCGGCCGACCGCGCCGACGCCAGCAGGGCGCGCACGAGGGCGCGCGCAATAGCCCGAGGACGACGCGACGACGACGACGAAGTGGCCAGCCGCAGCACAAACAACAGCAGGTTCAGCGGCAGGTACGTGGCGAGGGCCCAGCGCCAGGCACGGACCAGGCGCACGAGGCCGTGGTGCTCGCACGCCAGGCGGCGGGGGCCACCCGGCCCGTCGCAGCCGTCGTCGCCGTCGGCGCCCATGTGCACCATGGTGCAGGGAAAGGGCACGGTCACGGCCGGATCGCCCCAGACGCGCGGCCAGCCGTAGTCGGCGCACATGGACTGCAGCAGGCGGCCGGCGGGGCCCGTGTCCGCGCCGTAGCGCAGCTGCCCGGAGCGGCAGCGGCGCAGCGCCTCAATGAGGCGCGGGTCGACGGCGGCAGCCGAGGTGATCCATTTGTTGTAGGCGCGCGGCAGGCGCGCGGGCAGGTAGAACCAGGTCCACATGACGCGGGCGGAGGACGCGGCAAAAAGGGCCGGGTCGGCGAGGCGGCCGATGCAGGCTTCGAGGGCGGCGGCGCTGGCGGCGGCGGCGGCGGACCACGACGCGCGGCTGGCGCCGGCGGCCATCGTCCGGGAGGCCGTGCGGCGCGCCCACAGCTCGCCGACGACGACGTCGAGGGCGCGCGTGACCGCAAAGAGCGTAAGGTCGAGGGTGCGGCCGGCGTAGCGGATGGTGGTGGCGGTGGTGGCGGTGGTGGTGGGGGTTGCTGCGGTGGAGTCTGTGGATGTGGTTTCCGTGCCGACCACGTCGGCTCCGTCAAGATTGGGCACGGCGCTGTCGCCGCTGGCGACGACCGTGTCGGTGAAGCCCGCCGTCTGCTTCGCCTGCAGGAGCGTGAGGCTGAAGTATGCCGCCACGAACGAAGCGAGCCAGCGCGCGAGACGCGCGCGCACTACAAGGGCGACGCCGGGGGCTCTTTGTGTAAGTAGTGTGCGGAAGGGGATCTGGGGATGTCAGCGTGTGTTCAAGAACGTTTTCCTACTCAGGGGAAAAAAAAAAAGAAAAAAGAAAACTCGCCTCCAGCAATGTGCTGCCGCCGACCAGCGCGGCACAAAACGTCGGAAACCGTTGCCATTCCAGCCCGCTGCGCAAGATGCGCAGCACGGACGCGCGCGCCCACGCCAGCGAGGCCTTGTCGGGGTCGCCGGGTGCGGTCTTGTCGGGGTCGTCCGGCACGTCACCCAGCCGGCGCCGGCGTCGTCGGCGCCGGTGCGCCGTGCAGTAGGTTAGCAGGACGGTGAGCAGGCGGGGCGCGACGGAGGACGCATAGCCCAGCAGGTAGGCGCGCACCAGCGGCCGCAGGGCGGGCGGCACGGCGCGGTCCCATCCGGTACGGCTGCCGTGTCGCGGCGGTACGAGTGAGGGGGGCAAGGATGGTGGTCGAGACATGTTCTCTGTGGTGAGAAGGATGCGGGTGCCTGGCATGGAATCGATCAGTCATCTGGATGCACAAGAAGGAAGAAAAGACAGGTTTGTGCTGGTGGGTTGTCTGCGACCCCACCGCCCTTCCTCCCTCCTCCAGGCTTTCTTTCTCTCGCCCCCTTTTTTTTCCCTGTTCCTGCCAATCCTCTGCAGGCCCGTCCCGGCTGCCGTGTCTTGGCAGCTGTCCACGCGAATGCAACAACGTACCGGAACGTGGGGTGTATGGACGAAGCTGCAGACGGTACGAAACCACGTTGACGCTGGGTGTGCTCAGTCTCCTTTGCGTGGTCCGGTTGTCCGACGTTGACACGTGAAAGCCAGGGAGACAAAGAAGCAGAGACGCAGGCGGAGCCGATCACAGCAAGCGAGACGCGTTTCTGTGCGGGTTCTCGAGCCGGTCCGCTTTACCCCGGTTTGCGATCCAGGTCCAGGTCAGGTTATTGTCCCTCGAAAAAGCCCGTGATCCCCGGAACTGGGGCTGAAGCTGCGCACGACGACGACGAGACAACGACGACGACCTTTTTGATGTGGTGTCGTTCGTCCCCAAAGGGAAGGAACGTACGCGTTGATTGGTTGGTTGGTTGGCGGAAGGTACGTACTGTTCTGGCAGCTGGCAGACGGCAACGGAGCAGTCCCAACTACCTGGATTCGGCAAGCGTCGGCGCGGGCACTAACTGGCATGTGACAGTGAAAGACGGCTATATAAAATCGGTCCAACACTACGACTACCGCCAAATGGACTACATCTTGAGCCATTGTCTTCACAATTTGATACAACTTGTAGTTCTGATTGCATCATGATAAAAATGGAAGAATTGAAGCACGTCCTTGCTCAAAGTATATTTTGCTAGCAAGAATGGCTGCGTTTCCCGTTCCCCGACCTTGTTGTAGTGCAACCTTTGTTGGGCTGATCAAAACAGCCGAAGCATGTGAAAGTGCCGGCCCTGAACGACGTACGACGTACGACATGCACCGTACTGGTACTCGTCCTTGTCCTTGTCCTCTCCTCGTCCTCGACTCGCCCGCAACCTGTTTCTCCCGACCCGCCTCCGGCGCCATGCCCAAACCGTGCTGCTGTCCGCGGCCGGGGCTAGACCACCAGCCAGGAATAGCTGCAGCAGTCCATACTTGGCGAAGAAATAGAGCAGAGAAAGAAACGACCGCGGCTGGTTCCTGGGCCTTCCCCGCGTTTACTCCAGGCACCATGGCCGGCATAGCGTTCGTTCTTACCGGACTGTCCACCACCCATCTCCATCTGTCTAGGAATGCTCTGTGCATCGCATCCAACTACAACGTAATCACCGAATCTGTCCTGGCACAAACTGCCTGCCGTTCGTCCTAGCCTCCGATCGATCGATGGCGACCACGGGTGAAATAGGGTGTCCCAATGCTTGGTCTGCGTCGCACTGCATCCACTCTGTACACATTCTTTTCTTCTTCTCTTTTCGACGTGTCGTTTTCTCGCCGTCTATTACCCCTTCATTTCGGTTTCGTCATACCTTTTCTGGCCTCTGTCTCGCTTTTCTTTTCGTCTGTCTCGTTCCGTTTCCTAGAAACCTGCATTGCCGCCGGCATTTCTTGTGTATTTTTTTTGTCTTTTTTTATGTAATCTCGTCTTTTCCGCTGTCTTGTTTTCATCTCTCTTTCGTCGTCTGGATCCTTCACTTTCTCTGCTCTGCACGCCTGCTTCGTACACGTTTGTGCGTCTTGGGATGCCCTGTTTACTCGCTCGCCGGCCTCTCTCGTTGTCTCGCTCATCTCCGAGACCCACTTTTCCGCACTGAAATCTCCGCTTGTTACCGCAACTCGTCGCAGTAGTCCTGGTACTCCACTTTGTACTACTCCGTCTGCCCTGCGCCATGTATTCCTCCGTACCTTCCGTAACCACACCTTTTGCTCTTGCCTGTTTTGACGACCACGAGGTTCATCCACCCGCACTCGCCCCCGTAGCGTCCAAGCCTTCCTTCCCCTTTTGTAAGCGTTCCTCCCCCATAGGCCCCGCGGGCGACCCACCGCCGTTTCCCCCAGCAAAATGCATCTGTGACCCACTTTTCCCACTCGTTTGCCCGCAACAAAACTCGCACTGCCCCAGCATCTTCGTTCAGTGTGGCTTGCTGCTGGTCCTGCCTTCCTTTTTCTCTTTCACATGCTGCTACGTAGTACGAGTAGACGTAACAACTCCACCCCGCCATTTTGAACATTTTGGCAAAACATCGTCTTTTTTCTTTTTTGCTTTTTTCGCATTTTTCACCTCATCCACATCTCTACCACCACACAACAGACAAACGACTATCCTCCGCCTTACGAGATCATAGATCGATATCCGCATCTGGTTTCATTTTTCGTTTTTTCTTGCGAACACTCTTAGAAACGAGGCCGCCTATTTCGGATCACTTCGACCTCGACCTCGACCTCGACCTCGACCTCGCCCGACCTCGACAACAACTCAACACTCTTCCTCTGTGCGCATCCAAGACACGGATCGTCAGGGCTACCATTCCTCGCCGAGACATCTCGACGCTTCCGTAGCCTCGCCCTTCGTCAGCACCACAGCCGCGCGCATTCCTTCTCGTCGCCTTGTCTCGCTTCCTTTCTTTCTTTTCTATTTTCTTTTTTCCCCCTTTTTTCCTCTTTTTCAAATGGTTGCAACCAACCCAACATCGCCTACTGCCGTCGAAGCTTCGTTCGCTCCCACCCTGTCCCGACCACCGCACCACGTCGCACCGGCACCGCTGCGGCACCAGCGCCCATGCTCGCTGTTCAGCAACGTCCGCAAGCCATGGCTTCGGGGCGCGATGCAGACCCCCACCAGAATCCACTACCCTTTGGCTGTATGTTGTCTCCTGTTGTCTGCTGTTGTCTGCTGTTGTCTCGTCCCATCGCCCTGCCTTCGCCCCGACTAATGGTCCCAGATTTTGTCGAAGAGTTCCCCTTCCAAAACGCCCCCGAGCCGCCGCACGGCGCGCCCCTTCTCTCCGACCACGAAAACAAGGCCCTCGACTCCTTCTTCGAGGACATGACCGCCGACAGCGCCATGTTCGGCACCGCCTCGACGCCGGCCGACGGACTCGTCTACAGCGATGCCTGGCTCGACCTCCCACCCCAGTTCATGGGCTCTACCAGCTTCTTCGGCCACACGCCGGATCCGTTCCGCGCCTCGCCGGACCTCCACGACTTCCTCCCGTCTGCGTTCCCGGACATGACGTCTCTGTCGCCGTCGTTCGCCATGCTACCGCCACCGCCACCATTACCACAACAGCAACAACAACAACAACCACCACCATCATCTCAAAATATCCCAAGAACACCGTCGCTGGCTGCGTCGTCCTTTTCTCCCTCCCGTCCCACAAGCTCCTCCCCGGTTGCGCCCGCCGCCCTGTCCGCTACGGCGGCGCGCCACGCGTCGCCCCTGCTGGGATCCGGTTTGTCTGCTGCCGAGCAACAGCCATCGGCCGACGTTCTCGAAGCCGCGTCTGTTTTGCAGAACGGATCACTCGGGTCCCGGAGTGAGCCGGGCTTGCACTTTGGTAACAGCAGCAGCAGCAGTAGCGGCAGCGCATCGTCTACCGCGTTCGTCCACCCGCATAATCCTTTTCTTTCTTCATCCCAAAACGACACAACAGCCGCCCAGATCCTTTCCTTTGCGTCTCGTTCGGCGTCGACGTCGACAACATCGCCCTCAGCCTTGTTCTCGCCACCGGAGGCGGCAACGGCAACGGCAACAGCCACCGATGCAACGACTGGTGCTCGGAGAACGTTGTCCTTTTCCTCCTCCACCAAGGCCCTCCACAATCCCCGCACAGAACTTCTGTGGGGATCGGACCAGAGCTTTAACCACGTGCAGTTCACCCCGCGGTCCGCAAGAGAAACCTCGGAAGCGTTGGTCAATCAACACCTCAAATCGATGCAGTGCCTCGAGGTGAACCACAGCGCCGACAGCACCCGGCCATCCAGCCCCGCCGCCGCCACCTCCTTTGATGCCGCGTTGGTGCCGCTCCACCTCAAGACGCGCACCGTGTCGATGGCCGCGGAGAAGCCCAACGGTACCAAAGTCGCTCGGACGGCCCCGCCACGGAAACGTCGGAAGGGCAAGGCTGCCGTCAAAGTTGAAGAGGCCGAGCACGACGTGCTAGATCTGGACAGCGACGGCTTGGACGGATACCAAGCAAATGGCCACGGTGACGGTGATGGTGCGAACAACAGGAACGGTAACGGTGACGATGACGATGATAACGATAATAACGGCGGCGGCGGTGACGGCGATGTCACAACGAACGGCAAGGGCAACAAACCGCGGAAACGCAAGGCGGCCAAGGCATCGACAAATGGCCACCTGCCGCTCTCGCCGTCCGCAGCGGCCATGACGTCTCCGCGGGACACGCTCTCTGGCTCGCCCACAGCCTTTGGCCGAAGCGGCAGCGCCAACGGCGACGGTCACGGTGACGAGAGTGCCGCAGGACAGCAGAGGAGACGGCGGCGGTCGGCGGCGCAGGCCAAGCCGCCGCGCGAGAACCTCACCGAAGACCAGAAGCGCGAGAACCACATCAAGAGCGAGCAGAAGCGGCGCACGCTGATCAAGAGCGGATTCGACGACCTGTGCGACCTGGTGCCGAGCCTGCACGGCGGCGGGTTCAGCAAGAGCGTGATGTTGACGATGGCGGCGGACTGGCTCGAGGAGCTTCTCCGGGGCAATGAGGTGCTGCGGGAGCAGCTGCAACGGACGGGCGGGTGATTTCAAGTCAAAGGGGGAAAATATGCTGCGATACGATGTTTTCAGACAGCATTGGTTTTGAGGGGGGGTTTTCTGCGTTTCTTTTTGGACACAATTGCTGGGACAAAGCGTGGGATTGGAAAAAGGAAAAGCATTTGGGCAAACGGGTTGTATTATTTTGTGAGAACGACATTTTGCTGTTTCAGAGCACACATTCGGCGCGCGCGCGACTGGGCATGTATTTTGGAGTCCCATGTAGAAGAAATGTACGATGACTATGTTTTTGGGAAGACGAGGCATCACTTGGACAGAGAAGCAGGCAAAATGCTGGTATGACGCTGGCACGTGGAGATTTGGCGCGGCAGGGACAAAAGACGACGCGCTGTTGTGCGCACGAGTAAACCATGCTGTATAATATCTGCCGTCTTCCTCATCTCTCTCTCAATCCCCCAGCAGGTGGTACCGCGCGTGCGCCGCCCGCGCAAACGCCGGCAGTCCCTGGCCGCACTCCTTGCAGACCGCGAGCGCGCCGCCGCCTTGGTCGTCCTCTGCCACCCATCCGTCGTTTTCAGTGTCGTCATCGTTGTCGTCATAACCCTTTCCGTCGTCGTGCCTCCGTTGGCCGTCGCTGGTACCACGGTTGTGGTCGTTCGCGCCACTGTGCCGCCGGAAGAGCGCCGCAATGTCCTCCCCGTCGCCCCCCCGCCCGCCCGCCACCGGCGCCATGTTGGCCACGCACACGTTGAGCAGCCCGACCGTCCACGCAGGTGGCTCGGTCGGCCCCGCGGTCGGCCCGCCGGTCGGCCGCGCCCGCACCTCGGTCATCCGCACCTCGGTCGTCTGCACCCCCGCTGCCAGCACCCGGAACATCGGCAGCAGATGCTGGGCCACCAGCCGGTCGACAATCTGCGCCGCGGGCGTCGCCCGCTGCAGCACGAACCCGGGCAGCGGCACGCTGCGGCTGCGGCGCGCATAGTGGTAGGACGCGTGGGCGGGCGTCGGCTTGTTGCCGACGGCCGTGGGGACCTGCGGGCGCAGGGTCAGGCGGAGCGTGCGGGGGCGGGCGCGCCAGCCGCTCGGCGCGCGGCGCGCGACGGGCGTACCCCCGCGCGCAGCCGGGGTCGGACGACCCAAGTCGTCGACACAGTCGTCGTCGTCGTCGTCGTCGTTGCCACCTTTGGTGGTGGCCGCCACCTCCCCCAAATCCACATACATCCGCCGCAGCAACGCCGCCGCCAGCTTGCGCAGCTCCCGCGCGACGTCCTCGGCGGCGTCCGGCCGCAGCGTGCCCTGCCGCGGCCCCGCGTACGTGTCCTCGATGCTGATCTGCGTGGGCAGATCGCGCGGCGCGCGGACAGGCGCGTCGTCGACGCCGTGCAGGAGGGCCCAGACACGGGCACCGCTGGGGATGTTGCCGTTGGTGGTAGCGGTGGTAGTGGTAGGCGCAGCACCCGCAGGCGGCGAGCGACGGGCTGCACCCGTCAAGATGGCGTCGAGCAGCGCCGCGGACATGCCGGGAAACGTGCGCACGTCGGCGACGGTCACGACCGGCGCGTCGTGGCCGTCACCATCACCGTCGCCGTTGCCGTCGCCGTCGCCGTTGTCGTGCCGGGCGGTCGTGCCCCCGGCCAGGACGTAGTCCGCCAACAGACGGCTCGTCTTGGCGCCGATGCCCACGACGCGGCGCAGCGGTAGCGCGTCGAGAAAGATTTTCACCACGGAGTCGCCGCCGCCACCGCCGCCGCCGCCATCCGCCTCCGCGCCGTCGACGGCGCTCACGAGCGTGGTCTGCGCGGCGGGCTTGTGCTGTGTGCCGGCGAGCTTGCTGAGCAGCTTGCTGGTGGCGATGCCGCCCGAGGCAGCGTAGCCGGCATCGTGGTCGAGGCGGCGGCGTATGTACGCGGCCAGGTGGGCGCCCAGGAGCAGGCGGAAGCGGAGGCGGGCGTTGGCTTCGGCCCGGGCGGACGGGCTGCTGGCGTCCCCGCCAATGACGTGACCCGGGATCGTCCGTGCGTCAAAGAAGAAGCCTCGCTCCCCGGCTTCGTCGTCGTCGTTGTCGTTGCCGTTGCCGTGGACCTCCCCGCCCGGCAGCCGAAAGAAGGCCTGTGCGCGGTCCGCGTCCGGCAGCGCCCCGAGCCGCGCCGCGTTGGCGTCGATGAGGCGCGTCGCATCGACGAACACCTCGTCCAGACCCAGCCGCTCGACGAGCACCGCGTCTCCGCCGCCGCCGCCGCCACCCACAATGTCCTGCACCAGCTGGTACAGCTGCTTGGAGGCGTCGCGGAACGGCGACAGGTCTTCGCCGTCGACGAGCACAAGGTCCGGGCACACGCGGCGTGCCTCGTGGATGCGCATGAGCTTGCGCACGCCGCGGCGGCGGGCGGCGTAGTTGCACGTGGCGAGGATGCTCTTCTGGGTGACGCCGACGCAGCCGCCGGCGGCGGCCGCCGCCGCCGCGGCGGGCACGCAGTGCTCCACGACCTGGGCGTAGAAGCAGTCGTAGTCAAAGTGCAGGACGACGCGGTCGTCGTTGCGCCGAGGCGGGCGGCGGGGCGCAGAGAGCATGTCTCGGGTCGGAAGGTTCCGATCTGCACCCGGAGGCCCGTTCCCGGCAAAGGTTCCGTCAACCCGGGCCTACAGCTGCTGCGTGTGCCAGCGGTCGTCCGCCGTCCATCGTCTGACGGGCGGCACGGCTCAAGCTGACCGTGCCATTGGGTGTAGAGGAATACTCAGAAATACGCAGTCATAGAACGATGCACGTCATACGCTTTGCTGTTGTGGTGCTCCTGTGGGCAGTCGGCGTTGTTGACAACGGCAGGCAGACGATCGGATTACAAAGCGCATTTGGGCTCTTGTCCACACGTCCTGTGATTGGCTGCATGGAGAACGACTGGGACCCACTCTTCGACTAGCACACTCCAGCGGCTGTGATGTCGGTCTCCACTCTTTCCTCACTGCGAACCAGCCAAGCGATCCAACAGCGACGCATCCTTCGCCGCTGTGCCGGGCGCTTCTCGCGTGTCTGAGCAGGGAACGCAGCCCAATGCGATGGTGATGGCCCCTAGGTAAGAAAGTAAGATGGGTGGGGCACAGATTCCTGGGGTTTTCGTGTGGTCGATCCTGGGCGGCGTATTGGCCCTGAATTGCGTTGGTCTCGTCGTCCAAGCGAGTTGACCAGCGCTTTTGGTGGCATCAAAGGAAACAATGCGGTGAAAGGCCTGGAGAGTGCTTCGATTTCGTAGACAAAAGGAGTCGAGACGGCCGCAGAAAATGGCCGGTCCCATCTCTGGGGCGTGTCCGGCGATCCGTCACAGAACAGGGACAATCCGGAGAAAGAAAAACGAACATCGACGATCGCGAGATTTTGAGCCAACCAGATAAGAGGGAGGCGGACAGTAAAAAAGAAAGAAAGACGAAACGAAACGAAAGGTCAGAAGAACGAGAGATCCAGTGAGCGAGTTGGACCGCCAGGCGGGACACACACTACAGCCGGAAATGGCACGCTGCAGGGGATGGCCGAACCATTTAGACGCCGGGCGTGTGACTGGCCAGCCAGTGCATCTGCCGCCGTCATTGGTTAGCAAGGAGGCTTGTCCGCGCGTGTGTGTGTTGTTTGTATGTGGGTGCCAGGATCGAGCACCTCGCAGGGGTTGGGCGCTTGCGTCTTTGCTGCTGTGGACTGGACCTTTGTTGCGCCGGTTGGGATCCAATATTGGGGGAGTGACCATCCGTTTTCCTTTTTTTCTGTCAGATCAAAGGATGATGACGGTGAAGAGCGTGGGAAAGAGACCGCATGAAAGAAATAACAAGAGAAAGTGGACAGGAAGAGGACGTAACCGTAAAGACGGGATGCGAGAAGACAAGGTGAGGAAGCATCAACAGCTAAGGACGATGAGAGCAGTCAAGAAGAATGAGAAGACGACGAGAGACAAAGCATGAGAGCACAAGAGACAAAGGTGGCTGCTTGTCTTTCTGGCTGCCTGACATTCCACGTTCTTGTGTCCTTTCTTGTCCTTGTCTTCTGTCTTGTCTCCTTCCTTGTCTCTCTCCTTAACCGACCCCCCCCTTCACCGTCACCACCCCAATATATTGCTTCTCTTCCTACGATCCACTCCTCGAAATCCTTCGCGTCTGTTTTTTGTTCGTTCTCGTCGTCCTCCCTTGCTCCCTTTTCCAGTTCTGGCCTTTCTCCGTCCTCTTGTCGGCGTCGTATCTTGCTCTTCCTTCCGTCTCCTCCTCCTTCTCCTCCCCCCCTTCGCGTCTAAAAGTGTGTCTTCTGTTGGACGGCCGTGCGTCCACGCATTAGTTTCCTGTAGCCCTGGCGCTTGCTCGCTTTCTCCGCCTGGATCCTTTTCTGGATCCTTTTTCTAGTTCCTTTCTTCTGGTTCCATTCTTCTGGTTCCATTCTTCTGGTTCCTCTCGTCTCTCGTTCCTTTCCGTCGGACAGTCGTATAAGTGTCCCATTTTGTTTCCTTTCTCCTACCTATCAACCAATAATCCACTCCTGTACTCCGTGCATTCCTATGCCACCCTCCTTCTTCCATATCGTATCTTCCTGATGCTGTGACCCGTGTCGGATGTGTCTGTTGTGTGTTGGTCTTCCCCCCTCCGGCCGCTTCTATATAGCCGCTGCAACTCCCTCTCTCCTACATATTCGCTGTCCTCGCCTGTCCCAGATTTTGCAGGAGGTCGTTCTTCTCGTTCTCCCGCTCCCTCTTTTCATTTCCTCTTCTCTGGTCTTTTTGTCCTTCTTCGTACATATCTTCTTTTCTCTGTTGTCCCGTCTCTCTGCCTCGTCTGCCGGCCTTTTCTTAGACCTCCGGCACCAGATGGTCGGCTTTCTGGCTGCAGTTGTCGGGGTTCAAACAGAGTGAGCCACCTCCGGGGGCTCATCCCAACCATCCTTCTTGCTCGAGGCAGACTTGGATCCGTATTGGATCTCGTATATCTTCTGCCTCTGGTCCCCTTTACAACACCATCTTCTCTTTGTTCTCCGTCTCACCTTGGCCCCTTTTTATTGTCCCCCTTCTCGCTTCACACCACCACATGTCTGGACAAAGCTCACCGAAGAGGCCACGGCTGTCTCTTCAGATCAAGGCCCTGTCCTCGTCCCCGAGCATCCGCACATCGCGCACCCTCGCCGCCGTCGTCAACCCGCGCTCGCCCACCTCCTTCAACACGCTCTCCAATGTCTACTCCACGGCCATAGACCGGTCGACGGCGACCCCACGAGCCGCCGCCGCCGCCGCCCTCACGGCTCTCGAACCCCTGACCGCCATCCAGATGCCGCCCGCCAAGCGGGTGCCGCCCGACCTGCCGCGCCTGCAGATGCCCGGGGCCAGCGCCCCGGCCCCGGCCCCCGACCGCCGCACGCACACGCCCTACGTCGTCTACCGCAACCAGTTTCCCGAGACGCCCCTGACGGCCCGGCCCATGTCGCCGGCCTCCGTCGTGAGCGCCATGGACCGGAGCTTTCCGAGCACCATGACCGCCACGCCGCCGCTGTCGGCCGGCCCGCTGGATGCCGGCCCGGCCCAGAACCCGTTTTCGAACCAAAACCAGGCCCACCACGTCTTTTGCTTCTCGCCCGACGACATCAACCGGAGTCACCTGTCGAATACAACCCGAGGACCGGACGACGGTGCTGCTGTCACGACCGCCGTCCTAGGCAACGGCGATGGCAAAGAAGGCGACGACGACAGGAGCAGCAAAAACGAAGCCACCCTGGAGACAACGCCTGGCCCATCAGAAATCAGCTCCGGGGAAATTGACAAGAGCGCCGTTCCAAGGAATACCACCATTAGCAACACCACAACCGCCTGCGAACACGAGGAGCCCAACGTGGTCAGCCCGTCGCCGCCGCCGCTGCCACCGCCAATGCAGCTGTGCTCGTCGGGTGTCACCCCTGCGTCCCGGCGCCGCATCCCCGTCCCGGCTCTCATGGTGCCTTCCGGCAAGCCGGCGCCGTACGTGCACCCGCGGTCGCTGCACAGCATCCTGCGCAACTCGCCGCTGCCGCCGCGCACGGTGCGGTCCCCGGACTCGCCGCGCCGCCAGTCGCAGCGCTTGCTGGACAAGGCGGCCCGGCACGTCATGTACAACTCGCCGCTCACGCAGACCATCACCACCAACACGTACACCAAGTCGCACATTGACCTGCTGTGTGAGGAGGCCTCGCCGTACGCGTCGCCGCTGGCCGCGGTGGCGCCCGGGGGCAGTGCGGGTGATGGTGGCACTCCGGGTAGCGGCGACGGCAGCGGCGGCGCCGAGTTTGTCCTGGACCTCACCCTGGCGTACACGGGCGACGAGACGCGCGATGGCGGCACGACGCCGGGGCCCTTTGAGGAGATGCGGCGGCGCATGGCGGGTCTGGGCACGAGCAGCGAGGCGACGACGCCGGTGTCGGCCGCGACGGCGTCGCCGGGCGGGAGCGGGCTGGGCGGCCACAGCAGCAGCGGCGGGATCCGCAAGCGCAAGCAGCCGTGGCGGGAGAAGAAGCGGCGGTGGGTGTGGACGCTGGGCCAGGAGGACGAGGACGAGGAGAGCCTGAGCGGCGCGATGGCGGCGCTCAAGGCGATCCAAAAGGCCGAGGCCGAGGCCAAAGCCGCCGAGGCGGCGGCGGCGGGGACGGAGGTGGCGGCCACGCCGCTAGCCACGTCATCCATGTCCGGGACAGACATGGACGCACAGACACCGCTGGCGACGGCACAACCGGCCCAGCGGATGCTGCTCCCGGCTGCCGATGAGAGCAGGACGGTTGTGCCAACCAACGATGACGACACTTTCCACGAAGACGTGGAGATGGAAGACGCACCCCTGGAGATGAAAGATGCGCCCCCGGCGGACGTGTCGGATGCTGATGCACCACCCACCGAGACGGCCGAGACGACGGAGACGGCCGACACAACCGGCACAACAACCGACACCACTGCGCAGCCACAGCGCGCCCGCAACCGGAAGAGCACCCCGATCCCCGACGGGGACAGCGATGTGGAGAGCCTGTGTGGTGGTGACGGCGACGGTGACGGCGATGTGGACATGCAGACGTCGACGGTTCTTCTCGGACAGCAGCTGCAGGGAACGTGGATGCAAGCGGCCGCGGCCCTGACGGGGACGGCGGCTGCAGGACAACTGTAGCGGGTGGACGGAAAGGCACATACAGCCGTCCAAACGGGTGTGGACGGGGGCTTCACGGGTTTCACAAGTACAAAGTATCATGGCAATGCATAGGGTCTCGGCGTCGAGCATTTTGTTTTTGGGAGCACTTTTTTGATTTTTCGTCCTTTTTCTTTGTCTTGAATAGCACATGATCTCACGACGTTTCGGCCAATGCATCACTGTTTTGATTTCCAGGCTGGTCATCTGTCGCTCTGAATCGCATTTGCGCTTTCACTCTCCATCGCGTCGTCTTCGCCGCCGTCCAGCTTCCTTGCGTCGCTAGACGAGGCCCCTAACCCCGGAATGTTAAACGATTGCCGGTCGATGCGAACGCTCAGCTAAACAAATTGCACAGTGGCTGCACTATGTTCGTCGTTGTTGTTGTTGTTGTTCGCCGCCGTTTGCAGAGAGTTTGCCTTTTGGTGGTTGTTGGTTGTACAAGTACAGTTACAATGACGTCATCGGTCAGCTAACTGCCAAAACCCACCAACTACCAAAACAAGTTGTATGCCTTGAATGATCGACATCAGCCACTCAGTCATCACAGTGCGTCCAGGGTCTTGTACAGATACATGCCAATTCCTCCTTGTAGTTAGCTGCCAGCTTTCTTTTTCGATAGATGTGGAGCTGGTGAGGCCGGGCCTAGACGAGGCTTTTCGTCATCGGGCAAGCTGGGCATTGGGGGATGAAATCATTGCTTTGGCTGGTGAATTCAACTATTCGAGAGCTGTGAGAAGCGATTGCTATATAGGCCGCATTACGTTGCATCTTGATCCTTGACCCCGTTTTTCGCCTCCACCACTCTCTTCTGTCAGCTCACCATCTCTTGCGTATTGTATGTGTTTTGTATACAAAGAATGCTCTCAGATCGAGAGTAAATTTCCGTCACGTCTGCAGCAGATCAGTTGCTCTCTTTTCAACCGTCCACCATGGCCAACATCCAGCAGAAGGTCGTGCCCTCGGGGCAGCACTACTCCGGCAGCAACCCGATCCCCAGCATCAAGCAGCTCATCGACAGCCTCGACCGCGACAAAAAGAAACGCGATGCCGAGATCGACGCCCAGCAGAGCTCCAAAAAAGGCGCCGGCAAGTCCACCGGCATCAGCGACCACGTGCCGCGGGACCCGGCCAAAGCCGGCAAGCATCGCCGGACCGTCACGGACCCGGTGACGGGAAAGGGTATGTTGTGTTGTTGTGTTGTTGTCGTCGTCGTTGTTATGATCATTTTAAGTCTAATCCCCCAGACGTTGAAATCGACGACATGGACGCCTCCATGCTCCGGGGCGCCCACGATCCCACGCTGTCCGTGCCCAACGCCAACCTCAACAAGCCGACCACCGTCAAGACCGAGGCCACCCAGTCCGGCGAGGAGTACCGCCACAAGCAGGACATCACGGCGCCGCCCGACCCGCTCGAGCCCGGCTCGACCAGCGACGTGCCCATCCACGGCGAGAAGACCAACGTGCTCTTCCACCCGACGCCGTCCGTCAGCTTCGAGCCCATGTACGCGACGCTCGAGGCGCGCGCCAACGCGCTCTGCGCCACCATCGTCGTGGCCATCGTCGTCGTCGGCAAGCTGTTCGGCGGCCGCCTGCTGGGCCTCGTGCCGCTGGCCATCTGCGTCGCGTCCGGCGTGTTTGTGTGGGTCAAGGAGGTGATCCGCCAGGGCCGCGCCACCGAGTGGTCCAGCGAGCAGGCGCGCGGCGAGACCGCCGTCGTCAACCTGATCCCGGAGTCGGTCGAGTGGCTCAACGCCGCGCTCGCCCTCGGCTGGGGGCTCGTCAACTCGGACATGTTCGCCGGCGTCGCCGACACACTCGAGGACGTCATGCAGGCCAGTCTGCCGGCCGTCGTCGAGAACGTCAAGGTCACCGACATCTCGCAGGGCTCGAACCCGCTGCGCGTCCTCAGCCTGCGCGCCCTGCCCGACAGCCACGTCGAGGACCTCGCCAGCGCCCTCCGCGAACACGACGGCCGCACCAAGGACCCGCAGGAGGCCGCCGCCGACGCCGAGGGCGGCGACTTCTACAACCTCGAGGCCACCGTGGCCTACCACGCGCTGCCCTCGGGCAACGACGTCTCGTCCAAGGCCCGCAACATGGGCATGCACCTCATCTTCTATCTCGGCGTCCGGGGGCTGTTTGGCGTGCCGTTTCCCGTGTGTAGGTTTTGCCCTTTTCGTCGTCTCATTCTCGATCGTTTTTTCTATCCAGGGTTTCGCTAACTGCCTGACCAGGGGTCGAACTCAACGGCCTCGTCTGCACGGTTCGGCTGCGCGTCGCGCTGAGCCCCAGCCCGCCCTTTGCCAAGACGCTCAGCTTCACGCTCATGGGCCTGCCCAAGGTCGACGCCGGCTGCATCCCGCTCATCCACCGCGGCGCCAACGTGCTCAACCTGCCGCTCATCTCCAACTTTGTCAACTGGGCCATCGCCGCCGCCGCCAGCATGTACGTCGCGCCCAAGAGCATGACGCTCGACGTCGGCAAGATGCTCCAGGGCGACAGCATCCAGAAGGACACCGAGGCCCTCGGCGTGCTGTACGTCTGCATCGACAAGGCCACCGACCTCAGCAAGCAGGACCGCCGCGGCTCCGCCGGCGGCGGCTCCGACCCGTACATCTGCGTCGCCTTCTCCAAGTTCGGCAAGCCGCAGTACTGCACCCGCGTCATCGAGGACGACCTCAACCCCGTCTTCGCCGAGCGCGCCGCCCTGCTCGTCACCGCCGACATCGTCAAGGCCGACGAGCAGCTCTCGCTCGAGCTCTGGGACAGCGACCGCTCGTCCGCCGACGACCTCGTCGGCAAGGTCGAGCTGAGCATCCAGGAGCTGATCCAGCACCCCGGCCAGCTGTTCCCGCAGGTCTCGCGCCTGCGCGGCATGCACGCCGAGAGCACCATGCCGGGCCAGCTGCACTGGCGCGTCGGCTTCTTCGGCAAGACGCAGTTCCGCCGCGCCCTGCGCACCGACGGCAAGGACCCCTTCATGCCCCAGGCCCTGCAGGACAACGCCGCCCTGCAGACGGACCACGGCGTCATCACCAACGCCGAGGAGGACGCCGTCGTGCACACGCCGCCCGACCCGCTGTGGCCCAGCGGCATCCTCAGCATCGTCGTGCACCAGATCGTCGGCCTCGAGCTCGAGAACGCCAAGGGCTCCTACGGGGCGCGCGCCGGCGGCCGCGAGTACGAGCCGGCGCGGCCCGAGGCCGGCGAGCTCAAGGAGGAGCAGGGCAACACGCTGCCCAGCGCGTACTGCACCATCATCGTCAACGACGAGCTCGTCTACAAGACGCGCTCCAAGGTGGCCTCGTCGCGGCCCATCTTCGAGGCCGGCACCGAGCGCTTTGTCCGCGACTGGCGCTCCACCATCGCCACGGTCACCGTGCGCGACCGCCGCAACCGCCAGCACGACCCCATCCTCGGTGTCGTGCCGCTCAAGCTGTCCGACATCCTGCTCAACAGCAGCCAGAGCACGCGCTGGTACCCGCTCGACGGCGGCGTCGGCTTCGGCCGCGTCCGCATCAGCCTGCTGTTCCGCTCCGTCGAGCTGCAGCTGCCCCCGGCCCAGGTCGGCTTCGGCGAGGTCGGCACGTTCGAGTTCCTGTCCGACACGCTCGCCACCGCGCGCTACGCGCCGTCGTCCCACGTCAAAGTGCGTCTGCGCACGGGCGGCAGCTCGGCCACGCTCAAGAGCGAGACGTGCGCGCGCACCGACGACGGCGCCGGCCTCGTCTGGGACCTTCGCCACGGTGGCAAGAAGGCGGCCGCTCACGGCAACAACGATGACGATGACGACAATAACAATAATAACAACAACAACTACAATAACGTCCGCGTGCGCTTGCCCGTGCAGTACCGCTACCGGTCGCCCGTCTTCTTCGAGTTCCACCCGGCCGGCCTCGGCAAGAAAGACAGGGCCTACGCCGCGCTGTGGCTGCAGGACCTCGTCGACAACGAGGCGCGCGACTTTGACCTGCCCGTCTGGAGCTGCGACCGGCCGCTGCGCCTGTCGCAGAACTACATCACCGAGGCCAACTGCGAGACGGTGCCGGACCTCGCGCTGGCCGAGGTCGGCCGCCTGCGGTTCCGCGGCCGCTTCAAGCCGGGCGCCGACCGCGACCACCACCGGTTCGTCAGCGACAACGACTCGCGCGAGACCATCGAGACCTGGGAGGCGTGCTTCGCCGAGGGCGTGCGGGGCGAGGGCGTCGAGGCCGAGGTGCCCGCGCTCGTGCAGAAGCTGCACGACGACTCGCTGCTGCAGGGCCGGGACGTGCTGGCCCGGGCGCCGCCGGAGGACAAGCAAAAGTGGCTGGCCAAGGACGGGACCGACTGGACGGGCGCTTTTGGGCCGGACCCGCTGGCGGGGGCCGAGGTGGACGGCGGCGATGATGACAACAACGGCGCTGGGCAAGATGCGTGCCAGTACCAGAATGATAGCAGTGACGATGACGAGGAGGAGGACGACGACGACGAAGAGGACGACAATAACTACGGCAAGGACAGCGGGTACAGCAATGGTGACGGCAACGGCGAGAGCAGCGGCCGTCGCTTCAGTCTGTCGAACAATGCAGCGCCCAACGAAGGCGGCGGCGGCGTCGACGACGGCGTCCCCCGAAGTGACGGCGTGGCTCCAGGCGCGTCTTCGTCGGCCGCAGGTGCGGAACCACGACGGACCAGTGGCAGCCAGGGGCGCCCGCCGTCGAAGAGCGTCAGCGGGACGAGCGGCACCACCGGCAGCAGCGACAGCGCCGGCGGCGCTAGCGGCAGCAACAACCCCATCAAGCAGTACAAAGACTACAAGTCCAAGAGCCGCGACCTGCACCGGCGGCAACGAGGGCTGATGCAATGGTGAGTTGGGGGTCCCGGCGTTCGATGATGTGCAAACAAATCACACAAAACTGACAACAAACACGACAGGAAACCGATGCGCAACCTTCAGTTTGCCAAGGACGAAGCCACGTTTGCCGTCCGCAAGCTGGTCAACTCGGAAAAGCTGACCGGGCGGACGCCGGACGTCGAGACGGAAGTGTGAAAGACACGGCGGTAGAGGACGGAACGGGATGCCGGGGTAACGGGTCACGGCACGGGACAACAGCCACAAAGAGAAGATTACTGCTGCTCATAACATTTGTAGGGTCATCTCACGAGATAAGCCCACGTTGACGATGTATTGTTAGGCAATAAGTAAAAAAGAAACACGAAGTAACCTGTAACATCATTTGCCCTTTTTCTCCATGAGGACCACCCGTCTTTAATTTCCACTTGCTCAGTCCAACCGCACGCCCGCTTCTTTGCGCTTCTTCAGCTGCTGCGCCGTCGCCGAGCTCATGCCGACGCTTTGGCTCGCGTCCAGGATGCCCTCGGCCATGTGGCGCTTCTCGGCCTCGATGCGCTTGAGCATCTTGTCCGTCTTGCCGCGGCCGCTGGTCTTGCCGTGGAAGCCGTGGCTGAGTTCTGTTGACGTTAGTGGGAGACAAAAAAAAAAAGAAGAAAAATAGAAACAAAAAAAAGCGACAATGGGCTGTCCAAAAACTCACCGCGGAACGCCTCCTTCTGGTTCAGCTCCCGGCCGTAGTCGTCGACGTACTCGAGCTTGAAGTTGGGCGTGTACTCCTTGTTGAACATGTCCTGCAGCATGCGCGACGTCTGGAACTCGCGCTGCGCGTTCTGCTTGCGCGCGTACTCCTCGCGCTCGCGCGCCGACATGCGCGCCATGGGCCCCGACGTGCGGTCCTGCTCGCGCCGCCGCCGCGCCTCCTCGTCGAGCTGCGCCAGCCGCGCGCGCTTCTCGGCCACAAACTGCTGGTGCGCCCGCAGGCGCCGGTTGCGCGCGGCGGGACTATCATCGTCGTCGTCGTCGCCGACAGCGTGGTCTGCGCCGGCACCGTTCGCCGCCGCCCTCTTGTGTTTCTTCTCGTCATACAAGATGCCGCGGTCCCGCAGGATGGCCAGCGTCGCGCCCAGGCCTTCGCTGATCTTCTTTTCTTCTTCCAAGCCGGGCCCCAGATGCGCCGTGTCCTTTGCATCGCCGTGGTCGTCCTCGTCCTTCTCGTCCTCGTCTTTCATGGCCACGTCCTCGCCCTCGTCGCTGTCCTCGGCGTCCATCGCCGTCACGGACGACGCCCGCTGCACTGGTTTCCGCACACGCGGCAGCACCTCGTCTTCGCGGTCTTCCCGCCTCTTGATGTTGCTGACAAACTCGGCCGTCTCGTCAATGATGAGCCCGACGCCGCCGCCCTCCGTGGGGTTTGGCGTGCCGTCCTCGCCGGTCTCGCCGTTTTCGCCGCCTTCGCTCTGTGGCGCCGCCGACGCTTCCCGTAGCTGCTTGGCTAGGTCCTCGGGCCGCATCCGCTTCCGTTTCTTCAACGCCTCGCGCCGCTGCACAGCCAACGCTGCGTGCAAACTGTCCTCGTCCCGGAAAATCTCGTCGTCGTCGTCTATAATTTTGCGCTTTCGTGTTGGCACAGCCAGTTCGGCTGCTGTTGCTGCCTCGTCTACCTCCATCTGACCACCATTTGACTTTCCATTGTTCGCCGCGTCTTCGCCCTCTGCCAGCCCGCTCGCCGCCGGGAACAGCACGTCGTCGTCGTCGGCCGCGCGTTGCCGCGTTACCTTGGTTGCCTTTTTTGTCTTAGATTTTTTCTTTGGTTTCTTGATCTTGATTTCGGAAACGTCCAGGTAGTCGGAGGACGGCCCACCGGTGAGGATGTCGTCGATGCTCGTATTTTGCTGTTGTTGAGCCTGTGTTTGTGCGCCGCTCCCCGCGGCGATGCTGGTGCTTGCGTCCGCTAGACTGACACCACGGTTGCTCCCATCGCCGCTACCGCCGCCCAGCCCCAAAATGGCGTTGGGGTCCAGCGTAAAGTGTTTCCGCTTCTTGCCGCTGATCTCCTCGTCGTACTGGCCCAGGATCGTGCGGCCACCTTCGCCGCTGCCGTCGTCGTCCAGCAGCGGGTCGTAGCCCGGCCGCTTCTTCTTCAGGTCCAGCCGCTCCTGCAGGCGCTCCCGCTCGCGCAGGCTGAGGTTCTCCAGCTCGTCGCCCTCGTCCTCGTTCTCCAACACGGTGGCGTCCCGCAGCGTGAGGACCTGGTCGTCGCCGTCCAGCAGCGCCGCCACGTCGTGTCCCACTTTGAGGCCCGTCAGGTCGTCGCCGTTCTCGGCGCGTTTCCGGGCCGCCTCCGCCTCGGCCTGCTGCGCCGCCAGCGCCTCGGCCTGGGCGATCTGCTTTTGCCGTTTCTTCTGGCCCCGCAGCCACGCCTTCGCGTCGGCGTCGGTGCTGGCCCTCGTCTTGTTGTCGTCCCCTACGTCGGCCAGGGTCCGGCCTTGCAGGATGGCATGCCGCTGTGCCTTTTCGCGGGCCCGCTTCACGGCCTCGGCGCGCTCCTCGCGTTCCCGTTTGGCGCGCTCGGCCTCTTGCAATTTTTGGAAATTTTCGTACCCCGCCGCGTGCCGGCCATCGAGCGTCCCCAGGGGGTCTTCGTCCTCCTCGTCGGGGCCCTTGGCCGCCGGCGCCTGGCCCGGCAGCGGCAGCGGCTTCAACCCCATCGACTCGCGGAGGCGGTTGGCCTCCTGGAGCGAAGCAAGATCCATAGCGGGATGTTGGGATATCTCACGCAAACAAATGTAAAAGAGTGTATCTCGTGCGAAGGTAAAAATATCTGGGGTGGAGATTTGATGCATGGACTGTTTGTCGTCGTTCTGATATCAGATATCTGTTGCCACTTCGTTTTTGCGCAAGATGCTAAGAAACGGCGCCTTGAACCTTTTCTCCCAATTTGAGATTACATAACAACAATCACAGCGCAACAAGGCTAACAAAAGCTACACGTGACACACTTACATAATACAAAAATTTAAGCGGGCCAGCTCTCCATAATAAAAAGGCCATGCAATTTTTTCTGCTTGAAGCTTTTTTTCTTTCTTTTTTCTTTTTTCTTCTTCTACAATCACGGATCTGTGCCCAGACGTCCTCTGCTCGCCGCGTCTCTGTTTACAGAACGCGGCCGAGTTCAGAGTCGATGTCTGCGGCAGTTCGATACATCCTATGGAGACATCGCATGCTTTGCAAGAAGCTATGGTGTCAATGTCCTATCGACAGGTCCCAGAGCAGTTGGGTTTTCGTCTGGGGAGAAGCCGAGTTCGCCGCCTTTTGTGCGGCTGAGCGACGTGGACCAGACGGGGCCCGAGACCATCATATTCCAAGCCGTTTTCTGAGACCGTCGGTCGATGAGGTTGGGGAAAACCATGATAAGGTTACATTTCAGTTCGTCATGTTCGCCGCATTGGGGAGGTTTTTTTTTTTTTTTTTCTTTTTTTTTTTTGGTTTCTGAGATACTTCTTTGTTTCAAGAGAACTGCATGCATGCTGTCATTATTCGTAAACCTGAACAGCCGTCCTATCCTGAGCAAGCGGGTGCGTCATGCACGCCCTGTCATAAATAGTCGTGCTCTAGTTTCTCCAGCAACGTGTCCACGGCCCACGCCAGCGTTGTCGCCATGTCGACGTCGTTGCCCCGGTCCACCTGCGTCAGGATCTGGTTCGCCTGCAGCGCCTCGGGCGCCGGCCGGCCCTCGACGTCGCCGTCGGCAAACAGCCACGCGTGCGCCGCGACGTAGTTGGGCCACACCACCTTGTCCATGTAGCCCGGCGGGTCCTGCCAGAAGCCCTCGAGTGTCACGTAGCCGTCGCGCGCGTGCCGGCGGTGCGTGGCCTGGGCGCGGCTGACGCGCAGAAAGAGCCGCACGTCGAGCAGGTCCATGACCGGCTGCATCACGGGGCAGTACAGCAAGAAGCCGTCCAGCAGGCAGATCGTGGGCGTGCCGCGCGTCAGCAGCACGTGGCCGGGCTGCCCGGGCTGCAGCCAGGCCTGCACCTTGGCGCGCGCCGCGGCGATCTGCTCGTCCGAGACCGGGCACGGGCCGACCGAGTTCTGGTCTTCTTTGGAGACGAGCTCGGACTGTGAAGGGGTCAGCGATGCTGGTGCTGGTGCTGGTGCTATTGCTGCTGTTGCTGCTGCTGCTGCTGCTGCTCCTGCTACAGGAGTGGCTGCGGCGTCTGCGGCTACGGACGGCGACGACGAGGACGGCGGCAACACCCGCCGCCGTCGGCGGCCGCCATGGTCGGTCCTGTGCGAGAGGTAGGGGTTGTGACTGACCGGCAACACGCCGTGCGCGCGGATGTAGGCAAGCGCTTTCTGCATGTCCGGCAACGAGAGGGCCTCGGGGCAGTCCCAGTCGGCCAGGCCGTCGGCCCGGACGGGGATGCTGGAACGGTCGTCAGCGTTTTTTCCCGTCCAACGGCGTGCGACGACAACAGCACGAGCCGCGCTTCCTCCACCACTCACTCTTTGTCCGGCTTGTAAAAGTCGTCCTCGTGCAGGATGAACGTGTTCGGGAAGATGTCGCGCAGCAACCGAGCCAGCGTCGTCTTGCCGCTGGACGAGCAGCCGCTGATGCCGACGATGACGGCCTTGCGGTCGTGAGCGGCCATGACGGGGAGCGCGGCTACGGGGGTGTTGCGAGCGTTACAAGATGTCACAGCGGGATTGAACAGATTGTGGAGGGTTGCAAGATAACGTGCGGCAGGCGGCCAACTCGTCATAACATTTAACGCCGCCGTGCTTTTGTAGCGGTGCTGGTGGTCTATATAATGGCCCTGAGCCGGCTTCCTTTCTTGAGCGCTATCTAACCTTAAGATGGCGGTTATAGCGCTCAAACTAAAGCTCTAGCGCTGCCCCGGTCCCCGCGAATATCACGTGGGCACCGCACCGCGCGAAGAAATGAGGATGTATCGACGTCCCAGCACGACGCGAATTTGATGCGCCTGTCTATTCTATTTTTTGAATGCTGGTGTTGCTCCTCTCGTACCGGAAATTCCTCTCCCTCTCACAAAAGCTTCAGGTGCCCCGTTACTTGGTCGACAAGGCTCTTCGGCGCCGGCCCGACGCCCAGCACCGTCAGGCTGCCGGCGTCGATCTGCGTCCGCCCGGCGTCGGCAATCACCTCCGCCGTCACGCCCAGGCTGCGTGCCGTGCCCATCAGCGTCAGCAGCGTGTCCTCCCCCTTGGCCTGCAGGGCAATCTTGGCCTGGCCGCCGCGCTCCCAGCGCTGCAGCAGGCGGGATGCCGCAGCGCCGCCCGCGCCGCCCGCGCCGCCGCGCTCGGCGCCGCGTCGTAAGGATTTGTAGCACGCGAGGGTGGCGTGGCCGCACTGAGCCGCAATTTTGCCTGCAAAACGTTAGTGTCGGTGGACAGGCGAAACTCAAGAGGTAGGGGAACAGAAATCGAAAAAAGGTGATGACAAAAACACACCCTTGGTCATGCCCAGGTCTGTCCGCACCACCAGAACAAGCTTGCACTCCTCGTTGCCCGGCGGGCTCAAAGGCGTCGTTCCGTCTTTAGCTTTGCTGCTGCTGCTGCTGCCGCCCTTTTCTTGGACCGCCCGCTGCCGCAGGCCGTCCCGCGCATCGGCCTCGGCGCCGTTGGCCCAATTCGGCGCGTGGTCGAGGATCGTGTCGTCGTCGACGTCCGAGGCGTCGCTCTCGACCGGATCGGTCAGGTTGCGCCGGCGCTCCTCGGCCAGCGACAGAGGGATCAGGTAGCCGCGGACGGAGTAGACGCCAAGCAACACGCCGGACACGAACGCGATCGCCACGGACGTGAGCGCGGCCGTCGTCGGCGTGGCTAGCGAGCGCACAGCCCAGGAGGCCATCGTGGGCGTAAGGGGCGTAGAAGAAACGACGGGGGCGGTGAGGAAGCGAAGCAAGGCAAAGTGAAGATGTAAACCGGAAAAAGGAACGAGGGGAGACAAAACAGAAAAAAGCCAGAAATTTGTCGTTATTGCACTATAGCTAGGGCCAAGATTTTTTCTAGGAGGAAAAACAGCCGTTCCTTAGTACTTGATTAGCGTAAAAGTGTAGAAATAGTGAGTTGCTGACTGATCTTCAGGTGCAATCTTATAGTGCATCCCCACCCCTGTCCCACTGTCGTAAAGGTCTTGCAGTTACACACAATGGCAGACGCAACGTAAATGTAAGGGTATAATGGCTCCATTGTGATTTCCAAACCCTAAACCTAAACAACGCCATGAACGTACAAAAGTGATACGGATACGGAGCACAGGAAAGAATTAACAACCACCCCAACACCTACTCCTTTCGTGCAAACCGCTCCAGCGCCGGGCCCAGCTCTGCCTTGGCCTCCTGGTACTTGGCCTTGCGCCGCTGCTGCTGCTCTTTCCAGATCTCGTCCACCTTGAGCCGCTTCTCGTCGATGACGTTCTTCTTGCGCTGCTTGCGCAGGTACTTTTTCAGCGCCGTGCTCTTGCCGCGCGCCTTGTTGCGGATCTCCGCCGCAATGTCCACGGGCGGCGCGTCCAGGTCCTGGTCGGCCTGCCGCTGCTGCGCCGACCGCAGGTCCAGCTTGCCGACAAAGTTGGGGTCCAGCGCGATCATCTCCGGCTGCAGCTTGTTGAGCAGGCCCTTGACCTCGGCCTCTTGCCGCTGCTTCACCGTCTCGTACGGGTTCACCTCGAGCGCGTCAAAGTTGGCCTCGCCGGCGCCCGGCACGAGCAGCGACGCGAACCCGCCGCTGTGGCCGACGCCGAGCACGTCCTCGAACGGGCAGAAGCGCACGCGCTCCATGACCTGGCCGTCGCCGCCCCACACCAAGTAGGGGCTCTGCACCTTCTCCGCGTCCGGGCCGGGCCCTGTGAGCAGGCCCTTCCACAGCGTCGTCTTGGTGTTCCAGCCGACGGCGGCGACGCCCGTGTCCGACAGCGCCAGCGACGACGCGGGTCCGTTGGTGTTGTAGTTGTGGATCTCGCCCTTGAACATGCGGATGTCCCACAGACTCATGCGGCAGTCCTGGCCCGCCGACAGCATGTAGCGGCCCTCGCGGTCGACGGCCAGCGCGCGCACGGGCCCCTTGTGGGCCAGCAGCTTGACCAGCGGCTGCGACGAGTTGGGCGACCAGAGCGTCACGGTGCCGTTCTGGTGGCCCGCGTGCAAGATGGCGTTGTACGGATTCTGGGTCAGCGACATGGGAGTGCCCGTCTTGGTGTGGATCTCCGACACGAGCTGGCCCGTCGACACGTCTTGGTATTTGAGTTGGCCGGACAGACTCTGCGATACGTTGTCAATCAAAAAGTCTTTTTCTAATTTCCTCTCCTACCTACGGCCAAAAAAAAAAAAAAAAAAAAAAAAAAAAAAAAAAAAAAAAAACATACCATGGTCGCCAGCAAAAAGTGGTACGGCAGAAACTCCATATGCGACACCTCGAGGTGTTTCCGCAGGCAGTGGAGCTCGACGCCGTCCTTGTCGTAGATGTACGTGTACTTTTTCTGTGCGACGGCAAAGTACTGGTTGTTGTGCAGCCAGCGGATGTCGCGCACGGTCTCGCCCAGCTGCAGCTCGCAGCTCAGCTTGCCCGCCCGCCAGTCCATCGCGGCGACGTGGCCCTTGCGGCCGGCAAGCAGCAGGTCGCGGCCGGTGCGCGTGAACTCGCACAGGTAGGGCCCCAGCAGCGGGTCGAGCGCGAGGTCGAACCGCTTCTGCGCCGCCGCGATGGGCACGTCGCGCGCGAGCTCGTCCTGGCGCACCTTGTACGTCCGCTCGAGCTCGGTCTCGGGCTCGAGGAACCCGCCGGCGTGCTCCAACAAGATCTCGGCGTCCTTGGCCTGGTCCGCCGCCCGCTGGAACCGCGTCTCGAGGCTGCCGAGCGTGCGCCGGAGCTTCTTGTCCCGGATGCCCTTGACGTCGATCTGCCGGCCACGCCCGTACTGTTTCTGTGCCTGCTTGTGCCGCCGGATCGTTTCCTCCTCCTCCTTTGACCGCAGCGACAGCCGCAGGTCCCGTACCGTCTGGGCGCCGTTGTCGTGCCGCTTCACGACCGCCGAGTCCGCCGAGTCCGCCGCTGCCGCCGCCGCCGGCCTCGCTGCTGTCGCGGCAGCCGTGCCATCCGATTTCCTCCGTGCTGGTCGTTGTTGTGTTTTTGTTGCGTCGGCCATAGTGTCTGCAGTCCACGAGAACTTCGCGGAAACAAAACAAAGAAATTAAAAAAATAATAATTAGATTGCGCTCGGCGTTGGACGAAGAGGAATCTTTGGCAGGAAAAGCTACCAAAAAAGGCATAAAACGGCTGCAGGAAGAAAAAAAGTTCTTATCGGGGTTTTTGGTCCCGCTTATCGCTATACTTTTCTTATCGATAAGAATAGGCCCCACGTTCTCCCACTTTAGCCCAAAAAAATAAAATCCGCCGTAGTGCAAGGGTTTTGCGTATTACTGGCAGAGCTTTTGGCTTCATTTTCTCGAGACCGCACGACAGTTTCCGAGGAAAAGAGGACGTTGCGCAAACCACAATTGTCCCGCCGGCACCATGCCTTCAACTCTGAACGGCCACAGTCATAAGCCGACTACAAAGTCAGGCCACAAGCCTTTCAAAGCAGGCAGAGGCCGGAATCGTAAAGGTTGGTTTTCTTTTTTTGGTTCTTATTAGGTCTGGCGGCCTAATGTACGACACAAAAACAATGAAGTGCAACTGTAACTCGGAGTTCGAAGTCATTTCTGACCCACGATCACAGGAAAGGTGGCCGATGAACGACCCAAAACGCCGCACCAACAGGTGCTGTCGAAGCTCGACCGGCGCAACCAGAACCGCCAGCGCCAGCTCGAGAAGCAAAAGGAACACCGGCTCGAGGCCTCCGTATTTAGTGGCCGCCATGCCGCGCCCCGGAACGTCGCCGTGATTCCGCTGTGCCGCGACTGCGACGTCGTCGCGGCGGTGCAGGCGCTCAACGGCAGCCTGGACATCGAGGCGGACGTCGGCTCCGTGGCCCGTGGCGGCGTCGTCCGCGTCCCCGCCGACCGCTTCAAGCAGCAGCTGCAGTACGTCGTCGTGCCGCCGCCAAGCACGGACGATGCGGACGACTCCAATGCCGACGACAACGTCGTGGCCAGCCTCGACGCCGCACGCGTGGCCGACTTTGTCTTGTTCGTGCTGTCGGCCACGGAGGAGGTCGACGCGCGCGGCGAGCTGGTGCTGCGCAGCGTAGCCAGCCAGGGCCTGTCGACGCTGTTCACGGTCGTGCAGGGGCTGGGCCGCGTGGAGCCGGCCAAGCAGCGGCTGGCCGTGCTCGAATCGCTGCGGTCGTTTATGCGGCACTTCCACCCGGACCAGGAGAAGCTCGTCAGCCTCGACAGCCGGCCCGAGTGCGCGAACCTCATGCGGTCGCTGTGCAGCGCGGCGCCCAAGGGCATCCACTGGCGCGACGAGCGCAGCTGGATGCTCGTGGAGGACGTGCAGTTTGGGGGGGCCGATGGGGGCGCCGTGCTGACGGGCGTCGTGCGCGGCCGGGGGCTCAAGGCCGACCGTCTAGTCCAGGTCGGCGACTGGGGCACGTTCCAGATTGAAAAAATTACGGCGGCGCCGCCGTGCCCGGCGACCACACGGGTACCGAAAGGTGCCGCCGCTGCGGAAACCATGGCGGTCGACGACGGCCACGACGGAGTAGCAGAAACCGTGTTGGACACGCCCACGGATGACCGCGACGATCTGGCTGGTCTGGCGCCCGAGGATGCCGTGATGAGCGGGGACGAATACGACGACGACATGAACGACGACGACGAAGACGGCCGATCGCTAGCCGCTACAAGCCGCAAGGGGGTACTGCTCGACGACCACCACTACTTCTCGGAAGACGAGGAGTACATGGTCAAACCGGCCCGGAAGCTGCCCGCGGGCACGTCCGAGTACCAATCGGCCTGGATCTTGGACGACGTGACGTCCGAGTCGGGTTCCGAGACGGACGGGGATGGCGACGAGGAGCACGGAGACGAAGAAGCCAAGATGGTTGGGGTGGCGGACGACGACAATGCCACCGAGCGGGCCGACCCGGCCGACGGCATGGAGGGCGTGGCCAACTACGCCCCGACGGAGGTCGGAGGCGCCGGCCCATCGGAGTACCCGGCATCGGAGGCGTATGTGGAGCAGGACGACGAGCAGGAGGCGGCGCAGCTGGCGCACTACCGGGCCCAGAAACGCACCGAGGCGGAAGACGACCTGGAGTTCCCCGACGAGATCGAGCTGCAGCCCCACGTGTTGGCGCGCGAACGGCTGGCGCGGTACCGGGGTCTCAAGAGCCTGCGGTCCAGCCCTTGGAACGAAAAGGAAGACCGGCCGCACGAGCCGGAGAACTGGCGGCGGCTGCTGCGGATCCCCGACTACCGCGCTTCGCGCGTGCGGGCCAGCCGCGAGGCGCTGGTCGGCGGCGTGGCTCCGGGCACGCGCGTGGCGGTGCACCTGGCCCGAACGGGAGGCGGCATTCCGGCGGCGGTCCGGGCCGCGTACGACCCCCGGAAGCCCGTCACGCTGGTGTCGCTGCTCCGCCACGAGCACAAGCAGACGGTCGTCAACTTCCTGCTAAACCTCAGCGCCGACCACCCGCGCCCGCTCAAGGCCAAGGAGCCGGTCGTTGTGCAGTGCGGCCCGCGGCGGTTTGTGGCGCGCCCGCTGTACTCGCTGGCGGGCACGACGCCCAACGACGTGCACAAGTTCTGCCGGTACGTGCACCCGGGCCAGTCGGCGGTCGCCAGCTTTGTGGCGCCCGTGACGTGGGGCGCGGTGCCGACGCTGTTCTTCCAGCGGGTGCGGGCGCCGGCCGTGCGCTTGCTGCCGGGCGTCGCGCGGCCGCCGGCGCTGGCGCTGGTGGGCACGGGCACGTCGCTGCCGCCGTCGACGTCGCGGGTGGTGGCGAAGCGGGTGGTGCTGACGGGGCACCCATACCACATCCACAAGAAGATTGTGACGATCCGGTACATGTTCTTCAACCGGGAGGACGTGGAGTGGTTCAAGGCGCTGCCGCTGTGGACGAAGCGGGGCCGCAGCGGCTACATCAAGGAGTGCCTGGGCACGCACGGCTACTTCAAGGCCACGTTCGACGGGCGCATCAACCCGCAGGACAGCGTCGGCGTGAGCCTGTACAAGCGTGTATGGCCGCGCGTGGCGGAGCCGTTCCAGGCGTGGGCGGACGCTGCCGCGCGTGACGCACACGGAGCAGAGGACGAGGTGGACGAAGACATGACATAAACTAAAGCATGGAGGGTAGCAGGCGCTGCAAGACGAGGGTAAAGCAATAAACGGGGCAAAAAATACGTTCATTATGATTCATGATCCACTTCTTGTATGTTCGTCATTATTTGGAAACGGCTCGTGCTAGAAGACCCAAAAACCCGTTTTTTTTTGTCCTATCTTTTTGTCCGTTTTTTATTTTATTTTATTTTTTCTTTACAGTGCCTCCAGACCCTCCGTCGGCCGCGGCCCGCCGTGTGCCCGCGTGACGGCCTCGGCGCCGCTGGCGCGCCAGGCGCTCAGGATGAGCGTCACAATGTGGTCGACGCCGACGCCCGCCTTGACTTGGGCAAACACGGTCGGCCCGCCCTCGCGCATCTTGCGGGCATCGCGCTCCATGACGGCGAGGTCGGCGCCCACGGCGGCGGCGAGGTCCGTCTTGTTGACGACCAGCAGGTCGCTCTGGGTGATGCCGGGTCCGCCCTTGCGCGGGATCTTGTCGCCGCCGCTGACGTCGATGACGTAGACGATGAAGTCGGCCAGCTCGCGGCTGTAGTTGGCGGCCAGGTTGTCGCCGCCGGACTCGATCAGCAGCAGGTCGGTGCGGAAGGCGGCGTGCAGGTCCTCGAGGGCGGCGAGGTTGGCGCTGATGTCCTCGCGGACGGCGGCGTGCGGGCAGCCGCCCGTCTCGATGGCGCGGATGCGGGTGGCGGGCAGGGCGCGGTGCTGGGTGAGGAACTCGGCGTCCTCGCGCGTAAAGATGTCGTTGGTGACGGCGGCGAGGTTGTAGCGGTCGCGGAGGGCGAGGCAGAGCGCGAGCATGAGGGCGGTCTTGCCGGAGCCGACGGGGCTGGACGGGTGTTAGTTGTTTTGTGAGACTAGTCAGGCGGAACAGCACACGCACCCTCCGATGCCAATGGTAAAGGCACGGTCCGCCCAGTTGCGGCCTTCGACGATGGGCATCTCGCGCCCGAGAAAGCTGCCCGGGCCGTCGAGGATCTCGTGGCTGTGGCCGTGCTCGATCGCCGCGGCGGAGTGGTCGTGGTGGCCGTGGCTGGCGTGCAGGGTGACGCCGCCGTCGTGCGAGTGCATATGGGCCATGTTGGAGGCAGTGTGTGATCTTTTCTTTTCTTTCTTCTCTTTCGAAAACAACGATGCTCAAAACTGGAAGAAACGAATCTCCAACGTTCGCTGGCCGGAGGGAAGACGAGCAGGCCCGCCAGGAGCTTTCTTATCAGCAACGATAAGACGCGGGAGGGGTCGATTGTCTAATGCCATTTCAAATTCAACGGAGTCATCCGAGGCGATCCCTACGAGGAAGCAAAAAAGAACACAGAAACCGTTGCTGATGCTCGCCATCTTATCACGAGGCATCTTTGCGTAACCGAATTCGCATTTAGTCATACGCTGCACATGGAACGAACAGGGAAAGAACGAACGGGTTAACCCCACGACTCCGAGCTTCTTTCCGTTTTGGGCACATTTACACGGACAATTCCGACTTAGACGGCCATTAGAAAGGCGACTATACAAATTGGACTGTTTACTCACTGCCGCCCAGTTACTCGGTAACGACCACGGCAATAGACAATGGGCAACAAAAACCCAGCGCCATCGTAGAGCATCGTAGGCCCAAGCACTGGCCGGCCGCTAGCTGTGAATCGGCGTTATTATTACGTAGTGTCAGATTGCCTGCATGACATTCCAAGACGGCGCCGGTAGTGTGTCTGCCGGCGACCGTCAGCTTGGGCCAGGATGCTGCAGCCTCGCGAGGCCGTTTCTATTTAGTATAGGGATGTTGTAAGTGGTATAGATACGATTTGAGCGAAAAAAATCACACGTGCAGCGACACACGGAATGGCCAGCCGAACGGCCGTTCCGACGCGCGGGTTCCCCTTTTTGGTGATGCTGGTAGCGATCCTCTAAGGAACAGAGACGAACACGGCACGCGGTGTCTGTGCATATCGAAATGCAAGGGAACCGGAAAGCAGTTGGGGAACCGCATGCTGAATGGGAAAGGAGGTGGAACGTCCAAACAAACCAAAAAAAAGGCGCAGCCTTGAGCCACCGACGTCGCTCTTGACCGCTCTCATAGACCTGGATGTTGGACCCCCGATTCTCGCAACGGCAAACGCGGGAATTATAAACCCAAAAACGGTGAGTCAATGGGGAATAAAACGAGTAATACTCGTAATACGTCGTGTTTGTGTGTTGGACTATCCATTTCTATACACGGGTATGGTCTTGTTTGGAACCGTCGGACGGCGGCCACGAGGCTGGCGGTCAACCTGTCTGGACCGCACATTTTGATGCTGACACCAGAGAGAAAAAGATCTGCAGCCAGAACCTTCTGTGGTGTGAGGCAAATATTTCTCGTCGCACGCTGTGCGTCCCGCCAAGAGCAAGGCCGAAAATACCGCATGGTTTACGGGCCAACCACCACAACGATGTTCGGCGAGAGCTCGTTTTGCGACGTACTCCGTAGTTGTACTCCGTCGCACCATACGAGTTCTGATTTCTGGTATCTGTTCAGTCTGTCGACTCCTCTCTTGATGATTTTGTTTGAACACCAAAAACAGTGGGATATTATAGTCGTCCATTCGGGCCCCAACAACGGCATCCTGCAGTATGGGTCGTCTACGCGTAGCGAGTCGTAGATCGAGCTACGATGGCAAGCTATGCCGTCCAGGCCCCGTCTACGGCGTACTCTTTCTGGAATAGCAACGAGAGAAATTTTCTGTCTTCTTTCGTCTGCCCCGTATTGGGGCCCGCCTGGCAAGACGTGCATGTCCCCCCCAAGCTTTGCGCGTTTTCTCGGCCTGTTCTCGCTCATACTCTCGTCTATTTACCAGCGGCCCTCTGACACTATTGTAAATCTGCTCAGTTGCTCCCTCTTTCGGTGTTTGTTCTGACGAAAAAAATCTCGTCTTCTGACAACGTTTCTTTGGAAATGCGCAAGATGACTAATTAATGGTTGTATAATCAATACCTTGCTCCTGCGAATACGGAAGGCGGCGGATAGCAAGGTCAAGCACCGGGCCGACAGGGTGCCATCATTTCGTATGGTGGTAATAGCAGAGAATTGGTGTGGTGAGTAATTGCATTTCGCGCTGTTCGCTGTCATTTGCCCCTCCATGCCGCGGTGGCGAGGTTTCGTGGGAGAAGCTTTTTTTGCTGAGGGAAGGCACGACCCCACCATGCCACCTTTGGGCGCAATACGTCGTCGCTTCCTTTTCTGTTTGTCCCCCCCCCCCCCCCGAGCAGCCCACAAGGCAGGTACGACCAACAGTACCAAAAGCATGTACGGAGTATATTATATCATGACGCTCATGCCACTGAGCTAGCAAAAGGCTGTCGTCCGGTTTTTCCTTCCCTTTTTTTTCTCTTCTCCCTTTCCCTTCGTTCTTTCCTCCCAGTCTCAACACCAATTCTTTACCACCTTCCATCCTCACGATCACTCGATTGAGCTCTTGACTTTCTTCATTCACCCACTTCAGCCACCACATACCAACGAGGTAAGTTCGGAAAGACCTGCTTTCTGCTCATCTTCCATCGCGCTTGCCCTTTGTTTCTGTTACCCCTCCACCGCGCCTTCCGAAAATTTCGTTCTTTCCTTTTTCTCTGTGGGGAAGATGAGAGAGCAAAAAAAAAAAAAACGTGCATCCAGTCAAATTGTCGTGATCGACGCAATTTGGGCTTCATTTTTGCCCTCGGCTGAAGCAAACCGAAAAAAAAGAAGAAAAGCTACTTGTTTTGCTACTCCACGCCCACGCGTCTGCAATTCCGGCGTTGTGCCAATCAGACGAGTCCACTTTCCATCTGCTCTAGAGCGGCGTGTGTACCCGAGGCGCCATTCTTCCCTCTCTTCCCTTCACCCCCCGTCCCCTCCTTCAGTTCGTCGTCTTAACCGAACGCCCGTCATCTTTAGCTTCGTCTTCGTTGTTCGTTCGCGGCTATGTCGTCCGGGGGCACCCGCGAACGGCCAGGCGGACAACCGAAGTTTCCTGACAACGGCTATTCCCCCCGGCAAACTGTCCGTTCCTATTTCTTGTCGTGCTACTATGTTGATTTACTGAAACTGTGGGACGTCTGGGACGTCTTTTCCCGGGCTTTCCCATGCTGTCTGCGTTTGCACATATCTTTTCTGATATTTACATCAACCACGTTTTTTATCATCTTTCAACTTCATCAATTTTTTTTATATAAAAATTAAGCCGCAGTTTTTCAAGCCCCCTCAGCTAACATTTATATCTTCTCAGTCAACATGGTTGTCAAGGTTGGCATCAACGGTTTCGGCCGCATTGGCCGTATCGTCTTCCGCAATGCCATTGAGAGTGGCGACGTCGAAGTTGTGGCCGTCAACGACCCCTTCATTGAGCCTCACTACGCTGTACGTTGAACCTTCAATATCAATACACCATTTTTGTATTGGTCTGCTAATTTTTGGTTTCCCCCCCCTGCAGGCGTACATGCTCAAGTACGACTCCGTCCACGGCGTCTTCAAGGGCGACATCAAGGTCGACGGCAACAACCTGATCGTCAACGGCAAGACCATCAAGTTCTACCAGGAGCGCGACCCGGCCAACATCCCGTGGAAGGACACCAGCGCCTTCTACGTCATCGAGTCCACCGGTGTCTTCACCACGACCGAGAAGGCCTCGGCCCATCTCAAGGGCGGCGCCAAGAAGGTCATCATCTCGGCCCCCTCGGCCGACGCGCCCATGTACGTCATGGGCGTCAACGAGAAGACGTACGACGGCAGCGCCAACGTCGTCTCCAACGCCTCGTGCACCACCAACTGCCTGGCGCCCCTGGCCAAGGTGCTCAACGACAAGTTCGGCATCGTCGAGGGCCTCATGACCACCGTCCACTCGTACACCGCCACCCAGAAGACCGTTGACGGGCCCTCGGGCAAGGACTGGCGCGGTGGCCGCGCCGCCGCCCAGAACATCATCCCCAGCAGCACCGGCGCCGCCAAGGCCGTCGGCAAGGTCATCCCCGAGCTCAACGGCAAGCTCACCGGCATGTCGCTGCGCGTGCCCACCGCCAACGTCTCCGTCGTCGACCTGACGGCCCGTCTGCAAAAGAGCGCGACCTACGACGAGATCAAGCAGGCCATCAAGGACGCCGCCAACGGTCCTCTCAAGGGTATGTTTTGTTGTTGTTGTTTTGCGTTGCTTCAGCACCCTTGTTCGTTTCCAAGTCCTAACCCGTCCAGGCATCCTCGGCTACACCGAAGATGACGTTGTCTCCTCCGACTTGAACGGCAACACCAACTCGTCCATCTTTGACGCCAAGGCCGGCATCTCGCTGAACCCCAACTTCGTCAAGGTCGTCAGCTGGTACGACAACGAGTGGGGCTACAGCCGCCGCGTCGTGGACCTCATCAGCTACATCGCCAAGGTCGACGCCGCCAAATAGCTGCATGGCCGGATCAGCCCCCGAATTTGAGTCGGGATCCTTTTTTTTTTTGGGTGCCCTTTCATCAGGCAGCAACAAATCGCAATATAAAATATGTAGGGAGAGAAGCTGCAGGATGGAAAGTAAAACACAGAAAATGTTACGCTTCTATGGTGGTATTTAAAAAAACGCCGTCCTTCCCCTTGAGCTTAGAATGCAATAAATACAAAATATGGATACTTGGGAACCATGGCTGTTGTCTGTTGGCCCCGTATTGTGTTTTGCCATTGTAAGCAAAAAAAGGTTGAACGGTAGAAACGCACGTGCCGATACTTCTATATCGTAATACATAGTTAGACAATGCGTACAGGCCGGTAGTCTCCCACCCCCCCATACAGCACTTAAAACGCCGCACCGCTCGTGCCCTCGCCCGCAATCGTCTTGAGGCTCCGGTCGCTCAGATCGCTCTTCAGCTCGAACCCGCGCGCCTCCCGGTCCATCTTGTCCCACGACCGCAGCTGCTTCCGCAGCCGCTCCTGCTTCGCCTCCAGCTCCGCCCGCAGTCGCTCCTCCTCCTCCCGTAGCCGCCGGTGGTGCGGCTCCACCTCCCGCACCAGGCCGCGGTGCAGCGGCGGGTCCAGCCGCCCGCCTGGCACCAGCGCCGGCATGCTCGCCATGAGCTGCTGCGCCAGCGACGACGCTATGGACGAGCCCCGCCCGCTGCCGCCGCCGCCTAGTCGTTCCCGGTCGCGGTCGCGGTCGCGGTCCCCCCGGTCCCGGTCTCGGTCACGATCGCGGGGATCCCGGTCGCGCGGGTCCCGATCTCGCTCGCCGCTGTTGTGGTGGAATGTGTTGGGCGATTGCGACGCCGTGGGCCCGGTGGATGCGTTGAAGGGCAGCCGAGTCGCCCCCGGCCCCGACCCAAGAGCAGCCGACGACAACGACGGCCAGCCGCCGCCGCCACCGCCGCCGCCGACGGAGGGCGACGCGCCGCGGCTGCGTCCACCAATGCTCCCGGCTGCACCAGCAGCACCAGACGGACCAGCCGCCCCAGCCCGTGGGCCCGTCGGGATACCTCCGTTACCACCTCCACTACCACCACCACCACCGCCGCCGCCGCCGCCTGGCGTTTGCCCGCCAGATACATTGCCGGGTGCACTTGGCATGGGCGGCGGACCCCATCCGCTGTTGGTGCGGCTGCCGCGCGACGGATACGCGCCGCCGCCGCCGCCGCTTCCACTGATGCCGCCGCTGCGCTCGCCCGTTCCGGTCACAGCGCCGGTGCGCATCGACCCATAGCCCCGCGGTCCCGTCGGTGGGCCGGCCATGGAACCTGGCGACACCTCACCGTTTCGGCCTTGGGACGGGCCCATCGAGCGGCTTCCGGGCGTTGGTGGGCCGGGCGATGGTGCCGTCAGTTTGCGCCCGAGAGAGAGAGGCCCGTTTGGCGGGCGCAGGGCTGCCGGTCCCGTCGGTGGCGACCGCACAGAGGATGGCATCCCGAAAGGTCCACCATGAGACGATGCGCCGGTAGCGCCAGATGGATCGATGTAGCCGTCACGGGCGCCATTGCCACTACCGCCAAACGGCAGCGGATCCGGCGTGCCTGCTGCCGATACCCCTGCGGGTGGTGCAGGTGGCCCCGACGCGTGTGCAGGCGACCGCGGTGGTGCAGAGGGTTGCCGAGACCGGTCGTCGCGCCCCGGCCAGCCGCCGGAACCGCGCCGGGGTGACGTCGGACGCGAAGCGGTGCGTGACTGCGCTCCGGCAGCCCCCAAGGGGCCACCAAGCCCGCCAAAGTCGCGGGGCGGTGGTGGCGAAGGACGCCGGGATGGACCACCCCCACCACCTCCACCACCTGGCCGGTCGCCCCCTATAGGCCGCTCCGGTGTGCGCGAGCGCGGCCGGTAGCGCTGTTGTGAATTAAGAGGCGGAGGCGGCGAGCGCCGGCCAAAGGAGCGGTTTCGTGGCCCGCCACGGTCTAAACTTCTCGACCGCCTTCTGTGGGCCGTCTTGTTAGAGGAGAGATCACTGACGGAAATAGGTTGAACAAAAAAAACTTCATACCGTATGTCGCGGGATGGTGGTCCATCCCGCCTCGGCGATCGGCCCCGGTCAAACGGCCGGTCCCGCTCGCCCCCGCGGCGCGGTGGCGACACATAGCGGGGCGACGCCCGCCGCGGCGGCGGACTGCGCCGTCCGGGCGAGGCTACATGTCCTGGATGCCGCACGGCCGGGCTCTTTGGGCGGCTGCGGCTGCGCTCGAGTGGCCGCCAACGCGTGCCGGGCGAGCGCGACCGTTCGCGCGTGCGGTAGCGATCTATGCTCCGCGACCGCGGCCGGCGCGGCGACCTCCCTGGCACGTAACTATCGCTGACAGGCGGAGGCGGTGACGGACGCCGGTCCCGGTCCCGGTCCCGATCACGGTCGCGATCGCGGTCTCGCTCGCGGTCCCAATCCCGCGCGCGATCGCGCTCCCGCGGTGGACTTCTGTCTCGTCGCGGCGACCGGTCCCGTGCGGTTGGTCGCCACGACTCGCCAGCGCCGTATCGTGTCACCTCGCCATCGTCGTATCTGCTTGTGGCCGAACCATGGGATGATTAGTGGTCGTGCTGCTGACGAATGAAAGAGGCAGTCATTTTTCAGTGGTGCGTTAAATAATGGAGAGAAAAAGAGGTCAAGAAACTATCTAAAGCAGGGCACGAAACCAGAGCAAAACACGGCAACTATGCTCGTGTAAGCCACGGGATTTCTTCGTCAGGCATAAAGACTTCTGTGCTTTGTCTCTCGTCTCAATGCTTGGTTTGTGTTCTGGTCACCATTTGTTGTAATGAAATGCAGAACCACCAGGAAAACAGTCTCGGCTCGGCTTCGATCGATGTACGCTCATGCTGGCATATGCCGGTCCAGTCTTTGTCGATTGTCACAACTGTCAGCAGCGACGGCTTCCAACATGGCCAACTGCCGTAAGCTGTATTCGGGCATGATGTCGTATAAGAACTCGAGTTTCTCTTGGGGTATGTCATTTTCGTAGGCCATCCTGGAAGGCCGCTCTGGAGCATGCGCTCTTGGAATCTCGTCGTCGTTTGTTGCACCAGCTGTTTCTGCCGAGCGTTGTGTGTCGTGTGAAGAAAAAACACTCCGCGTGGACGGCTGCTCGTCTTCACAGACGTCTTTCGCTTCGAGTGTCATCATTTGCATTGCCAACGTCAATTTTCGCATAGCTTCGTCGTGGTCGATGTCGCTGCAGGTCTGAACGAGGCGGAGCCGGGTTGGCCCAGGACGGGTCCAATCCCGCAGCCGCCGCCGCCGCTGCTGCTGCTGTTCTTTGGGGGGTCTCTCCCCTTTCATGTTGGTCCCCATCTGCATACAGAGGACGATGTGCTGCGCATAGCCGCTGGTCATCGCCAGCAACTGCATCAGGTCGGCGCGCAACTGGCATTCGCCGGGCGCGTGCTGGGGCGAGGCCTGGTACAGATCGAGGCCGGTAGTGAAGGCAAACTGCAGGTTTTGCATGCAGGCTGGCAGCGCTCGGACGGTCCGAAAGGAGCCCTGAAGCCCTGCGATGCAGCCAAGCCGCACCAGACGGACCGCGCGGGCTTTGTCGATGAGGCCGTCGTGGTACGCGTGCCGGGCCTGGGTGATGCGGTTGTCCTGCAAGTCCAGCATCGGCGGACACAAGCCCACCGACGACGTCTGCATGGTGCCCTCTTCGCCCTTCCAGTCCACGTGCCGGCTCCAGAGGCTCAGAATGCGGTCGCGCAAATCGACGACGGCTGCCGGCGGCCGTTCGTCCGGCGCCAACCTGCGGAGCACGTCGAAAAGTTCGTACACCTCGCTCACCGCATGCCCCGTCATGACAAAACTGCGTCTGGCACGCGGGAACGCAAGGTGTGGCACAACGGGGTTTCCCTGGCCGGGCAAAATGAAAAGAGAAAACGTCTGCGGAGCGTCGTCGGGGGGTCGCCCGTCGAGTAAGATCCGCATCACCGCGTGGATAGCGGCAAAACCGGTTGGGGACGGCATTTCGTCTTTCATGGCCAAAGCCATTGTTCGATCGTTGAAAATCGTAAACCGAGGGGGGGTACGTTGCGTGGACTGAGTTGCAATATGACGTTCTGCTGGAAGCGTCCACCGTCGGATGGGTTCTTGGATGCGTGTAATGTAGGATGTCTGGGCGGGCTCGATTTGCCAATAGACGAGAGAGAAGTGTTTTGCACGAAATATAACGCAGCAGGCGTTTGGCGGGATGACGAACAAAAGCATGAAACTTCGTTTCGAATCGGTTGCTAGTCGAGAAGGTCGGTCGTCGAGATCGAAGCATCGGACGAACGAGCACAAGCACAGCAGCAGCAGCGACGACAAACGGATCCATGCCCTTTTCCACCGACATGCAAATACAGCAAAGAAACAAAGAAACAAAGAAACAAAAAACATTGTGCGTTTGTGCAGTCAGTGACGTACCTGCGAGTCATGTTTCTGTCTCGATCCATTTTTTTAAAGTTCGCGTGCGCCGTTGGGCGCGGGTCTTCTTGCCGGTGCGCCTTCTATCCGGGTGTGGCGTTGGAAACGTGTGGACGTGTGAAAAATAGAAGAGAAAACGAACCTTGATCGTGTTGCAATCCGGGCGGGTTGCGATGGATGGTGACGATAGGAGAGTTGGTGATGATGGCGAAGGCGATGGAAAGAAAAAGTGAAGCCCAGTCGCGGTACCTTCAAACTGCACGCGATGGTTCTGCGAAAATATAAGTGGGTCGGCTGATTAGATAACACAGACGATAAGCAATGTGCATGCACCGTGGTTTTTACTGTACAATAGTCAGCTGCTATATAGCTTCAACGGCAACATGAGATACATTCATATACGGGGTAGACACTTGAACACCGTCGGGGACAAGAAGAAAAGGAGTTTGGAATATGTGCAAAACAGTCCTCCGGTGGTTCAGAACAACAGCTGGGTAATAAATAGCATACACATTCGAGGGTTCGATACAACGACACGCTCGACCCGTCCGCTACCGTAAAAAGGAAACAAAAAAGAAACCATGAAAAGCGAAAGTATAGAAATAAATAAAAACACATAAAGGGAAAGGCCGTTGCATAAATGGCAAGACGTTCAAGTAGGTGCACGGTGAATTAAAAGGTGTAGAGGGGAGGGAGGGAGGGAGGAACACCATCGTCATTAACGGAGACGACAAAGAAACGAAACACCCAATTTTTGCCTCCCGTGGCCTCTCCTGGCCTCTCCCCACCCGCTAGCTCTCCTCCTCGGTCGTGTTGCCCGGCGGGCTTTGTGGCAGCCGCTCCAGGATCCACTGGTGCGCGTCGTCGGCGTGCTGCCGGAGCATGCGGTTGAGGCCGGAGACGGGACTGCGCACGACGTCGCCGAAGCGCCGCTTGTTGATCTTGCGGATGAACTCGGCCGTCTGCCAGCAGGCGTGGTCGTGGCCGACGTAGACGCGCGAGTGCGACTTGTACCACTGCGTGAGGTCCGGGTCGGCGTCGCTCTTGACCGCCCGCAGGTTGCCGTTGACAAAGTTGACGATGCCCGTGATGCGGGCCTTGCAGTCGCGGTTGACGAGCAGCACCTTGACGCCCAGGTAGGCGTTACCGGCGCCGAGCAAAAAGATCTGCTGCGCCGACTCGGCGATCTGCAGGTAGTTGTCCCAGATGTAGCACACCAGCTCCTGCATCTGGGCCTGCATCACCTCTTCGCCGATGCGCGGGATGTGCGACTCGGTGTCCTAGGAAATCATTAGTACGAGAGCCGGGCTTTGTGCTTTCTGCTTTCTGCTTTCTGCTTTTAGCCCGTCCGTTGCACAAACACTTACTTCCGGCTGTGTGTTGTAGTGCGGGATGTTGATGTCAATCACGCCAAAACCTTGTTCTATGGCCCAGTCGATATATGGCACCACTCCGTCGCTCTGTTCGCTGTTAGGTTGATCACAAAGCAAGAACTTCAAGTGGGTTTTTCACAACGGTTCAAACAGACAACGTACCATCCACGAATTGTGAGCGTCGACGGAGTTGTCGAGTACGTCTGGTTGCGCGACGATCTCGGGTCTGAAGGACCAGCAAGTTAGTTTTCGTAGGTCGTAATAAAAACACGAAAAAAAAAAACGTACGGATCGTGGATAATAACCAGGATCTTCTTGGCCAGGTGCAGGCCGCGCGTGACTAGCACCTGGTCCTCGAACGTCTTGAAGATGGAGCTGCGCTGGATGAACAGCGGCACCATGCCGTGCGAGACCGACAGCACGTGGCGCTGAAACGCCCGCACCACGTCGTGCAGCCGGACGGCGCCCTGCGCCTGCAGGTCCGGCACGTCCACGACGCCGGGCCGCATGCACTCCCAGTAGGGCGCCTGGTGCGCCTGGACGCGCGCCAGCAGCCGCGCCGCGTCCTTGCGCAGCTTGGGGATCGCGATCTTGGGCGGCGGCTCGCCCATGAGCGTGCGCGCGACGGCCAGCGCCGACGCCGAGATCGCCTTCAGGTTGTAGCCGCCCTCGAGGCACACGGCCACCTTGCCGTCGGCGAGCGACATGAGCATGTGCGTCATGTGGGCGTAGCACGGCGGCGTGACGAAGCAGCCGCCGAGCTCGTCGCCCGACGCGGCGTCGAACCCGGCCGAGATGATGACGAGGTCCGGGTTGAACTCGCAGGCGACGGGCATGACGATCTTTTGGAAGGCGGCCATGTACTCGGCGTCGCCCATGCCCTGGTCGTCCCAGCCGATGTTGATGTTGCGGCCGAGGCCCGCGCCGGCGCCGCACTTGTCGATGTCACCGTCGGGGGTGGACGGGTTCGTCGGCGTGCCCGGGTAGAACTGGCCGCCGAGGTACACGTGCAGCGAAATGTACAGCACGTTGGGGTCGTCGTAGAACATGTTCTGGACGCCGTTGCCGTGGTGCACGTCCCAGTCCAGGACCAGCACCTTGCGGCACAGGTCCGGGTACTCCTTCTGGCACACGCGCGCGGCGATGGGCACGTTGTTGAAGAGGCAGAAGCCCATGGGCTGGTCGTACTCGGCGTGGTGGCCCGGCGGGCGGATGACGGCGAACGCATTCTTGACGTCGCCGCGCACGACGGCCTTGCACGTCTCGATGGCGCCGCCGGCCGACAGCAGCGACGCCTCAAATGTCATGGCGCCGACGTACAGCGAGTCGCGGCCCTCGTCCATGACCTTGCTGATGAGGCGCAGCTCGTACGTCGGCTTCTCCGACAGGCCCTTGACCCAGTAGTAGTGCCGCGGGTGGTGCGCCAGCAGGATCTCCTCCTTGGTCGCGTCGCGCGCTGCGATGCGCCACATGTACTTGGTCGGGCTCGTGTGGACGATCTTGACCAGCTCGGCGTCGGGCCCCGTGTAGACGAGGCCGGCCCGCTTGAACGCGGCCATGATCTCCGAGATGCGTGCCGGGTCTTCGGGGTGGTGCTGGCCAGGCCCGAAGTCGGCGTTGGCGTGCAGCTTCATGCGGTCGTCGTAGCAGCAGCCCGTGGGCAGCAGGCCCCGCCGTTTGAAATCCACGGGGTAGCCCAAGGAGTCGTCCTCGTTGTCGTCCTCATCCTCGTCCCCGCCGTTCCGGGAACTGTGGTCGATGTCGTTGTCGTCGTTGTCGTCGTGCTGCCTCCCGTCGAAGTCGCCGTCGCTGGGCGACGTGGTTCCGGTCTGGCCACTCAGCGACAGGCCGACGGACTGGCCGGCAAACCCGTTTGCTGCAGGCGCAGCGGCGCCATTTCCGACGACGGTGGGGGCCGCCTCCACGACGACCACGGACGGTGGTCCGTCCATCCCGTCCATCACGACATCCTTGTCTGCGTCCTCCATGCTGATGGCGCGCCCGAGAGGGAGGACGGCAAATCCCGCCCCCTCAACGAGTCGAAGTCTCGACAAGAGCAAGATACGGACGAGACGAGTCTTGAAAACAGAAATAACAACCTCCTATGAGATAAGAAGAAAGAAAAAACGGTGCGTAGCGGGAGCTCGGGCGTAGAGTGAAGCCGGTCACACGCCGCTTAAGCACGACTTGACGCGGGCTTTCTCTTCCAGACAAGGTGGCGCGCGTGTGCAGCCAGTCGTCATAGAAACAACCAATATAAAAGCTGCTTCTTTGCGCCGCTCTACAACAACAGTTAGCAAAGATTCACGCTCATAAGATGTGGATGGGCAACGCACGGCGCGAACAAGAACACGACGCGCTCGCAACAGCCTATGTGACAAAATCAAAAGTAGACGATGGAAATAGAACAAGTAGGTCAACATCATCGTTCATGACCTCCTAGTGGCTTTCTCGGACGGGCGGTGCATTATTGAAAAAAAGAATGACGATGAAAAGGAAACAAAAACTCGTTGTAACAAACAGACGCGACCTTCACTCGACGGGGACATGTCCTCAAAACAGAAGAACAACACGAACAAATACCACCAAAAAAAAACCTACCTGTAGATGTTTGTCTCTCGTTGAATGAGGAAAAATCATAAACAGAGAAACAAAACAACTCCTGACACGACTGACACGAGAGGGCCTCTTCGTCGGTTTTCACGTTCTTAACGGCAACATCGCTACTGATGCGCTGTGAGATCGCGAGCCGAAACAGAAAAAGTATGCTTAAAAAAGATTCCCCGTCTAGTGAATAGGCCTTATTTTAAAGCTGTAATCTGTAATGTTCGTGTGGTCGATGGTGGGTGTTTGGGATGCGAGTCGTCCAGCAGATGCGTTTTATCTCTTTTTTCTTTTTTAGAATTGAAACGGCGTTGCTGGTGGCCCGTTTTGGGGGAAACAGGTATTAGGTGCCTGTGGCTGTCCTGATTGGCGGGGGGGAGGGCCGCTTACTAGGATGGTTTTTCCCTTTTCGCGTGGCGATCTCTTTTATATGGGCTAATTGAAAAAGGCTGGGCAACAAGCACAGGGCCTGTTCCACGCAAACAACGTTTGTGTGGTGGCACGATTTCTGGAGGATTTCCTATCGGCAATGAAAACGACTTTGTATAATTGATTTGAATATAGGATAGATCTATAAAATGAAGGGGGCCAAATGACGATGCCTCTTGTAGGACGCGATGCTATTTATGGCCCAAGAAATCTGAAAAAAGAGTTGCCACGCTCTATCCTTTGGACAACAGAAGCAAGATATTGCTGTCAGAAAGAAAAAAAGAAACGAGAAGAAAGAAAAAGAGGAACAGACACCACTTGACCCGGCTCGGCTCTCACGGGTTCAGCAACCCCGTGGGGATCTCCATCCGGTAGCCGATGTGGTCCTCCTGTGGCCGCCAGTCCAGGTTGTGGCCCGTCATCTCCCCGATCCGCGCATAGCCCTCCTCCGTCTCCGGGTCGTCCCAGTCCAGGATGCCGCCCCGGCACGCGCCCGAGATGCGCGTGAACACGGGCAGGCACAGGCCGTTGCTGCACTGCTGCGCCACGGACGGGAACGCCACCTGCATCCGCCGCCAGCGCTCCATGCCCACGCACGACAGCACCGCCGTGAGGCTCTCCGTGTCGTACTCAAAGTGCGGATGGCGCTGCCGCACGTCCTGGATGAGGCGCATCTTGGTGTACTTGTGCGCGTTCTCGACGTAGTGCAGCAGCTCGTCCGGCGCCAGCTTGCTCATCGTCTTCACGACGATGCGGTTCTCGCGCTGCTCGCCCCATCCGATGCGCGCCGCGTCCTTTTCGGACAGTTCGTAGTCCTATACCAACGATGAGCCGTTTGATCACGAAAGATGAAAAAAAAACAAAAACAAAACAGGAATAAAATCGCATCGCTGTTCACGTACCGCGCCAATGCGCACATTGTCAATGGACGGGCACATGGTCAGCTCGATGATGTCCTCGACCGTGCGCCACAGATCCTTCAGCTCGCCCAGCTCGCTGTTGGACAGCGTGCGCAGCTGGTTGATGCGGACGTCCCGCCCCCACGGGCTGAACAAGCTCGGCCGCGGGAGGTCGCCGTGGAAGTAGTACGCGTAGCGCATCCAGTGGTACAGCGCCCGCCGCAGCCGGGCGTTCTCGCGCGGCGTCAGGCTGCGCGTCATCAGCGGCGAGGCGTTGAACCGGTGCTGCGGGAAAATGCGCTCCCAGCCCCGGACCACGCGGCACACGGCGACGACGCGGTCGATGTCGGCGTCTTCCACCCGCGCTTCCGCGCACACGATCCGCATGGCCGCCGTGTTGCCGGGACAGTGCGCGGGGATCGTGCCGCCGGGACAAAGCACGACGTTCCGGCGGCGGATGCGCTTGTCCAGCCACGTGCCCCAGGGCACGCCCAGGTCCGCCGGCGCGGCCTTGACCACCTGCAGCAAGCCGTTCAGGGGGCTGAACTCGCGCGCGGCGATGCTCAGCACGATGGACGCGCGGTTCGTCGCAAAAATGTTCGCGAAGCGCTTGTCGGCGGCCGCCAAGCAAAACGCGGACCGCATGTCCAAGTGCCGGAACACTTCCACGAGCACCTCGACCGGCGTACGGTCCAAGACGGCTGACACCGCCGACGGGGCCGTTCTCGTCGCCGCCTGGCCGCTCGATCTTGGCCGGCAGCCGGCCACGGCCACGGCGGCGGCGGCGGCAGCGGCGGCAGCGGCGGACGGATGCAGTCCAAGACTGGCGACGTCCGACGGCTTGTCAAACGCGCCCTCCGGTTGGCCGACCGTCTGCCGCGTTGGCGACATGCAAGCGGCGAGTGACATGATGCAACCGGCCCGCTTTCGTATAGCAATAAAGATCGAAAAAGAAGAAAAACAAGCCGAAGGATATATATGTATATATATATATATATAAGTTTTGTATGGCGAAATTCCTTGTACAACCGGGCTGTACACTCAGGTCACACAGAAGAGGAAGAAAGAGATAAACAAAAATTTTGGAAAAAAAAGAAACAAAAGAGATGTGAATATCAACGAGGCAGTCGTTGCAGAAGCTGACTTTGATTTCCACAGCCCTCCGGTATGGATATCAGAGACGATGTTGGCGGAAGGTAGTTGGAAGGATCGGTGTGGTGTAGGGTATGGTTGAGCTGTTGTTTGATGGTTGTATGTTGACCTTTACACAGGTATAGTTGGTCGGAGGAAGAGGTAGGATTGCTGAAGAAAAGAAAAGAGAGAAAACCCAAACGGTTGCGTCGACGTCCTCGATGCCGTTGATCGAGGTCGCTCGGCCGGCCCCGTTTTTCTGCGCTCGTAGACCTCACAGTCTGCGCACCCCGCCGTTGGGGCTATCCAAAAAGCAAGCAGTGCTGTCGTTGTTGTTGTTGTTGTTATTGTGATTGTTTGTATCGGCGGTGAAGGCGTTGCTGGCCGTTTTGACGCGGATCGACCAAACCGTTCTTGTCGACACCATCGCGGCCGTCTTGCGCGGAAGCAGGGCAGCCATATTCGAGCAAAAGAAGAAAGGAAGATGAACGAAAGCAGAACCTAACGTTGGTAAAGACCGAAGATAGACAAGAACTGCAATAGCGATACGATGTTGGCTGGGGAGAAAGAAACGATCGACGATGACGAGCGGACGAAGAAAGAGGAAGAGGGAAGAAAAGGCCGGGAAAAGGGGACACACGAGCTGCCTGCAGTAATACGTGTCGGAGCTTGTGTACCAAAAGACGAAACAAGCTCGTCTGCGGGTAAAAAGTGGGGGCCCGAAGCCAGGTGGTCGTCGAATGACTAAGCATTTTTTTACCTTTTCATAAGAAGACTTTTCTATGTAAGACTATATATTAATACCCAATTCAGGTAAATAAACGGCGGGAGAAGGTTTGACAGCCAAATTGTCTTAAAATCAATGCTTTACAAAGCGTAATTCAAGTTTGAAATGCAAGTCCCTCAGAACGCCGACAGGGGAATCGTAAAGATGATACATACATACACGGACGACATAAAGAGCAAAAAAAGGAAACGAGAAAAGACCCCAAACCCTGCTTCCCGAGTTTTCCAACAAGTTCCCCATGTCTGCTTTCCTTTCTCTGTCCTATGTCTCTTCCACGCTCTTCTTTTGCTTCACGCGAACAGCGCCTTCGTGTCGAGTGCGTCCCGGGCGAGCCCCGCCTTGGAGCCGTCGGTCCGCAGGCCCAGGTTGTCCTTCTTGGCCAGCAGCTCGCGCTGCTGCTCCACGCGCTCGTTGTGGCGCGTGGCCTTGTTGCGGCGCAGGTCGGACCGCACCTGGTTGGGCGACACGAACTGCCTGTTCTCGTAGATGATGGGCCCGCCAAACGAACCCTCCTGGACGACAATGGGCGTGAGCACGAAGCGCGGGCCGATCTCGACGAGGCTGATGTCCGTGTCCTTGCTGGGTCTGCCTTCTTTGGCGGCCTTTGCCTTTTTTTTGTTTTTCTTGTTGTTGTTGTCGTCGCCGTCGTCATCGTTGTCGACGTCGTCGTCGTCGTCGTTCTTCACGGCGACCTCTGCATCCTCGGCGTCCCCGTCCGCGGCACCCCGCCCGGCCTCCACCTCGTTGATCTGGTAGTTGCGCACCCACACCTTGCCGTCGGCGATGGTGAAGCCCATGACGTGGTCGACAAACGGCTTGGACCGCCGCGCGCCCTGCGGCACGCCAAAGACGTGCACAAACAGTTCCTTGAGCAGCTGCAGGTGCGGCTCCTGATCAAAGGCGGCGTCGAACGAGAGGACGGGCCGCGAGCCCTTGAGGCAGTTGCCGGTGAAGTGGAGTTCCTCCATCGTGTGCACTAGAGAGGTGAGTCAACGGAAAGACGGAAGAGGGTGGGAAAAAAGAAGGGTGTAGGTAGGGGCTCCGGAAAGAAAACGGCCGAACGCACTGTTTTGCACGTGCATCTTCACGGTCGGCCCGTTGGGCACCTTGCTGATCCACATGTACAGGTCTTTGCCCTTGCGCGCCTCGAAGAACAACACGTTGTTGCAGTTGTACAGCTCGGCCAGCTCGTTCAGTTGAAACAGCTTCGTCTTGGAGTCGAACTTGGCGTCCTTGCGGCTGTGCGGCATCAACGCCGCCAAGTCGTTCAACAAGTGCCGGTGCCTAAAAATGTTTGTCAGACCCACGGTGTTTCTTTCTGCTGTCTTCCTCTTCTTCCCTGTCTGGGTAGAACCAACCTGTGCGTGACGCCGCGCGACGACAGAATCAGCACGCGCTGCCGCGCCTTCTTCCGTGCCTGGCTCTGTTCGTCGCTCCGTTGTTCGCCATTGGCTTTGGCGATCGACTTGTAAACAGCCGCCATAGTGTAGACTCGAAAAATCCAAATAAGAGTTTGTACTTTTCGTCAGTTTGGATAGAAGCAGAACAAAAAAAAAAGCCCATATATGCTCATCCCCACTTTATCGTTGCTTTTTTACTTTTTTTCTATCGGTATTTTTTTAGCGGCAGTATAAAAAGAAGGATAAACGGAAGGCGGTGAACACTGATAAGACCCCATGTGACAGGGTGCACCGACAACTCCTTAATCGCATATTGAGCATGTCAATCGCCTGCTGACAGTTGGCGGATTGAACAGAGCTGCAACACGGGGGCACATTTAAAGCTGGATTGGAGATATTGTGAAGTGTTGTTGCATTATAAACATGTCCGTCCATCGTCAATTACCAGTCAAACTCTTCTTTTTCGGAAACACAAAAACAAAAAACAAAAACCATGTAAAACGAAAATTGACCATCCTGACGAAAACTCGAAAAAAACTCAAAGACGAGAAGGTCGCAGAAAAAAAGGGTAAAGCGCGTGAAATCGGACAAAGGAAAAGAAAAGAGCACCACCAAAGACGTCCTCGTCACAACACATGATGTGCCATGACCACATGCCGTACTCAAGTGTTGCTCGCTTTTCCCTTCATTTGTGCGGCGAGCGGGCAGCAACCACATGCACATTCGTCTCCGGCCAAAAAGTACACGTCAAAAAACAAATAGTACACAGTACGCCACGGATCGAGTCCCAGTTTCCCTGTGCCCAATGCCCACCTCCTGCTTATCCCAACGATGGCCCTCTTTCGTTTCGTCGTGGTCGTATCGTTCAGCGGGCTGCCACGCACCAAAGCAAGAAAGAAAAATCACAGAGCCAGAGCGCAGCTCAGCAGCACTTGCCGCCCTTCCCTGCGGAGTCGTCGGCAGGCTTGCTCAGGGAGATGTTGGTGCCTGCGCCAATCGTAGCCTGGGCGCCGTCGCCGCTGTCCAGGGCTTTGCTCGACACGATGCGGTAGATTTCTGTAGAGAGAAGAAACAAGAAAAAAAAAACGGATGAGCAACTCTCAAGCTGTATGCGGGTGGGGGGGAAAGAAGGCCGAAGCGACGGCAAATGGTCTCCCTTACCGGTCAAAATGTTTTGGAAGGCCAACTCAACGTTGCTAGCATCGAGGGCGGACGTCTCAATAAAGGAGAGATGGTTTTCGCCTATGGCAACACGGGCAGAACACAGATTAGCAACGAAATCGGTTTGTAGATAGCGAAGCGGTGGGCGGCCGGGGAATCAAAGACGATCTCGTCGGCCCCCATAAAAAACCCCCCGGGCAGAAACAACAACGCACTTGCAAAGGCCTTGGCCTCCTCTGTGGGCACGGCGCGCAGATGCCGCAAATCGCTCTTGTTGCCCACCAGCATGATCACAATGTTCGCGTCGGCATGGTCGCGCAGCTCCTTGAGCCACCGCGTGACGTTCTCGTAGGTCTGGTGCTTGCTGATGTCGTAGACGAGGAGCGCACCGACGGCGCCGCGGTAGTACGCCGAGGTGATGGCGCGGTACCGTTCTTGGCCGGCCGTGTCCCAGATCTGCGCCTTGATGGTCTTGGAATCGACCTGGATGGACCGCGTGGCGAACTCGACGCCGATGGTCGACTTGGAATCGAGGTTGAATTCGTTGCGCGTGAACCGGCTCAACAGGTTGGACTTGCCGACGCCGGAGTCTCCGATCAGGACGACTGTCAAAGGAGGGGAAGGGGGAGGAAGCGTAAAAGTCAGTATCGTATGAGCACACAAAGAACGGTGGCTGTGTCCCCTCCGGCAGCAGCGGCAGCAGCAACAGCAGGGCAGTGAAGAGTCCGGTGGCCTGCAAGCCAGCAAATCCAAGCCTCCCACAGCGTCGGTCCACGTTTCCCAATCAACCCGCTCAACCGTGCCACGAACATGGGGAGAAACATCTCGTCGTCGCAGGGAAGCGGGGGGAAGGTCGGCTCACCTTTGAAAAGAAACTGAAGAGCAACCTAGTGTCAGCACAATGTCCTTACCAGAGAAAGATAGAGAAAGAGAAGAAGCCGGACGAAAAGGGGATCGCCGAGTGGGCGACAGCGCGCATCACCGGGATAGAAGGGGCGGTGGAGCGTGAGAGAGAGACATCTCGAAAGAATTCGCCAAAAGGGAAGGGAGAAGAAACTCACATCGTACTCGTCGTTGGCCATGGTCGGTTGCTAGGGACGGAAAGCAAAAAATGGTAAATGCGTCAATGACAGATAGACCACGGGGAAAGGAAATCGCAAAAAACGTTCGTCGTTGTGCAGGAGAGCGGCGGTTGATGCGAGAATGCGAAAATGGCGGGTTGCGTGTGTGGGAACGAGGTTCGGCTTTATTTTGAAGGAAGAGGGAAAGAAGGACAGCACAAAGGGGGGAACCTAGAGACAAGCAGGCAGGCAGGAAACGAAACGGTGGAACGGTCAGTGCCAGGGAAAGCCGTGCGACGGGGGGCTGACAGGCCTTTCAGTAGGCACCAGGATTGGCTTTAGGGCCTCTCGCGGGGCGGAGGCAGTATTCTAGACGTCTCTCTAGGCCGCTAATCAGGCCTCCCCCACCATTCAGTTGGGGCGTCTTTTCGTGGTAAGGTGGGGCAAAGAGCAGGGGAAATAGGGGCTTGCATATGCACTCGTATATACATATCTAGAGAAAACATGCATATAAGCGGGATTCGATCAAACTGTCTGTAAGGATCGACTGGAGCTTTCCTCTTTGCGCCCTCGCGCCCAATCCATTTCTGGCCGTCTCTTTCACTCCGTTTCATCCTGTTCGTTTCATCAAACCGATCCCGACCGCATCCTTACCGGCTGTCTTGACGGCTCGTGGCCGTTGTCTTGCGGGCTAGTGCACCTAGACGCTTTCTATTCTGGCCAGTCGCTAATCTCTGCAGGGCTATTGGCGGCCGGCTTTGCAATACAAATGCCACGCTCTCTTATACTGCCGTAGAAAGTGCATGTTGTTGCGGTGAAACCATCGCAGACCGTGTGCTCGTTTTTCCTTCTTCCAAAATTTATATGCCTGAAAATGCGAGCACGTGAATTTTGTTGTTGTGGCTATGAGATCCCGTCGTTCTTTCCTGACAAAATGTCAATTTCAGCCGTTCATGAAAAACGAGCGCTTCAAGACAGTATAAAGACTGTCTCGCATACTGTGCTTTATTGGCTGCAATATGTAGCAACCCTTGTTTGTAAATAGGAAGGAGCCAGTAACCGGGGCGCCTCACCTGCCTATCCGTTTGATCTCATTTAAATTTTTTATATTTCCCGTCTAAATGCCATCTACGGTTTCTGCATCCATCAGTAAGAGTGAGAGATACTTACGGTCTTTGATTTATCTTTCATCTTCGCCACTTGCCCCTATGCGGACATCGTGTTGGCAGCAGGCTCAGTCTTTCTTTGTGAGCTCCCCCTCTCCCCCCTGACACCAACAAACGGACATGTGCCAAGTTATTCGTCCTTGATGAGAACACAACAAGACAAAGACAAGGACAAGGACGGAGATGGCGGGAACAATAGGCGCAGCCGCCAGCGTCATTGGCGGCGGCGGTCCTTTTGATCCTACGCCGGCCAGGACCGCTGCGGATGCGCCTGATGAGGACGACATCTCCGTCACGTCGACGTTCTACGCGTCCGAAGACTCAGAGACGGAGTACGGAGTCGAAGACGTGCTGGCTCAGAAGACTGAAGGGAATGGAGCTGTGTATTACTTTGTTAAGTGGGACGGCTACCCGCTCGAAAAGTGCACCTGGGAGCCCGAAGACAACATGGGCTCACAGCTGCTCGACGATCTGTGGGTCAAGAAGCGGACGCGGTTGGACTACGTACCCTTCGATTTTGACGTTTGGAAAAAGGCGTGCGAGGACAAAGCCCGGCGACATGCCAGCCGCAACGCGAAGCGCAAGCGGCTGGGCTTGCCGTTGACCGAACCGTTTGGTAGCGAGGACGGAGAGGCGGCGGCGGCGGCGGCCGGGGCAGCGATGGCAACGGCGGCAGCGTCTGTAGACGAGGAGCCCACAACAGCATCCGGTGTGTCCAGCACACGACTCAGCAGCGGGGTGGCGGCTCCGACGAACAAGGCCAGCGCCAGCGCCAACGGACTCCTTCCACGCATCGGTAACTTGGACGATGACGACGTTGCAGTGATAGAATCTCTGTCAACGCCGCCCAAGACCAAGCCCAAGGTCGTGAAAAAAAAGCCGGGCGGAGCCGTCGCAGCACCCCTGGATCGGAGAAGTGTGTCCGGCGCGAGCACGCCCAAGACGCTGTCGTCGAGCAAACAAAAAGGTGCCAGCGGGACCAGTGCATCGAAACCTGCCAGCCAAGGCACCGCCGGCGTCGCCGGTCTTCCGGGCAAGGTAAAGCTGGCAGAGAAGGTTGGCGCACGCGGGGCGTCCTCCACGTCTCGCAGTCCGTCTATAGGAAGCACGGACGATAATGGGGAACCGCTGCGCCGGCCGGCTACGCAGCTCAAGCCCGCCGCTGTGGTGCCCAGCAACCAGGCTACCGCGTTGCGGAACAAAACGGGACCATCGACGACGACGACGACGACCGCGGCAGCGGCGACGGCTGGCGGTGGTTCTGTAAGGTCGTTCTCGGCCCGGAAGACGGGAGCGAGCTCACAGAAAGGCTTACAGAAAGGCGGCGGCGGCAACGCTTTTGTCGCGGGCGAAAAGATCCGCACCGGAAATACGCTCGATGCTGCCATGTCGGACCCAACAAGACAAAAGCAATTCTTTAGCGGCCACCGCATGCGTCGCCTGGCCCTACTACGCGACCGGGAAAAGCCCGAGCAGGCCATTGATCCGGCCAAACTGTCCGCCAAGCTGTTTCCCATCTCGCAAGGCCCGTCGACCACGCTGCCGACCCCAGCCGGAACACTAGGTCCTTCTGTGATCACACAGACCCAGCAGCAAACGAATACCACACCATATAGTCGACCAGCTGCGTCGCCCGCAGTGCCTGCCATACCCAGCGCATTAGCGGGTTCGTCAACCACTGGCACACCAGCACCTACTCAGAAACCCAAAAGGAAAAAGGTTGTTCGTTTTGTTGTTCACGACAACAACGACGAGGGCGACAGCGGCGCCGATGGCGGAGCACTGTTTGTCGAGCCAAACGCGCCAGCACCTGCCGTGATGGGTCGAAGCGGGAACCCGGCGGGCTACCGAATGAAATCACCGCCGCCGCCGCTGGTCACGCAATCAGTTGCGAAAGGCCTGCTCTTGGGAACGCAAAACGAGCCGATGCACGTTTGTTTCGACGGCGTCCCGCAAGAGCACCCGCAGACCGCCATTTTAGACGCGTTCCTGGCCGAGGACGCGTTTCGGTTTAGCTACACGTGCTTGGCTGAGACTCTTGTGCAGCAGTTCACCGGCATTCGCCGAGAAACGTTGTTCTCCGGAAGCATCGTGCCGGCTGCAGCGGAAGACGGTGTAAGCCGTGTGGCTGCGTCGCTTGAAACAGCCGCTGCGAAACTCCGGATGACGGCGTCCGTGCTTGTCTTGATGCGGCCTGAGTATGGCATCCTCGTATATTTTACGCAAGGCGACGATGGCATGGGAGAGCAGTTGGGCTTTCCACCCTACGAAGGGGCGAGCACCAGCGCGAGTGCACCCGTCCTCCGCTACTTTGTGTTCAGCACGTATTTCGACTGCGGGCCCTTTCTCCGGTCCCCGGACGGCGTGGTCGCGCCGGACCTCGACGTACCGGACGGCACGTCAGAACGCGAACACTTGATGCGGGTGTTTTTCCAGCTCGACCGCACAACCTGCTTCCAGCTGTTTCCTGCACCGTCGCGAGAACCAAGCGCGAAGCGGAATCTTTTTCTTGCGTTCCCGCCGTCGGCTACCGCGTCCATGCAGCAGATAGTGTTGTGGTTTCAAACGGTAGACCCAAACTGCCAGGTATACTACAGCGCCATGGCCGGGGCGTGGCTCGCGTTCCAGAACCAGATCGTGACCGGCTCCGAGGCTGGTGCGGTTGTGATTCACGAGCTGTTGACGCCTGCCGTTCGGTGTTTTCCGGGCCTCGGCCGTCTTTTGCTCACCAACAAAAGCGACTGCACGTTCTGGTCCATGTCCCAGTCCATCCTCTCCCCACCCGACTTTCCATCCGACGTGCCTTGCTACGACGATGCGGAGGCCGTGCTCAAGCTTTCAGCCTTGCCAGGGCAAACTCGCTGGACGCCTCTGTTTCCCGACGGCTTGGCCTTCCTGCTGACGCCGAGCTTTCTCATCACAGAACCGCAGCGCACCTACGACCTCCTCGCGTGGTTTCGCAAAATCCGCCTGTCTTCCAGTGGTACGCGGTTGGCGCTGGTCGCCGCCTGGAACCTGGGTGACTACTTAAGAGGGATTCTCGAAGAGAAACTGCAGTATCGAGCAGACACGAAGGCGGACCCAAGACTGACGACGAAAATCGAACGTAAACGGGTGGCCGGCCAAAAGGGTGCGCGCCAAGGACAATGCGAGCTGCGGTACAAGATTTGGCTTCTTTTCAACGACCTCTGTGACGGTTCCGGAAACGGCCCGATTTCCCCCTCGCCGTACGAAAACGGAAGCCCCAACTCCATCGTTTTCGTCGACGAGGCGGTGGATGCCAACGACGAGCAGAGTCTGGTCAATTGGTTTGGGTTGTGGTCGACGATGCACATGGACCAATTCCGGTCCTTTTACGTGGTGGGCTCCGGTAGTACATCGACACGCGGCAGCTCGGAAAAGTCCAATCGTTGGATCGCCGTGCCCAACTTCTCGCCCGATACGTTCGCCGACCCCGACTTTGCGAGCGAAAAAATGTTTGGAGCAGTTGCAACGGTGGGCGAGGCCGAAGTACAACGCGCCGCGGACGGTGCGCTCACAGCTAGCGCGGTAGTGGGAGCTGCTCCGGCATCGTCGTCGGCAACCAGAAGCCAGAGGTATCCCGACGACTCTGTGCCTGCCTTCACGGCACAGTTGATGTCGTACAACACTAATGTGGAATTTTGGAGAGTCTACGGCCACGCGGTTGCATGGAAGGACGCCGACGAAGCATTCCGGTTCGGGTCCTTGGACGCGCGCAACCATACGATCAAGGACTGGTTCGCGTTCACGTGGCCCTTTACCATCAACAGAATCAATTATCGCTCGTACATTGGCTTTTTCTATACGGTCGACGATGCCTGCGACAGCGTCGATACCCGACGGGGGCCCAAGCTGCCCAGACACCCGTGGGTGGTGATCTACCGGCCGGTGCATCCGCACCAGCGGCCGTTCAAGAAGACCGAGTTGATTTTCTGGGACCCCCGGGTCAAGGACAAGTACAGCGGCCAAAACCTTGTGCGCGAACGGGATCTGACCGCCTCGCAGCAGGCCGTCGTCGAGTACGTCCGCCAACACGGAGAGAAGGAAAAGAAGCTCGGCTTGCAGCGCGCGTGGATAAGCGGCGAGCCGTTTCGACGCGGGTACGGCGGGTCGCGACGACGGGGGTCCACAGCGCCGTCGACGACGGGCAACGAGCTCGATCTGACCATGGAGTATCTAGACGTGCTGACGGCAGACTTGAAAACCGTACTTCCGCCCACAGAATACCACCTTGATGCTAGGGGATTCAGGGAAGTTCTGTTAGTGGGTGACGCGCGGGAGAACGACGTACGGCGTGATCGAGCCTCTGTAGGTAGTGGCGGCGGCGGCGGCGGCGGCGGGTCGCCCATGGACGTGGACAGGGGCGTCAAGCAGCAGCAGAACGGCGGTGCCAGTACGCGGTCCGGCACCAACAGTATCGCCGACGACACAGAGGCGGGCGACCGACGAATGAGACGGGACGACGACGCCGACGGCAAACACGATTACGGCGAGGGCTATAATGACGACGACGGCGGCGACGACGGCGATGAGGAGGCACGCATCGAACGCAGCGCGGCGGTCCGCGTCGTCTTCCACCCGCCGTGCGGCTACCAGCCGGTGCACAAGGCATCCAAGTGCCGCAACCTGCTGTTTGACCGGGTGCGGGCGGTCCGGGGGCACGGCGCCCAACGTGTGGCCGAGACCATGGCGATTGACTACCCGCCGACGGTCGAGTGGTACCGGGCGCAGCAGGAGGAAGGGCGGGCCTACGAACACGTGCACGTCGACAACTGGGAAGCGTTTTTCCTGCGCTTCAAGGTCGGGCCGGCGGAGAGTGTGTAGTGTGTTGTGGCGCGCGCGTGTGTGTGCTTTCATTAGCGAGAAGAGATTTCGCCTCCTTTGCATTTGTTTTTGTGTTTTCTTTGGAAGCGGTTGTTATTCCAACGACCCCTGATAGTTTTATAGAGTAATCACGACTGGTTTTGGGAGAGCACATCCATTGGATGCTATTGCATGTAAACAAAAACGAGAATTTTAAGGGTAAATACAATATAACGCTCCTTTGTTAGCTGATATGATAAGAGTCTACACGCGTCGTATATAGTCCACCAATCTCTGCAGGTTTGTTGTCCATTCATGTAACGCCCCTTTTAAATGTTTCCTTTTTATAATACATCAATGTCCCCCCTAGTCGCCCGCAGCCCTCACCGTGCCGTGGGAAACGTCCGCGTCGTCAGCAGCGCGCCCTTGACCCGCCGGATGTTTTCTTTGGCTTTGCGGATCTCGTCGTCCGGCTCGTTGCGTGTCGTCGTCACGTATCCCGGATACTTGCTGTTGCTGCTCCCGCCACTCGCGTAGTTGTTGTTGTTGCTGTACGTCGAGCCATAGAGGTTGCTGCCGCTGCCGCCGTACGCATACGCCGGCGGCCGCGCCAGCACGTCCACGTCGGCCCGCACCGCGTCCACCGCCGCCTGCACGCCCGCCCACCCGGCGCCCGGTCCCGTCGCCCAACTGTCCCGCACGCTGCGCACGCAGTTGACCAGCGCAGCCAGCCGCTTGGCCTGGCGGTCGCTCGCGGTGTCGCCGGGCGTGTTGTTGTCCATGGAGGACGACGAATCCATAGAAATCTGGGGCGCCGCCGCCGCCACAACGGGGCTCGGCGGCCGCGACGTCTGCACGCCGACGTCGCGGTGGAACACCTCGGTGGGATCGTCGTAGGAGTCGGTCGTCGTGGAGGCGATTTCGACGTCGTCGTTGTTGGCAGCGGCACGGGACGAAGGTTTGGTGGCGGAGGTGGCGGCGGTGGCTCCCGGCGGGATGGCCGGCACGACCGATACGACCTCTTCCAAGCGGGTGACCAGACGCGCGAGGGGCGCGCTGGCGGCGGCGTGCAGCTCGACGCGGGCGCCGGTGAGGGCGTCGACCATGGGCGCGAGGACGAAGCGGGCGGCGCCGTAGAGCAGAGACGCGGCGGCGGCGGTGCCGTAGACGGTGCCGAGGACGGCGTTGGGGGTAACGAGGGGCGGGGGGCGGGGCGGGCGGGCGAGGAACTCAGGGTAGGTGACAATGGGCGGAATGCTGGGGGTGGAAGAGGAGGAGGAGGTGGAGGATTCGGGTGTGGCTGGTGTGGTCGGCGCGGCATGGGTAGCCGCGTGGGTGGGCTGTTGGCAGTCCTTATCCGACGCCTGGTTCGTCTCCTTCTCCTCCGTCTCCTCGTCCTCCTCCGCCAACAACTGGTCCACCTGCTCCGGCGACAGGCCCTTGCCGGCAAGGAAGGCGGCCTTGCGCGGCCGGCTCGCGCGCCGGACGGTGTCGTCGCGTAAGAAGTCACGGGCTTGTTCGAGGGTCGGGGGCGGCGTGGGCGGGTGGTCTTTGTTTTCGTGTGTGCTGGTTGTTGATGCCGCTGGTGTTGAGGAGGAGGAGGAGGAGGAGGAGGAGGATGCTGCTACGGAGGCCGGCGTTCCTAGCGATGCTTCTTCGGGCGCGGCGTTGTCGTCGCCGTCAGCCCGCAAGAGTGTCTGCTGCTCTTTGCGGTCGGAATCGGCCATGTTGTGTGGTGGGACAGAAATGGGCAGTTGGATGTTGACGCAACGGAAGACAAGAAAGAAGAAATAACGTTCGTCGCCGGTCGGCGCAATTGCGTGCACTTGATTGTCTCCAGCCTCGGCTTGCGGTGGTTGCTGTCTGAAATGTGGGGCGGCCTTGCAGAAAGCTTGCTTGTTCTTTGGCCGGAACAACCAAAACGCTTAGTTGCATACTCTGGATAGTTACATGCACGCTCTTTTGGTCGTTACACCGGACGGTCTGGGCCACGCATTTTCTGTCCTGCATCCCTGGAGAGAGAGAGACCAAACGGCGAAACTATTGCGCCACGAACAAGGACGTGACGCCCAGAGACCAAACCCGCGCCATACACGAGGACGATTCTTATTTCAGAGAGGTCGGTCTTGAGAACCGAGCACCAGCTCTTCAGTTCACCATCCAAACGCGCCTCGGCCGGCCAGAGCAGAACGCAGCCTTGGACCAGACGAAAGAAACAGCACCGAGGATCTCATTTCGGCCTCTCGTTTGCTACTCAGGGAAGGTACCGTCGTCTTGCGTGCTTTTCTGTTGCACTGCCTGTGCTCTCTCTCTCTCTTCTGACGAGCCGTATCCTCCTCCAGCAAGCCAGGACGCAAAACCAGCGGAAGGGCTAGCGAGCGATTCCCCTCGAAGGAGACGTTGTTTTGACGAAAAGAAGTCTTACAAAATGTGAGTATGCATGTTTCTTGTGACTGCGAATTTGTTCATCCATTTGGTCGTGTTGGTCGTGTAAAGTTGCACGGCTGGCTCCAAATCCCGCCGCCCTCGAAATGCTCTTTTTTGATATTGCCTTATCCGGTCTTTCCCTTGTCGTCGTCTATTTTCGGCGGGTTTGGTATCGGTCGTGGTGTGGAAGCGGCCAGTGGTTTAGCCTATGGCCATGCAGAGAACCAGAGAAGGCAAGAACGAACGAGCGACCGACCAAGAAAGAAGGAGGTGGCACACACACACACACACACAGCGGCCAAGCGCGCCTTCCATATATTTGCGTACACAAAATTACCGATATCGACGTGTGTGCCACTCGGGCCCATTCCGAAGAGCCATGGACGCCAAATCACGTCTCGCTGTCATTTTATTGTCGTTTTATTTCTGGTTCTTTCTTTCTTCATCTACGTTGTTGCCCCACCCCTCCTCCTTCACCATTGACACCTCGTTTCTTGTTTCTTGTTCCTTCTGGTGGCTGTTTCGTCCTGTCAAATCCCCCTTGTCTTATTTCTGTCTTATTTCTGTCGCCACATTTTTTTTCTTTTTTTTTTCCTGCCTACTGCCGTCTTACATGCAGATTGTTGCCCACCAATGGGTCCACGGAACGTGACAAGGACACGAAACCGGGACCAGCGCGGTTCCAGGCAGCTTTGAAAAACAGACAGACGGCGCAGGCTTGCGTCGAGAGCGGTCAGCTCGCTTGGCGGGCGCGCGGTAGTCAGCCGTCCTAAGCTAGCTTGCTTGCCTTCTACGAGCTCTGATATCCTTGTTCTTTTTTCTTTTTTTTTTCTTTTTTTTCCCTCTACTTTTTAAACGACACACTACCTCTACATCCAATCGACACACAACATGCCTCCTCGGCCGCGCCGATCGGCCGCCCAGCGGGCGTCCATGGCCATCACTGACATGGCCGACAGAGACACGCGGGAGACAAGCATGTCGTCGCGCGTCGCACGGCGGGGTGGAGGCGGGGCTGGTGGCGGCCGCAGCACGGGCCGGGCGCCCTCGGCCGACTCCAACCGATCGACGGTCCGGGTGTCGGGGATGCGCAAGCCGCCGGCACTCGGCGTCAACAGCGCCGCTGGTGGTGGGGGCAACCGCCGCGACCGGTCGACCAGCCACGACGTCGTGCACAGCCGGCGCCCGGCACGGGGCCCACAGAAGCGTTACGTGGAGTCCGAGTCCAGCGACGACGACGATGACGACGACGACGACGGGGACGCGGAGGACGATGAGGAGGACGACGACGACGACGAAGAAGAGGAAGAAGAAGAAGAAGAAGAAAAGGACGAAATCAAAGTTATGGACAGCGACGTGGACATGGATGCGCTGGGCGACGAGGACGCCGAAGGCGACGTGGACATGGACGCCGAGGGCGATCCCGAGGTGCTTGGTGACGAAGACGCCGAGGGCGACATTGACATGGACGTAGCCCCGGCCCCGTCTGTACCTCCGCTGCCACCGACAATCAAAGTGTCGAAACCCACCACCACAGCGGCGCCGTCCGGACGGGGACCCGGCCGACCTCCGGGAAGTGGCAAAGCACGGGCGGCGGCGTTGACCAAAGCTAGAGAGGCAGCGGCGAACAAGCGGAAAGCAGCGGAAGCGGGACGAACAAAAGTGACGGGCAAGTCGCGGGTACCCGATGACGACGAGGTGGAGGAAGAGGAGGAGGAGGAGGAAGAGGACGACGACGACGATGTTGAGGAGGAAGACGATGTGGACGACGAAGAAGTCAGCCGTGCGGAGAGTGTGGTCGAGGGCGAGATCAACGCGTCGGTGGGGGTGATGCGCACGAGCAACGACGACGATGACGGCCAAGACAACGAAGCGGACGCGGAGGGTGAGGCGGAGATGGTAGACAACCCGGCACTGGCACGCACCGGCCGTGCCCGTGCCGGTAACGGTACCGGGGCCGAGGAGATTGAGGTAGTGGAAGAGGACGGGGACGAAGAGGAGGAGGAAGACGAAGAAGAAGACGCGGAAGGCGACGATGGTGACGACGGCGAGGAGGATGCCGACGGCGACGCCGATGAGGGCGTAGAGGAAGAGGACGACGACGAGGACGACGAGGGCACAGGCAGCCGCGCCGAGACGCCCGACCTGTCCAAGATGACGCGGCGGCAGCGCGCGCGGTTCGAGGAGACCCCGCAGGAGTACATGAAGCTGTCCGATGGTGGGTTTTCTTTTTTTCTTTTCTTTTCTTTTTTTTCCTTCTCTTGTTTTTCTTGTTCTTTCCCCCTAACTAACCCCACACAGAGGTCCAAGTCAAGAAGCACTTCACGGCCGAGGAGCTGAGCATGCGGCGGGCCGAGATGGCGCGGCGGCGGCGCAACCTCAGCGAGAAGCGCAACGAGGAGGTCAAGGCCGAGACCATCAACAAGCTGCTGAAACGGCAGGCGCCCAAGACGACCAAGCGGAACGCGCTGGGCGGCGGCGGCGACGAGGACGACGGCGAGGACGGCGCGGGCAGCCGGCCGCCGGCCGTGTTTGTGCGCTGGACGAACACGCGGCAGGGCAGCCGCGTGTCGGTGCCGGACGAGCTGCTGGAGGGGCCGGTGGGCGCGGCGCTGTTTGGGCCGCGGCCGGCGAAGCGGCAGGCGGCGGCGCCGCGGGCGATGGTGGAAGAGGTGTTATGAGGGGGACGGGGGGTGCAGCCGGGACTGTGGATGGAACCTTGCGCAGCCAAAAGGCTGTATTTCGTTTCTACGGCGCAGGCAATTTGAATACAAGTTTGGGTTCGCGTTCTAGAGAGATAGTTGTCTCAGCGCGGGTGGTCTCAATAGTGTGTTTATTACGACGAGAATAACTCGTCTGGAATCGAGCATGATCGTATATAAACAATAATGTATCGAGGACTCCCTTCGAAGAGCTGCGGCACCTGCAAATACCGTCCTACGCCTGTTCGTCCCGCGGCAACCTGCAGCAACTCGTATATGTACAAAGAGAGGACGACTTCTAAAAAAGGTACATCACCACCAAATCGAGGTCACGCGACGGTGGCTGCCCGTTAGATTAAAACTGTCTCAGAGAGTCGCGCGCTGCTGCTGCTGCTGCTGCAGTGACGATCACTTTGCATGCAACTCCCTGGTAAAACTCGTATCTGCATAAAGTCCACCAACGAGGAAAGAGGAACAAAAGTCGGAAAGAAACGAGGCAAAAAGAACAAGCCAGCCATGTCCTTCCTCACCCGACGACTCGCTTACTAACACAGAGACGTTCGCTCGTTCGTTCTTTTTTCCCTCGCTCGACTCGATCCACCACTCTTCGTCGTTCTCCGTCGATCTGCAACCACAAACGGGCACTATTGATTTTTTATGCTTCTCCTCTCTCTCTCTCCCTTGCCTCCTTTCACGTTCTCCTCTTCGCTGTCGTTGTCCCTCTCCCCCTCTTTCTCTCCGCCTTCGCCACACAGACCGCCTCTGGGTCGAACCAAGACGAGGCGACCGCCGCCATGGACGACATCCATGACGAGCGCGTGCAGACGCACGACGAGGGTAAGCAGGGGTTTCTTTTTCTTTTTTTTGCTTCTCTTTTCTTTCTTTTTTTCTCTCTCTTGTCTATTCTCTTCGTACTCTGCTCGTAGCGTCCATCTCTGGCTCACTGGTGGAACCCTAACCCTTCATTTTTTTTCTGCTTTTCGTCCTTTGTTCTCATTTTTTTCTTCTTTTTTCCCGAATCCTTTTTTTTTCGTCCTCACGTGCTTGTTTTTCTTCTTTTCTTTCTTTTCACATTGGCATCTCGTCCTACTTCAGAGTCGAGTCAAGCCAACCGTTGGGCGGCTTCGTTCTGATCATCACATTCACGTCAACGACCAACAGTTTTCTGCCTTTATTTCTTTTTTTTTATTTCATTTTTTTCCCTTTGCTATCTTGCCTTTTTCTTGTCTTCTCGTTGTCCAGTCGCTGAAACTTTTCTCACTTTTTTTCGCTGCATTTTGGTTCACAGCGCTAATTCTAGCCTCTTTCTGTCTTCTTTCTTCTTTGCCTTCCTTTTTCCAGTTCAAATCACACCACATATTTCTACGACTCCACTCGTGCCCCAGTGCGACCTGGCCTTGTCCGCTCCTCTAGCACGAGCCCTATCGCCGCCTCCCGCTGCAACAGTAGCAGCAGCAGCAGCAGCAGCAGCAGCCCCAGTCCAGACCAACCACCAGCGGGACCCCGCACTATCAGCGGCGCTAGCGTCGTCTCCAGAAGGACGAGGCGCTGCAGCAGCCGCCGAATCATCTCCTCCTGCACGGCCTCGACCACCACCACCTCCACCGCCGCCGCCAGCGCCAGCGCCACCTCGGTTTGGTCGCACCGCACCACTTTCTCCTTCCTTGGTGGCGCCGCCCATACAAAACCCGTCTTCCCCAGCTTCTGCCTCGGCGTCGGCCTCCCCGTCGTCTCCTGTTCTTCCTCCTCCTCCTCCTCCTCCTCTTCCACCTTCCCTGTCCCGCCTCCCTCCTCCTCTTCTTCCTCCCCCTCCTCCGCCTGTCACGACGTCTACCTTCCCGCTCGCTACGTCACCTGTCCGACCGTCTTCCGGCGTGCTTCCTGCTCCGCCTGCTCCGCCTGCTCCTCCTCCGCCTTCGACGCCACCGCAGCCGCCGCCGCAACAGTTACCGCAACACCACCTCCACCTCACTTCCATGCCCAAAATGATCTTTTCCGACCTCTACAAATCGCCCAAGTCGCCCTTTTCCAAACTGCGCAACCACCACCATATACAACAACAACAACAACAACAGCATGAGCAAGCATCACAATTGCACCACACGGGAGACGGCCAAGCCGGCTCAGACCTGTGGGACTACGGCGACCCGGACCTCGTCAGCCGCGACAAATCCAGGCAGAAAGAGGCCGTGCGTCGTTACCTGGCCGAGAAGATCCGCAGTGACTGGTGCTATGCGTGGGAACAACCGCAGCAGACGCCGGAGGCCGCGGCGGCGGCGGCGGCACTGAGGGCCAAACTCGTGCGGTCCGAGCAGATTGGGCTGCTGGAGCCCCTGGCGACCTTTGCCAGTCCCCTGCCAGCAACAACAACAACAACAGCGACTGCTACTATGGCTGCCGCTGCCTCCTCCTCCTCCACCTCCTCCTCGCCATCGTCACCATCGTCGCCGGCCGTCTTGCCGTCCCACGCCTCGTCTACGTCGAACAGCGAGGACCCGTCTCGCGGAGACGGCCACGTTGAAGCCGAGCATGAGGATACGGCCGCAGCCGTCGCGGCAGGGCCCGTAGTGGACCACTCCGACGCCGAATCCGTCTACAGCACCGTCTCCGAAGACGCCATCCACTTCCGCCCCCGCGCCGAGTGGACGTCGGACGTCTCCGACGACGAGACCCGGACCGGCCAGTACTACCAGCGCATGCCCACCTACGTCCACTCCCCCTTCCGCTTCGACAACCCCGAGTCTCTTGGCGCCGCCGCCGCGTCTGAAACAACAAAAACAAAGACGGACGCCGCCGCGCGCAAGGCCCAAGTGCGGCGCGACCTGCGCGCCGAGAGCCTTTGGAACGAGGGGCTCGCGTGTTTTACGGCCCGCCGCGATGCTTGGACCGGCGCGCGCACCGTGCACCTGAAGCCGGCCAAACCCCTGCCGTCTTCGTCGCCGCCCACCTCCCCGGTGTCGCCCCGTCGCGGACTCTTTCGTTTCCACTCCCACTCCAAGTCCGAGCCGGCGCCGGCCGTGACCGTCCCGACCGCCGCCAGCACGTTCGGACACGGCACGCCGCTTCGCGCTGCATCGCCGCCGACGACGACGATGCCCGCCATCACTACGCCCTTGACGCCCGTGGTGACCGCCAACTCGCGCCATTCGCAGCAGTCGCAGCAGTCACAGCAGTCGCATCACTCGCAGCACTCGCAGCACTCGGTCGGCCAAGACACCGTGGCCACCACGCCATTGACGTCGGACGGCAACGCCGGCGTCGACGGCGCGTCGCCGCTAACGCCGCTGCCACGCGCATCGTGCGCGTATTCGCCCCGCACGTCCCCCCCCTCGCCGCCGGCACCCCGGCCGACCTACGCCACCGAGACCTTGCTGCCCGTCGCGCCGCCGCTGCTGCCGCCGGCCAACCCCATGCGCGCGTCCATCGTGCCGGGCCTGTACCTGAGCCTCTACGACAAGGTGGTCCAGCACTCGCTGCAGCCGTCGTGCCCCATCAACCTGCGCGACATGATGCGCGCCTGCGTCGCCGGCTGGAAGCGCGACGGCGAGTGGCCCCCGCGCCCGGCCGCGCCCGCGACCGCGCCTTCGGCACCCGTGGTATCGGCCGTGGTGGACGTCGTGCGCAAAAAGCAACGAGACGAGCGGCGGCGCGACGCGCAGAAATTGCGGCGGATGGGGACGGCCAAGAGCGACACGGCCGCGCCGCCTCTGTCGCCGCCGCCGCCGCCACCGCCGTCGGGACTCCCCTCGCCGCCCGGTCGGCGGCGCATGTCGGTGTTTCTAGGCCGGCCGTCGTCGATCGGCGTCGTGGTCCCGCCGGCAACGACGTCCATGTCCGTCACGGCTGCTGCTGCTGGAGCTGCTGCTACTACGGGCACGGCCAACGGCGGTCCGGCGTCGCCGTCGTCGCCGACGGGCGCGGAGGAGAAGAACAGCAACGACGACGGAACGGGTGTCGGCGGCAGCAGCCGCGGCATCCGCCGCAGCCTGCAGCGGGTGTTGCTGGGCTTTGGGTCCGCGGCGAACGCACACAACGGCGGTGGCGGCGGCAGTGAAGCCGGCAAACACGCGCAGACGCACAGCGGACACGGCCACTCGCTGTCGGTCGGGTCGATCGGGCCGGTCGGCGCCGCGGCCAAGGAGAAGTGACGGGTGTCTTTTCAATATTTAATTATTTATTTCCCTCATGGTTTTTGGTTATTCGGACAGTATGGTTCACATCGGGATGAGAACGTATATATATACCCCCTTTTTTGCATGTTACGTTTTGGATCTGTCGTGGGATGCACCCGTTTCTTTTTTTTCTTTTCGGCATATGATCACGGTTGTATAAATGGGTCGGCCACGGCTAGCATAGGACCAAATAATGGTAATGACATGAGATTCAGTTGAACAACAGGGCATTTTTCGTTGGTATCAAGTACAAATATTAGCTGAAGGAAAGGCCGTGATGTTGGTTCGCTCTACGCCGTATCGTATAGTAACAGGCCTGCTCTGCCGCACACGCGCACAGCGCTAGTAGTGGGCAAAGCCCCCACCCCAGCGGGAATCGCCTCTGGTGCTCTGCCTACTCTAGGCTAATCACTGTGCTGCCATTGGCTGGTTCATGGGGCGCAACATTCGTCAGGTAGCCCCCCCCGTGCTGGAAAGCCACAACGTAACAGGGCACACACACAGCGCAATACCGACCCGCCCGCGTCTCCAACAGCCCCATCCCTTCCGTCCAACTCGATGCTTAATTGCTTCCCCCCAACACGTAACCCATTTTCGCCTCATTATTCGCTATATTCTTTTGCTATTCGTCTTTTTGTTCTTTTCGTTTCTTCCCTTTTTCTTCTCTCTCTCCCCCCTTCGATGCCGCTTGTCCACGACAGGGCATTGCAAGCAGTCGACTTGGCGGAAGAATCGAGAAAACCAACAACACGAGACGACACTGCACCACCACCACCACATCGAGATCGAGGGATCATCATCGTCGCCGACAAGGCAGCCCACAGACGCGGCCCCGACCACCACGAGAACGGCGACCCGTCCGGGAGCTACGAGCTCGTCGACTTTGCCGGCCGAGAAAAGGGGGCTGCTTCTTCGCCGCCGACGACCACCACCCGCCGGGCGCCGCGCCGGCTGCAGGACGACGACGACGACGACGACGAGGCGGACCATAACGACGTCAACAACCCCAACGACAACGACGCGACCATGAAGTTCTCCCACAGCATTCAGTTCAACGCTGTCCCCGACTGGAGCAGCCACTACATTGCCTACAGCAATTTGAAAAAATTGTGCGTGAGAAGCCGGAGAGACAGGAACGAAGACGACCTGGATTGAAGCTGCCATGAGGTCGTCTTCCCGCTGACAGACAACCGCAGAATCTACCAGCTCGAACGCGCCGTCCACCAGGCTGCCGCCGCCGCCGGCAGCGCCCACACCGACGCCGAGGCCCGGCCCCTCATCGTGCCCGGCGAGCCCGACCCCGAAACCGTCTTCACGCGGGCCCTCGACGTCGAGCTCGAGAAGATTTGCTCGTTTTATGCGCTCAAGGAGCGCGAGCTGCGGGACGAGGTCGAGGTGCTGCTGCAGGACATTGGCGCCTTTGACGAGGAGGAGGAGCAGCTGCAGAGGCACAAGGACGGGCAGGACGGGTCGGAGGGGCCGAGCAACGACGGGCGGTACGAGCCAGCAACTGATGCGGCCGGCGCGTCGTCTTCGGGTGTTGCGGCTGCCCACGGCGAGTCCAGTCGTCGCAACGGTGGTGGTGGGGAAGAGAACAACAACGGCGGAGCCAGCTACAAGGACGACGACGACGACAACGACGACGACGATGACGAAGAAGACAGAGACGACGGAGAGGACGGAGAGGACGGAGAGGACGACGAAGCCACCGCGCTGACGGCAGAAAGGCGCACACGCCGCCAGTCGCAGTCGACGCAACGCGGCTTGAGCACGGGCAGCAGACATGCCACCGCCGCTGCTGCTGCCGCCCGCCGCAACCGCCGCCGCAACAACGCCGTGGCCTACACCGACATGACTGCGTCTACCACGGACGTTGCGCGGTCACGCCGCTACAGCACGACGTTCGAAGAGAACCCGGAGGACGCCGTGCTGTTCTCGTCCAGCATCATGCTCAAGAAGCGCATCGTGCACACCTACGTGCAGCTGTGCGAGCTCAAGTCGTACGTGCAGCTCAACAAGACGGGCTTCCGCAAGGTCCTCAAGAAGTTTGACAAGATCCTCGACACCCACCTGCGCCCGCGCTACATGGCCACCGCCGTCGAGACCGCCGACCCCTTCGGCCCGGCCGCCTGGCACGCGCTCGTCAGCCAGATCGCCCAAATGGAGGCCGCCTACACGGCCGTCGTGACCCACGGCGACGCCGAGGCCGCCCGCCGCGACCTGCGCGCCCACCTGCGCGAGCACGTCGTCTGGGAGCGCAACACCGTGTGGCGCGACATGATCGGCATCGAGCGGCGCGCCGAGGCCGCGAGCCTCGGCCGCACGCTGCTGGGCGCTGGCGGCGGCGGCGGCGGCATCGGCGGCGGCATCGGCGGCAGCGGTGGTGGCGGTGGATTCGGCTTGCTGGCGGCCGGCGGTGACGGCGACGGCGACGACGACGGCAAGGATCCAGTCGACGGCCGCCTGCGCCAGGGCGACGAGGAGCCGCAGGCCCTGCCCATGCGGCGCTTTCGTGCGCCCCGCTGGCTCTGCTGCTGCTTCGGCCGCGGCGGCAGCGGCGGCAGGAACCGGAGGGTGGTGCTCACGCTCCCGGCGTGGCTGGTGAGCGGCACGATGGGCACGCTCGTGGCCATCCTGGCGCTGTTTGCCGTGCTGCTGTCCGTGCCGCCCGCGTGGGTGGGCCTGCCGCGCGACGGCCCCGCGGAGCAGCAGAACTGCCTGGCGCTGCTCGTGTTTGTGAGCCTGCTGTGGGCCACGGAGACGATCCCGCTGTTTGTGACGTCGCTGCTGGTGCCGTTCCTGTGCGTCGTGCTGCGGGTGGTGGTCGTGCACGTCGACGCCGGCCGCCACGATCCCGACGGCGAGTACGACGACCACGACTACGACCACGACACGGGCGCCGTTCGCCTGCCGGCCAAGGACGCCGCCGCGTTTGTGTTCGCGTCCATGTGGACGCCCGTCATCATGCTGCTGCTCGGCGGCTTCACGCTGGCCGCGGCGCTGTCCAAGTGCCGCATCGACAAGCGCATCGCCACCTTTGTGCTGAGCAAGGCGGGCACGCGGCCGCGCACCGTGCTGCTGGCCAACATGCTGGTGGCCGCGTTTGCGAGCATGTTGATTAGCAACGTGGCGGCGCCGGTGCTGTGTTTTTCGATCATCGAGGTGGGTTTTTGCTGTTTTTTGCTGTTTTTTGCTTTTTTTTGGTTTTTTTTTTCCCGTCCAGTGCTCACCCACCCAGCCCATGCTCCGCAACCTCCCGTCCGACTCCGACATGTCCAAGGCCGTCATCATGGGCATCGCGCTTGCCTCCAACATTGGCGGCATGCTGTCGCCCATTGCGTCGCCGCAAAACGTCGTCGCCATCGGCATCATGACGCCCGAGCCGCCCTGGCTGCAGTGGCTGTTCATCTCCATCCCCGTCGGCGTCGTGTCCATCCTGCTGATCTGGCTGCTGCTGCTCGTCTCCTTCCGCCCCGGCCGCGGCACCACCATCGTGGCCATCCGCCCCGTGCGCGAGCGCTTCACCGGCGTCCAGTGGTTCGTCACCCTCGTCACCGTCGCCACCATTGCGCTCTGGTGCGCCAGCCACCAGCTCGAGCAGGTCTTTGGCGACATGGGCGTCGTCGCCGTGCTGCCGCTCGTGCTGTTCTTCGGCGTCGGCGTGCTCTCCAAGGAGGACTTCAACAACTTTCCCTGGACCATCGTCGTGCTCGCGGCCGGCGGGCTCGCGCTGGGCCGCGCCGTCGAGGCCTCCGGCCTGCTGGAGACGGTCGCCGCCGCGCTCACGGCGCGCGTCGCCGGCTGGGGCCTGTACGGCGTGCTGCTGGCCTGCTCGGTGCTCATGCTCGTCGTGGCCACGTTTGTGAGCCACACGGTGGCGGCGCTGATCCTGCTGCCGCTGGTGCACAACGTGGGCGCGGACATGGCGCCGGAGCCGCACGCGAACTTGCTGGTGATGGCGGGCGTGCTGGTGTGCAGCGCGGCCATGGCGCTGCCGACGAGCGGGTTTCCGAATATGAGTGAGTTTTTTTTATTTCTTTTTTTTTTCTTTCTCTTGTCCTCTTTGTCTACCGAAACCCCACTAAAAAATCAGCCGCCATTATGAAAGAAGACCCGGCCGGCCAGCGGTACCTGCAGGTCAAGCACTTCATCACGCGCGGCATCCCGAGCAGCCTGTTGTCGCTGGTGGTGGTGCTGACGCTAGGCTACGGGGCGATGCGGATCACGGGGATGTAAACTCCGGTCGCACCGTGCGGCACAAGACCAACCGGGCTGGGCGCTGAAAGGAGGAGAGTCTGGAGCTGCTTTATGAAGAGAGCAAACGACAAAAAGCTGGGCGTTGTTGGGATGACGGACAAGGCTGCCGAAACGACGGAAGAGTCCTGTCGGATATACTAGAACATTTGTTTTGTTTTTTTCTTATTCCTTCTTCCTGTTACTATATCTTTAATTAGTCTTGGATAGCGTTATACCAGCTAAGAATGAGCGAGGTTATTTCCTTCTCCTTTACTCGTCGTCTTTTGCCAGCCTTGGTGATCGTTGGCAGCTTTCTCTATCAGCCTTGTAGAGGCCCCTAAACAGCCAGCCAATGAGCGACCAACTGTCTGTTGGCGCCGAAGTACCTTGGTAGGCACGGCAGTAAATCTCTCCACACCGCCTTTGGCAGCCCAACTTCACAACTAGTATGCACCTAACCATTCTCCACACGCTACCCGCTTATTGGCATGGCCCGACGCCGCCCGCTGGAACCACCTTCCCCAGCTAATAAACTGACTGTCTGTATCTCTCCCGACAACACCGATTCGTATCGTCAAACCCTCGCCCGTGCATTTACCGAACCACCACCACGTCACCCTTCACGTCGACCTTCTTTCGAACGAGTTCATTTCACCTCTGACGACAGCGGCTCGTTTCTGCACAGCTATGGCCGCGCGAGCCGCGTCTCGCTGAGTCTCAACGCGAATCCGCCTCGGGAAAATAAAGGGCGAGCTCACCCTCCTCGTCCCTCCCACCGTCGCGTTTCTTTCACGACCATTCCTTTCCCTTCACACGAAAGCTGCGGCTGGCCGGCTGGCTGGCTGCTCGTTCTCGCCTAGCGACCCCCCGTCCTCGCCATGCTCACCGCCTTCACCGCCCGCCCCATCGTCGAGCTCAAGGCCCGCGACAAGTCCCGCATCGAGTCGCTCGTCGCCTACGGCGACCGCCTGCTGGTCGGCCTGCACACGGGCGTCCTGCGCATCTACCGCGTGCCGGAACCAGAACCGGAGTCGGAGCCGGATGCGGGACCGGAACCGACAACGGCCCCGGCAGCAGAGGCAACCGCAACCACCAAGTCCGTCGACAGCCCGAAGACCAAAGCGCCGGCCGCCCTCCTCCTCCGCGAAGTCGAAAAGTTTGCCCCCCGCGCCATCGAGCAGCTCGCCATCATCAAGGAGGCCAACACCCTCGTCGCCCTTGCCAACTACGCCGTCTCCCTGCACGACCTGCGGTCGTTTGCCCCCCTGCCGGGTGCGCACCCCTTGCCGGGCACCAAGAACGCCACGGCCTTTGCCGTCACCAGCAACATCGTCAAGGACCCAGCCACGGGCATCCCCGAGATTGTCTCGCGGCTGGCCGTAGCCGTGAAGCGGCGACTGCTTCTGTGGAGCTGGTACGCGAGCGAGCTCAGTGGAGACGGAGCTGCTGCTGGTGGCGGCGGCGGCGGCGGCGGCGGCAGCAGCGGCGGTAGCCACGATGCAGACAATGTGGGCGGACGCGCAGGCACCGAATTGGCGGCCGGCTCGGAAATCACGCTCCCGGAGACCATCCGCTCGCTCACGTGGGCGAGCGCCACAAAACTGGTTGTCGGCATGAACGCCGGGTACGCCTTGGTGGACGTGCTGACGCGGACAGTCGAGGAGATGGCCGGGACCGCTGGCAGCGGCGGTGGCGGCGGCAGCGGCGGCGGCGGTATCGGTACCGGCAACGGCGACGCCAGCAGCGGCGTCTCAGCCGCTGCCAGCCGCTTCGGCGCCCTCGGCAGCGCCAGCATGGGCTACATGGGCCTCGGCAACTACATGCCCAAGCCGCTGGCCGCCAAGCTGGCCGACGGCGTCGTCCTGCTGGCCAAGGATGTGCACACGCTCTTTGTCACCGCCGACGCCGGCCGCCCCTTGCTCGACAAGCGGCCCATCCCCTGGCCCACCGCGCCCGAGAGCATCGGCTACAGCTACCCCTACATCCTGGCGCTGCAGCCGCCCGCGCGCGGCTCGCTCGAGGTGCGCAACCCGGACACGCTCAGCGTGCTGCAGACGCTCGCGCTGCCGGGCGCCGCCCAGCTGCACGTGCCGCCCCCCTCGCTGAGCCTCGCCCACGCGGGCAAAGGGTTCCACGTCGCGTCGGAGCGCGGCATCTGGAAGATGGACGCGACCGACTACGACAGCCAGGTGGCCGCGCTCGTGGCCCAGGGCCAGCTCGACGAGGCCATCAGCCTGCTGGGCCTGCTCGAGGACGCGCTGCTGCGCAACAAGGCGCAGACGCTGCGCGCCGTCAAGATGCAAAAGGCCGAGCAGCTGTTCCGCCGCCGGCGGTACCTGGAAGCCATGGACCTGTTCAACGAGGAGGACGTGCACGCGCCGCCCGCGCGTGTGCTGCGGTTCTTCCCGCCGTCGATCGCCGGCGACCTGTCTGACGAGGGTCCGCCGCCGCCGGCGGCAGCAGGCAACAACCGCGACGAGAACGGAGACCAGGCACCGCCCGACCACCACCACGCCAGTGAATCGCCCGAAACCAGTACCGACGACGATGCAGCAGCAGCTTCAGCAACGACTCCTCCTCCTCATACTACGACTACTACTACGACGGCGGCCACGAACGGCAACGGCCACGACGGCGCCCACGACGTGACCGCGCCGTCATCCCTGCCACCGGCGTCACCCGCACTATCCGCCCTCGCCAAGCAGCGCGAGGCTGCAGTGTCACCGCCACCAGCGCCCGAGCTGTCTTCGTCGCTGCCGCGCGCGGCCGCCAGCGGGTTTTCCAAGATGTTCCGCAGCCGCCGCGGGGCGGACCCAGAGACGGCGTCCATTGCGTCGTCACGAAAAGGCGGCGGCACCGAGTCCGATGCATCGGCCGGGCCCCCGGCCAAGGACAAGAAGATGGGGGAGGACACGGCCGTTGCGACCACAAACACAACGGCAGTCGCTGCACAGCACACCAACGGCTATGTGCCGCTCGAGGGCAAAGAGCTCCTGCGCGCCGCCGAGGCCCTCAACAGCTACTTAGCCGGCACGCGCGCCCGGCTGCAGCGGGTTATCGACCCGGCGACGGGCAAGCTGAAGCCGCGCAAAAGGACAGACGAGCTGCGGGTGCTCGACACGGCGGACGACGACGGCAGTGACCACGACAACGACCGTGGCAGCGACCGCGAGAACGACCACGATGACGACCACGACGACACAGCGCGTGAGGCCCGCTTGCGCACCATGTTTACGCTCGTCGACACCACCATGTTTCGCGTACTGATGCTGATCCGCCCCAAGCTGGCCAGCTCGCTGTTCCGCATCCCCAACTTTTGCGACCCGGCCGTCGTCAACGAGCGCCTGCTGGCGCGCAGCCGCTACAACGAGCTGGTCGATTTCTTCTACGGGAAGCGGCTGCACCGGCAGGCGCTGGAGCTGCTGAAGCGGTTTGGCGAGGTGACGGGGGAGGACCGAGACGACGAAACAACAACGACGACGACGACGACGACGACGACGACGACGACGACGGGCGAGGAGGGAGAAGACACGAGGACGACAACAACGACAGTCAAAGTGCCGCCCGCCTTGCGCGGCCCGCAGCGCACCATTGCCTACCTGCAGAGCCTGCCGCCGGACATGATCGACCTGGTCTTGGAGTTTGCGGCGTGGACGCTGCGCGCGGACCCGGCGCGCGGCATGGAGGTGTTTCTGGCCGACTCGGAAAACGCCGAGACGCTGCCACGGGACCGCGTCGTGCGGTTCCTGGCCGGCATCGACCCGCGGCTCGAGATGCAGTACCTGGCGCACGTCATCGGCGAGCTCAACGACCTGACGCCGGAGTTCCACAACCGGCTGATCGAGCAGATGATCAAGCAGTTGCAGGACAGGAAGCCGGTGGAGAAGGCCGAGTCGGCGAACAAGGAGCAAAGGACGGAAGCAGAAGCAGAAGCAGAAGCAGAGGCAGGCGCGCGCGACAGCAACGGCGCGGCAGCCAAACCCAAACAAGTGGGTTGGGATACGTCCATGGCCCGGCTGGTTGCCTTTCTCAAGGAGAGCCGGCAGTACAGCCTCTCGCGGGCCTTTGCGCTGATTCCCCGGCAAGGTGCGTTTCTGTTACGTCTAAATCGAGTCTACATATAAATAAGGAAACGATGTCCGCTTACACAAACGATGCAGATCCCGCCTTTTACGAGGCCCAGGCCGTCGTCCTCAGCAACATGGGCCAGCACAAGCAGGCACTCGACATTTACGTATTCAAAATGAAGGACTTTGACAAGGCAGAAGAGTGCGTTTTTAGGTTTTTTTTTCTTGGTACGAATCCTCATAGATATTCGAATAAAGCTAACAAAACAGATACTGCAATCGCATCTACAAGACAGAGGAGCTCGCAGCGCAGTCAGCGCCGGCGTCGACTCGGTCGCCAGCCAGCCGCGGATCGGCCCGGCGGACGTCGTCCTCCGGCGGACGGACCATGACGACGACTACGACAGCCATAACCAACAACGACGGCAGCAACGACAGCGTCGACGACGAAAAACAGGCTCTCTATGGGCGCAAAGACACACACACCCCTTCTTCCACCACCACCACCACCTCCTCCTCCACTTCCGCCTCCGCCGCCGCCTCCATCTACCACACCCTCCTCGGCCTCTACCTGACGCCACCCCCGCCGCACGCGCCCCAGCTCATGCCCGCGCTCGCGCTGCTCGCCCATCACGGCGCGCGCCTGCCCGCCGCGTCGACCCTGCAGCTGATCCCCGACGGGCTGCCCGTCGCCGACCTGGCCGCCTACTTCCGCGGCCGCATGCGCGCGGCCACGAGCGCCGTGCACGCGAGCCGCATCGAGCAGGGCCTGCGGCAGACGGCCGTGCTCACGGCCAATGCGCGGTTGCTGCTGGGCGAGGAGGGCGGCCGGGGCCCTTTCTTGTCGGCCGCGGCCGCGGCCCCCGCCGGCCGCAACCGCCGCGTCGTTGTCAGCGAAGAGCGGGTGTGCGGCGTGTGCCACAAGCGACTGGGCGGCAGCGTGGTGGCGGTGCTGCCGGACAACGCCGTGGTGCACTACGGGTGTCTGCACCGAAGCGGAGGTGGCGGCGGCGGCGGCGGCGGCGTGGTCGACGGGAGCCGTGCACCGTGGCGGTAGCAAAGACGAACACAAAAAAAAAATGTTTGTTCCACGATATGTTTATAGGAGCTACCTTCCCCCCAGCTTACTCCTCCGCCACCTCCTCGCCGTAGTTGGCCTCTTCCTTTTCGAGGGCGGCGGTGTCGGCGGCAGCCTGCACGTCGAGGGCCATGCGCGCGGTCAGCTCGCGGTTGACCTCGTCCTGGACGGTGGCGACGGCAGCGCGAAGGCGCGCGAGGAAGTCCGTCTTGGCGGCCGTTGTCGTCGTCGTCGTCGACCCGGCGTCAGCCGGCCGGGCCAGATCGGCGCCGGCCGTGAAGGACGCGTGGCCGGGGCTCTGGTAGACCGCCTGGAGGCGGGCGGTGGTCGTCGTCGCCGGAGTTGTAGTCATAGTAGCAGCAGCAGGCATTGTTATATTTTTAGCGAGAAATGAGCAAATTTGATTGTTTGGTACTATGCAACACACGGATGCAAAGGTGGGAGTTAGCCGTGGGATGAAGCCTAAAATTCGTGCTGTGCGGCTCTCTCAGAATGAGTAATATATTATGTAACATCCCGGTTTACGAACGATCTCCTCACTCTGATGCATTTATCCGTTTCCACAGCGATCCCCAGACAGCCCCGTCACGAAACGAACGTGCCTCATTCGTCTTCTTACAGAATTACCGTCATATTGCGACCCATCCTCTCCATCCGCCTCGCTTCAGAGCTTGCCCGGTTTTTGTGCTTACTCTCTCGGCTCTTTCCTTTGCCTCCCGCTTTTTTCCTGCAACATACAGGATTCGCGCCCTGGCTATATCAGGCCTGGGCTCCTCTTCACATAAGAACGGCTGCCAATCCGAGCGGCTGAACTTCGACGACGACAACGAAAACTACCACCACCATTCCCTTTTGTGGACAACGTGCGGCGCCTATACGCATCGAGTCCGTATTATACTTCGAACCACAAGGGGAACGTTGATTGTTGGCGTTGGGGGAGACGGCGCACGCGGCATAATGTAGGCGGCGGGAAACCACCAGACTTTGCGGACGACGATCATTGTCGACCATATATCCCCTTTTTCCCTCCGTTCTCGTCGTCAACATTTCCTCGACTTTTTTTCTGTTTTTTCTTTTACTCAATATGCAGCCGTCTCGCCCTCCGCGGGGCCCCGGCAATTTCTCCCCCCTACCGCCACCGTCGCCCCAACATGCCTCGACCGCGTCATCCACAACCACCACCACTACTCGGCCGCGCCGCGACTCGCCCGCCTCCAGCGAAGATTCCTTTTCTGCCGTGCCCTCGCCTCTGTCCATCAACAAGGTGCGCCAGCAGCCGGCGCACGGCTTAGCCGGCAACGGCGCCAACAACATCGCAACCACCGGGGCCGGCCCGGCGGCCCCGACGGCATCGTCCGCGCACAACAACTTCTCGCGTCCGACGCACTCGTCAACGGTGTCTGCCGCCGCCGCTGCTGCAGCGGCCGCCCGACAGATCGCAGGCGCCGCAGCGGCGGCGTCTTCCCTCGTACCGGGTCTAGGCTCGCACACTTCCGGGTCCACGAACAACGGCGTCAACACCAACGGCGACACGCTGCGGGCGGTGTCACCGCTGACACTTCCCAGCGGCAACAGCAACAGCAATGCCGGTGGCGGCAGCGGTCCCTCGAGCCCTCTGACCTCCTTCAAACCGCCCTCGGGCCACGCCCGGAAACACTCCCAGTCTGCCGGCCTGTTTGACGTGACGCTCCCGTCGACGAGCGGCGGTGGCAGCCTGTCCCAGGTCATCAAGGCACAACAAACACAGCAGCAGCAGCAGCATCAACAACAACGACAACCGTTGCAGTCCAACGCCAGCATGTCACCACCACAACCACATACACCGCGCGAGCTAAGCGCCAGCCAGATCGCTGCGCAGACCGCGGTCCTCCATCACCAGCTCTCTTCACAACTGTCGTCCAAACTGTCGCAGCAGCAGCAGCAGCAACAACAGCAGCAGTCCCATCCGGCACAGCAGCAACAACAACAACAACAACAACAGCAACACTCCCGCCAACGGTCACAAACCGTGCCCGTGTCCAGCGAATCGTACGATGTCTTCTCCGTCAACAGCAAGCGCAGCAGCGGTGGTGGCGGTCCGCTGGCGCCGCCCATCCTCAGTTTGACCGAAGCCAGCGCGCCGCGCGATAGCGGGTTTGGGAACCAGGCGTACCACAACGGCCTGCTAGGCAGCCATACGTCGGCCGCGCAGACCGCCGCCAACGTCGTCTTTTCGCGCGCCGGCGCACCACCGGCATCGCCCAAGCTGTCGGCGGGCGCCCACTCGCCCAAGCAGCAGCAGAAGCAGCAGCAGCAACAACAACTCCAGCCCTCACTTCCGCCATTGCCAGCGCCGCCGCCGCCGCCGCCGTTGCCCGAAAAGAAGACCGAAAAGAGCAAGGTCAAGCTGTTCTCGCGGCCGAACAAGATCTCGACCAAGGGCGACACAAAAGAAAAGCCGCTGCCGAGCCCCAACAAGATGGGCATCGCCTCGGCGCTGGCCTCGCTGCAGCGCGGCAACTTCAGCACTACCAGCCTGGACTCCTCCAGCCAGTCGTTCTACAGCCTCGGCAACTCGTCGGCGGCCACCATCCGGGCAGGGGACAGCGGCGGCGGCAGCGGCGGCCTGTCTGGCAACGGACTCAGCGGGCTGAGCGGGCTGAACAGCAGCAGCAACGGGAGCAGCATCAACCTGAACAGCAGCAGCAGCAGCACCACCCTTGGGGGCGCGCCGCCGTTTGGGGCGGAACGGGACAAAGAACGGGAAAAGGAAGGCAAAGACAAGAGCGAGAAGAAACACCATTTTCTGTCGCGCCAAAAGCACAAGCTCAAGGACAAGGACGACTACCACCTGCCGCTGTCGTCCGCATCGAGCAATTCGCGGCCGACGGACCCGCATGCGCCCAACAGCCTCTACAATTTCAGTCTGCCGCCCAGCAGTCCGGGACCGAACACCACCACGTTTAAGAGCAAGAGCGGGCTGGACTTGCGGCACGGCGGGCGCGCCCTGCGCGAAAAGAAAAAGGAAGACAAGGCGGCGGCGGCTGCTGCCGCCGCCGCTGCGGCCGAGTACGACGCCTTCGCCGCGTCAAGCCTGCCGCGTACCTCGAGCGACTGGCTGGGGCCCGGCAGCTTTGGCTCCGTCGGCCTCGGTGGTGCCGGTGGCGGTGCAAACGGTCTTGGTGCCGGCGGCCTTGGGGGTCTTGGCGGCGGCAGTAGCGGGCACGGCGGCGGCGGCGGCGGGGGCGGCGGCGTCGTCGTCGGTGGTGGTGCCGGCGCCGGTGCGGGTCTGCTGCACGAGGCGGCCATGGACGCGACCAAGCACGGCTTCGCCAACCTGAGCTACGACGACGCCTGGCCCTACCTCAAGGCCAAGCTGCAGGTCATCTTCGAGGGCGAGGACCTGCGCATCCCCATCGAGCACCTCAACCGCGTCGTCGTGCTGCACATCCAGTACTGCCTGCAGCGGCGCTCGCCCAATCTGATTCTCGACGACCTGCGCGACCTGCTGGCCACGGGGTTTGCGTCGCTCGACCGCACGTTGCGCCAGACGCCCGAGGACCGCCTCATCCCGGCGCTCGTCGAGCTGTGGCTGTTTACGTTTACGAGCATCCTGCCGTACCTGCAGGCCGTCTTCTTGCCGCTCGACCTGGAGTTTGCGGGCACGGGGACGCTGCTGACGCCGGAGCAAGCGCGCGACTTTTGGGGCGGTGTCGTCGGCAGCGGCGGCAGCGGCAGCGGCAGCGGCGGTGGCGGCGGCGGAGGCGGCGGAAATTCGGCGGGTTCGAGCGCCAGCAACGGTGTCGCAACGGCCGGGCCCACCGTCGCCCCCATGTCGTCCGTGTTGGACGTCCGCCGTCTCGTGCTCGCCGCCTACCGCGACACCGTGATTCTGCCGCGCTACGACACGCTCCAAGCCATCTTCTCGCGGCTCTCACTCGACTTTTTGCCGCAGGCGCTGGCCAGCCTGGGCCGCGCCGCACCCATCCCGATCCAGCAGCGGCCGGGCCGGTCCAACTCGTCGCTGGCGGCCGCGGCCGCGGCCGCTGCCGCCGGGGGCGGACACAGTTTTGGGAGCTTCGGCAGCTTTGGCGGTTACAGCAGCAGCTTGCCTCAGCAGCAGCAACAACAGTTGTTTCAGCAGCAGCAGCAGCAGCAACAGCTGCACATGCTGCTGTCAACGTCGCCGGGCGGCGATTCGGCAACGGGTGGCGGTGGTGGTCGGCCCGGCACGGCCAGCAGTGGCGGCGGCGGTGGCGGCGGCGCCGGGAGCGCCAGTGGCAGCCGCAGCCGGGCCATCAGCAACGTGTCCTTTGGCAGCGGCAGCGAGCAGCCGCCACGGCCGTCTTTCAGCTCCAACACGACGAGCTTTTCGAATTTCACCAACACGACCAACGCGACGACGAGCACCAATGCGTCGGCGTCGGCGTCGGCGTCGGCCTCCGCGCGCCTGCATGCCAGCAGCAGCCTGGGCAGCCTGCGCGAGCAGAACGTCGAGGACAGCAAGCAGGTGACGGAGATGGTGGGCCGGATGCTGCAGTGCATGAGCGTGCTGGCCGGGGTGGGCGTGGCGGGGGACGGGGCGGACGGAGACGCGGGCAACAAGCGGGTGGAGGAGCTGAGCCGGCTGCTGAAGCTGAACTGGCTGGGCCGGGGGCGGACGGGCCGGAACCGGCGGGGCTTGGTCGGCGGGCGGGTGCGGCGCGGTGGCGGCGGAGCTGGGGCCGGAGCGAGCGCCGGGGCGGCGACGGTGAGTGTTGCGTGAGGGTTGATATATATACATGTACGTATCTTTTACGAGGAGTTTAGAAGTCGGCGCATGTACGTTTTATTCTGTATCACAAATACACGGCGGGTTGCCACGGATCGACATACAGGCAGATACAAAGACAGCACTTTGGATTGGCACTGGCATTGTTCAAGCACGTGGCACACAAGCAGCAACTGAAATGCAATCTCTGGAAAATTTTCTTTCAGACTTTCTTCATATTCATCCTCTTTCATATTTTCTGTCTACCATGTCGATTTTTTAACGTGACGCAGCACTACGGCAGGCGTCGATGGCTTAATCCGTAGCAATGTTCACAAATACCTATATTCGAACAGCAGGGTTAGCAAGTTTGCACCACAAATTCACGGCTGATACATGCTTGTGCTGGTTGTGTTCTTGATCAGACATCCAAGGAAGAATTCGCCCTCATCTGTATCCGAGAAAGGCTCTGGTGGATACTCAAGTGGAAACTGCGAATGTAGGAAAAAGTTTCATCATAAGAACAGGGGAGGGGGATGCATAGGAGGCAGGAAAACACGAACCTATACCTGTCGTTCTTGTGGTGATGTTTATCTTCGTAAACTCAACATCGCGACTTCGTCGTCTACAAACCTGTTCGGCTGGTCAGCACAACGGTCTGCATAGACACGGCAACAACAGCGGCAGAACAAAGTGGCTCAGAGGGACGATACTGGCAAGTAACAAGCGCATCGCGTCCGTCTGCAAAACAAACGGCGCGCCGCCCGGAAAACAGAACGAAACTTTCTTCATGGGCGATTCAAGCTGGGAAAAGAAGACATGTGTTTTGTAGACTCATCATGGCCGGGGGAATGCATTGAAAGAAAAGGACAGTAAGCTTACCAAAATAAAAAGAACACTGACCACCAGGTTGTGCCGTGCAACACAACACTTGTTGGTGGCCAGCGAGGGTGAAGAAAAAAATAAGAACAAGAGAGGGAAAAGGAAAAGGAAAGGGGAGAGAAGACGGGGAGGTGTCTGCAGCGCAAAAAATTTATAGCAAGCGGATCGCGACGGGGCGGTACCCGCTTTGGGCGGTCGATTCTCCCAGAGAAGGTTCGGGGCCTGGGGAAACATTGTCCCGTTCTGTGACGTGTTGAACTGAACAAAAATTTATGACTAATCAGATGGAAGTTTCGCTGCCACGCCCCGTGATATGCGAAACAGCAGTCTTTCTGCGGCAGACTTGAGAAAGGAATACAGCTGCTATTCAAAGTATATGGCGAGAAGTTGTTTGAGAATACTGCGGCGGTACGTAAGGACAGCTACGAGTGGCAGTTCCACCAATTTTTGAAAAGTATGGTGTTCAATCAGGTTGGTTTTGGAGGACATCTGATACATCTTTTATTTCGTTCCCTTTTTCTCTTCTCGTATTTATTTTCGTCCATAAAAGGTCAAGTCTTTAGCTGTAGATGGGTTTTCCTGTTCTTTTTCCGTTCTGTTAGTTATGCGTGGACAGCATTACACAGTTCATCAGCAGAGGTCAAGGCGGTTGTCGAACGTACAGCCAAACCAAGAACCATGACCCCTTAAAAGAAGTAGAACGACATCTCGTAGCCGAACCAACAAACCGTTCAAGCTCGTTTAATTTTATGTTTATTTATACTTTTGTTTTTTTTCTTGTTCTGTTTTCCATCTAGCTTTCATTGAGACAACAGTCAGTGAGCCACGATAGACCGCAACAAACGTCTAGGCCGAAAGGAAGAAAAAAAAGTACTGTCGAAACTGCCTAGAATCGAGCGGGTGAAATTGGTGGCTCCAGCAAGCCCGTGAAAGACGGGGACATGCCGGACCAGGACGAGGGCGACGAGGGCGACGGCCGCTCCGCGTTGGAAGCGTCCGTATCCTCTGTTGCCTTGACTGCACCCTCCTAAGGCAAGAGGTCGTCAACTGTCTTTTTCAAAGTAGTTTCACACGTTTGACTCTAAGTAGAATTTCTCCTTGCATTCTTATAATATTCGTATCCGGCCCATGTCGTCTGTCCCCCCGTGGCGGGCCGGGGAAAACCTCCAGAGCAATCTCTGGAGGGCTAAAGACGACGAAAACTCTCTACAAAACCGAGCTTCAAGCAGCAAATTCAACTCTTTTTGCTCCTTGAAGCTACCTCGTCTCTGCGTCCTGGTACGTCTTCATTCGCGTTTCTGCATCCTCGTACTTCTTTTCTACAGCTTCGTCTTTCTAGTCTCGCTGGTTATTTTTTTACCAATCTCGAGATCCAAACAAGAAATCCTCGGCATCCGCCTTTGTTCGTATATCTGACGGTGATGGGATGGTTTGCTGGTGAGAACCCACCATGTGAAACTGGGTATTTACTCTACCTGACTGTCTCACACGATGAGAGAGACACTACGCCGGTAAATCAGAGAGTTGGCCTTCTTTCTGGAGGTATTCACTTTTACACTGGTATTTGGTTACGCTTGGATGCTTGGATATTTTGATTGTTTTGTGTTTTTTTTAACCTTTTGCTTTCTTGGCTGTGTTTTTTTCTCTCTTTTTTATTGTTATCCTTCGGTATAACTTCAGAAGCCAAAATAAGCTAGAAGAAAGCCAATTTGATTTCTTATAATCCGTTAACAAGGCCTTCTTTTCGTTGTCTTTCCCTATGCTCGCCGTTCTTTTCTTTCCTTCCTTTCTTTCCTTTCTCTCCTCCTTCTCTCGCCTTCCGGTCTGTTCGCAGTCTCTAACAAAACAAAGCCCCCCCCCATGACCCCCTGCTTGTCGCGGATTTCCCGCTCCTTCCCCGCTCCTTCCCTTTTTTTCTTTTTTTTGTCTGGTCACCGTGATTGTGCAGACCACGAAAAGCTTCAGTGGGTCCCGCCCGCGTCCACGCCGTCGCAGCCTAAACATTCGCGCTCCGTAGTTGCGTCGTACTTTGTACTACAGTACTGTACTGTACGTCCGTCCTTCGTCCTTCGTAGCTTCCTGCGGAGCTGTCGTAGACCCGCGTTCGTTCTTTCCCTTCTCCCCTTTCCCGTTGCTCCCTCTTCTTTCCGTTCTCGTCCTTTCCTTCTTTCGTTCCCTGTCGCTAAACTCTATTTCCACGACAAGGCGCACGACGCCGTGAAAACCAACTCGCTCGCTCCTTCCCTGCAACAACGAGGTACCAGCCACAACACAACGCCCAGAACGCGGCGGCAGCGTTCTGCGACTTACGTACCCGGAAAGAACCACCCACAAAACCGTTCTTTCGTTCGTTTGTCAGGGTCGCTCTTTCTCTTTGGTGGTCTTCTTGTCACACCAAAACCCTACGGAGTACAACCCGTTCGATCTTCTATTGGCTACCGTTGCTGTTTCTATTTTTTTGTTTTTTCTATTTTTTTTTTTCTTCTTCTTTTCTTCCTTTTCTTTTCTCTTCTTTTTCTCTTTTCTTTCCCTCTTTCTTCTCGTGCCTGTCTCTCGCAATGTTGTGTTAGTGGTCGCCAGCCATCCTTGCCCTTTTCTATTAGCGGCCGTCGGGCCTCCCGGTATCAGAACTACGCCTTCTGCTCGCTCTGCTTGTTTACGACGCCGTACTCCGGTACTTTTGGCTGCCGCACCACTTTTTCTTTTCCCGCCTTCTTGTTGGTCCGCCACCAAAACTCGCTGCTCCCGCCTTTTTGCTGCTTGTCCCTTTCCCTCTGCCTCTCCCTCCTCTGCCGTTTCGCCCACCAAAACCCGCGGCCAACAGAAACCGGTCCCCCCTTCAAAATAGACTTTCTCGTTGATCGTCGCCTTTTCCTTCGACCTTCTCGACTTGTCTGTTTCCTTCTGTCTTCCTTTCCCACATCGTCAGTCTTCCGTCTTCCGCCTTTTCTTTTCGCGTTCTCGACACGCCTCTTTCCGGGCTGCCTTTCGTTTTCGTTCCCTTTTCCGTTTGTACTGCTCGACTTTCGTGCCCTCTACCTTTTCTTCGCTTTTCGCCCCACAGAGGCGACCAAAAAATAAGGGTCACCCTCTAACGGCCTAATAAGTGTTGCGACCGGCCGGCCATTGTTGTTCGTTTATTACCAGCTCGACTCGGGTTGTCGCACTCCTATTTGCCGTCCTCTCCTCATTACCACCATTTTGGCTTTTTCTCGCGCGTTGGCAACAAAACCTCGCTCGACACCCAACACTGTGGCACGCCTCGGTGGTACCTGTTTCTTCGTTACTCGCTTTTTTTCGTGAAATCTCTCCGGAGAGTGCGGCGCCACGAAAGGACAAGACGAACACACGAACGAGAAGCCAACTCCGAGACGCCGCTCGAAAAACCCGAACCACAGAAGGAAAAAAAAAAAAGAAAAAGTAAAAACGGTCGTATTGTGACCTTTCCAGCCTCGGCAAGCGTTAGCGATCGATCTGTACCCGTTTCCGTTTCCTGCGACACCCGTTGTCGCGTCTTTCAAGTCATCGCTGCTACATACGCAAAAAGGCCATCGCCACTCCTTCACGACGGTCACGCCCCCTAAACATACGATAAAGACAGAGCGTGCGTCGCGGTGCTCATTTCGCCCTCCTTCGATTCAACGGTTCACCCGCCGACTCACGGGTTTGTGGACGATTAGGGTGCAATAACGCGCACAGAATGATGGCGACCTTTTCACCACATCCTGGCGCAATGCAGCCGCATGCCGGCGTTCCCCAAGGCCACCCAGGCCTCGCTCCTGGTATGGCCCACACCCCGAGCCAACCCGGCGGCCAGCCTGGCGCGATTCCCCAGCACCTCGCCGCCCACATGGGCGTCTCCGGACCCGGCAACCAAATCAATCCCGCCGCCATGATGGCCGCCGGTATGCCGCCCGGCGCGGGCGGGCCCAACGCCCACGCCATGCAGCATCTCACACCGCAACAGCAAGCGCAGTTTTACCATCAACACCAACAGATGAACCCTATGTGTGCGTAATTTCTTCTCCCCCAACGCTGTCTAGGTTCTCGTGCTCTGTTCTCGCTCTTCTCGCTCTTCTCGCTTTTCTAGTGCTGACCATTCTCACCAGTCGCCAACAACCCTGCACTGCAGGCGCAACTACAGCAACAACAGCGACTCCATCAATTACAATTGCAGCAGCGGCAGCAACAGCAACAACAGCTGATGATGCAGCAGAATGGCATGTACCCGAACGGTATGCCTATTGGTATGCCCGCAAATCAGTTTGCCGCTATTCAGAGAAGGATGGCCCCGGTATGTTTACTTCTTCCCCCCTTTTCTAATGCCTTTGTACGCAATGAACTAATGATTTGGCCCTTACAGCACGCCCAAGATCCTCGCACACAGGTATGCTTTTGCGACTTCCGTACCGTTTGCACTCTACGTCATAGGATGTGGAAAGATTTGTGGATTCTTGAAGGAGGCGTGGTGTAGATGTAGCTGACCATTCTCCATGTGCAGGCGTTGATTAGCCAACAGCTTCAAATTCAGCACCATCTCAACAACAATCAGATGGCTGCGTCCCAAAACCAAGCTCTGAACCCGAACCACATTCAAAATATGCAGCAAGCACACATCGCTGCCATCCAAGCGCAGCAAGCACAACAGCAGGCCCAACAAGCGCAGCAAGCGCAAAACCAGCAAGCACATCAGGCCCAGGCAGCCGCTGCCGCACAGCAAGCCCAGCAACAGCAAGCCCAACAGCAGGCCCAGCAAGCTCAGCAGGCTCAGCAGGCTCAACATCAACACCAGCAGCAGCAGCAACACCAACAGCAGCAACAGCAGCAGCAAGCCCAACAACAACAACAACATCAGCAGCAGCAGCAGCAGCAGCAGCAACAACAACAGCAACAGCAACAGCAGCAGCAACAACAGCAGCAGCAACAGCAGCAAGCCCAACAAGCTCAGCAAGCTCAACAAGCCCAGCAAGCTCAACAGGCCCAGCAGGCAGCACAGCAAGGCCAGCCTCTAGGCCAACCCGGTCAACCGCAAGCATCACAGCTTCAAGCGCCACAGGGTCCACCCCAAACCCCGCAGCAGCAGCCCGGTCAACCAAACGTCGCCCCACCGCCACCGCATACAGGACCGCCAGGGCCGCAAATCCAGGTGCCACCTCAGATGGCAGGCCCGCCGCAACCGAATCAGCAGCTACTGGGAGGCCACCAGCAACCGCAGCAAATGCCACAGCAGATTCCGCCTCATTTGCAAGCACAAATGCATCAGCAGATGCTGCAACAGAACCCTCTTGCCGTTCAAGCCCAACAACAACAACAACAGCAGTTCGCCGCTGCCAATGCCGCCCTAAAGAGAGAGCCGATAAGGTTGCAATGCCTATCTAGACTTTCCCAGTTTGCCGAGCATTTGGGCGCTTTTCCGGTGCGTTCTTTTCCCTCCAGTCGTTCCCGTCTTTGTTTAGACGTTGTCATATATGTGTGCTAATTTGTATAAATAGGGCTCGAAGGGCACGGATGATGTGTCGTATTGGCACGAATTTGTCAACCGGTTCTTCTCCACGAACGGTGTTTTCCGCCATTCCATCCACATTGTTGACGGAGATGAAAAGACCAACAAACAATACGAAATTCCTTTTTCCGCGCTAGCGCGATACTTCCACACGTATTTCGAGAGCGGCGTCAAGAAGATGCAGTTGATTATGGACCGAAGCGCCATGGAGAGGCCGTTGCTTAACGACCGGTTTGCCATTGAGAACCCGAGAGCCAGTTTGGTACAGTGGTTTGATGGCGGGTCACACGTATGTCGCATGCACCATAAACTACCGCTTGTGAAATGACCGTACTAACGGAGTTTTTTTTTCTTCTTTTCTTTCACCGACATCAGGTTGTATCAAGTGGCATTGTGCGCGCTCAATTCGACCCGGAACACAAGTTCGAGCTATTTGAGTTTGTCTGCGACGGCCACGAGGAGTACGTCTCAAGGAAGCTGGTCATCCAAGCTGCCCAACCGGGACACAACTGGGTCAAGGAGTGGCTCAAAGTCAACCCGCCCGACAACAAGCAGTCGCCGGAAATGAGCAAGAAAGGCAAGGTCAAGCAGATGAAATCACCACAGAGCCAGCCGCCGGATTTCTCTCTTCCACAGTCCATTATCAAGGAAAGCGTTGGCATAACCGAAGCTGTTAACCAGTTTCTTGAGGTAAGAACTAGCGGTCTTCTTTGCACATGGTTCGTTTTGTCGTACTGACACAGGTTGCAGATTGTTGAGGTTATGGGCCACATGAACCCCCTTTTCCAGTTCTGTCACACCCACCCTAATTTGACGGCTTTCGGTTCCCTCGATCAATTTGTACACAACCTGAACAACACGCCCATGCCGAACGGCCAAATGGCGATTCCGCAAGGCGGGCCGCGGACACCTGGAATGCCCCAGTTCCCCATGGGTGCAAGTCCGCACGTCGCCCATCTCCCGCCTCCGGGCTCGCCGCATGTTGGTGGGAGCCCGGCAGCCGGAGCCATGCAAGCACCGAGCATGCATCCATCGCAGAGCCAGCAGGGCACAAGCTCCAGCGGTCCCAGCGCCAACACCTCGCCTGCTGGCACAAAGCGAAGACGGCCGTCGGGCGTCAAGACCGAAGAGGACATAAACGGCGGCCCTACATCCGCGCCAACACCCGCAACCAATCCACAAGTGAACGGCCTGCAGGGTAAGACCAAGCCGCCCACGCCACGTATGCAAAAGAAACAAAAAGTCAGCGCATCGCAACAATGAGGCGGCACACTGGATTGGCGCCGAGCCCTTTCCGCGGCAAGCGGGCGTCAAAGGCTGTTGCAGCCATTCTCTCGTCTTTTGCGAAAGGCTTGGGATAAAATGAGGACATGTTCACAATGAAACAAAGAACGGATTCGTTTTTTTGCTGGGTTGTACGGTACGGCTGTTTTGTTACTTTAATTTTTGCTTTTTTTGGATATGTATTCTCTTGGTTGGCGTCGGTATGTCTGGTTTGCGGGCACAAAAATCAAAAGTCATGGGCTTGTATGGTGATCTCAGGTTTTGCTTCTTTCCATGCGTCATTGGATAAGAAGTGATTGGAAAAGTGTTCGTGGATATGAGGTTTTGTCTTTTTTTGTCTTTTTCTCTCGACATCCCGTTGCAAGGCCGGCGAATTGTTTTTTTCCTTTTTATCGTTTCATGGTCCTTTTTCTCCTTGTTTTCTTTTATCTTCCGTTGCATGCCATTCTACTGGTGTTATTTTTATTGAAAAGGGTAGTGGTCGCAGTTTTGTTATTTTCCTAGCTGGTGGAGGGTTTTCCACCCTGGGGCATCATATCCGTCTCAATTTTTGTTTTGATGAGTTCAACTCTTTTTCATTTCGTTCTCCAAAATTCTTACTTTCGGGCGGGTTCATATTGGCTATCTCTCGTCTGTTTTGAGGTATCAGTGAAGCACTTCGTGATCATACGGCGGGGGTAAAAGACAGGGAAAGGCAGTTTAATTGAGATGTTGCGTATTGCTGGCTCTTGTCCTCGTTTTCACGAGTGTCGACAAAAGGTCACAGGGCAAGTAGTTTCATGTTATGACGTGAAAGGGCAACAGAGACGCCGTGAATGTGGGTTGCCCGTGTCTCTCTCTGTCTTTACTTGGATAGTACGCAGCAATGCTAGATGTAAGAAGCGAAGGTTGCGACCAACAGGCATCGAAGCAATAAAAACAGGACAGGGTATCACCACCTTGACAACGTTCTCAAACCAAAACGAGAGCGTAGAAGGGTTGCAGAGGTAAAAGCAGATAGGACTTTGTGATTCTAGGAAAACTGACGGCAAACGTGTGGTTGTCTAGGTTGAGAGCGGATAAGCCAGACAAGAAGCGGACAGCAATAAGAAAGCAGCCCAGGAGGCCAAAAAATAGAAGAAAAAAGAAAGGAAGCCGTCACACGAGCACGGGAGTGTCAGCAGCAGAGCCTGCGCCCGACATGGGCAAACAGGGCGCCCGTCGATCCCGGCAGCCTGCCCCGGAGTCCCCTTTTCAACCCGCTCCGTGCCGATGTTTTGGTCGCCGGCACCGGCAATCCAGTCATGCCTGGTAGGAGTGTGGGAGAATCCAGCTCAGAAGTCGCCCTGTAAATTATACAGGTTAATGCCGGCGCAGTCGTCCTCCCTTTTCTTGCCAACCCCTTCCAGGCCTCACAGATCCTCCTTCTAGGCTTCCGCGGAAAGACCATGTTCATTTGTTTCCAAAAAAAAAGCCGTGGTCACGGATTTGACACGAAAGAGCGCAAAGCAGGAAGAAGAAGATGACGAAGACGACGACGCAAAAGAAGGATGAAGGGTCGTAAAGTAAAAAAAAGAAAGGCGAAAAAAACCCCGGATTCAATTTCCCAACGCCAAAAAAGGTGGTCCAACTGTCTTAATCATCATAACAAGGGAACCAAAACAGACAACACAAAGACAAAAAAAATCAGAGAGAACGAAAGCACCAGAACAAGCGTCGCGGCGGAAAAACCCATAAGAACGTTCCTTCATCAGCGCGGTATCCGCAACCCCATCCACAACGAGACAGGCCAAAGTGTCCATTTAAGCTGCGGCGCCAAACGTGTTCTCGCCCGAGTATTGGATGTACAGGAAGCTGGTTGTAAAAGGTTAGCCATGTTCTTTCTCTTTTTCAAAACAAAACCAACGCCGACGGCACACTCACCCATCCTCGTCCTTGTGCTCTTCGTAGATGCTCGACATCAGCGCGGCGGTCGGCGGCAGCGTCTCGTCGACGAAGATGAAGATGGCCTTTTCGGGCGCCAGCTTGATCCGCTTGCGGATCACGTACACGAACTGGCCCACGGTCAGGTCGGCCGGCACGAGGTACTTTTTCTTGTCGATGGTGGCGATCTCGCTCTTCTCGATCTTCTCGCAGATGACCTAGGGATGTGTTAGAAAGACGAAAGTGAAGACGGAAGTAGAGGGAAACGTTGGTACGTGAAGACAGCACAAAAAAAAACATACGGGAATCCGGTCGGCGTATTTTTGGCGGATGCGCTCGGCCTCGGCCTTGCGCTTCTCAAAAGGATGCTCGTCCTTGAACTTTGAACGCATCGTGGCTGTGATCGTCGACGTCGACGTCGTTGTCGTTCTTGATGGAAACGGGGTGGCAAAGAGCGGTGGGCGCGCGTACGACGGCTACACGAGTGCAAACGGGTTTCTGGCTTTCGATGAAAAGATGCAGAAAAAGGAAAAATCAACAAAACGATGGAGGAGGAAAAAAGGAGAAAAAGTATAGATGACAAGAATGAAAGAAGTAGGCGATGACTCGGGGGTTTGTCAGGAAAGTTGGTTCTCTTTAGGGGATGATGGAAGGGAAACGAGGATTACAGGGAAGGACAGCCACCGGCAGCACCACAGGTATGGGCATGTGTCAGGTGATACAAGGGACGGATGACGAGTTGGCAGCCTAATGAGGGGGAGGGAAGTGGAAGGAATGGCGGCAAGAACAGCCCCCTCCTGGGCGATAACGCAACCGCCCTAGGTAGCCTAGAGTTCCGCCCGTCTTGTCATACCCCCCCACCATGGATTTTGTCATCAGTACACGTGACCTGAATCGGTCAGCGGAACAGCGTAGAATCCCACGCCCGGTGACAAATCCGAGGAGAAACGATGGCACAAGGCGCGCATTTTCGTCTTGTGTGACTCGGTTGGCCGCCGTTTAATTTGGGAGAACCCATCTGATTCGACGTGTTTGTATTTTTCTGACCGGAACGGGGAGTGTGACGTGGACACCGGAAAAGCAGCCTGCTGCTGCAGCCATGCTGTAGGCAAAGACAGGACATTTTTGCCCCACATAAGTTGATGTGCGGTTAATTGAATATACCTATAGAAACATAGTGAAATAACCGATTATGTATGTATACAGATGAGAAATGCTGACCAGTGGCCGTGGTGGATTTAGCGTGCTGCTCATTGGTGCCTCTGCGGGGCGGGCTAGCAGCTCTTGTGCCGGCGCGCGCCCCCCAAACCATGCGATCCTCAGCAGACGGCAGAAGACGGCAGACGAGAAAGAGCTCGGAGGACAACGAAGCGTCTCCGTCGACCAGCGTCCGTTCTTGTTGGAGACGGTAAAAATATATAGAGGAGAAGAAAGCAGAGGAAAAAAAGAAGCAAAAAAAAAGAAAAAAAAAGAAAAGAAAAGGAAAAGGGCCAGACCGCCTAAAAGAGGTGACCATTTTTTTTGTGACGACAAAATCATTCGGTTTCTCTGCCCATTAGCTCGTTTTTAGCTTTTTTTTCTGTCTGATCTCCCCATTTCGGGAGTGGGTTTTTTTCATTTTTTTTTTCTCGTTCACCCTCTGGTAGAACATAAAAGCCATGGCGTCTGCACGGTCGGCTCTGCGACTGGCTGCGCCGGGCAGACCAACCGCAGCAGCAGCAGCAGCAGCGACAGCTCGATTTGCCTTGGCCAGACCGTCCCTCACAGCCCGGCGTGCATTGAGCTTCCGCCGTGCCTCGTCGTCTTCTTTTTTTTCGTCTGCAGCGTCTACTGCGTATCGGACGCCGTCTTTCCCCGTCGTCGCGGCAGCAGCTGCTGCAGCGAGCCTGGCCCTTGGCGGCTCGTGGCTTGTCTACACCATGGTGAGCTTCTGCTGTCTCCCACTGTGCGGACACAATGTGCACGACGCGTCCCATGCTGACGGCCTCTCCCCATCCAGGCCACCGATGACCCCATCCGCTGCGACACCCTGACGCTGGCCGAGCGGGACGCGCAGCTCCGCCGCGACACCGGCGGCGTCGTCGACGCCCGCTCGCCCATGCGCCTGCGCATGGAGCAGCTCATCAAGGAGCAGCAGCAGGCCATCGTCGCGGGCCTCACCGCCATCGAGAACAGCGGCGGCGTCGCCACGGCCGGCGGCGGCGTCGAGGGCGGCGCCTCGTCGTCATCGTCGCTGCCGCCGCGCGCGTTCCGCCAGGACACGTGGCAGCGCAAGGAGGGCGGCGGCGGCATCACGTGTGTGCTGCAGGACGGCGTCGTGTTTGAAAAGGCCGGCGTCGGCGTCAGCGTCGTCTACGGCACGCTGCCCAAGGCCGCCATCCAGCGCATGCGGGCCGACCACAAGAGTCTGGCCGCCGCCGCGCCCGGCGGCGGCGGCGGCGGCGGCGGCGACCTGCCCGACTCGCTCGAGTTCTTCGCCGCGGGGCTGAGCCTCGTCGTGCACCCGCGCAACCCGCTCGCGCCGACGGTGCACCTCAACTACCGCTACTTTGAGACGGCGCCGACGGGGTCGGATGCAGCAACGACCAACAACACCGGCACGTCGTGGTGGTTCGGCGGGGGCACCGACCTGACGCCCAGCTATTTGTACGAGGACGACGCCGTCCACTTCCACCGCACGCTCAAGGACGTGTGCGACCGGCACCACCCGGCCTTTTACCCCGGGTTCAAGACCTGGTGCGACGAGTACTTTTGCAACAAGCACCGCCAGGAGAGCCGCGGCATCGGCGGCATCTTCTTTGACGACCTCGACGAGACCTTTGTCGCGCCGGCGGGGCAGGGATCGTCCACGGCCGCGTCCACGACGCCACCCCTCGACAAAGAACAGCTCTTTGCCTTTGTCGGCGACGGCCTGCGCGCGTTCCTGCCCGCGTACGCGCCCATCATGGCGCGGCGCAAGGACCTGCCGTTCACGGCGGCCGAGAAGGAGTGGCAGCAGCTGCGCCGCGGGCGCTACGTCGAGTTCAACCTGGTGCACGACCGCGGCACGGCGTTTGGGCTGAACACGCCTGGCGCGCGCGTCGAGAGCATCCTGATGAGCCTGCCGCTGACGGCGAGCTGGCGGTACATGCACGAGCCGGCGCCGCAGAGCCGGGAGCAGCAGCTGGTGGACGTGCTGCGGAAGCCGCGGGAGTGGGTGTAACCTAGAAGGAAGAGAGAAAAAAAAGAAAATAAACAAGAAAAAAGAAATAGAAAAAGAAGAAAAGAAAAAAAAAAGCGCACATGCCTTTTTTGTATCATGGAATGTTGGTTAAAAAAGCGGCGCTGTTTGTATATATTATGTATAGTTGATATAATTATAGAAATATACTTGTAACTGTTATCTGAAGTAAAAGTGTGTTACTGTTCCTTTATAAATTCTGTTAGGTTTCAAACATAAGCGTTCCGGCGGCCGTGGACCCAACATCGTTTCGTGGTGATGGCAAAATCCTCCCCCACACTTCCCACTTTTTCACTCTTGAGCACCGGACAAACGACCACATCGTCGGTCATGTCGTCCAGCGCTGCGGACGAGGACGAATCCTTGCCGGCGCCGCGGGAGCTGCTGGCTGCGCTGGTCCGCACGACCGCGGCGCCGCCGGCCGCCGGGTCGGACGGTCGCAACTCCGTGGAGGCCGCGGTCGTCGACCGCAGCGACCGTTTGCTCACGGCGGCCACGACGACGACGACCACCGCCACCACCACAAACCCGCTCCGGCACATTCCTCCGGCGCACCGCCCGCTCTTGGCCACTCTGCACGTCCTCTTCCCGGCCTTGCTGCTGCCGGCTTTGGACCTGCTGGACCGCCGGCGGGTCGTCCGATGGGTGGTCGCCGGCGACAACAACAACGAGCAGCAGCAGCAGCAGGAACAGCAGCGACCGACAACCTCTGCCGGCGCCGCTGTTCTTCCTCCCGTTTACCAGGTCAACAGCGGCGCCGCTGCCGCGGCCGGTTCTGCCCCCCACGTGGTCCACCTCCGCGCGTGGCACTGCACGTGCGCGTACTTTGCCCTGCGGGCGGCGACGGCGGGCTACGACGAGCAAGAGGAGGGCCGGGACGAAGGAAGCCGGGCAGACAGCATCGACGCTGTCTCTACACCCTCCTCCTCCTCCTCCGCGGCGGCGGCCATCCCACGCGCCTTTTCGACGCCGCCGTGCAAACATCTGCTGGCGTGCCTGCTGGCCGAGCAGTGGCCGGACGGCCTAGGGAGGTACGTCGTGGACGGCGCGGCAGCCGCCTCGGCTACGACCGGGGAGACGTGCACCACACCGGCGACTCTGGCGGGTGTGGTAGCCGGTGTGATGTAGGAGGGGGGCCCTGCCTGCATGGACGGACGACCCAGCGGCGTTTTGGAGTTTGGGACATGCTGGGGTTTGGTTGTCGGTGTCGTGCAGACGAAAAGGCATATTTTGCAATAGTACACCAGCATAAGCCAGACGGGATGAAACCTTTGAATCGATTACTACGATGTAAAAAAATGCTTTTCGTTTGGACGTTCCCCGAAGGGATAAAACTGCACTTTTTTTTGCTTCGTGCGCATGGTCCCGGCGCGTTTCTAATTGTGTAGACCAGCCAGTCCCACTGCCTTCCGTCACGTTCCATCGCGGCGCCACCAGGCCCTTCACTTCCCTTCCTTGCCCTCGCCGTCTCCGCCTTCTTTCGCCTCGCCGTTGACGCCGTTGGGCGTCTTGTCGCTGCCGTCCTTCTTGCCGCCGGCGTCGTCCTTCTTCTCGCCCTCCTTCTTCTCGCCCTCCTTCTTCTCGCCGTCCTTGCCGTCCTTGCTGTCCTTGCTGTCCTTGCTGTCCTTGCCGTTGGCCGCCGACGCGGTCCCGTTCTCGCCTGGCTCCTTCTTAGCCGCGTCCTTTTCCTCCTGCTGCTGCCGGTTCTGGATCTTGTTCTCGATCAGGTCGTGGAACGCCGTGATCGCCCGGATCAGGCTGCTCAGGTAGATGGCCATCAGCTGGTCGTTGGTCTTGACGCTCATGGCGTAGGCCAGGTCGCCCTCGCCGCGGCCCGCCGTGGTTGTTGTTGTTCTTGTTGTTGAGGCACCGGCCGCCGAGACACCACCCGCCATTAATGACGACGACGCCGCCGCTGCTACGCCGGTGGTGGGGGTCGCCAGGTTCGGCAGCAGGTTGAACACGTCCTGCAGGTTGCCGAGGATCGCGTGGTTGACGGGCAGCTGGCCGTCGAGCACCTTTTGCAGGTACGCCTGGATGTCGCCGAGGCGGTGGTGCAGGCCCTGCAGCGACTGCAGCTGGTTGGTGACGCGCGTGGCCAGCGTGCCGACGGCGACGTCGCGGATGTCGCGCAGCAGGTGCTCGACGCCGATCTCCTCGGCCTCCTCGGCCTCGATGATCGACGGCGTGTGGACAAACGTCTTGGCGGTGGTGGTGCCGTCCTGGACTGCGTCAGCGGGCACGTCATCGCGGCAATACGCCTCTAGCAGTTCTTCATCAAACAAGGGGAGGGGCGCTCACATCTTTGATCTCCTCTACGGCAAAGTAGGCGTCCGTGGGCACGCCCGACTCCTTGGGCTGCACGTCGATGATCACCAGCAGCGGGTGCGGCGTGTAGCGCTTGAACAGCTCGTTGATCTCGAGGTCGGACGCCCGCAGCTTCGGCCCCGAATGGTACCACCCTATTAACTTTTCGCGCGCGTTGATCTTCTTGAACATGTCGTTCATCGACTCGATGTAGTTGTGGTCCAGGTACCACACCGACGGGTCCTTGTCGTCCTCCTCAAAGGGCACTGGTCGTTGTCAGCTCAGCGTTTCCTTTTCTCTTTTCTTTTCTTCTTTTCTCTTTTCACTGTCCTTCTTCCCCCCTTCTCGTCTGTCCAGCACCCACCTGCAAAACTGTTCGACACCCGCACGTTCTTGCCGTCGTTCTGCCCTAGTAACACGCCCACGACGCGCTTGTTTCGTGTCTTGGTGGCCGCACTGCGGTTGAAGTGGTCGACCGTCGAGAGGAGCACGAGCGGCGCCACGGAGACGTTGCGCGTCACCAGCGACAGCGTCTCGGCGGTGGTGGTCGGCATGGTTTTGTGTGCGAGGTAAACGGCTCTGCAAAGAAGGAACGGAGAGTCAAGAACGGCAAGATTAAAAGATGGGTGGTGGTGGTCGAAACTTTGTTGTACAGGGGGGTCGTCGTTCTATCACTTCAAATCAACTTTACTTGCTTTTGCAGAGGCGTCGTACTGCTGAGGGCTGCCTTTTTTGGCGCCTTCGTTGGAGGTAAAGCTCCTATTTGGACTAGCGCCGACGGCGACGATTGGTCGGAGCCACAGAGCAAGGCTGCGGTCGCGGTCAATCACGTGATTATCTTGTGACGTCTGTTTTGCGATATTTCGTACTGCCAAATGTTTCTGGGTTTTTTCTTCTTTTTTTTCTTTTATAACGACCCTGAGCTACGGACCTAAGTGCCAGAAAGCACGTATGCTTGCAACTACTGCGTTTTTCTTCCCATGCATTATTGTTTGCCGGATGGAAGTATCAATGCGCCGCCCGCCGGGCCTCCACGCAGCTGAGGGTAGGGACCTTGCTTTTCTGGTTGGGCGGATTGAAAAGATTAAAAAGGAAAAATGTAAAAAAGAACTCTTTTAAACACGAGGGACTTGCTGGATTGAAGAAGGTCTGGCAGTGCTTTGGCTGGACCACGTCCTCTGAAGTTCCCCTTTGAGAGAGTCTGTACAGCACCGTAGCGTTTTCGGACACAGAACGAGAGACGCAGAGAGCTGAATTGTTGTTCACCGAGTTGCGCCGTCTCGATCAGTCGCGCGGCGACAGAGAAAGGCTCCTACGAGGCCCGTGCAAGCTTAGGAGACGTGAGCAGATGACCATGGCGTCTTGGGGGTCGACAGGACCGTAGAAGGTATGAGATCGGAGTGCGTCCATGCTGGTGCCGGGCGAGCATTTTTACAGAAAATAAAAAAAGGAAAAGAAGCGTAAACCCCAGGAAGTGAAAAATAAGATGGGAAGAAAAGGGGATAGCAAAAATAAGGGGATTATTCACGGTGTATGTGATACGTTGCATACAGGGGCCATATTATTTCAGTAACCCCCCTTGCTCAAATACATTTTCCTGTCCTCATCACGTATTTTTATTGCACGCTCACGGCCACAGCTCCCTCTTCTCCCATGTCTGGTCGCCCGTCCGGACGTACTGCAGCCGCCGGTGGACGCGGTCCGGGGCGTCCTCCCAGAACTCGGCCGTGTCCGGCTGCACGGCGTACACACGCCAGCCCGCCGCGACGAGACCCGGGTCCGCGTCGAGACGGGCCCGCGCCTCGGCCAGGCTCTGGTGCAGCGCGGCCCGGTCGTGCAGCACCTGGCTCTGCTGCGACCCCAGCGTGACCACCCGGGACCAGTACGGCTTCGCCGCAAAGTCGGCGGCGCGCTCCGCATCGTCATCGTCGTCGTCATCGCCGTCGCCGTCGCTGTCATCGTTGCTGTCCGTGAGCGGCACGGCGCGCCCCCGCAGGCGGACCTGGCGGCCGACCCGGGGCCAGAAAAAGGTCAGCGCCACGTGCGCGTTGGCCGCGAGCTGCTGGCCCTTGGCGCTGGCGGCGTTGGTGGAAAAGTGCCAGCCGCGCGCGTCGAGCTTCCGGAGGCCGACGACGCGGGCGTCGGGCCGGCCCTGCGCGTCCACGGTGGACAGGGTCAGCGCGTGCGGGTCCTGGACGCCGCGCGCGACGGCGTCGTCCAGCCAGGCGCGGAAGGTGTCGTGCGGCGCCACCGGCAGCGCGGCGAAGTCCACCTCGTCAAAAGGCTCGGCCAGCGCAGCCAGGACGGCGGACAGGCTGGGCGGCTGCCGCCGGGCCGACTGGTCGGAGTCGGCCATGTGGGTTGTGTGCTGTTTGTGACGGAGATGTTGGAACAGCAAGCGAGCAGCACGGAAGAGGAAGTTTCCGCATCGACGGTCGTCGTATTACACCTCTGGTGGGACTGCTGAATGTCCCCGACACGTGTTCCCCTCATTGTTATCTCATATAATATTAGTTCACTGTATGTACGGCAGAGTGACTGCTGCCGGCTAAGCAACCCGTGTACGACTAGGCTTCATTGCACGTCTTCCTAGCAACAAAAAGTACGATTTCCCAGACAACGTTCTCTCGAACTGGCCGGCCCTGCATTTTGGTTGACAACGCATTTCGCTGGCATTCGCGGCCACGACTGTGGTCCAGTTCAAGGAAGAAGAAGGGCGTTTGAATAAATACAAGTTACACACCAAGTTCTACGGGGTTATGGCACCGAGAAGAGTCTTGTGGTGGTCTGGGATGTCGAGAGACTCTGTGGCCTCGTTGCCATCGACTTGCCGGTCATGTTCTATTTGCATTTCTTTCTGCCACCCCGGATGAAGGCATGCCGCTGGAGAGAACTACATCATGGCTGCGACTGTCGTCCCACTGGGAGCGTCCTCTCGCCCGCCGCATCAACGGTCGTAGATTTCCTTGATCATTTTGCAGACAGAGGATGTCTCGGATCCCGACGACGGTCCAAAGACAAGAAAAAAGCCCCACGGCCTCCGATGTCACGCAATTGTGCCCCTGAAACCCTCCGTAGCATCACGACCTCTTGCTGTCCTTTCATCCGACCGGTCTCTGCACAAGAACCTCAAGCCCGTCCAGTTGACCTTGAAAACCGCTCAATCGGACACAAATATAGCGCACGCCGCCCGTCTCTGTTCTGCAGGCTCCATTGTTCTCCCAGAGCTACCTCGGCGCAGAGGCTCGGGTAACTGGAGCTGTAAATGAATTAGCCGGTATATGTGAAGTATTTTTCGTTGTTATATGTATTTATATATAGTAGAAGGGTATGAATATACTTTACAACATACGAAGGGTACATAGTATTTCCCCGCCGTAGCTTCTGCAGCGCTTACAGCGGGTGAGGGGGACGGAGGGCCTGCTCTTTCTACTGCTCAGGGTTAGTCCTGGCCACTCCCCCGAGATCGCAATTGGCTGTTTTGCTTACGGCATATTCTTATTTTTCTTTTCCGCTCACGCTACTACCACTATACCGTACCCTCTGCGCTCTGCTCTGGCCTCACTTTTTTTTCTCTGATTCCTTTGTCTCTTTCCACCCATTCCTCTCTGTCCCCACGTCCGTTTTCTCTCCTTTTTTTCGGCGGTTTTTTTGTTTGCCTCCCCTTACTTGTCCTTTTTGCCGATCAATTCCTCGTCAATCCCTTTTCCTTGTCAAACATGGGTGCCGTCGAGGAACAGGTGCAGCGCCTGCACGACATCGTCGCCAGCCTCGAAGGCCGGATCAAGGACCTCGAGCACCGGAGTTTCGGGACGTCCGGCCCCAAGACGGCCGAGGAGCTGCGCATGATCCTGATCGGACCGCCCGGTGCGGGTACGTTTTCAGCGGGGGGGGGGGGGGAGCGCCGGCAGTTGGAGCCAGGAGGAGCTGGAAGAGCAGTCGTAGTTGGATGCTGACGGGCTGCGACAACAGGCAAGGGCACGCAGGCGCCCAAGATCAAGGAGAAGTTTAGCTGCTGCCATCTGGTACGGGGGCATCCCTCGTTGTTTTCTTTGCATTCTTTGCTTTTCTGGGCTCTGGGCCCGATTGGCTGCTGTATACGCTGTTTTTGACTGACTGGCTGGCTCTCTTCCTCCTCAGGCCACCGGTGACATGCTCCGTTCGCAGGTCGCAAAGAAGACGCCGCTCGGCCGGGAAGCCAAGAAGATCATGGACCAGGGCGGCCTGGTCAGCGACGACATTGTCATCGGCATGATCAAGGAGGAGCTCAACACGAACCCGGAGTGCAAGGGGGGGTAGGTTTTTTTCTTTTTTTTTTTCTTTTCTTTTTTATGTCCTATTTCTCCCTTCTCTAGCTAACCCGTCTGTTCCCACAGCTTCATCCTCGACGGTTTCCCACGTACCGTGCCCCAGGCCGAGGGTCTCGACGCCATGCTGCGCGAACGCAAGCAGACCCTGCAGCACGCCATCGAACTGCAGATCGACGACGCCCTGCTCGTGGCCCGCATCACCGGCCGCCTCGTGCACCCGGCCTCGGGCCGCTCGTACCACACGCTCTTCAACCCGCCCAAGAAGGAAATGACCGACGACGTCACCGGCGAGCCGCTCGTCCACCGGTCCGACGACAACGCCGACGCCCTCAAGAAGCGTCTGGCCACCTACCACGCCCAGACCGTGCCCGTGGTCGACTACTACCGCAAGACGGGCATCTGGCAGGCCGTCGACGCCTCCCAGAAGCCCGGCCAGGTGTGGAACGCGCTGCTGCAGATCTTTGACGGCGACGCCAAGAAGGCGAGCACCTCCGGCAGCGGCATCCTGAGCCGGCTGAGCGGCAGCAAATAAAAGAAGAGAAATATAGCACACACACATACATACACACACCGACACGAACTTGACACTCGCCATTTCAAACCGCAGGCCTCCTTTTTTGTTATTTTAGCTTTTTTCTTTTTTTTCTTTCCGTTCTTTCTACTATGTCTGCCTTTTCGGATGTCTTGTTAGAGAGAAAAAGGGCCGATGCATGTGCATGAGATTTACCAGCCAGATAACCAGGGGAACGTTTTCTCGCTCGGAAACATCTTGCTCCAGTTTTGGCGTTGGAACCAAAAAAGGAAACGATAGGGCGTTGTTCAACATCATTCTATGAACAAGCGACTTTTGGGTTGGGAACTCGGGAGGCATGAGTATGAGGCAGGCGGAGGAGGATGGACGACATCTACGACAACGGGAGAAAGATGAATGTTTGACTTTATACGGGGCGATCAGGAAGGCTCAGGACGAAAGTGAAGCTTCTCTGTAAACAAAAGGATGACAAGAGGACGACAAAAAGGGGGGAAATCTGCTGTTGTCTTCTCAGGCCTCTAGTATTATGTAGATATGAGAAGAATAAGAAAAAAAAACACAATTTCTACAAACTACTGTAAGAATCCGCCGAGATGCCGTGTTTCGAAGCCTGTTTTCTCGCAAAGAACCGGCACATGTTCGCCGGACCAACCAGACCTGCATGAAGGAGGGCCAGGCGACAGGTAAGCTTCAGCCAATCCCCGTCGACAAAACATCGTTGGCTCTCTTTTCTGTCTGCTGCTACCTGCAGCCAGCAGCCTATGGCCAGCGTGGAAGATGACTGGATGCGGGTGGCTTTGAGGAAGCTTGTGTGGGTTGAGAAAGCGGGCGTCAGCCTTTTCGATCGTGCCGTGTCGCCGTGAACAGGTTTCGTCTTTGATTCTTACTTTTTTGCTCAGTCTTGCGATGATCGATCAAAACTGCGGATAGAGAATTAAGCGTATCGATTTCTTCTTTCTTTTTTTCTTCTTTTTTCTAGCGCAAGATAACCATGTCGGCGTCCAGCGAGGCCGGTCCGTCGTCCGGCGGACCATCTTCCACCGGGCCGCCGTCTACCGGCCGGTTGTCGTTGTTCGGTCTCTTGCCCATCACGTCGGCGCCGCCCGCGCCGGCCTCTGTGAGCGCCGTGACTGTCTCCGGTCGCCGCGCCACGAGCAGCGCGGCCGCCACCCGCAGTACCATCACCGGCACCGCCGGCACCGCCGGTAGCGCCTCCATCTCCTCGAGGGCCTCTACGGCCACTGCTTCGGCCGCCACCCTGTCGTCACCCTCGTCGCCCTCGCCCCCCCTGGCGGCCGCGTCGTCGGCGTCGTCGGTGTCGCTGCCGTTCCGTCTAGGCGGCGGCGCGGCGGCACCTGCGCCTGGACCGGCGCCGCCGGTGGCCGGGCCAGCTGGTCCATCCACTGCCAGACCGCCGGCTTCCGCACCGTCGGCCCCGCCTTCTACTGCTGGCGCCGGCCCCGCCCGTCCCCAGCCGGCAGTCCCGACGACGACAACGACAACGGCAACGACCGCCACCCTCCCGGCTGCCAGCGCCGAGCGCCGCGTCGCCGAGGCCCGCCAGGCCCTCCACGCCAGTATGGCCAACCTGCTCGACACGCAGCTGCAGGAGCGCGCCACGCTCATGCACGACAACATGCGCGCGATCCAGACGCAGCAGCGCGGGCTGGGCCGCGCCACGGCGGACCTGCGGCGCATCAACGACGACCTGGCGCAGCTGGTGCACACGACGACGGGGCCGCTGAAGGAGATGGGCCACGTGCAGAACTGGGCGGAGGTGCAGTTCCAGGGGCTGGCGGTGGTGGAGGAGACGCTGCGGCTGGCGCGGCGGCGGCGGGAACAGCGGGAGGCGCGGCGGGAGGCGCGGCGGGCGGCCCGTCGGGAGCGAGAGGGAGCAGAGGGGGTTGTAGACGGGGCCGCGCGAGGCGAGGATGACGACGGCAGCAGCAGCGGCAGCGAGAGCGGGAGTGGGAGCGGCAGTGAGAGCGGGAGCTATACGGGCAGCAGCCGGAGTGGCAGCCGGAGCCAAAGCCGAAGCCGAAGCCGAAGCAGGAGCCCGAGTGGGCGCCCAAGCCGCAGCCACAGCCGCCCAAGACACCCAGTGGCGGAGAATGCAGGCGAGGCGAACCCGGGTCCAGAACGGGCTTGCAGTGCCCACGGCGATGCGAACGACAAGGGCAAAGGCGCGGCCACGGCGGAGGGAGACGACGCGACCGCATGTTCTCCGGAGAACGAAACTGTGCAAGCAAACGAGACGACAAAGACAGAGACGGTGGAAGACGGTGCAGCTCAGGCTGCAGGACCCATTGGCGAGGGTGAGGCGACCAGCGAAGCAGCCGGCGAGGCGGCGAAGCGCGACAAAGGCAAAGGAAAGGCGCCGCCTGTGGCTGGAGATGATGACGCACCTGCAGACCAGACGCCGGCCCCAGAGGGGCCGCCTGCTGTGGGGGAGCCAGGGATTTCGGCCACCGAAGCAAGAAACGAGTTGCCCCAAACGGAGGCAGCGGCGGCGGCAGGTGTGGAGGCGGAAGCTGGAGAAGCCAACGAGGTGCCCGGAAAGGAGGAGCAGGCCAAGCGGGAGCCAGTCAAAGAGCCACGCAACGGGGAGAAAGCCACGCCGGTGGATGCGAAGGAAGAGAACGCTGTGGAGGAGAGAACAAAAGACGAGGCCACGACAGCAGGGCAAGCAGAGGGCGGGGACACGAAAGAAATGCCGTCAAAGGGGACCCAGACAGACGAAGAGGCGGCGGCGGTGACCGGAGACGGAGGAGGACAGGCAGAGACAGATGCAGAGGAGAGAGGCGCTGCGAGAGACACACCGGAGCCTCGCAATGACGACGGACCTACAGGTCAGTGAGGTGGGACGCGGACTACCGTCGAGGACAGCAGCGAAGGAGGGAGAGGACCGACGGGAAGAGAGATGACAACGGGCATTCAGCTGGAAGGCTACGATGAGCAGGCGGGCTGTGGTATCACTGACGTCCTTTGGGCTCACGCCCAACAAATGCGCTATGAGAGATATGAGGTAGTACCGAGCCAGCCTAACGTCTGCCGCAGGACAAACAGGACGATAAAGCAAGAAACGGGGTGATGGCACGAGAGGGAACGACGTTGGGGTTTTCCGGTGATTTATGAATTATGATTTTCAGACCGTCTATTTATAGTGGGCGTTCGTTTTTTATGTTCCGCCCCTTGTAATGCTATTAAAACACCATTGTACAGAATTTTGACATGGAACGTGCTTGCATACGTTGCTTCTCCTTTTCCTAAGCATTGCCATTTGCCCACATGAGTCGTGTACCGACATCTTCCTGACCATTCTCCCTCCCTCGGCAAAGGCGTGCATGTGCTCCTGCTGCTCGCCCATTTGCACTCCTCACCACTGACAGCAAACAACACCGTTCGCTGGAATTTGGCGGCCCGTCGGTGCATCGGTGCACAACCCGCTCCCTAAATCAAACCCGGCAGCATCGTGTACTTCTTCTTCTTGTACTTGTCCGGGAACAGCTGCCGCAGCGCCCGTTCCTTGCCGCGCGACCAGCTGCGCATGTACACGATGCCCAGCGAGATGAAGAGCACCACGCTCAGGTCGCGCGAGAGCGCAATCACGCCCAGCCACGCCAGCACCTCAAACATGTAGTTGGGCGATGTCACCAGGCTGCTGCCGACGCAGTTGGGGATGCCCTTTTCGGTGCTGCCGGGCGCGCGCAGGTGCGCCAGGTGGTAGTGCACGCGGAAGTTGCACAGCTCGCTGACGACAAAGAGCGCCAGCGCGGCGTAGTCGAGCAGCATGGGGATGCTGCTGCTGCCCCCGCTGCTGTTGTTGATGCCGGCGCGGCCAAAGCCGGTCCGGGGGGGTGCGAGCACGCCGCCGGACGTGAAAAAGGAAAACCGCAGCGGCGACAGCGGCGCGTACAGCGACCAGGCGCAGAGCAGGCCGGCCGTGAGCCAGTAAAAGGCCGAGTTGCGCACGATGTTGCGGGCGGGCATGGTGTTGGCGGCGAAGCGGTGCAGGAACAGGGTCTCGAGCTCGCGCTTGACAAAGTGCACCAAGAACAAGACAAAGACGAGCGTCTGCACGTCCGTGGGCGGGTCGGCGCGGCTGGCCGTTGGCGTCGTCGTCGTCGTCGTCGCCCGGCGCGTCCAGGCGGCTGGCAGGGGAAAGCTGGGCCGCCAGAGGTAGAAGAGGACGTGGAAGAGGATGGGGCCGGCGTACTCGACGGCAAAGACGGTGCGCCAGGCAACCTGGGGGCCTGGATTCGGAGGCGTTAGTTTGTGGACGAGAAGACAAAAAGAAAGAAGTGCAACACAATCGAAAGAGAGAAACATCCGCGCACCCAAATCTTGCACCAGAAGCGAGCCGGCGGCCACCACGTTGGCCTGCTGGCCGATGACGGCTTTGCGGTCGCTCAGGAGCCGGCGCGTCTGGGGGTCAAAGACGCCGATGCGGTTGAAGTCGCGGACGCCCGTGCACTCTGCCAGCCGCTGCTTGACTTCCTCGACGGTCGCCGCCGCCGGGACGCTGATGGACGGGGGCAGCTTCTTGATCGTGCCGGCCTTGCTGCGGTTGGCCACCGCGAGGGTGATTTCGGGGACAGCCATGGTGTAAGAAAGGGATGCAGATGTGAGGCGTGCGGACGTTGTAGAAAGCGGGTGTCGCGACGGTAGAGAGCGGGAAGAGAATCGAAAGAGAGACGCAAGCAAAGGGATGGGCTGTAAGCAAAGAAATTGAGCTCCTCTTACGTGCCTCGGCTTCCTCGGAAGGAACTCGCTGATTGGTCGGAGTGTGCTGTACCTGCTGACAATGCATTGGTACATATATACCGCCAAAATAACTAGTTGTGTTAAGTACCCCAAAGTACCGCCGAAAACGGGTGTAAGTCAACAACGCTCGACGTTATCATCACTGTCTGATTCCAGTTCCATGATCTCTCTCTCTCTCTCTCTCTCTCTCTCTCTGTCCCTGTATATGTGTATATGTTATAACAGTTTTCTCATAGCTAAATAGATTTAATTATACTCAAATACTACATTCTTTTTGGAGAAAAAGAGCAGGAATGGAAGTCTCCGTTCACTGGCTTTGAGGCTCTTGAACTCGTCATAACCGAAATCTACGGGGTAATACAACGAGGGAATAAAAAGGATAGCTTATATATAATGTGATATTAACTTCTTAGAACACAAGCTATATCTAGGATTGGATTGGCCTCTCTTTACAGAAGCCTCTTTCCTTGACTGATATCCCACGTTCAGTCCCGGAAAGGCATCTACACGTTCTTGGACAACCTTCAGTGGACTTGCACTTGCCTGTCCTGGCAGCTTGTTGTCGTTTGTTGTTGTTGTTCTTGCCACCGTCGCTGCCATTATTGTCCCTGTTCACGTGCTTTTTACCCTGCAGCCCCCAAAACAACAGAGCATCAACAGTGGTCGGGGCTGTCGTAGCCATGGACGAAGCCGTCATCACTCAGTCGCCAAGGGAACCTTGACAACGGCTGATACCACGTAGACAAATCATCGTATGGCATTTTACAAACAGTAGGTTGACAGACGAACAGGCAAGAGCAGGTTGTTGCTGGCCTACGGTTCCTTCCCGCCGACTGAGAAGCGTCCGCCCGTTGCTCCGCTGAAGCATCGAATAACAGCAACACCAAGCCATTCGTCGAGAGAACTCGGCCCGTATTTTTAGCTTGCGTGCTGCTGCATTTCAAACGATAGCACCCCGAACACAAAGCATGGCCTAACGTCCCGACACAGCTCGCTCACTTCGTCGTTCAGTTAACCTGTTGCCCCCTGGCGGGGACAGAGCGCCGACCAATTTGTCCTACTTGGCTTAAGAGAGACGACGACGACGACACGGACAACAACGACAACGACAACCTCTTCATGGAGCCTCACCGCAGGCTCAGACTCAGTCCCAGTCGGTTGCTGCCGCTACGCGCCCTCAAAACACGCACCCCAGCCGTCGCTGCCACCGACACGCCGAACTCGCCCAACACGCCCAATACAACCACGATTCCGGGACGTCTCGCCCAAAGGCATGTTCTTGGACCGGTTCTGGACTCACGCGACAACAAAAACAGCAACAACAACCAAGCACCGTCCCCGTCGTCGTCCCGTCCGTCGTCCGTCGTCACCGGCTGGAAAAAGGTGTTTGCCAGCTGGCGCCAGAACATGCCGCGCCGCCGACGCCACTTGCACCGGGCAACCGAGACCGCCGCCACCGGGCCCCATCCGGGACGCGGACACCGCAAGCACCCGGTACCCCCTCGTCGTATGCGGTCCGAGCCCGCCGGTGCTCCGACGACGACGACGACGACAACGACGACTACTACTACTACAAAGTCAGCGTCGACGTCATCGCCCGCGCCTGCGCCGGTCGTTCTGCCACAAGCCTTGTCTCCGCAGAGCTCGCTTCTTAGCTACGCCGATGTGGCCCGGATCGGCGACGGCCGTCGCCCACCACCGCCGTGCCCGCTTCCGTCTCGGACGACGCGCCTGCAGCGCAGTGCGGCGAGAAGCAGCGGCATTGCCCACGGCAGCGAAACCAACGACGACGATGACGAGAAGATGGCTGCCGCCGGCAACAACGGCGCCACCAGCGGCAGGGGCAGCACAGCCCACGACGCTGCGGGCCAGGCTGTGGACACCGTCATGGGAGGTGGGGCCAACGTGGCCGTGACAAGTATGACAAACAACATCAACAACTGCAACAACACAGATGGCACGAGCCGTAGCATCGACCACCAGAGCGACAACGCAGGCGGCGTTTCGGACAGCCCTTTCCCAGACCTCGTAGGCACGAGCCCCACTGCGTACGCACGGCGCAGAGCCTATCTTCGAGCGCTGCGCGCAACCCACAGGCGCGGCCACTTGTTTCGAGGGCGTATACCCTTTCTCTCGCCGCCGTCGCCGGCCGAGGGCGGGTTCGCCCGGGGCGCGGCCAGGCAGAACGTGGATCGGGGCGAGGGGCTGCTGGCCCACTGCGCGTCCGACCAGCCCACACATGCTGCGACGACCGAGGTCGGCAGCCGGTTGCCGTTTTCAGACAACCACTCTCCGGACTCGCCACACCATCCTCTACTACTGCCTTTTCAGGCACACAGCCCGCTGAATAGGTCGCCCCGAGGGCGCGGTGGCGGCAGTGGTGGGTCACCGCTCCGAGCGTCTCAAAGAGGCAGAATATTCCGGCCGGTCACCGTCCAGCCACCGGACACCGGGCGATACGGCCGCCGCCCGCCACGGCCGCCGCGACGCAACCCGCTGCGGCTCGCGAATGCGCGCGCGCTGCAGGACAGCCCGGTCGACGATGCCGGCGATAACTTTGCGTCCGGCTACCCGGTTTATGGTCCGAGCGACAGCCCACAGAGGGAGCACAGCAACAGCGCCACAACCAGCCCGGGCGACTTGTTTCCCGGCGCCGACGACGACGCACGGAGCAGCCCCCCTGAGGGTCGGCGCAGCGACGGTCTCACACGGCGTCCCCGCAGCCTGTTCCATGCGCGTATCCGGCCACCGAGAGGACACAGTGACGGCAACGAAAGCGGTGGCAACGAAAATGGCAACACATACGACCCCGACCTCATCCCGGCCGTATACCGGTTGCCGGAAGACACGTTACGCGTGCAACAAGCCAGTGGTCATGCCCCGGTCGAATTTCCCCGGGTGCCGGATGCAGAGCGCCTGCGAAACAATCTCCGCAGACAGCACAGCGACGGTGAGGCACCCGCGCCCCAAGTGGCCCCGGGGGCCCCCGGCGCACCGGGCCTGCAACGCAGCCTGCGGAGGCAGAACAGTGATGGCTTCCTGGCCCACGCCCGCGTGCCCGGGCCGGTGGCCAGCGTCCGGGCTGGATCGGCGCCCTCCGTGCCCTCCACGGCGTCCATGTTGCCTGCCATCTCTGTGCCTACGGCTACCGCCGCACTCACACTTACGACGACGGCTGCGACAACGGGCACAAGTGCGGAAATCCGATTTGAAGAGACAAACGAGTGGTTGCAGGACCTGCTCAACTACATTGACGATGTCGAGAACTGGGGCCAATAGAACGACATGTTTGTGACTGCCGGGGTTAACCAAGATGTGCACGACGCAAAAACAGGCGAGACACCGGGCTTGGACGAACGGAACATTCATAGGAATCGAAACTGATAGCAAGCATTCTTATGACATCTTTCAGTGAAAAGGGTCGGATTTTATTGCGACTCTCTTTCACGGTGGAATGGCTAAATTTGTGGAATCATTGGCTAGGAAGAAAAAAAAATATGTTTATTTAAAAAAAAAAGGTCCTAACGTGCATCGTAGATGTCCAGAACTTTGATGTTCATAATGGTTGTGGATATTGTCTACGGCGCATTTTCCTTGCTTTCAGGGGCTTCAGCAGGCCCCCGAAAGATAAAAATGATGCCTTGGTTTCCGGGTTTGAAACCTGGGTGCATGTCACATGACTCTTTCCTGCCACTAGGTTTATTGTGCCCCGCCCTTGTCGGAAAAATTACCTTGTATTTTGTGCGCACTAATTTATTTCTGCTTTAGCAAATTTTTGCGGGCTCAGTAGTCTCCTCCAATGTATTGAGATTTTTTTTTTCGGGCTTCACTTCCACTCTCTCTTTTCTCCCGTCACTCTCCAAGCATCACGACAACCACTTTCGTCTGTCTCTTCTCCGCCCTGTCAACACCACCGGCGTAAGGTAAGTCAAGCAATTGGTCCACTGCCGTCCGTCCGGGTCGATTTTGTTCCACAAACTTTTGACTCTGTTCTCGTCTCGGCTTTTCTCAATCTTGATCTTGATCGCTGACGTTTTGTGTGTTTTTTTTTCTTGTTTAGACATCACAAATCATGGGTATCTCCAGAGACTCGCGCCACAAGCGCTCCGCCTCGGGCGCGAAGCGTGCCTTCTACCGTGCGTCGACGTCCCGTGTCACAATGTTGCGTTTTGTTTTGGGGTGATAACGAAAGCCCGTATCGGACTGGAAAAAAGGAGGAACGCTTGGTCTTTTTAAAAAAAAGGGCTACGCGTTCCTTCTTTTTTGCCCAGGACATACGTTCTGACCTTTGGCCAACAGGGAAGAAGCGCGCTTTCGAGGCCGGCCGCCAGCCGGCCAACACCCGCATCGGCGCCAAGCGCATCCACGCCGTCCGCACCCGCGGCGGCAACCACAAGTACCGCGCCCTGCGCCTCGACTCGGGCAATTTCGCCTGGGCCTCCGAGGGCTGCACCCGCAAGACCCGCGTCATCGGCGTCGTCTACCACCCGTCCAACAACGAGCTCGTCCGCACCAACACCCTGACCAAGTCCGCCGTCATCCAGATCGACGCCGCGCCCTTCCGCCAGTGGTACGAGGCGCACTACGGCCAGGCGCTGGGCCGGCGGCGGCAGCAGAAGCAGGCCGCGGCTGGCGGTGCCGCGGCGGCGGCTGAGGAGCCCGTCAAGAAGAGCAACTCGGTCGAGAAGAAGCAGGCGGCGCGCTTCGCCGCCTCCGGCAAGGTCGACGCGGCGCTCGAGCGCCAGTTCGAGGCCGGCCGGCTGTACGCCGTGATTGCGAGCCGGCCGGGCCAGTCGGGCCGCTGCGACGGCTACATTCTGGAGGGCGAGGAGCTGGCGTTCTACCAGCGCAAGCTGCACCGGTAAAGGGGGTGCCGCGAGGAAAGTGGGGTTGGGGGGAGGAGATGTGGTGGAAAAGGGACATGCCACGAGGATTATTGTTCGCAGAAGCAAGAGAAGGGAAACATGTCACGTCCTTCCTCGTCTGCATGTTGGTTTTTTATTTGCGTGTACGAGGCGTTTCTGGAGGAGGGACCTGTTTTCGGGGCCACTTGCCGTCGCCAGGACTTCCCAAGTGGGAAATGCAAAGAGAAAGGGAAACAAAGAGAAAAATACATGCAAAACTTTCACAGCAATGGCATTGTCTTGGAAGCAAGCCAAGCCGCAACTGGTTCCGTCTGCTTCGTCCTGTCTGCGTCATGTCTTCTCTTTTCCTGTTGATTCATTGATAACGCACAGTGGGGGCAAATTTAATGAACAGCCAGTGACAACACCACAACCCTGAGAACACGGCATGTTGCACAGGCCGTAGGTGAGGTATCGTCGCCAGAAGCTGCGGTCTGTAGTGTTCATCAGGAACCCTAAACATACTGCATTCAGTTGTCCGTCACTCCTTGATATTTGGTCCGCCAATTCTGCCGTTCTTGGTTGCGTAAATTGGACGGCCCACGCTTACGCATGTCGCCCGGAACAGACCACCAAGAAGGCGACCATGGCAATGAAATCAGGATGTCTGCATGCTCTTCTATGCAGCCCGGTCATTCAAAATTCTTGCGTCTTCAATAACTATCGACCGAGGCAAGGCAGATAATGAAAAAAAAAGGATTTGGTACATCGAAGTTCGCGTGCCTAAAAAGGACAAAAACGTAGTTCACTGCTCCTTTTCCACTCTACACTTCACTGACATACCACATACCGTCATATCACCCATTGTTGCGTTTGACGTTTCCTCAGCCTTTCCGTGCATCCGAAAGGATGCAGAAATAGACATAGTATATATATCAATATATACAACTACTAACAACCTGCGATATCAACGGGCATAGCTGGCCGCTTCGTGCCTTTTGTAGAATAAGTGGGCCTCTCTCTTAGCTCCGTTAGACAATCTGCCCCGCAAGAACCAGAACGTGCCTCTGCAAAGGTAAAACTCCTGAAATGGGTGGGTCCGGTGCCTCCTGGCGTGTAATTGCTCTTTTAGGTCTTTTCTCTTTGTTGCATCGTTAGTAGGCCACCCGCCCACACGTACCGAATTTACAGGCAAGAGGCAGGGGCGAACGGGGTTGGCGTGTGCGGTCGTCGCGTCTATCAGGAAGGAGCGCTCCATTGTGCTTTCAGCGGTCCAGCAAAAACGAGCGTCATCTCGTGATACTTCCGTTTTCCCTTTTTCATTCCTCAACGTTTTTTTCCCGCCCTTTATTCTCTCCCATCCTCTGGCCAACGCCGTTGCACAAAACCCACACGGGAACAACAGAGCTGAGTCCCCCAGCCCGCGATGATGGTGGACGCAACAACCGGCCAGATCAACTAAGACACATTCGCTTGTTCCTGTTGCTTGTCAGACTTCGCCTTTTCGCTACCAAAGTCTCTCCCTTTCTTCAACATCGGCGTCGTCTTTTCCCCCTTTCTTTGTCTACTTGGTTTTTTATCTCTCCTTCTTTTTCTTCGTTCTTTTCTACATCGATTGACGCTTCTCCTTTTTTTTCTCTTCTCATCCGTGGTGACGGAAAACCAACTTGCCAATGTCGGATCTCAAAGACGAAGCCACTTTGCCCGGCGAGACGCTGGAGCACGACGTCTCTCCGGACGGTTCTGATCGCGAGACGGTAAGATTTGCGTTGGCCCTCTTCTCTTCTGCTTCACGCTCTTTTGCAGCGCAGCCCTGCCTATCGTTGGCAACGTCCAACCGGCCACGGCAAGATCCCGCCTCTCCTTAAATGCTGCACATATAGAGATCCGCTGGTGTCTGTCTTTTGCATAAACATCGGCGGCACTGCTCGATACGTGTCTCGCTTTGCAAATGGGACGAAGCCTGTTTGTGGAAGGGGCAAAGAGAACGACCTGTTTTTGTTTTGTTTTTATTTTTTTATCCCTGCACGTTTCTTTGCATGAAGTTGTGCTTTCCGGATAGCTGACGTCGCACAATCCACGTCGTGTAGGACACGTTTGAAGACGCCCCCGACACCGCCTCTGTTCGTTCCTTAACAAAACGGACAACATCTACGTCCACCGGCCGGCCAGCAAAGGCAGCATCGCCACCCACCGACGCAAGCAAGTCAGAGCTGGAAAAAGCCTTTCAACGAGTCCGAGGCCGTTCTGTGCCTATTGCTTCGGAGGAGAAGGACGAGGAGGAGGTGGAGAACAAGACCGAACAAACAAACAGCGACGAGGCAAACAAGGAGGATGATAGTGCCGTTGCTGCTGCTCCTCCCGCTGCAGACATAAACGCCGATGCACACGGCGACCACGACCACCACGACCAACACCACCAACACCAGAATTCCATGCCCATTCCCGACGCGGGCATCGAAGCCAACGGGGCCGACCTAGATAACATCAGCCTCGACGACGACGTAGGTCCGAAAGACGCCGCGAGAGAAAGCTCGCCGCCGGTTCCAGAAAGGGACTTCGTGTCAAAAACACTCTCCTTGAGCAGCTTCACCAACGCCCTCCCCTCCATTCCCTGGTCGCCGTCGCACACGAGCGAGTCCCCGGCGAGTACGAAACCACTGCCGATCTCCCCTGCTGGCGGCCCCCTCGGCGCACCGCCAGCCGCACCCACCCGCAAGCTGACCGGCCCGTTTGCTTGGCTTTCGCGGGGTTCCGTCCAGAAGGAAGCACCCGCCATCTCCCCGCCGCTGTCCCAAGGCTCCTCGTCCGTCGTATCGCCACGGAGGAACACGGCGAGTTCCGTCGCCACCTTGACGAGCAACCCCGAGATGATGCTGAGCAAGCTCGAAGAGGAGGGCGATCCGCGCCGGGGGCCGGGGCGTGGCAGCCTGAAAGACCGGTTCAAGATGATCCGGATGCGCGAGGAGGGTAGCGTGGCTGCCGCCGCCTTGACGAGTGACGACGAGCGAACAGCAGCAGCACCGACAGAAAGCCCCAGTCCACCGAAAACGTCGACTGGGCTTGGTGTGCCCGCGGGTGCACCGGGCGACGAGCACGTGCCCACGTCGCCGATGCCGGCCAGCCCCAACCCTAGTTTGGCCCCCGGTACGGTGTCCGGCGCCACCGCCGGCCCGTCCACCATGGCCGATGCGGCCGTGGACTGGGACCTGTGGCAGGCCGTTATCTACGAGGGTCCCGCTGCCGTGGCACGCACGAGCCCCGAGGAGCTGAACCGGGCTATTGCCACGGGCATTCCGAGTGCCATTCGCGGCGTCGTCTGGCAAGTCTTGGCCCAAAGCAAGAACGAAGAGTTGGAGTTCGTGTACCACGACTTGGCTGCACGGGGCACCGAACGGGAAAAGGAACGCCAGAGCAGCAGCAACGGCTCGACCGGGAAGGAGCCGCCCTCGTCGACCACATCATCCATTCATTCGGGCGACTCTGGCTCGGCGCCCAGTGCTAGTAGCAACCACATCAACGGCAACAACGGCAACAGCGGCAACAACGGTTCGACCAATGGCTTCATGGCGGCGGCCACCGCGGCGGTAGCGGCGGCCGCGGCGTCAGCATCCGCGGCACGATCGTCTTCTACACCGTCGATCTCGTCTGCCGAAAAGGAGAGCAAAAAGAAGGAGAAGATCGATGCGGCCATGTTGCAGAAGCTGGAGAAGACCATTCGCCGAGACCTTGGTGCGCGCACGAGCTACTCCAAGTTTGCCACGGCACAGGGGCTCCAAGAAAGCCTCTTTGGCGTTTGCAAGGCCTATGCGTTGTTTGACGAAGCCGTTGGTTATGCGCAAGGTATGAACTTTTTGATCATGCCTATTCTCTTTAACGTAAGTTTTTTTTTTCTCCCTTTTTTTTGAGAGGTATTTCACGGCACAAACACTGATATTTCATAGATGCCCGAGGAGGAGGCCTTTTGCCTGCTTGTCCGTCTTATGAACCAATACCGGCTCCGTGACTTGTTCGTCCAGGACATGCCCGGTCTGCATATGCACCTCTACCTCTTCGAGCGGCTGCTGGAAGACCTGGAGCCGGCCCTGTACTGCCACCTGCACCGGCGCGGCATCTCTCCCCATTTGTACGCCACGCAGTGGTTTCTGACGCTGTTTGCGTACCGCTTTCCGCTGCAGCTGGTCCTCCGCATCTACGATCTGATCTTGTCGGAAGGCCTGGCGGCCATCCTCAAATTCGGCCTCGTCTTGATGCAAAAGAACGCGACGGCGCTGCTGGGCATGTCCGACATGTCGCAGCTGACCACGTACCTTAAAGACCGGTTGTTTGACGTCTACATTGACGCTAGTCCCAGCGCCGGCAGCATTCTTGAAAATGGCTTCTTTGGCAGCTCATCGTCGAGTCTCGACAAAGAGGTCTACCGGGCCGACCAGTTCGTCCGCGATGCCTGCGAGATCAAGCTCCTGCCGGAGCTGATCAAAGCGTACACGGCCGAGTGGGAGGAGAAGACGCGCCTGGAGAAGGAGCGCGAACTGGAACTGGAGACGTTGCGGTCGACCAACGCCAGCCTGGCCGTCAAGGTACGCAAATTCGAGGAGCGCATCGAGGCCGTCGACCGCGAGCAGGCTGCGCTCGCAACGGAGCTGGTGCACACCAAGGTGCAGAACGAAGAGCTGCGGGACGAGAACGAAAGCCTCAAGGGCCAGGTGCGCGAGCTCAAGGTCGTGATCGAGCAGCAGCCCGAGCAGCTGGAGCAGGCCTGGCAGGCGGAGCGGGACGACCTGATGCAGCGCAACGCCAAAGTGCACGAGGAGAACCAAAAGGTCGAGAAGGAGATGGCCGAGCTGGAGGAGGAGCTGGTGCAGACGAAGATGCAATACGCCGAGGTAGGCACGGTCAATTACTGGCTTCTCTGGCGCGCTTAACCAACAAACTGAACGAGTTCTTTGAGTTTTTTTGCTAACTTGAACAGGTCAACTCGCAACACGAAGCCCTCACGCGGAAATGGTCCGAATTGAAGCGTCAATTTCTCTAGGCACATGCACCGAAGCCTAATCAGATGCCTAAAGACGTTGTCAAGTTTCTTGCACGTATTCCGGGCATCCTTTTTTTTGGCCTTGACGCTCTAGTTTTGTTGTCATTCTTCTTCCTTTTTACCCCCCTAGCTTGCGTTTTGCATCTGTGGCTGGCGTTTGGACCCCGATTCGAAGTAGATATTTCACGCAACAATGCCTCGTGTTTGATACCGTGGTATATTGGCCCTTTGTTTTTCTTGACTGCTCTATTTATAGACTGTCACCTGTCACGCGAGAGTGGGTGGCGGCAATATTGGTGAGCAGTGCCAGACAGAACGCTTGGTTTTTTTTTGTTTTCTAGTATCCGTTCTATTCAAGCTTTTTTTTCACTTTTTTTTGTTACGGGGCCACGACTTGATACGAGATTTGTATTTTGTACCATAGAAAAGAACGGAACGAAAAGGCAAAAAACTCAGCGAGAGAATTTCTTTTGGAACCTGCAATGCGAAATTCCAGAAACAACAAAAGGATCCATGCAACGTTGGAAAGGACAAAAGAAACGCAGTGCCGTGTGATGACGCCAATGGCAACGAAAACTTCGCCTCAACCCATCAGTTGACAATGTAATACGACTCTTCCCGGCTGTTGGTCCGAGACGACTCATCGTCGTCATAGTCGTCGTCGTCGTCGCGGGCGGTGCACTCGGCACACCGCCGGCCGGTCACGAACGCCGGCTGCTCTACGACCTCCTGCTCCTCGGGGGCGCACAGAACGTCGTCCACGAGGGCATCGTCGCAGTACTGCACGTTCTCGGCGCGCGTTTCGCAGCCGCACGTGTACACGAGCAGGAACTGGTGGTGGATGCACATGGTTGTGGGGGACTTGCGGTGTTGTGTGATTGACGGGGGGAAGTTGAGAAAGAACGTCACGGCGTGCGATGTGGTGCTCTGTTGAACAAAGAAAGGATTGTACAGGAGACGCCCGGGGGGGGGGGGGCATGTTCCTCCTTATATGTCCTCCTCTCCGACCTCCAACAACGTCTCCCAGATCCTGACTTCACGATACGCAAAGGGGGTCACTGCTACCGGGCTTGTTCACCGTCTCCTTGTGACAAACTGAAAAAACGACCTAGCATCTGCTGTCGTCCGGATGAACGGGGGGCAGTTTGACGTTCTGCCCAGGCGCAGACAGGGTGACGTGCTTTTCCCCTTGGTCGCAACGTTGTCGCGCTTGCAGAATGCAGTGAGAAAATGAACGACCCTACGCAGGTGACGAAAAGAGGCCCATGAAAAGAACGAACCAGCTTTCACGGGGTCAGTGACACGCTCCTAGACTTCACAGATGTCCCCTGCCTACGCGCCCTCGGTTTTGCGTGTGGTGGTGAAGAGCTGATTTTTGCGTTGTAGCCAGTCTTGACTTGCAGCGGGAGTGTCCTGCCGAGTCGTCGATGTACGAGCAACGACATGCACGGAGGATGAACGCTGTGTTTCTATGGAAGCAAGAGAACAAGCAAACGTTCGAGGCAAATCCTCTTGTCTACTGTAAATCGTTAAAAAAAAAATCAAACATAACTGATAATTTTACGCCACTTCACATCATCAAAGCCTGGGGTTAAGTTGTTAACTTTCCGTGCATTGAAAAAAGAAAGAGAAAAAGTAATAACAAAGTACGGAGCTGGCTATTTCTCCAAAAAAAGCTGCGCAAAAAAAAGACGGTGAAGAAGACGAGAGCCAAAAAAGGAGAAACAAAGCAGGAGGCTGAAATCGACCCCCTTTTTCAGCCCTGTTTAGTTGTGGCCGTAGCCGCCGCGTTCGCGGCGGTCCGTCCGCCCACCGCGTTCACCACCGCCGTGGTCGCCTTGTCCTTCGCCGCCGCCGCCACCACCACCACCACCACCGCCGCCACTTGCCGCCGCCTCCTCCTCCTCCTCCTCCATAGCGGCGTCTTCGCAGCGGTGACACCGCCCCGGCGCCTGGTGGTCCGGCTGCCGCGTCTCCTCGCGCGCGTCCGGCGGGCAGACGCGGTTGTCCTGGCGGGCGTCGTCGCAGCGCGCAAACGTGCGGATGGGGTGCGCGCAGCCGCAGGCGAAGACGTAGTCGTAGACGTTGACACGGCACATGGCGACTGTTGGGTGGTGGAGTTGCAGAGAGAGAGAAGAAGCGTTCGCGAAAGTTGGCTGTGAGAGAGAAGAGATTTTTGGTTGGGTTTGCTTTGTTGCTTGAGAGGCTGGATGGCGTCGTTGTTTTATGGTTGTTTTCTTGTCAAGCAGCAGACGGAGAAAGATGCAAGCGGCACGAGGGGGAAAGAGTTCCGGGCGTCTTCTTTTTGTATGGCGTCCGCCGGCCAGATCTACAAGAGGTATGAGCAAGTCGGCAGCGTTTACTGCATACGTTGCCAACAGCTGACGATGATTTCACAGCATGGCTAGGGCAAGCTGCATCCGTGCTCAGCGCCCCTGTTTCCTCTTCTTCTACGCCGGTGACAAGGCCTTTTTGCTACCTATGGACCGTTCCGTATACGCAATCTCATGCCGGTAAAGAGATGGTCATTCGTAGAAACCATATCACTAGACGCATCCTTGTCAGAAGACGACGCGTGTCCCGTGTCGTGGAATGGCGTGAATGAGTATTCAGATGGCAGCACTGCCTGCACGACGTCCGTTTGAAGGAAGAAAAAAAGAAAAAAAAGAAAAGGGGGACTGGAAACTAAACAAACTGTATCCTGACGGTAAACGTGGTTGAAAAACAAAAATAGAATGACGATGAATTGGCAAAAAGAGAGAGAGGAGGCGCACTCTTGCGGGCTCGCCGTCCTCGGCCCCCGGGGCCGCACCGGCTTCCGCTGGCCGCCTTCGGGGCAAGGCCGCGTCCCGCGCGCCTGACCTTTCTGAAATCGCCCGTCCTCCTCGGGGTGGGGGATTACCGTTGGGGCGGACACTGGCTTCAGCGGACCAGCCCCCAGAAGAAGGCATACCAAGCGTACGATAATCCCGTGGAAGAGAACAGAGGAACCGGACATGGAACACAGGACGGGAACCGCGTTGCATGTCGTCATCGTGGGTTTGGAGCGCCGGCCCGCCGCTTTGGGCAAAAACAAAATCCCCCGTGTCTTGTCTTCCCATGCCGCCGCGGAACCCGGTGGTTAGGCTCGTAGTCCATCCTCCTTAAAAGAACATCCGTGTCTGTGTGTCCCTTCTTCCATGCCACGGGTCGTGTTTGAAATGCAGACCGGAATGGCCGCGGATGCACATGCATGCCGGGCATTGCCCGACGACGGGTAGCTAGAATCACCTCGTTCAATATAGCACGTATTTTGCAATATGTTTGTAATGATAGCGAAGTTCTCTCTTTTATTCCACCCTTTTTCTCTGACGCCTAGCTTGCGTGCGCCCGACAGAAATACATCGACAATCTCTAAACAGAAAACTCGCTTTTTCCCGTTTGGTGGTGGTATCCTTTTGATTTTTTGTGGCCTCCCATGTGTGTCCAAGCAACGTGTTTGGTAAAACGTCCCCAAAAAGATAAAAAAGAGAACAATGATGAAACTCAAAGAGGGAAACAAACGCCTTGGCCATGCTAAATGAACGTGAAAAGAAAAGAAATAAAAATAGAAAGGAAAAGAAGATAACAAAAAAACGCTGGTATGTGTGCAAAGTGCGAGATGTATGCGCCGTGTAACTCGAAACCCAGGATAGAAGAAAAAAAAACATTAAGTATCCGAACCATGATAAAGTAAATCCTTTGCGATTGTTTCATGAAAACGAACGGACGAAAGCGGAGGTGGTTGTGGAATATAGTGACACCCCAACGGCAATCCAAGATAACCGTGTCGGTAAACGATGCCAATGATGAAAGCAACGGTGAAGAAGCACAAAAGGCAAAAAAAAGCAAGCCAGTGACCTTAGAATGCAACTTTGCTCCCATTATTCAAGCGAAAAGGAAGAGGACCTAGCGGGCCTGGGCTCAGCATCGACGAGGGCGTAAAAGAAGTGTCTGCGTGGGAGGAAAGCGTGCTACTGATGGAGTTGAGGCTCACGGAACCCGACGTGGACGAAAACGTCCCCGTCCGTGACATGGAGATGCCGCCCGACGAGATCAAGGCGTCGGCGCGCTCAAACACGTTGCCCGAAAATGCGTTGGCGAACGAGGCACTCTGCGGGGTCGACGGCACGGTTGCCTGCACGGCCGGACCGAGGGCGGCACTCTGCGGTGTCATGGGCAGCTGCATTTGCTGGCTGCCGCCGCCGCTGCCGCCGCTGCCACCGCTGAGCACACTGCCGGTGCTGCCGCCGCTGAGCGGGCTTGTCACGTTGGCCAGCCGCGACGATTGCCGCAGGATGTACGACCAGGGCGAGCGCAAGATGAGCCGCACGGTGTCCTTGATGCACTGGTGCAGCGGCCGCAGCCGTGTGCGCATGTTCGACGGCAGCTGGATCGTGTTGTTGGGTTCGCGGATCATGTCCACAAAGTCAAGCCACGCGGCGAAAAAATTGACGCACAGGCCCCAGTAGGCATCCTGCCACCGGATGCCGGGCTCCTTTAGTTTGACGTTGGACAGCCGGCCCTTGAGCGTCTCCGTGTGCTGGATGGCGTTGGTGCATTTGCCCAACAGGATCCGCCAGTCTTGCGTGACCCGCTCCGGGGCACGCTGCGCCAGGGCTGCGCGCAGAGCCGCGGCGTACTGGCTGCTGAGACCCGGCAGCACGCGCATAGCCACATCGGTGGACGTTTGCAGAGACAAAAAGATCCGTTCAAACATGCGGTCTTCCTCGGTGAACGAGTCGGCCGCCATAGGGCCGCGACTGCCGGCGGATGCGAAGGATTCGCCCGAACGTGGGGTCGCCGAGGTGATTGTTGCCGTGCGGCCGGCCCCGTTGATGAAGGGGGCCAGCCCCGGAAGTGGCACGTCGGTTGCCACGCGCAGGTTACTCGGATTGTGCGACAGGCTCCCCGCCCGCACCCCGCGCGGTCCGGCCAACCCAGGCCGTTCAGCCGTCGGCGTTGACATAACGGAGGTGTCGCGGGAATGTGGCAGCGACGGTGGCATCATGGGCTTGATGGTGTCGCCAAGCGACACAGCAGCGGCCTTGTTGCTGGCGGCTGCCGTGGTTGTCGCGCGTTCCGAGGAGCTGCCCGTCATCGACTTCCTATACCCGTGCGTGGTGACGGTACCGGCCGAGGCCACGCGCAGCTCCATGATGCTGTGGTACAGCTGCAGCAACAGCGTGCGCATGTAGCGGGGATCGCCGTTGTCGAGGAAAAGATCCACGTTGCCCTTAAGCAGCGAGCAGATGTGGTCGTACGCGTGGAGCAAGGTGATGCAGGCGCGGTGCACGGTCTCGTTCTCGAGATTGCCCGCCTCGTCGGCGTCGACGGCCATGTCGTGGCGCTGGATCTCGCGCTCGAGTTGCTGCACGTGCGAGTTCGTATTGTAAAACACAATTTCGAGGCTCGACCGCCGCGTCGTGCCGTCGTTGGCGAGGCTCATCAGCATCTGGATCATGGGATGAATCTGGAACACCGAGTAAAGCACGCCCTTGGCCGCTTCAATGACCGGGTCGCACACCTTGGACTCGCGGCGCCGTTCTGGCAGGATAGACAGACGGCGCACGTAGATGGGGCGTTGCATGACGGGATCCGAAACGGGACTGGCTGGGCTCTTCGCGTCGGCTGCAATGGCGGCCGTCCCGCTGGCCGGGTTGCCCTGCATCGCCGAGCCGTGGCTGAGGCCGCGATAGTGGCTGAAGCGGTTGTTGACCTCCACCTCGTCCAGCGTGCCCAGCTCCTGGGCTTTCTTGGACACAATGCCCATGCGCCGTGACCGTTCACCGGCGCGCTCGCCGGGACCGGGCCGGTCTCCGCGTGGCGCAGGAAGCAGAGTGGTTTCCGAATTGCTCCGCACGCGCTCGTTGACGCTTCCGATCGTCAAGGGCATGACGCCCGGACGACGCACAGCCGTGTTCTGCTGAGACAGGCCGCGGTAGTGCGAGCGGGTGGGAATGGGGGGTGGGCGGGATTGGCCGTTGGGCGGCGAGCGGAGGTCGCCGACTTCGGCGCCGTTCACCTTGATCGGGAAACGTCCACTTGTGACCCGTTTGGGGGGCAGAAAACGCGGCGGCTCAAACGATTCGGACGGGTCGTCGGTTGGTGTATCCGCGCCGCCGTTCATCGCCGAGCCGGCGCCGTTCGACATCAAACCGCTGCCGGAACCACTGCCAGAAGAGGGACCGGAGGACGAGCCGCCACCCGGCGTGGGTGTCGTCACACGGGCGGCGCCGCTACTACTGCCCGTGGCATCAGCGCGCCCACTGAGGGCGGCCTGCTTCAAAAACCGTTTGACGTGCGCCGTGATGGTCACTTCGGCCACTTCGCTTTCTTTGAGGTAGCCTTCGTTGGGCGGGGTGTTGGCCTGCACCTGAAACACTTCGGGGGGCGGGAAGCGAATGGGGTTGCCGTCGAGCTTGAGCATCTGGAGGGAAGCCATGTCGGCCAAGCACACGGGCAAGTCTTCGATGCGGTTCTTCTGCACGGCAAAGACTTTGAGGGAGGTCAATTTGACGATTTCTTGGGGGAGGACGCGGAGTTTGTTGCGGCCCAAATCGAGGATCTCAAGCGAGCGGAGGTCACACAACTGCGCACCTGGCGTTAGCATAGCACAGCACAGCATCCCAAACGGGAAGCGCGGGGAAGATGCAAAGCGTTCAAAAAAAAAAAACACCAAAACAGGGGCAAAAAAACCCACTGGTAATGGAAAGTCCCGAATGTCGTTGTTCCGGACGTTGAGGTACCGTAATGACGAGCATTCAGAAAACCGAACGGGGAAGCCCGACAGTTTGTTGTGTGACAACGCCAGTCTGGGACAAAGGTCAGCAACAAGGCGAATGCGTCAGACACCAACGCTCAGACGACTCACCGTTCCAGCTTGTTCATGATTATGTCGACCACTTCGTCGGGCAGCCGTTGGATGTTTTTCCGGCTGAGGTCAATGGTGAGGCCTGGTTTGAGCTCGTTGCTGACGTCGTCGTCGTCGCCGACTTGCTGGCCCGTGTGCCGCAACGCATCCTTCATGGCCTCGCGCGCGAGCGCAATCACCTGGCTTGCCGCGATGGGCGCCGACGCGGTCAGCGTCGACTTGAGCATGGTTGATGGCGGTGGTGACGGTGGCGGCGGCGGTGGTGGTGGTGGTGGCACGGCAACTTTCGTGATGGAGGCCACGCCGGCCGGTGTAGCGAGAGATGCCGGTACGGGCGGCAGAGGAACAGCGGCGTTGCCGGCGGTGGGGACGGGCACGCGGCGGCCTTGTGCTGGGTTTTCGGGCAGGCCGCGAGCGGTAGAAGAAGATTGGATGGTGGCGCCGGGCGGCAAACCAGACCGGTCGAGTCGATCTAGCCGGTCCATGGTTGTGAGTTTGGGCGGGGAGGGGGGCAGGCGCGGTGGCAGTCGGAGGTCGGTTGGTCGTACTCTGGTCTGGATCGATGTCTCAGGGCAAGAAAGAGAAGAGAGAAGAATGAATGCGAAGAGGAACACCGTCGAAGATAGTCTTCGTTCTTTCGGTCTCCTGCCCGGCCTTTCGGCGACGTCGCGTATATAGTGGTCGTCCCTCCGATTGTGTGTTTCCTTTGGCAGCGACAAAGACGGGCTCACAGGAGAGTAGACAGGTCAGTTCAACTCCCAGCCCGCTGGCCGAACGGGAGGAAAAGACACAAGAAGGCCGTTTAAGCCCGCAAGCACTCGCTGCAGCCCATCCGAGACGAGAGGAAACGGGGGTCGTGATAGGTAAGTCGTCGATGCTCGTTGTAGTTGATCGTCGTTGAGGGGGGGTGGAGGACGGCGGGAATGCTCGATCGGCAAACGGACACGGCGAAGACAAAAAAAGAAGAAAGAAAAAGCAAAAAGCAATCAAATTAGGAGGCAAACAAAAAGACAAAAAAAGCAAACACACAAAAACGGGCGTAACGAAAGGTGGTTCGAGATTGTTTGCCGGAGGAAGGAAAAAGAAAATAGGAAGATGGAAAGAAGGAAAAAGGAGGGAGGGAAGACCGTTGAAGATACGGCGGCAGGAGCGAACAGCCTGAGAAGGAAAACGGGAAGGAGCAGCCCAACAGAGCACCAAACAAACGAAGTACAGGGTCAGGGCTGTGAAGAAACGACCAAAAAGGAGGACGAGCAGAAGAAAAGAAAAAAAGGAAAAAAAGAAAAAAAGAACGTTCGCCTATCACAAGCGAAGAAGGGTCGTGGAAAGGGCGCTAGAAAAAAAGGGGAAAGGGAAAAAGGGCAAAACATAGCGGGAATGGGCTAGCGCGAAGGAGCAATTTAGCGTGCGCGAGCAGGCAAAAAGGAAGGCGAAACGGAGGACATGGAGCTTGCGCCCGCGCGTGAGGAAAGTGAGGAAAGAGCGAAAAAGGGGCGGCGGCCAGGTGGGGAACCGTCCCAAAGGGCGAATCGATGTGGTGCGGTCTGCCGAAAGGGAAAAAATAGGGCAAAAACGGACGTCGGCGGACGCAAAGACGCTAGCGCACGTTTTGGACGTTTTGGGGGGCTTGTCGCCCAACCCCTTGGGAAGCAATAGCACAGTGTGAGGAGACGGAAAAAGGACGAAAGACGTACGGCCAGTTCGCAACCGGTTTGGAAAAGCGGACACACAAAACAAACGGAAAACAAGAACAGGACGAATAAAAAAGCAAGGCACACGGCGGACATAGCCTCGTGGAGCAAAGACTTCCAAAACCCTTTTTGTTTGATCCAGCCTCGCCCGTTCCTGTGGTCTCCTGCGTACAGCACGGATGGAATGACCGGAGGACAGTGTGAGTGTTCATTTACACTGTACAATGCTTCCAGCGCACGTCAGGCAGCAGCGGCTGTGGTGCCAAAGCGGCCGCACCACCCTAGTGTCCTGCAGGTACCAACGCATCTGCCACGGGCTGCTGCAGCCATGGCGGCGCCGGGGGGGTGTGTGTGGGTGCTGGAGGTGGTGTCGTCGTACTCCGTACTCCGTCCAGAAAGCATGAAAAGCGTGGCAACGTGTGTCAAGAACGGCAAAGCGGGGAGGAGGATCCGATGCAGGACGCAGCGTTTCTGAAACGTGAAACACGGGTAGGTTATGAGTGAGAGGTGAGAAGGAGAAGAAAAAGAAAAAAAAGAAAAGAAAAAAGACCAAAAAAAACAAAAAAAAACAAAAAATCGTCTGGAAAATAGATCGTAAAAGTGCTGAGGCGATGTAGTTATACTAAGTACGCAGAGATCACAGCGTGTCTAGGCAGTCTCGTAGGCGCTCTTGCTACGGACGCTCCCTTCTCTTTCCTAAAACAGACGTACGACACGACACCACCTTTTCGGTGCGTTTTCGCTACGGCGCGTGAAACAGAAAACAGCCCGCGAGGGCCGACTGCGCACGTTTCGGTTGCAGGCCGTGCCGGGGAGAACTGTCACTGTGTAGTGATCAGAGATCGATGCCAAAGAAACTGAGGATCTCTATGCTCTAATGAACAAAAGAAGGACAAGAATTGGACGAAAACCAAGATACTGTCGGACACGGCAGGAGGTCCCTCGTGCTGCACGCCCCTCTTGGCGGGGCCCTCCTTCCGCGAGGCTTTGTTGGCCGGATCGTGCTTGCCGTGTCGACGTTTCAGATGCGTCCGCGCGAGGGCGGCGCGCCTTCTGCCGCCAAGCCACGGACGGGCGACGCCAGCCACCTTTTGCGGCTGGAGGGTAGAAACAGCGGCGGTCGTGGTGTGTGTGTGGACAAGGGAAGGCGGATACCATGGAACGCGTGCCTTCTCGAATGGGACGGAAACACGGTTCGTGTCCGTTGGAACAGGGAAGCAGCAGGCTGGCAAACGAGAATCGCCGTTTTAGGAAAGTAGAAGACGCTGTTTGGCATGGGTTTCCCGAAAAAAGATGTGTTGAGGGGATATGGAAAGCATCTCGAAGTAAATACAATATTGCTGTAAACGCCTTGATCCACGCACAGTAACATGCCACGGCACGGCAACACATCTCACCCCCAGCCCGCCCCGAGGCCGGCCGGAGGCATGGCACCGCCGCCGCACGGCCGGATCGGCCCCTTTGTGGACATTGACTTTGCTCTCCGGCGGCAGTTCAACAAGTCCTCGTTTCGGTGGGCTGTCCTGTCTTGTCTGGTCTTTTGTTTTCGTCTCCTCTTTCATGGCATTCCACTGACGCGACAAGCCCTCTACAACGCGAGATCGTCGAGGCCGCCCTCGAAGGCTACGATGTCGTCGTGCAGGCCGCCACCGGGTTCGGCAAAAGCTTGTGCTTCCAGCTGCCGGCCGTCATCGACCGTGGTGGTAGGGATCCATTTGTGAACGATGGACATGTGTGTTACAAGATGAATGCCGTCCATGCAATATATTAATACAATCCAACCACGGTCCCAGTCACCATCGTTGTCTCGCCTTTGTTGAGCCTCATGGTAAGGGTGTTCCCCAGGATGCCTCGTTCTGCATGCATACATACAAGCAGTGCAAACATACAAGCAGCCCCCCAATCTCATCAACCCAGGCCAACCAGGTGGAAGCGCTCCGCGCCGCCAACGTGGACGCGCGCGCCCTCAACAGCGACACGTCGCCCGCCGAGCGCCACCACATCTACCGCGACCTGGCCGCCGGGCACCCGCGCACCCGCCTGCTCTACGTCTCGCCGGAGCTCTGCTGCCGCGGCCGCTTCCGCCAGCACCTGCAGGTCGTCCACCAGCAGCGCGAGCTGGCGCGCGTGGTCGTCGACGAGGCGCACTGCATCTCCGAGTGGGGCCACGATTTCCGGCGCGACTTTGCCCGCCTCGGCTGGCTCCGCCAGGCCTTTCCGGACGTGCCCATCATGTGCGTGACGGCCACGGCCACCCCGCGCGTGCTCCGCGACATCTTGGGTACGCTTGCCCTTGACGACGACGGTGGCGGCCACAACCACAACCAAGGCAGCGGCACCTGGGGTATGACGTTTCCGTCGCCACAGCAGCTGCGGCGTCTCCGCCTGTTTCGTCAGTCACCCTTCCGGCCAAACCTGCATCTGGCCGTGCGTTTCGTCGCCAGCAGTCAGGACGGCGAACGCACGCGCTTCACCGACCTCGTCGCGTGGATACAAAGTATGCAAACGCCGCGGCAACCGCAGCGGAAAAAAAGACGTCTGCTCGTGTGCGCCGAGACACCGTCTCCGAACAGGAAAGCCGACACGGCCGACAGAACGCCCGTGCCGGGTATCGTCTATACGTTGTCCCGAGACGAGTGCGAGTGCCTAGCCGCAGCGCTGCGGCAGGCGGGCATCCCCGCCCACCCCTTCCATGCACAGCGGCCGCGTGACGCCAAAGAAGCGACAATGGCGCGTTGGATCCGCGACGACCCCGCTTGCGCCGTGATTGTGGCCACGACGGCGTTCGGCATGGGCGTGGACAAGCCGAATGTGCGGTTCGTGGCGCACTGGCGCGTTCCCAGGTCGTTCGAGAGCTACTGCCAGGAGATTGGGCGCGCGGGCCGCGACGGGCTGCCCGCCCGCTGCCGGCTCTACTACAGCCGCGGAGACGCGGAGTGCGTGGCGAACCTGGTAGCCAGGAGTTGTGCCAGGGCGACGGCAGCCACAAACGAGCACGGTGCGGCGCGCCGGGCGAGCTTCCGAACTCTGGTGGAATACTGCGAAGACACGCAGACTTGCCGCCATGCGACCATTTCCCGCTACTTTCGCCACGAGCACGACCCGCCATGCCGCGGAGCGTGCGATTGGCACACAAACCCGCAAGGCCTCCAGATGGAAAAAAAGGAGCAATTGGGGAACGACGAATGGTCTCCGCGGTGGTTAGGCAGCGTAGACGAGCGGCGGCGCTAATCAACCCTTGATACCAAGAATGAAATTCGGGTTTGGAATGCTGTGGCGTTTCATGATGTTCTAAAAAGGGCGTGTACGAAACCAAACGTCCTTTATACCAACACCTCTTTCTGGGCTAGCAGAGCTTCCGCTCCGCTGGCCCGCAAGATGGCCTTGTTGCGCTCCCACTCCAGCCAGACGAGCCCCTGCGTGACACAGTCGGCCAAGTCGTCGATTTTGCTGATCGGAGTCGGTCGGTTTGGGCTGTTGCCGCCGCCGGACGTAGACCGGTTCCGCGTTGCTTTGGCCCTGGTTCCGCCCTGCTTGGTGTCCCAGCGCTGAAGATAGGAAGCAACCAGGTCGCCGACGCTGTCGTCGTACGTCAGCAGAGGCCGCTGTTGGAAGGGCGAACTGCGCTTGTCCTTCTTGTCCTGTTTGTCCCCGCGTAGAGCACGGGCTACAAACGCCTCCTTGACGTCTTTGATGTCTTTTTCTTTTGCTGCCTTTTTCGGTGGTGGTTGTGGTACCGGCGCGGGCGGCGTTGCTGTTGTTGTTGTTGTTGTCGTCGTCGTCGTCATATAACCATGTAGCAGGTACTGGGCCACCCGCTGGGGGCTGACCGCCCGGACGGCGTGCAGGGTGGACGCGGCGTTGGTGGACGCGGCATTAGTGGTGGCCGCGCCGCCACCCACCCCGGCGGCACCGCCGTCCAGCAGCTGCCGGTACGCCAGGATTCCGTGCAGCATCGCCTCCAGCGAGTTGACCCGCACCGTCCACTCCAGCACGGCCGCGCCGCCGCCCGACCGGAACCGCTGGCGCTCCATGAGCACGTGCGTGGGCGCCAGCGGGAGCAGGCGGTCGCGCACCAGGCGCGCGGCGACGGCCGCCATGGCGGGGGGGAAGAAGGGGGAGGAGGAGGGGGAGGAGGAGGTGGTAGCAGTCGTGACAGGGCCCGTCTCGTCGATCCCCGTCTTGCCGGCATTCCCTTCGAGCAGCGCCAGCCGCTCCCAGGCGACGAGCCGCGGAACGCAGCGGTGGCCGTGTGCAGCCGCCGGGCCTGTGCTGCTGGTGGGGCCGTCGTCGTCCACCTGCAAGAGGCAGTACGCAAGGTTACGCACGCCCATGTCGATGGAAAGGATGCGGCGGGGTGGTGGCGGCGGCGGCGGCGGCGACGACGACACGGCGAAAGCGCCTGGCGGTGTACTACCCGCCCGGAGGGTGGCCGTCAGATCGGCGCGCAGGGCGGCTTTCGTGCCCGAGGCGTTGCGGCCGCACAGGCGCGCGAGAGCGCCGAGCGGTCGCAAAGCCAGGGACGCCGGCAGGCGGTCGTCGACGGGGTTGTTGTTGCTGCTGCTGCTGATGTCGTCATCGGCACGGCCGACGCGGGTGCCGGCGCGGGTGCCGGCGCGGGTGCCGGCGCGGGTGCTCGCCGGACGCGGCTTGTTGAAGCGGCCCCAACACGGGCACAAACGCCGAGGCGACAGCCACAAGGCGGGCCCAAACAAGGACGCCGGCGTCGGAGCGTGCGGCATGGCAGCACCGGGCAGGAGAGCAGTTTGTGTAATGGTAACCACAACGTCGCGTAAAGCCACCCGGTTCGACGCGTTGTTGGTTTCTAGCGCAGGCGCTGTGGAAAGGCCTGGCTACAGCAGTGACTGGTACCAACAAACCAACCGCGACCCAATCAGCCACGCTGCCGTGTTGACCGTCGCCCGCCAGAAAACACCATTCCTAAGCAACAGGAAAATAATTTGGTTGTTGTTTCTTTTCTAGCAAATATTTGAACAGTTTTTTAAATTCAATTTTTCTTTCTTCTTTCTTGTACAGTAAGAGTGTACCGAAAAAATCGCGTACAAAGCCTTTAGATGTCTGAATTGCAGAGACTACGCAAAACAACCGCGAGGCTGAACGATGACTAACACAACCGAGACGTTTTTGGCGCACCCGAAAAAAGACCGAAAATACAGCGGCTTTCGACCGCGTTTCCGTCCTGACCAGTCGCCGGCGAGATTCACCCTTTGTGCGCCGAAATCACACAAACTCGGGAAGCCCGCGCTGCAAGCATGAAACAACAATGAAGACTCTTCGACTTTGTGGGGTATTCGTGGCGTGTAAGATGGGTTGTAGAACAAACCGTCTAGAAGACAAAAAGAACAAAAAAAGAACAGAAATAATGGGCCATAAACGTGCTAATCTCTTGTGAGTGATTAGAAACAAGAGGCCATAGGCTGATAATAGCACTTTATAATTTGAATGTATCGTACGTATCTATTAGGGATGGTGACAATATGTGATATGGTTGAGCCTTCATAGCGTATCGGTCATGGGTTAATACACAGCAAAACTCGATGGCTAAGATTGCAGCGTCCATTTTACTGCGGTTATTTGCTATTCATTTTCTCACGCGGTCCTTATAGAAGACGTGATACTGTAGTGAATTGAGCATAGAAATACAGTAAAGCATTCTACCTCTATCGACAAACAAGACACTCTACAAGGGTAGCATTGCTCACGGTCTCATTTCACTCTAACTTGGTCTTCGATTCCTCCCACTATAATGATTCGTGCCATTTCTTGGAACCACCGTAAAGAATAGGGGACGAGAAGAAACGGGTCGGCGCCAACATGGCGGCAGAGGGTCAGAAAATCACATCGACGTTCCGGATTAACGAGGAACACTGCTGGGGCGCCAGCCGGCTGCCCTGCATGGCCAAAGCCTTCTGTGAGTTGCTGATTCAACATGGTGAGAACGTAGCCAGAACAACACGCTGGCGGTTGCACTGACAGGATAAAAAGGAAAGAAAGGAAAAAGGGAAAAAAAACACGCGAAGTTATACCGAATGCCGTGGAACCGATGGAAGACAAAGTCGATCGAGAGACGCCGTACCGGGTGGATCATAGAGGATCATAGAGCTTCGTACCCCCTAGTTCGCTCGGGGTTAGCCGTGAACACAAATAATCCCGTTCTAGAAACATTGGATACACTGGGTTCAGAATTCCATATGCTAGTTTGGTTGGCAAGTCGACAACGATTTGGAAGCGTCTTTGCCCAGAATGGGCCAAAATGATGAGAAAGCCCATGAGTCAGCAGGCCCGTCCCCTCGGCTTTTGCGCACCAGATCGGCCCGCCCGATCTCACTGATAAGGAACTTGGTTGTGGGCGGGATTTGGCAGCAACGTCCGGCCTCCCCGCTTCCCCTCCAACGACTGGTAAAAGCAATTAGAAATCCCCGAGCCGGCTTACACCACCAAAAAAACGCCGAGCACATCATCATAACCCCAATAGTCATCCTCCTTTGTATTACGCAGTTTTGATATAAAAACAACTGCCACCCGCCCAACCTTTTCCCCACCTTTTGCGCGCGATGTTGCCAGCTTCGATACGGCCTCTTCACCAGCTCTACGTCCTGCCACCAACGCTTTCGCGACAGCTTTCTGCCGCCGTACAACCACGCCCTACTTCTCTCGTTGCGACGCCTATGCGGGCATTCTCCTCCTCCGCTACCAGAGCCCTGTCTTCGCGGTCTTCGCTGCCTCTGCTCTTGTCCTCGTCCTCCTCGCCCTCTTCGTCTTCTAGCTCCTTCCGGTCTCCTCCTGCGGCCTTGGCGTCCTCGTCTGCTGCATCCCCGGCGTCTGTCCGCCTGCTCTCTCTTCGCAACCACCTGTCTACCTCCGCCCGCGCCATGGCGCCCCTTCCGGTGAAAGAGACCGACTTCTTGGTCATTGGCGCCGGCAGCGGCGGCCTCGCTACCGCCCGCATGGCGGCCTCCAAGTTCGGCATCAAGACCACCATTGTTGAGGCCGGGCCCCTCGGCGGCACCTGCGTCAACGTCGGCTGCGTGCCCAAGAAGGTCACCTTCAACGCCGCCGCCATCGCCGAGGCCCTCCACGACGCCAAGGCCTACGGCTTCTCCGTCGCCGAGACCAAGCCCTTTGACTGGTCCACCTTCAAGGCCAAGCGCGACGCCTACGTCCACCGCCTCAACGGCATCTACGCCCGCAACCTGGCCAACGACCAGGTCGACTACGTCCACGGCTGGGCCCGCCTGCGGAGCCCCGCCGAGGCCGTCGTCACCGTCGACCAGCGCGAGGGCGGCCACGACGAGGTCGTCATCCGCGCCAAGACGATCCTCATCGCCACCGGCGGCCACCCCACGCCCCCGCCCGCCGACATCCCCGGCGCCGAGCACGGCATCAACAGCGACGGCTTCTTCGACATTGCCACGCAGCCCCGCAAGGTCGCCATCGTCGGCGCCGGCTACATTGCCGTCGAGTTCGCCGGCATGTTCAACGCGCTCGGCACCGAGACGCACCTCTTCATCCGCCACGACCGCTTCCTGCGCAACTTCGACCCCATGGTGCAGGACGCCGTCACCGACAACTACGAGAAGATCGGCGTGCACCTGCACCGCCGCACGACCCTGACGCGCGTCGACAAGGACCCGGCCACGGGCCGGCTCACGGTGCACTACGGCGACGGGCAGGTCGTGGCCGACGTCGACCACCTCATCTGGGCCGTCGGCCGCACGCCGCTCACCCGGGACATCGGCCTCGAGCACGCCGGCGTGCAGCTGACCGACAAGGGCTTTGTGCAGGTCGACCACCTGCAGAACACGTCCGTGCCCAACATCTACGCGCTGGGCGACGTCACGGGCCAGGTCGAGCTGACGCCCGTGGCCATCGCCGCGGGCCGGCGGCTGGCGCACCGCCTGTTTGGCGGGCCCGCCTTCGCCGCGTACCACCTCGACTACACCAACATCCCGTCCGTGGTGTTTGCGCACCCCGAGGTGGGCGCCATCGGCCTGACGGAGCCGCAGGCCGTGGCGCAGTACGGCCAGGACAACGTGAAGGTGTACAAGACCAACTTCACGGCCATGTACTACGCGCTAATGGACCCGGACGACAAGCGGCCGACGGCGTTCAAGCTCGTCACCGTGGGGCCCGAGGAAAAGGTCGTGGGCCTGCACATCCTGGGCCTGGGCAGCGGCGAGATGCTGCAAGGCTTTGGCGTGGCCATCCGCATGGGCGCGACCAAGAAGGACTTTGACAACGTCGTGGCGATCCACCCGACGAGCGCCGAGGAGCTGGTGACGCTGCGGTAGGGCATTTGGGGTGTATTGGGTTTACGACGTCGTTAGTGGAAAAATAAATAAGGGAAAGATATAGAGAGATAATATACGTCACCGATGCAAAGAAAGAATGCTGAAGAAATAATTTACAGAATAACAGGACCATGGTGATGTACTTACAGCATATTCTCCTTTTTAATCAAGCACGAGCCCCATTTCTGCAACGAAGATTAACACGAGAGCTTGGAATAAGAAAAAAAGCGAGAAGACGTTTGGTTTTGATAGATCCCGGTTTAAGATGTTCCCTGGAACGTGATCTTGTCCCAACTCTTTTTAGTGCATCCACCCGAACCCATATGCACTTAACCGTATGACACGTTAGGGGGCAATTGCTAGCCTCCCGCATCGCCAGTTCCAGCGCAACCCTTCCGTCAACCTCATTTACGACGACGAGCTACTGAACGATAAACGTAAGGGAAAAACCCTCTTCTTGCGAGCCAATCGAGTGATCCACCTTCGCTGGCGATGGTCGGATTAGACATTGTCGACGAATAAAGGTGACGAGCGAACGTTTGTCCGTCTCCCTGTCTTCTCTTCGGTCCTCCTCAACCTCAACCTCCTTTCCTCCTTCTTCCCTTCTTTCCGATCGCCGACATGGACGCTCCGCTTGTCAAACTCGCCGACCTGCTGCGGCATCCCGATGACCTGGACAAGATCGCGACGCTTAAGCTCGAGTTTGCGCGGAAAAAGGCCGCCATCGACAGCCAGCTCCGGGCGGGCCTGCGCGACCAGCTCGAGACTACGCAGAGCGGGTTGGCGGGCCTGTCCGACGGCCAAAAGGCCGTCCAGCAGATCAAGGAGGAGATGATGCAGATCGACAAGCTGTGCTCCGAGAGCCAGAACATGATCAAGGACTTTGCCACCATCAACCTCGTCTCCCAGGCCCACCGCAACTTTGGCGCCGTCGAGGCCATGCGCCGCAACCTCGAGACCTTTGGCGACCGCCTCAACGCCGTCGACGCCATGCTGCGCGCCGACGACGCCGACCAGGAGAACATGCCCAACCTGCTGCCCATCCACTACGAGCTCACCCAGCTGCGCAACATCCGCGACGACGCCATGGAGCAGATCCAGCGCGCCGACGACACGAGCCTGCAGTCGACGCTCGAGGACTACTTTGAGCGGCTGGACGGCGCCATCGACTGGTTCGACGAGCACGTCGGCCTCGTCGCCACAAGCCTCATCTCCGTGGTCACCTCCGAGAACAACAGCCTCGTCGTGCGCTTCGCGCTCGTCATCGAGGCCGAGGAGAAGAGCGACCAGCGCGTGCTGGCCCTGCAGGAGGCCATGCGCGACCACAAGGAGATCGCGTCGCGCTTCCAGGGCATCACCGACGGCGCCAAGACCGTCCGCGGGTACAAGGACAAGTTCCTGCTGGCCATCCGCGCGTACGCCGAGGCCCAGTTTGAGCAGACGCGCGCCGCCTTCCTCGACGACCCGTCGCGCCTCGAAAAGGAGCTGCGCTGGTACTTCAACGACCTCAACGCCGTGCGCCTCGGCATGGTGCCGCTGATGCCCAAGAAGTGGCGCATCATGCGCACCTACACGCAGATCTACCACGGGCTGATGCGCGGCTTCCTGCTGGGCCTCGTCGACGACCCGGACACCAGCTCGGCGCACACGCTCGAGATCGTCAGCTGGCCCGACAAGTACTACAAGAAGATGGCCAAGCTGGGTTTTGCCGTCGACGACCCGGCGCTGGCGCCGCACGTGCTCGACAACCGCGAGACCGAGCTCGTGCGCGAGTTCCGCCAGCTCATCATCAAGTTCCTGGACGAGTGGATCGAGCGCATCGGCCGCCAGGAGCGCAAGGACTTTGCCGAGCGCGCCGCCGCCAGCGAGGGCACCAACAACAACAACAACAACAACCTCGACACGGACGAGTACGGCTGCTTCCGCACGCGCAACCTCGTCGACCTGTGGCGCATGCTGCGCGAGCAGATCGACGTGGCCGCCAACTCGAAGCGCGCCGACGTCGTCGAGGGCGTCGTCGACGCCATGTTCCTGCGGCTGCGCACGCGCCAGCAGGCCGTGCAGAAGATGCTCGACGACGAGGCCCAGCGGTACGAGGCCGGCCGCGTGCCCGACCTCGACGGGTTCCAGGCGCTGCAGGACTGGCTGGTGGCCGCGGCCAACGACCAGATTGCGTGCATCGACGACGACAAGGATGATGATGGTGGCGGCGGCGCCCGGTTGGGGTACTTGTCGAGCTTCCGCGACAAGATCGAGCCGCTCGTCTCGCCGCAGTACATGGAGCGCGTCGACGCCGAGGTCGCCGCGCTGCGCGACGGCTACGTCGACCTGAGCACCTGGTGCCTGACCAAATTTGCCGCGCTCGTCTTCGCCGTCGACTTCAAGCCCGTCATGCCCGATTTTTTCACGTCGCGCTGGTACGGCGCCGCCACGGGCATGAAGCAGATGGTCACGACGCTCGAAGAGTACGTCGCCGACTACCGCCAGGTGCTGCACGCCTCGCTCGTCGACGTCTTTGTCGAGATCCTGGCCGACGAGCTGCTCGTGCGCTACCTGGGCGCCGTGCGCAACAAGGGCGCCAAGCTGCGCCGCACGGACCCGTTCCAGGACCAGATCTTTGCCGACGTGGCCGCCGTGTTCGAGTGGTTCGACACGCTGCCGCGCGCGGAGGTGGCCGGCGCCCTCAAGCAGACGTGGCGCGTCACGGAGCAGTTCCTGGCGCTGCTGACGGTGCCCAAGGACGGCAGCGGCGGCGTCAGCGTGGCCGAGGCGTTTGCGGCCTTCAAGACGGCCTACTGGGACCTGCAGATCAGCTGGGTGGAGGCCGTGCTGCGGGCGCGGGACGACTTTGACCGCAGCATGCTGAACGCGGTCAAGGCGCGCGCCGCGCAGATGTACGTAGACCGGGGTCCGGAGACGATCATGAGCAAGGTCAAGTGAGGGCCAACGGTTGAACGGGGAAAGCATGTTTGAAGCCACATCCGACTGTTCTCCTCCACTCTGATATACAAAAGGCAAGCATTCGAAGAAAAAGCCGCGTCGGCCATGTTCATCGGCCAGGATAAACGAACGACTCAATGTTGCGGGCCCCACGAGACCCGGCGTCTAACGGCGCAACTTGGATATGGAGGCATAGCGGGCGTTGATATCATTCACAACAACGTGGAAAAAATGGGCAGCGGAACATTTGTGTACAATAATGAGGGATAAAAACGATCGAATCTTTTTTTTCTTCCTGTTTGGTCTCAGCCTTTTGACTAGTACGCAAACCGGAAATCCAGCCGCCGGGCACCCACGTCGACCGTCTGCGCGATGTAGCTGTCCTTCTCCTCGGGGGTCATGGCGTCCCAGACCTTGGCCTTTTGGCGGTTGCGCCACGGGTAGTAGAACATCATGAAGACGATCAGCGCCGTGTTCCAGGCGTTGAGGCCGAGCAGGACCTTGTTGCCGACGCGGTATTTGGGGGCATCGTAGGCGCGGTAGATCTTGGCCGTCAGCAGGGGAGAGGCATGAGGAAGGGCAGCAGAACGCGAACGAAGGGGACAAAACGCACATTGGACGAGATGATGCTGCTGGCTTGGACGGCCATGTTGTAGAGCGCCGTGGCGACCGTACGCGTCTGGATGTTGCCCGAGTTGCGCGACGTGAAGCCGACTTGCCGTGTGGGTTAGCGAGAACAGAACGAAGGGGGGACGGAGGGCCGACAAAGGGCCGAAGACGTACCCAAGATGGGATGCACGTAGGGGAACCCGACCAGCACGACGGCCACCGCGTACCACGCCCAGGGGCTGGCCGCCGTGGGCAGCACCTCGAGCGCGACCAGGCACGGCAGCATGTAGAGCTGGCCCAGCAGCACAAAGACGAGCTGGCGGTTGGCGGCCGTGCCGTCCGGGCGCCGGCCGTACCGCTCCGACAGCCACGTCCACAGCAGCAGCATGAGGAAGAACAGCGCCGTGGCCGGGATCGTCAGCAGCGTCGTCTCAAACGTGCTGAACTGGAGCGTCTTGAGGTTGATCGTCAGGTAGTTGGCCGACGGCGCCGACGGCACCGGCCACGTCAGGCCCAGGATGTACACGGGCCACAGGTCGTAGTCGCGCAGCGCCGCCCACAGCCGCCGCCCGTTGACGCCCTCGCGGTTGTGCATGCGGCCCTTGCCCGGGTCGTCGCGCAGGATGCGGTTCACGAGCACGACCTCCTCGCGCGGCGAGAACCAGCTGTCGCGGCGCAGGCACCGGTCCGCGGCGCCAAGCCAGCCCAACCCGCGGCGGCCGCGGTGCGTCGTGCCCGTTTGCACGGGCGACGCCGGCAGGTAAAACCACGACAGCACGCCGATGAAGGCGGTCAGCGCGCCCTCGATGACAAAGAGCCAGCGCCAGCCGGCCCAGCTGTCGTGGCCGCGCAGGTGCAGGATGCCGTAGGCGAAAAACGCCGACACGATGCTCGTGAGCACGTACGCGGCCCAGAAGGCGGCCAGCCGCGCCGGCAGCTCGATGCCCTTGTAGAAGTAGCTCAGGTACAGCACGACGTCCGGGATGAAGCCGCCCTCGAGCATGCCCAGCAGGCCGCGCGTGGCGTAAAAGAAGCGCTGGCTGTGCGCGCCGCCGGGGAGGGCCGCCTGCGCGCACGCGACGGCGCTCCAGGCCACCATCTGGACGGGGATGTAGACGTCCGGGCCGAGGCGCTTGCTGAGCATCTGCGAGGGCAGCTCGGCGGCGAGAAAGGAGGCGTAGTAGATGGTCATGCCGGTGTTGTACTGGTTCGTGGTGAGGTCGAGGTCGTCGAGCATGTTGTCGGCGAGGGCCTGGGACACGTTGCCGCGGTCGAGCTGCATGGCGAAGAACATGAGGCAGCACCAGCCGGTGATGCGCCAGTCGAGGCGGCGCACGAGGCGCTTCTCCTCGGCCTCGGTCCACTGGGCAGACGGGTCGTAGCGGTGGCGGCCCTCGTAGTCGTCAATGGGCGCATAGAGGCCGGCGTCGGCCCCGGGCGCGTAGACGGTGGCGTCCGGGTGCGCGACGACGGAGCTTTTCTCGGGGGACGGCATGTCGTCGTCGGCCACCGCGACATCGGCCTCCTTGCCGAGCTCTACCGGAGGCGGTGCAAGCGGTGCCGGCTCGCCCCCGGAGACGAACTTCCTGTTTACCATGATTCCGGGCAAACCAGAGTGGGAAGTTGGTCCTTATTTTGTTTTGATACTGAGAAATCCAAAGCACGTAAATGGCCAGATTTCTAAGATTTCAAGAAAGAGGAGGCGAAGGAAAATCAAGCCGTCGGTCGTTATGTCTTTTATATCGCTACTACCGCACAGGTAAAGTACCAACAGTTCCCATATACACACGACACGGGCCCTCAAGAAAGGCCCTCTAGAACGAGCTCGGTGGCGGCCGCAGTGCCATACGGGGCAGGTCGCAAAGGCCGCCCGTTCCAACGGGCTGTGATAATGCGGCGCTCCCAGCTATTCTTGGTGGATCATCGTGGCAACCTTCCGGATTGAGGCAGGCAGACCTTGTACTTGTTATCGCATGGGAAAGACAGTACGTGACTCGCCGTCCTGCGGAAGGCAGTTGAACATCCCCCGACGTTGCACCGGAAAAGGAGCTGTGCCGCACGCCTGCATGATTCTGTCGTCCATGCGGCGGCATTTACCAGCCTCTCACAACAATCTGGCGTGAATATTGAATCTACCGATGACGGGGAGGTAGAAAAAGTCGATTGTTGGAACATGATTTGTGAGAACACAGCGGTGATGGGAGTGGCTGCATTTGTTGGAAAAGGGGTGTCTCTTGAGCACGCCATCGATCGGAGGCGAGAACAGGAATTTTATGTGCATGTGTACACAAAAGCCGGTAATTTTGGACGGCACAGTCAATAGAGCAGGTGGAAGGTACAAAAGAAACAAAGCAAAAAAATACACAAAAAGAAAAGGGTTCGGTATTTTGCTATCCATAATTGCTAGCCAGGGGTATCGAGATAGAAAATGATATAAGACAAGAAAACAACCCGCTGAAAATATGTTGAGACGAACAACAAAGCCTAGAACAAACGTAGATGATATACAACGGGATGGCTGGACGGCAACATGCAGCAGGTCGTCGAGCCAGCCACATAAAAGACATAAGAGTTGCAGCCAGACGACTAGTCTGCACTAGGTGTCGCCTACACCCTCAGCGCCTGATGATACCGCCGTCGCATCCTTGGGTGCCGTCTCTGGGTGGCCTGACGACGTCGTGGCTGTTTTTTTGTGGTGCTCCGCGTCCGGGGAACCCAGCACGCTCTGCGCCACCGCCGCGGCAAGCGCCGTTTGCGTCTCCGTCTGTTTTTGCTGCTGCTGTTGTTGCTTGCGCGCCGCGTGGGCCGACTCGACGGCCGCCGCCCGCGCTTCCGCGTGTGCCCGCTCCGCCGCCATGGCTTCGGCCCGCCGCGCCTCCACGTCCTCCCGCCGCACCAGCTTGCGCAGCGCCTCCGACGCCTGGATCAGGCCGTCAATGCTGATCGCGTGGTTCGTCATCTGGTGGTTGATGTACGTGTACACGGCGGCCGGCGTCGGGCAGCCGCGCAGCAGCGCCGCCTCGTTGAGCTTGAGCAGCGCGAGCGCGACCTGGAACAGGAACACGCTGCCGTCGCCGCGGCAAAACACCACGTCCCACACGCGGAACAGCGCCTCGGCGCTCAGGCAGTCGGTAAAGAGCGAGAGGAACCACTGGAACGTCATGGTCTCGAGGTCGATCGCGAGCGCGTCAAAGTGCGCCGACAGCTGCGGCAGCACGTCGGCCACGTAGCGGCGCAGCACCTGCTGGTCGGCGCGGCTCGCGGCCAGCGAGTGGTCGTAGTAGCCCGCCGGCAGCAGCGTCTCGACAATGCTCGCGAGCAGCCAGAAGGCGTCCTCGGCCGACGGCGTGACCAGCAGCAGGTTCGCCGCGATCAGGTTCATGCCCTGGCAGTAGCCGACGTCCGGGTTGCGCCGCGCGTACGCCCGCAGCACCTCGTTGAGCTTGGCCGTGCCGGGACCCTCGCGGAAAAAAATGTTGTCCCTCAGCGTACGGTGGATGTCGGCCTGGATCTGCGCAACCACGTCCGCCGGGAGGCCGTCGTCGTCGTGGCTGTCATTTCCGCCGCCGTTGCCGTTGCCGTTGCCGTTGCCGCTGTCCTTGCTGTGTGTGTGGTGGCGGCCCGCCACCAGATCCTCGTAGACGCCGGGCACCCGCAGGCTCGTGGCTCCCGTGCACTCCGCCCACACCTTGGCGCGCAGCACGACGGGGATGCCGCCGAGCACCAGCGAGCAGAACTCGCTCCACTTGGCCCGGCCCAGCTTGCCCTTGTTGCCGAGCCCCGCCACGCCGATGATCTCGCCGTCCGCCAGGCGCGTCTCGGGCATAAACGCCGTCGCCCGGAGAAGACGCGTCTCGCCACCGCCGGCGCCGGCTGCGGCAGCGGCCACGACGGCGCCCTCGCGTCGCCGTTCGGCCCGCACCTTGCGCAAAAACTCGTTCCACCGCACCGTGCGGTCCTTTTGCAGCGCGTCGTGCAGCTCGCTGAGCTGCAGCAGCAAGAGACGCACGGGCTCGTCGTCCTCCTGGACCAGGGTCGTCGCACTGCTGTTCTGCGACTGTGCCTTCTGTGGGTTGTGCAATTTTGCCGACGACTGCGCTTCAGCTTTTGCTTCTGCTACTGTTGCTGCTGCTGGCGGCGGAAGATGTGGGTGCGTATCGTCCGACGCGGCGTTGGACGTGCCTGAAGCGAGCGAGTCGGTGTCCAGCCCCGAGAACGTCGTGCTCGTCGTGGTTGTTGCGGTCGTCGCAGCCGCCATGGCGCCGGTCGTTGGCGGCACAAGGCCCCGCCCGTCGGACGCGATGAACGCGGGCGACTTGGGACCGGTGTCGGCGGAGGCACCGCCGGTGCTTTGGGCGTCGTCTCCGCCGTCGCTCTCCGCAATGACCTCGATCCTTGCGTCGCTCATGGCGGGGGTGTGCGAGAGAAGCTCGGTGGGGAACGTAGCAATCTTGAGGTAGTCCTGCCAGCGCTTGGGGCCGCCCTCTTTGCTGTCCGCTGCTGCGGCGTCCCGCGCAAGGAGGTCGTCCTCCATGGACACGGCTGGGCTGGCGGAACGCGCGTCGTCGTCCGCGACAACGATGCTCGCGGGCCCCTCCTGGACGGTCCCACCGACCGTAGGTTGTACTTTGCCGGCCAGCGAACCGCTGTCGCTGCCGTTGCGGTCGTCGCCCTCGAAATGGCCCTTGTGGCCGCTGCCGTTGCTCCTGTGGTCGACGTCGGCGTCGTCGTCGTTGCCGTATGCCTTGTTGGCCGCGCTGTTGAGGAGCCGCGCCGGCGACGACAGTTGCGCCGATCGTCTCGAGCGTCCCGTGGTGAGCATTGCGGCGTGGCTGCGACCGCCGCCGCGTTTCACGTGCCGGGCCATTTCGGCCGCTTCGCGCTGCCGCTTCTTGCGGCGCTGGTCGTAGATGAAGCCGAACCGGTCGATGAGGTACCCGGAGCTGTTGTAGTGGTTGTACATGTGCGTCAGCGTCGGCGGCTGCACGTCGAGCGGGAGGATCGTGTCCATCTCGACGGGGCCGTAGTTCTCTTGGCGCGCCAAGCCCTCGGTCGCCGGACTCGATTCGAGCATTTCGCCGCCCCACCGCTCCGCCGGCTGGCCCCGGCCGTGCAGCGCCGCGCCGGTACTGCCGCCGACACCGGCGGCCCCTCCAGAAATGTTGCGTGGCGCCGCGCCGTTTGAAGCGGCTGTCAGGGTCGCGCGCCGCCTAGCCATCAGCGTCCTTGGCCCGCCTGCTGGCGTGGGCAAGGCGCCTGATGGGCGCCGAGCAGCTGCCGTCGGGGGCATGCTCGCCTTGCGGCCGCGCGCTGCGGGTGCCGCCGCCGCCCCCAGAGACACCGCCGCTGCCGTGGGGGACAAGGTGCCGCTGGTTGTTTCTGCCCGTCCGCGCGTCGTGTTTGTCTTTTTGGCGTCCTCCGTGCTTTCGCCGCTGCCGCCCACGACCAGACGGAGCGCCATGCTCGCAAGCGACGGCTTCCGGCTAGCCTGGGTTGTTGCTGGCAAGGCGGCCGAGTGTATGCTGGACGCCCGGCTTGCACTGCGGACGAAGTCGGCTTCGGTACGTAAAGGTGGCTGGAACAACTCGTCCGTGATGGGCGGTCGCGCGTCGCCGCGCGTACTGGGTGGTTGTTGTTGTTGTTGTTGTTGCTGCTGCTTGGCGAGAGACGGGGCGGAAGCCGCAGCAAGGGTCGCGACGTCGTCGTTTGCGCCGCCTGGGTAATTTTTCCTTTTCGCCGTGTTGCCTCCCCACAAATAGTCCTTCCAACCCTTGCCTGTGCCTGTATTGTTCCTGATGATGATGCCGTTGCTGCTGCTACTGCTGCTGCCGTCACCGTTGTGGTTGCTAGTCGCTCCTTTGTCGGACGCGCGGCTGCTGCGGCTGCTCGCTCGGATCGTCGCATCGTTGTAGTAGTAGTCGCTGCTGCTCGCTTGGCGGTGTAGGCTGTGGTCGTCGGCCATGGCATCGCTCACGAGGTTGGAGACACGCCGGTGGGTGGTCGAGGACGTGGCGTCTTCTGGTACCACCGCCTGCTGCTGCGCACCCAGCCGCGCCTCTTGTTCTTGCTCCAGCGTGCGCAGCCGCGTTTCGAGATCCAGGCTCGACAGGCCGCACTCCACGGCGATCTTGCGCAGGTGCCGCTCGCGGTCGGCGGCCCGCGCCTGCAGCGCGGCCATTTGCGCGTCGCGCAGCGCCAGGTCTTCGGCGAGCTGGCGCACCAGCGCGACGGCGCCGTGCTTGCCGATGAGCCGGGCAATGTGCACGTCGTCGACGAGGTGCAGGGCGCCCGGGACGAGCCCGCGGGTGCTGGGAAGGGGTGGCGCATCGTCAAAGAGGGCGCTGCGCGCGGCGGTGGTTGCGGAGGACGCGGTCGTGTGGGGGGCGGTACTTGTCGGAGCGCCTGGCTGCGACTGCGAATGTGACGGCGGCTGTGACAACAAGCTGTCGACAAGCGAGGTGGTCGAGGAGGCACGCCCGCCGACGCGCGGTCGGGACGCGGCGCGTGACGGGGACAATGGTGGTGGTGGTGGTGGTGGTGGTGGTGGAGGTGGCGACGAGGAGGACGCCTTCGGCGAGAAGGACGGGAACGACGTCAAGGACTTGCTGTCTTCGGAGGCAATGCTGGAGCCCGAGGTGAGCGGCGGCTGCGGCGCGTTCTGTGAGCCGTGTGATACGCGACTGCTGGCGCGCCGGCTGCCGGCGCCGCCGTTGTGGCCCCGGACGGACCGTCGGCTCCGGTTCGACGTCCCCGACTGCTGCGAGACGGACCGCGAGAGGGGTGCCGGGGCGACTGTGGTCGCAGCACTCTGCTGTGCGGGCCCTACGGACGGCAAAGAAGAGACCGAAGCGTCTTCTAGGTCCATGGCCGTTTGCCCGTCATTGGAAGAGATGACAAAACGAGGAAGAAGAGAAGGGGGGGAGGGAGGAGGAGAAAGAGACGGAGTGAAAAAAAAAAAAAAAAACAGCTATAGTTTGGTCATGTGTGATCAAACGGAAGCTGTCTTTGGAGCAAAAAGACGAACAACAAAGGCCAGCTTGTCGTGATGGTTGCCAGGTAGGGGACGAAGCGTGACGGGACGGTCGATCTGCGCCGGAAAATGGACGACAGTTGTCATGCATTTGCGGTTTAGTATGTTCTAGGCTTCTGGCGCGTGCTGTAAGGGAGGCCCACCTAGCTTTTACTGCACATGACCCGCCAAGCGGCGCGAGACATCTGATTACGTCATCGAATTACAGCGCCCCCTTCTCAACCCCCTTGCATGTGTTCATTTCAAACTCACTCAATTTTCATTTCGTTGTCGTTTTTCATTAGTTTTTTTCCTTTTTTCTTCGTCTTAATTTAGGAATTTGCACTTCCGCTATTCCTTTTATAATCATACGCAGTCATAACAAGGGTGAAGTGGTTCTTTGCTTTTTTGAATATTGGGACGCGTAATTCGGCCCGTTTGTTGAATTCCTCCTGTTTCGACTTTGCTTTTGAGGTACAGTACATAAAACCTGGCGACCAGTGAGACAGCTCGCCGGGAACGTGAGCACAAGCAGCCGGAGAACGGGAGCAGCCGCGCTAACGTGCTAAGAGAGACGCGATGGACGGTCAATGACCGGCGCTGCAACCACTTGGTATGGGTGGGAGGATGACTGGGGCCGCAACTACTTGGTATGGATGGGTACGGGTGGCTGACGGAGCGTGGCTGCGTCCTGGCACATTGTCTTCCTTTATACATCCGGGGACCTATGAGTTTTGTTTCCTACATCGCAAAATTATGTGGTTTGCGGTTCAGCTTTGATATGCAGGAAGAAACCGAACGAACAAATTTAGTGAAGGGGCCCGTCAGGTATGCGATGAGCTCTCTTTCATGGCCGTCACAAGAAAGGCTCAGCTGAGGCCTACGACGTGTGGCAACCTTGACGGTTACTGTACTCCAAGAAAGAACAAAAGAAAGAGCAAAAGAGTCAAGCCGTTGCGAATGTGATCTGACGAGCCTGTGATGATGGTCGTTTCTTCGTAGTCGGGCGAACCTTTTGTTAAAGACTCTGTCAGGCACTCAGATTGCGTCTCTCAACTACAACCTGTCAGAATATGTTTATATATTGTTAAATCAATGGTCATATATTCTGTTTTCTATTGATGGGTGGTTTGGCTTCAGCGGTTCCGACCTGTACTCTGTCTCCTTTGAAATCTAAAGGCCCGCCCTTGAATCATTCTGCACGGTCATGGACATTGAACAACTGATTGTATCGAAGCGTTATTCTATTTATGCGACTAATTCTACCAGGCGGACTGACGCTCGGTGTCGACGTTTGCTATTATTAACATCCCCCTCCCTAAATGACGTATACCACCAGAAATGGCGATCGCCGATATCATAAATTTTTATTTTTGCTGCCTTCTCGTTCTTTGGTAGCCCTTGAAACACAAACGTTCTTTATACGCTTTCAAAAGACTCATCGCGCCGAGTTCGAGTCCTACAAAAATTCCACATCAAGGGAAGCATGACCTTTGTACCGCCCCCCGATCCGCGCAAACCGGCCGTTCCGTACCGCCCGGGTTACTCGTTCTCTATCCGGCGACATGTACCCCCGAAGCCGAACTGCGAAACGCGCCGAGAAGAACTCCGCAGGCTCTGGTATTCTGCGACGCAGACCGACTGGTGCCTCCAGTATCCTCCGCAGGAAACGCCGCCCCCCGCGGACGCCGGAGGGCCGGAGCATACGGTGCACATCGTCGACGCGATTTCGTGCTACGACGGCCGCATGGGCCAAACGGCAAGGCCCTTGAAGCGGATGCGCGCATTTCTGCGTGCGGCATCCACAACGAGGATTTTTTGCCGCGAAATGTGATGGTGGCGGACGCCTCATCGTCGTCGGAAGCTGGGGAGCCGGTCCCGGACGTGTATATCATCGACTTTGATCACAGCCTTGTCATGGATCACGCGCCGGGCCCGGGAGGTCAGAGAAAAGAGAAGGTATTGCCGATGAGTCCGATGTACGATTACTGGGATTCGACGTTTGAGGAGTTTGCTTCGCTCTGGTATTTTGGCCGTTGGATCCCCCAGCCGTACCGCGAACAGCCAGCAGCCTTTCGAGGCTGGCTGAAAAGCAGATGGGCGCATTCCCGCTGTTTCCAAGTTCCTTTCCCTACCTTCAGACGACCTATACTTGCTGAACCGGTGACCGCGTACCACCCAGCAAAAGCACTCGTTTCCTTGGAGCCGGGGCGAAACCGGCCACGGCGGCGAGCTGCCATTGTCGCCCATAGACGGATCCGGGGGATGTATGGGAAGAAATTGTAATTTTTCGGCTCGTTTTGTGTCCATTGTATATATTTAGTTCGTTTTCCAGATTTTTCTACGGAATATTTCTGCGTTTTTATATTCATTATTGCGTCACGAAAGCTTGAATGGATCAAAGTGATTCTGCAGATTTGAATGGGAAAACTAAACAAATTAAGAAAAAGAAGAAGAAAAAAAAAACTTCCCCCATTCTTGCTTTTGTGTCTATCCTTGTAAACCCCCCAAGATTGCTCAGTGCTTGTTTTTCTCTTCCAGACGGGCGCTGTGTCTAATTTCTTCCTCTGGAACCAAGATCCGCCGGATCATCTCGTCCTTCGGCGTGGGCGGAATAGGCACGCGCCAAGAGGGCCAGAAGGGCCTTCCGCATCCTTTCCTACTCTTTAATGACGGTGACCAAGCAAACATCGCCGCCATTGTTCCCAACCGCGTCCTCCAGAACGATAAGGACCAGACAGTCCCAGTCAAAAAGAGCGACGTATTTCGTTCCATAGTGGTCGTAGTAGTTCACTGCTTGTTTAAGCAGAATCTCGGCGTTGTGTTGAAAAAAACTATCATTTTCTTTCTTGAAGTGGTCTCTGACATAACCAAGAGGCCCGTGTTTGATCGCTTTCTCGAATTCAAAAGGGCGGATTACTTTGATCCGTTTAAACTCCATCGCGGCGAACTATGTGCGATTCGCCAAGTCATTGCGCCTCAGGAACCAGGAACGGTCCGCGCGTTCTCCGGGATTGTTTCCGTTACGCGTGGCTCCCTCGTTCACAAAGAGTGTCCGGTATGGCCGCCAAGTAGCCAACGCCATGTCGACGGGGTTCAGAAGCTGCGGACCGGCCGCATCCCACCCATCCGCCTCCATGTCGAGAAGCCCCGTTTCTTCCCAGGCGGCAAGACGCTCCTCGGCAAGACGATTGCGGACGAGTGGAGCGTCCAGAACGGCGTTTGTTTCTTTCTCCCATTTCCGGTAGGAGACCTAAATACCGAGCTTGGGGCATGTCGCATTTGCCGTAGCACCGCCGCCGCTCGCCCTGGGAATAGGGACGTTAAAACTGGCAAGAAGGCTGATTGAAAGGTATGGTCTTGACGCAAATGGTTGTGAAAAGATAGAAGAATAGAAAGTCTTTGATTATAGAGACAAGTAGGCAGACAGATGGGTCAGAAGCGAGAGTAAATCTGATGCATGGAAGCTTATGAAGTTGCTGCACTTTTTCAAGCTCTCACGACCTTGGATGAGCTGCGTCTTATATATTTGAGATCCAGGAGATTTTTTAATTTTTAATTTTCTTTTTCTTCTTTTTTATCTTCCTACGTGAGTTTGTCTTTTACTCCAGCGATGGACGCATCGTCATTGTCCAGCTGTGTCACTTATTTACGACAATAGGAAGTCCACATTGACGGTGTTCAATGTATTGAGATCATGAATAAGGACGTCAATAGCGCAAGCCCACTGTAGCACGGCTGCCTCAATAGTAAGAATGGACGAGAAAACAATACGTAAAGGTGGAGAGTGTTTTTCCATTAAAAAATCAATGAAGGTAGTTCTATTGATACTCCGCCTTCGCCATTGTGAGCAAGTAAGCCCTCACTGCTACAATAGCGGTGTCACTGCCATTGTCTCCATGAGGCAGCACAAGGTGAGTAAGTAAGGTACCGTAGACCTTGTTCCCATTCAAATCAGTAAAGCCATGACGAGTATTCTCAGGCCTCAATTCCCTCTATTCGTTGTATGACCCCGGAAGGCTGAATAGACTATTATGATACAGCCAGCGGCTTTCCCTAGGAACTGACAAACAATGCAAAATAATTGTGGTACACGTGAGGCAACTCAAGAAGCATGATGAAGTCTCTTTTCGACGCATCTTTCTCAATGGAGGTAACTCGTCCTCTGCCGTTTTCATTTTCACTACTGAGACGTCACAAGACCGTATGCCGAACGAACCACTCCAAGCAGAACGGCCGGCCTCTTCCAGACTCTTGTGCAAGCCAATTAATTCCTCGGGTCAGCTGCTGCCAAAGAATTGTACGGGCGAAGAACAAGACCGACCAGCAGCACCGGAAACTACAGTTCTGTTCTTTTCCTGGTGAGATCCAACGAGCAGACACATCTCCGGCGTTGTTTCAGTGCATCACACGGCAAATGGTCTAGAAAAGAAGCAAAGATGCCGGCCTCTTGCAAGTGCAAACCGACAAAAGCAGTATACACGATATATGGCATTGTAAGACATGCCACATCTCTGATATCCATCAAACTTGAGAGTTGCCAAAAATGTATAGTGTACTCTTGACTTTGCGTCGTTCACCGGCTTCTAGGAGAAAACGTACCAGTGTCAAAAGCGACGATGTAGCGCAATGATGCCCGCCTTTTTCATTTCTTTTTTTTGTCTCCACTCGACGTGAATCTATGCCTCCTCCGGCTTGCCCCAGCCGCCGCCGCCCGGCGTGATGATGTGCAGCTGCTCGCCACACGCCAGGTGCACGATCCCCTTGGCGCCCACGTTGACGAACCGCTGCTGGCCGCTCGGGTGGTTCAGCCGCGCCAGGTTCAGCCCTGCCTGGCCGGGTTCCCCGCCGGCCATGCCGTACGGCCGGTTGACGCGCCGGTCCGTGTTCAGCGTGAACGTCATTGCGCAGCGCGCTTCGTGCACGCGCACGGCGCCGTCGCCGCCGCTGTGGAGCCCCTTGCCGCCCGACCCGTGCCGGATGCCAAACTTGCGGACCAGCACGGGGATGCGCTTTTCGAGCACCTCAAGGTCGGTGGCGCGGGTGTTGGTCATATTCTGCAAGAGTTAGTTTAGGTGGGGGGCTCGTAAGATCATTTCTTTTCTCAGACACACCGTGTGGATGGCGGACACGCCGTCCCAGGTCGGCCCGGCGCCGCTGCCGCCGCAGATCGTCTCGCCGTAGATGAAGGCGTAGCCCCCAAAGCGGCCGTCGGCCGTCGCCCGGGGTTTCTCCCCGCCGTACATCTGGATGCCGTTCAGCGTGCCCTGGCTGGCCGCGCAGGCCTCGAACGCCTTGAGGAGGACGTCGGTGATGCGGCTGCTCGTCGTCGAGTTGCCCGCGAAGACGGCCGCGCCCCGCAGCGGCGACAGCAGCGTGCCCTCGGGGACGACGATCCGGACCGGATTGAGGCAGCCCTGGTTCAGCGGGATGTCCTCGTCGATGAGGCAGCGGAGCACGTACAGGATGGCGGACCGCGTCAGGCTGGGCGGCGCGTTGTAGTTGCCGTACGTCTGGTAGGTCGTGCCCGTGAAGTCGAACGTGGCGTCGCCCGTGTCGCCGTCAATCGTGACCGCAAGGTGGATCTGCGTGCCGTCGTCGAGCATGTCGACGGCCGCGAGCGGCTGCGGCTGCGGCCCCGTCGTCTGGGCCCGGGCCCGCGCGATCTTCTTGAGATGCACCCGCACGGCGTTCTCGGCGTTGGCCTGGATCGCCGCCATGTACTTCTGGACCGTCGCCGCGCCGTACTCGGCGAACAGCTCGTTGATGAGGTTGACGCCGCGCTGGTTGGCTGCCACCTGGGCCTTGAGGTCGGACAAGTTCTCGTCGATGCTGTTGGAGCCCGTACAGTCGGGGTACTTGGCGGGCTCCTCGACAAAAATGCGGCGCACTCCTGCCTTACAGTTAGGGGCCGTCATGGCACAAAGGAATGGGAGCAGCAGGATTCTTTTCTTTTTTTTTTCACCTTCTTCGTCAAAGATCCCTTGCGAGACAAGCTTGAAGGAGTCGATGACCGCTCCCTCTTGTTCCAGGTACGTGCATCGCGGGTTGCCGGAAATGCCGTCGAGGCCACCAATGTCGCGGTGGTGGCCCCGGGCTGCGGTGTAAAAAATGATCGTCTTCCCGTCCTTGTCGAAGACGGGCGATACGACAGTAAGATCTGGTAAATGGGTCCCGCCAGCCGCTGTCAAGGGAAATCGCGGTTAATTATGTATGTTGTGATCCGGCTAATGCAATTAGTACTGCGTAGGCTGTTCGGGACGGACTCACTGGGACTGTTCGTGAGAAGGACATCACCGGGTTTCAGTTTCCCGGCGTGGAGGTTGTGCTGATACTTTACAGCGTGCTGCATGCTTCCCAGATGCACGGGAACATGTGGTGCTGGGCTTTGGTCAGCGAACGTGGACGGAGACAGTATCGTCGACGAAGACAAATCAGATATATTTCAAAACATACCATTGGCGACGAGGTCCCCGTCTGGACCAAAGACGGCGCAGCTGAAGTCGAGACGTTCCTTGATGTTCAAGCTGATGGCCGTCTTTTGCAGCGTCAGGCCCATCTGCTCAGCGATGCTCATGAATCGATGGCCAAAAATGGACAGATGAACGGGGTCAATAATGTCCGGCCGCACGACCCTCGTCTTGGAGCCTCCGACGCGGATAACAATCTTGCGATCGAGTTTGATGGCACGATCGCCTGGGGCAATCAATATAGTCTGTGTGCTGTCCAAAATAATGGCAGGGCCCTGTGGTTGTTAGCTGCTGTTGGTGACGTTGAGAGTGTGTACGGTTTCTTTTTCTCTCCCCCTAATCTGTGCTCGGAAACCCATTCCATCAACTGCTTCTGCTCGCATCTCTTTCACCACCTACTTGAACGCTATTATTCAGCTCGAGGTCCTCGAGCCGGTAAACGGCCGTGGGGAGGCGGCCTAGTCCTTCAAAGTACACGGACGCGGTGGTATGCGCAGCGGCCGCATCGACCTGCGCTCCCGTTTGTTCGGCGGCAGACAGCGCCTTGGCGATCGTGACGTCTTCCACGACGAACGGGTCCCGGGCGATGCCGCGGACGCGGACGTCGTCCACGAGGATCGGCCGCCCCGGCACGTGGAAAGAAAACTCGGCCACGTGCCGCCTGCAGAACGCCGCCGCAAAGTCGCCGTCGGCCGGCTCCGCAATCATAAGGGACGTCGTTGTGCCCTTGTACCGTAGATTCAGGTACCGTTCAAACTGGAGATGGCGGTCGGTGAAGCCTTGGCTCCGCAGGTGCCGCGCAACCTCACCTTGCAGGGCTTGGAGCTTCTTGCGCAGCGTCGGCATCGATTCTGGGGACACGACCTCCGAGCTGGGCTCCTGGCACTCGTGCACGACGTCCGCCAGGGCCATGCCGTAGGCAGAGAGAATCGACGAGTACTGGTGGAGCAAGACTTCGTGGATGTTGAGAATCCGGGCAATGGAGCTGGCGTGCTGGCCGCCCGCGCCGCCAAATGCGGCCAGCCGGTGGTTCTCGGCGTCGTAGCCTTTGCCTTCCGTCAGGGACCGGATCGGGCGGCACATGGCCTCGTTGGCCACGTTCAAAAAGCCAACGGCGACTTCTTCGGCTGTCAGGTGGTTGCCTGTTTCCTGGTTGATCTGAGCCGTAAGGGCTTGAAACTTGTCGGTAACGACCCCGGAATCCAGGGGTAAATTGGCGGACGGCCCGAAAATCTTGGGAAAAAACTCGGGCAGCAGCCGGCCGAGAAACAGGTTGGCATCTGTGACCGTGAGCGGACCGCCCTTGCGATAACAGGCTGGACCGGGATGAGCACCGGCACTCTCCGGGCCAACGACAAACAGACCGTTTTTCCAGAACAGAATCGAGCCGCCGCCGGCCGCCACGGTCTTGATGTCCAACTGAGGAGACTGTATCGTGATCCCTGCGGTCGTCGTCTCGAAGACGTGATCGTATTTGCCCGCGTAACGGGATACATCGGTGCTGGTCCCGCCCATGTCGAACCCGATCACCGGCTTACCGTCCTTGGGGTCGTACGACGTCTTGGCGAAGCCGACGAGACCCCCTGCCGGGCCGGAAAGGATCGACCGGAGACCGGAGAGCAGCCGGAAGTCGACCAGGCCACCGTCCGATTGCATGAATTGGCACTTGGTCTGGTTGCTGTCGTCGGAGAAACGTCCGGAAAACCCCTGACGGAAGTTCTCGACGTATTCTTTCATGACCGGGGTCAGGTACGCGTCGGCCGTGGCGGACATGCCTCGCGGCACCATCTTCACCATGGGGGTGAGCTGGGAGGACAGGGACACGTGCTGGAACCCGATCGCCCGTGCAATCTTGTCGATGCGCAGCTCGTGGTCCGGGAAGGTGTAGGAGTGCGCCAGGCAGACGGCAATGGAACGGTAGCCCTCTGCGTACAGCTCTTGCAACGACGTCTCGACGCTCTTTTCGTCCAGCGGCTCCAGGATGCGGACAATGTCGCCGCTCAGACCACGGACGGTGGTGCCGATGTGGCCGTCTTCTGCTTGTGGGTGGTGAATGGTGACGCGCTCGTCCACTTCCACGGACTTCTCGTAAAGTACGTCGGCTTTCTTGATATGCAAGTCGAACAGCTTGTCCCGGGTTTGGTGGCCAATTTTCAACGCTTCGCCAAATCCTCTCGTGATGAGAAGAGCGCTCTTTGCGCCTTTGCGTTCCAGAAGGGCGTTGGTGGCCACGGTGGTGCCCATTCGAATCGAGGCTAACACATTACTACTCTTGTTTCCTAAGATCATATAAAACTGGGGGGGGTCTTACCAATCTTGGCCGTGTCCAGGGGCTGGTTGCGAGGCAAGACCGCGCCTGTTACGATCTCGAGAATGCGGCGGATGCCTTCGGTAGGGGCATCTTCGTAGTTGGCCGGGTCCACAGACAAGAGCTTGACGACGACATCCTTCTTGCCCGGTACAACGCCGATGCAATCACAAAAGGTTCCGCCGCGGTCTGTATCGTCTGGTTAGAGCAAGAACGTTGAGATCAAGTGCAGTAAAAAAAAAGAAAACAAAATAAATGACAAGAATGTTTCAACGTTTTTAGAGACACGATAAGGACATAAAAAAAAACCAATAATAATAACAAAAACGAAAAAAACAAATAAGTGTAAAACCTACCGATGTAGACGCGCAGACGGTCATCTGAACCCGTTCCGTCAAGGTGCAGGCTGCCCATCGTGATTCGGTTTGTCTTGTCAGTGTTCACGGATGCGAGTTGATAACCATAACGTCTTGATTAGGAAACCGTTTATCAAACATATTTGCTTCTTTTGTATATCCCACGGCGCGGCTGCGTCAGAACCCACGGTCAGCCGTGGCCGACCAAGAACAGCCAAGACTTGCCGAGAGCGGCATACCCACAAGAAGCTTAACATCACTCTCGGCAATGTATACTAGAAAGGTTGATGTCGGATGCCCGCCCGACAGCGCAAAAACGTGGAGCTGCACCAAAATGTGGATCCTGGCGGTCGACGCCGACATGAGCGGAGATCAGCGCCAGTAGCTCCGTCAAGAGAAGCCACCCATTTCAGGGGCGTGGCCATCTTGCCTCACATGGCGGGAACGCCGTTCGTCTTGCTCTCTGTCATCGGGCGAAAGGAACCTATTACGGAAATTATCAATATGACGGAGAGCAAGAGAAGGAGAGAAGAAAAGAAGAAAGAAGCTCCAGGAGGGCGGACGCCTTCGTCATTCATTTTCTAGCATCAGATGTACACGATACAACTTCCATCTAAATTTTCTCTGGGGAGAGAGAAGACCCGTAAGAGGAAAATAACAATCATGAACTGGCGAAATCCGTCTCTGCTCACCATCGATCTATCCATCAACACATCGGTTCTGTTGTTGCGTATATCGCGGACCTCACTCATCAGTCTTAGCACGCCGCTCAAAACTCATTTTTTTTTTCTCGTCCTCCCGTGAGGCCATGTCTGGCGACATCCTTCCACATGGCGCCGCGACCCGCCGCATGGCCGAATGGGCGGCAACGGTGTCTCGAGAACGCACGCTGTCTGCTCGGACCCACGCGCAGAAGGGCATCAAAGACCTGCTTGGTTGCATGATCGGCGGGTCTGCAGAAACGGTCCCGAAACGCGTAGCCCAGGTGGCGATGTTGTTGTTCGGCGGTTCCGGCGGCCCGTGCACGTTGGTCGGCTCCGGCCAGCGGGTCTCGGCGGCTGCGGCGGCGTTTGCCAACGGCGCCTCGGCGCACATTCTGGACTTTGACGATTCGTTCCGCCCTCTGACGGGACATCCGTCGTGCACCATCGTCCCTGCGATTCTGGCCGTCGCCGAAGAACAGCATGCGTCCGGCGACGACGTGATCGATGCGTACGTTGTCGGAGTCGAGATCAGTGCCGCGATGGGCCGCGCCGCGCCGAAGCACCACGACGTCGGCTGGCACGGAACGGCCACTGTGGGCGTCGTTGCGGCGGCGGTGGCCTGTGCGCGGGTGCTCCGTCTGGACACGGACGGCGTGGCGAACGCCATCAGCGTGGCCGTCAGTGCGTCCAGCGGCAGCCGCATGCAGATTGGCTACGACGTCAAATGCGTCCAGCCGGGCGCGGCCGCCCGCGATGCGGTCCTTGCGGCGTATCTCGCCAAGGCGGGCATCCGGGGCAACCCCGAAGTGCTGGTTGGCCCATGGGGCTGGTCCAAGCTGTACGCCGGGGTCGACAGCGACGGCAGCGGATACGTCTTTCCCGGGCCGGGCGAGCCACTCGCCATCGTTGACCCCGGCATCACCTACAAGCCCTATCCTACCTGCGGCAGCACGCACCGGACGCTCAATGCCGTGCTAGATATGTGCCACCGGCACAACATCCGCGCCGACGACGTGGAGCGCATCGAGACGGTCATTCCGTTTTTGAACACGCAAAATCTCCGCTACGACCGACCTGTAAACGGCATGCAGGCTCGGTTCAGCATGCCCTACACGTGTGCCGTGGCGGTTCTGTGTCGTCAGATCCGCCTGAGCGATTTCGAAGACGCCGCCATTGCTAGGCCCGAAGTGCAGGCGCTTATGGAACGGGTGTCGATGCGCACATTGCACGGAAGCGAACACACCGACAAGACCTATTTGGAGATGCCGTGCTACACGAAAATCTCTCTGCGCTCTGGACGCGTCTATGAGGACGAGCGATACGATCGTCGCGGAGAGTCTACGCAACCACTGACAACAGAGGAGGAGCGGTTCAAGTTCGAAGACTGCACGAGAAGTGTGTTGACGGAAAGCCAACGTAGACAGATTCTTGCGCTTCTGGAAAACTTGGGAAGTGTGACAGATGTTGCCGCACTGACAGAACTGTTGAGATAGGAAATGCTTTGCATTGCGTTGAATGAAATGAATGAAAAAGGACAAGTACATATCGGGTATAATAAAAAAAAACATTTACTGGCTTTTGGTAAGCCGTCTTTGTACTTTGCGTGAAGCATGTCCCTGAAACAGACATGCATGCATTTCCTTGTGCTTTGCCAGCTGCTATAGCCAATAGACTCTGATCGCTATCCAGTAGGAAAAATCAGTATGAAGTCTACACCACAGCTGCCTGCCCTATTATGGACTACGGTTGCTTGCTAGAAATATATCTATAGCTTCCTTTGCCATTTCTGTCGAGATCTACGGTTATTTATTCTGAGAACTACGTGATGTCTCCTACATTGCTTTTTGCTTCACTCCCCGAGACGCTGCTTTCTTGCAAGCCATTGGCGTTATTGCAAACGTCAAGCAATTCCTACTTGATGACCACTGAATGCGGTCCCTTAAAGATGGCTGCGTACAACCTCACGGAGCTCCTCGGGGTCGCCGTCCATTCTGGGTGCATTCTGATCTTTGCCGGAACTGGACTTTTCAAACGCCCACTTCTCCACCAGCTCCGCGGACAGCGTCCCCTCCATCGAGTCCACGACCAGATCACCAATGATGGGCAAGAATTTCCAGGCATGGGCCGAGCCGCCAGTCGCGAGGTGCACGCCTTGGACTCGTGGGTGGGCCGCCACGAGAAAGTCTGCGGTCGGCGTGGTGCAAATCCTATGATGTTGACAGGCCTTGTCAGTTTCCGCGTGAAATGGGAGGAAATATATGGAAAAAAAGATGAGAAAAGGCAAGAATTCTGTAACGCACCAGCATATTTTTGTACGGTCAAAGGGCCGGTCGGCCAGAGGCGGCATGATCTCTTTCAGATTGGCCCTCAGGGCGCGCTCGGCCTCCAGAGGAATCTCGTCTGTGGGATGGCCGACGACCGTCCTGGGGTACGAGATCTCAATCGTGTCCCCGGGCTTCTCGGGGTGCGGAACCGAGACGGTGTTGATGTAGCCCGGGGAACGGCGCAAGATCTTGATCTCGCCCCGGTACGGGGGAAACATGTTGAGGCCCGTGCTGAGGTTGGTTGTGATGGACATCTTTGCCCAGCGCTGTTCCTCTTCGGGGGTGACTTTGATCCAGGCGACTTCGTGGCCGATGGGATGGATGCGCTGCTGCAGATACACCAGCTTGTTCGACCAGCAGCCGGCCGCGACGACGACCTTGTCGGCGTGCAGCACGTTGCCGTCTTCCAGCTGGACACCTCTGCAGACGCCGTCGGCCTCCGCATCGCGCAGGAGTTGTGCAACGGCCACGCCGCACCGGAAATGGATCGAGGGCCGAGCGCGGCAACGCTCGTAGTACACACGGATGCAGGCTTCGGCGTCGATGAACGCGTCGTCCACGTTGCAGTAGGCGACGTTCCACCTCGCTTGGCCCCCCGGTAGGGCGGCCTCGGGAGGCGGCTGGGCGTCGGGCCCGTGTATGCGCCGGAAGACCGCTTCGCGCGACGGCATCTCGACGATGTCGTCGGGCGGATGGAGCGTTTTGGTCAATTCATGCTGTGCGTTCCAGAGCTGGGTAAAGCGGCTGGGCTCGTCGTCGCACGCAAAGGTCATGCCCTGTTTGAAATAGTAGGGTTGCAGGTCGGGGTCGGCTTCGATCTGCTTCTGGGCCTCTTTGGCCAGCCGGGCGTAGATCGGATCGGCGTAATCTAGACACGACAAAAAGGCGCCAAGCGTTATCAACCATCATCCGAGACCACAGTCATCGCGTTTTGACGTCCATAGAGGACCTACCGGCACGAATACACCGGGTGGTGTCGACACTGCTGCCGTCGGTGACCGGCGGCGTCAACCGATCGACGACCGTCACCGAGGTCTGCGGATAACGCTTGGCAACCGCCAAAGCGGTGGAAAGACCGAATACCCCGGCGCCGACAATGATGAGACTCTTGGGGAAGTCTTGGCCGCGTTGACCTGGGTGGTCCTGTAGAGAAGTCATTTCGGAAAATCTGCGGGATTAGATAGATGTCTCTGATAATTCGGTAGGATGAATAGAAAGTCCAAAGGGGTTAGGATGAAAAAGAACGCCAGACAAGGAAGATAACCCCAAACACTTTAGGGATATAATGCTTCATTAATCATAGAAGTCGATCCGCAGTCGGACATGGTGTAGAGAAGCTTGGTTTGCCCCACACAGGCGGACGACGCCGACATGTATGACCCCCTGGGTACCCAGGATTTCGCGTGGCGAGCGGCCTTGACCGCCAACCGCCAACCGCCAACCCCGGATTTGTGCACCGCGGCGGGCCAGCTGATAAGGAATTGCGGCCATCCCGTACCAGCCTCCCCGCGGAGCCGTCCCTCCGCATGCGGTCTCCGTTGTGTATGGGTTTGTTGAAAAGCATGGGATGTTCCAGGGAGTTTTTTCTTGTCTATCTGGAGACCGTAAGCACGCGATTATCTCGTGGAATCATCCGTCACAAAGCAGCCATCATCTCCACAGAAAAAAAAAAAAGAAAAAAAAGAAAAAAAAATGCAGCACGAGCCTGTCAAAGAGAAAGCCGTGGCGAGAGCCGAAATGGAGAAACCGGACGACGTCGACATTGCCGAGGTCCTCGATGCAGAGACCGAACACCAGGCTCACCTCGGTGTCGAGGAGCAGGCCACTCCGGAAGAACTGGAAAGGGAACGAAAGTTGGTCCGCAAAATCGACTGGCACATTGTTCCTCTGCTCATGGTGACCTACGGCTTGCAGGTTCGTGCCATGATAGTCCTCGACCGGGAACCCCATCGTCTCATGGAAATCCATGTTCTGACCTTCTGTTCCGTCACAGTATTCGGACAAAATCACTCTTTCCTCGGCGGTTGCGTTCGATCTGAAGCAGGACACGCACCTCGTTGGCAACGACTTTGCATGGCTCTCAACGGGATTGTAGGTTTATATTGATGACGATTTGTCATGAAACGGTTGTGCGAGCTTGGATTCTAAACCAACATCTTAGCTATCTCGCGTACCTCATCGCCGAGTTTCCGTTCGGCTACGTTATGCAGAAATTTCGCATGGAAAAGGTTTTGGGCTTCACCGTTCTCGGATGGGGCATCTGTGTCTTTGGCCTCGCCGCGTGCAGGAACTTCACCCAACGTAAGACGATGAAAGAGTTGCGTTGCTGTGCCCGTTGGGACTCATTTGTCTAGGTCTAACGAATGATCCATCCAGTCATGGCCGTTCGAGCACTTCTCGGTATTCTCGAAGCTCCCATAAATCCCGGCTTTCTCATCATCGTCACCGCGTGGTATAAGAGAGAGGAGCAAGTGATGAGGTCCATGGCATTCTTGTGAGTTACCGCGGTTTCCACTTCTCTCCATTAGCCATTGCATTGATCCAACTAACAAACAGACAGTGCGATGAACAGTTTCTTCAGCCTCTTCATTTTGATGATCAACTACGGCATTGGGTCGGCAGCCGTCGGTTCCAGCCTTGCTCCGTGGAAAGCAATTCATCGTATGCTCGCTCCCCTTACTCATATCACACATACGCATTGCACTCTGCTAACTGGAGGGCAACAAATTGCAGTATTCTTAGGAGCGCTGTCTACCATTTGGGGTTGCATCCTCGCGTGGCAGCTATGCGTGCCTCGGACCGCCTCATGGCTCACAGAAGAGGTATGTGTCCTTCCAGCCCTGGGCTTGCTCGAATGCCCAGGTTTTTATCATGTTGACGGATTGTACTACCGCAGGAGAGAATTTTTGCGCACGCCCGCTTGGTCAAGAACCGCGCCGGAGAGTCGACGTCTGGCATGCAGTTCAAATGGCAGCAAGCATGGGAATGCTTTCGCGATCCGCAGATCTTCTTTATTGCCGCGTTTACCATTCTACAGACATCGGCTTCTGGAGGTAAAATCAAGACAGGACGTTGTAACCGAATCATGGACATTCATTAATGTTTCGTCTTAGGTTTCTCGACTTTCTCTACCATCATTCTCCAGTCGTTCGGCCTTGACACAAAGGAGACGATTTCGTACCAGCTTCCATGGTACAGCTTCCAATTCATCGTATGAGAAGTGCCTCCCCTGCATCGAAACATGGAGTAATTTAGCCACTCACACAGTATCTAGGGAGTTGTTATCTTGGCCTGGACGATTAACCGATATCCGGAGAAGGTGAGCAAGGTCTACGACCAGTTTTCAGTACATGTCGTTCAGGAATAGTTTGTTAACAAATATTCCCCTCTTCAGAATCTCAATAACATCATTGCAATTGTCATGCTGTTTCCTGCACTGATTGGCATTCTGCTCGAAGCTCTCCTCTCGAACAAACACAGATGGGGCCGCTTGGTGAGTTTTCGTTCACATATCGTCATCGGGGACCTATCACGTTGTATAAGGCTTACAGCATTTTTTTGCTTTTCCTGCAGGTGGGATTCTGGATTACAGGCTTCTACACGCCGGCGTCCTTCATCGTGTGGTCGACGACTGGACTCAACGTGGCCGGACGGACCAAAAAATCGGTTGCGCAGGCCATCGTGTTCTCCTGCTTCTGTGCCGGGTTCTGCATCGGGCCCCAGATGTTCTACGCCAGCTCCGCGCCCGCGTACAAGCCGGGCCTCTACTTCTGCTGTGCCTGCTTCTTTGCAACGGAAGTCGTCCTTGCGGCCTGGTATTTCTGGGTGCGATGGGAAAACAAGAGACGCGACAAGAAAGTAGCCGCCATGGGCATGACAATGGAGCAACAGAACATGGAGGGTTGCCTTCTCGGACTTCGCGATGCAACTGACAAGGAGGTGCGTTCAGGTCCATTTATTGATTTATTACCGTTTTTTTTCTTCCTGTCCGGGAAATAGGCATTGCTAACTGTCAGCACAGAACATACATTTCCGCTATCACTACTAGCAGGGACAGATATCCGTATTGCTTTCTCTTCTGCTTCTCTTGTGACAACATTCCTGTCCGATCAAGATGTGTACAAATTTTGATACTTTCAATCAACCGTCAGCTTTTGCCTGGCTTCCATCGTGCAAAATATATTGGAGGGAGGTGGAACAAGGGAAGAAACATGGATCGCTACGTGTGTTTTCATATTCAGAGAAATCCGATGTACAAAGCTATAGCTCCCCATCCCATACAAATGGCAGCGGCTCGAAATTGCCACTAAATGCTTCCCAATCTACTGGCATCTGCTCTGTGGAGGACATCGCGCCCATGTTTTCTAGGTTGGGAGGGAGTGCTAACGCCGTGCCTCCCAGGGCAAAGCCCCCTCGGCCGTGGCCCATTCCGTCTCCGTATACGGCCGCGTCGTCACGTCTAGGCGACAATAGGTTGTCAAATTCGGCGTGCACCACAATGCGAGAAGGCCTTCGGTTGCTGTCAAAACTGCTGGCGAGAGACGCCTCCGTGCGACCAGGGGGCGAACCCGATGCATCAAAGTGTGGTTGCAGCTGGCTAAGACTCGCCATCGTCTGTGAGGCCACCGTGTCGAACGCATCGCGTTTCTCTTTGAACGCTGGAAACCGCTCCACCATGCCCCATAGCACCGTCGAGGTGGTGTAGACGAGTCGTTCGAGTTCCTGGCGGGAGAAGGCCTCGCGGACGGCCGCGGAGTGAAAATAGCAGTAGATCAACGCGGTCCCGGCGTTGAATAGGTTTTCGATAGCCTGCCAAAAGAGACGCAGCTTGTTGTCCCGGAAGAACCGCCGGTAGAGGTCGACCAGGTACGCGGAGGCGTGCGCGAGGGCGACCGTCGCTTCGGCGGTCGGCGTGGGAATGTTTGGCGAGGGCCGGTAGACGTAGAGCAGCGCTCGCTGGAACGTAAGCTCGAGCACCTCTGGCGGCGCAATGTTGCTCTGTTCGCTCGACGACCGAATCCGGCAGATGCGGTCGAACCACTGTTTGAGTCGCTCCGCCATTCCGGCTTGCCAGCGCACATAGTCCAGTGGCTGGTACATCGGCGGCGTCTTTTCGTGCAGGACCGTGTACATCTCCGACTGCAGCCGGCGGTAGTCGAACCAGCAATGGATGTATCTCTTCTTGCTGGTTTCGAGATGTGTCGTCTCCAAAATACCACTTTCTGTGATGCACTCGTCGTCCTCCAGGCTCGGGTACTTTTATTTTGGACAAATAGTAAGCATCTATGCAAACCATCACACCCTTTGACATGTCCAACAGGTACGTACTTGTGCCGTGATGATGCCGTCCGATAAGCACGGCGGCCTGCCCGTCGCGACGGACACGTTGCGGTCCATGGAGTACGCCACCCAAAAGGCTCGCCGCATGACATCTAGGGTGACACAATCCACCGTCCCCGGCCGCGGGTCTCTGTGCAGGCCCAGCTCCACGGCAAGCCGGAGTGCGGATCCGATCATGTTCCAGCCCCGGAAATCCGTCGGATGCAGATACGCATATTGTGCCAGCAACAAGAGGGCCTGGACACCTTCGATGTCGTGGGGGAGCGTTGTTTTGTTGAGTGCGCCCAGAGCCGTCTGGTAGTACCGGTCGCACAGCAAGGTCGGCACGTTCGACGGGTCGTGCTTTTGGATGGTGATCAAGCCCAGGGCAAAGACCATGTTGACAAAGTACAGGGAGAAATAGTGACCGGGACCCACCCCAGCCATGTCCGAATACACTTCATCCAGCTTGGAGCGAAACGTGGGCTCGTGCAGCAGCGGCGAGCTGAAGTTGGAATACTCAAAGTAGGCCTTGACAAAAAATTCGGCCTTGTCTCTTGCAGGCAGCGTATTCGAAGGCAGCTCCAACCCGTCTGCCAAACTCGAGAGGATCTGGTTTGCATCACGGGGGGCGCGTCGGTCCCACAGAGGTTCCAGAAAGGGATCGCCGTCGAGTCCCATCAGCTTGGAAAAAGGTATGGACAAGAAAGCAGGCCGGGATATGGCAGGATGCTGCCGTCTGGGCATGCGATGTGTTGCATCTATCGGACCGTGATCCGCGGCTGGACAGTCCGGCGATGCATCACCAGGACTTGCGTCTTCCGCGATTCGCCTTTCCCGCAACTTGATTTCCAACGCTGCCACGCGCTCTTCTAGGTGAAGTACGTAGCTGATCATGAGCACAGTCAGGTACCAATGCATCTTCCGGGTTCCTGGTCAGCGAGGTCAGATGTCCTGGGATCTTACCTCCGCGGGATCTCTCGTTTGGCAACGGTGTCGTATCCAACACATTCAACACCTGCAGCTTCACACAATGAACACGCCTATTGGAATAGACCGTGAATTAGATACGAAACAAACTCATACATAAATGAAAACTGAGTACAGTCGACGTACTGGTAGTTTCTGATCGCATCTCTTCTTCCTTTGGCGGCACCGGATGCAAGCCGTGATATTTGATCGAGCAAGCGGAGCCGGTCTTTCATAAGAACCATTGGATACGTTCGTATTTGCCATGCTCTCTGTTGTGAAATATCTGAATTCTCAGCAACAGCTCGGCGTGAATGGAGACGACTGATATAAGACTGATCTTGAAGTTGACGTGGTGAGACGTGCAGGATGAGGGAAACCAGTCACATCTTGGAAATTCATTGTTCCGTCGACGCTATTCTTATCTTCGAGGGCAGTCCCTGGGGTTGTTTGATTGGCTACTTACAGAAGAGAAAAGCACTAAAAGAGAGGAGAGAGGTTGAACGCATGGGTAAGAGGGCTGCCCAGACGACCGATCCCCCCTAGAGCATAGTACCGCACCCCGCCCATAACCCCCTGAACACGTGATGGTTAAGGGCCTAATTGGGTCTAAGACTTGCGCCTGTAGGGCCCTGGCCTAGGAAAATATCGCTAAAGCACGACGTTGTTGAGGTCGTAACGGATGTCGTAGAACGGACTCCGGGAAATCACTTTCCTTTGCCAGTTCCTAATAAATCTTGTTATATGCTTCATAGCTCTTGAAGAACGTAGAAACAACTTACTACAATCCTGGAGCAAAATTCGCCAAAGAACCTCGATAGTCGCTCGTATGGAGGTGCTCTGTATTTATTTAAGCCGCATATATAAGACTGTCGTCATCACCGCCAGGGCAAGATACTGTTAAATAACTTGCGCAGCTTGTTTGGAGATCGCGTTGATCACAAATAAGATGTAGTATTGCCATTTAGCGCGGCAGTACTTCTTAACGCAGAAATAAAAACCACGGTCTCTTGGACATCTCCAGGTCACCCGTCTCTTACTTATTCGAACGATAATTGAAATGATCTGACGTTGCTGATAAAGACCTGGTACAGGGTATAAAAGCTTCTATCAAGAACCGAAAAAATGGAAAGAAAGAAAAGAAAACAAAAAAGGAGCGTGGACCCAGGCGAAGACGTTGCGTGTGAACACGACAGAACGCTTCCGAGTCTTGGACTTCTCTCCCACAAGCATGCTTGCCTCGGGCGGCCGTGATTTCCGGCTTACCCTCTGGAAAGACCCGCTCGGCAGCGCCGCCTCGCAATCTTTTCATGCGGGTGATACAGCTTTGCGGCAGCGCTCGTGTGGAATGGTTCTGTGGCTTGGGCCGCAACCGATCTTGCGTCCTCGCCCGACGGGAAGACGCTTGCATCCCCCTGGGAGGCTCACACGGATGATACCTTTGGGACAAAAACAGTGCGAACATACTCTGATTTTGGCCATGGTTTCGCAGAACTGGTCGGAAAAATGGTCCTCTCTGGGCATCAAGCTGAGACAATTGAGCGGCGGCTGGGCGCGATCTTGGAATGCCATCCGGACAGCACAGCGATTGCGGTGCTCGACGCAGACACCTTTGCCGTCGCTTTGCGGGAGGAAGTGTGGGCACAGGATCGATCTGGCCAATGTCCCATAGTGACTGATGTCTAGTGTTGGATAGAGTCGAAATACGCATCGATGTTATGGGGTCTTATGTCGACATCACCTCCCAGGTAAAGCTCCTTGGCATCAGCGACGACTGGTCCGTGGGTTCAAAACATGCAATAACTCTCGGCCTCGAGCCCATCGTGCAGTTTCCAGCAATTACGAAGGCATCTGATCGCTGGGATCACCCACAAGGTAACTGCCTCGGGAAATCTGCTTATCCTGGCGGGCCAAACCGGCCAACTGACTTTTGTCACTTTGCATCCTCCCTCGGAGAGTGCGAAGAACGCTTCATATTTTGTCTCATGCTGATTTCTATTTTATATAAAAAATTTTAAGCTTTCATAACAGTTAATTTATACGCAATGGAAAGGACTTGTTTGGCGTGCAAAGGTTATATGATGAAAAGGCAAGCCGTCTTGATCCGCTACAAGGAAGACGTCGACAGAACTTGGTCTCCTTCGGCGCGGTGCGATGAGCATCTACCAAGGCTGGAGAAGCAGATCATGACGGGTTAGAAGCCACGCTGGAGGAAAACATTGTAGCGCAAAATTCGCACTCCCTAGTGCGTTGTCTGCCCTAGTACATATGCTTGCCATTGGCTCATGCCAGCAATCCAATGCTGCATCGCTCCTTGTGGCACGACTCGCAATCTCAATTCATCCAGCTGCTTTTGCGAGACGGTGACCACATCTATGTGGCCCAGCCGGCCCATGCTGTCCTTTGCCGAGGCAATGATAACTTGTGTCGTATACCCATAGGTGAACGGGAACTTGGCAATGTCTTTGAGAGCTTCTGTCCAGTACTGAAACGCAGCGACGTGGTCACCTTGGACGTGCCGTGTCTTGGCCAGAACAATGTGTGCGCGTAATTTGGCAAACCGAAGAGGGCGCGGACGCGAGAGCACGGCCAGGCACAGGTCCTCGGCATCCTGGAAGCGGCCGCGCGCAAACATGACTTCCGCAAGCGAGAGATTGAGCAGTGTCGTATCGACTAGAGACAAAGCCCGGTTTTCGTCATTTTGACGCCTGTGACGAAGCTCGATCTCCGTCCGCAGACACTGTTCGGCCTCTTCAAGTTCGTTTAGCTCGCGCAAGGTGTCGGCTAGGTCGCAGGTAAAATCTTGGAGCTCCTCATCAAGGCTGATTAGTTGTCGATGACCTTGCTTCTGCTGCTGCTGTGCTCCTCGAAGACTTGCCCGGGCTTCTACAAAATCGCCACGAAACCGCAGGAGTCGGCCCCAAATCATTCTCCGGCGGAACAACACGATGCTTTCAAGCGTTGATGGCTGCTCGGGGTCTTTCGGATGCCAGTTTCTGAGGCACTCTTCAGCTTTGTCCAGACGTTCCTCTTGAATGTATGTGAGCGCTTTCTGGATCAACGCAGAGCCGGTGGCTGCGTGAAGACGTGTATCGTCGCTGGTTTGATCGCTAGCGTTATTCGCCACAGCGGCTTCCACTCCGCGCATAGCTTCGCCGAGGTCGCCGGAAATCCGGGCCAAAACACAGCGTATCTGCACAATGCACATATCTAGGTACCGACTGGTTGGCATTGTATCCGCAACTGCCTCGGCTTGCGCCACCACATAGCGTTTCCAGCCCATACCGGGGAAGCGAGCTGCTTCGACAAGGGTAAACGCAAGATCGACTCTTGTCGCTGGAGATAGGTGCGAGAAGCTGGAGCCATACGATTCTTCGAGAGCATAGCGAAGATGTGGCAGAAAGAGAGACGTTTCGGTGTCACTATGAAGACCACTGTCAGAAATACCGATAATAAGGAAAAAGTCCTGGATGTAAGCAACCATGCATAACATACATCGTTTCGAGGTACTTCCATGGAACGGCTCGGTATGCCACAATCAAAGCTTGCTGGTTCCAAAATGCGTGACAGGCTCGCGGCAGCTGTTGACGAAGGCAATGGGCAATTGCTTCGTCTATCACATAAGACCCATCCAAGGTTCTGCTTAGCACGGCTACCGACGGCTGGTGAAGTTCGTGGAACGCACCGCGTAGTCGCCCAGCATCCAAAAGCAGGTTCATTATCTCGGGAGCAAGACCAGCGCCTACAGCATCAACCTCGTCAACTTCACCCTGTAGCGTCCACCGCCTCCGAGGTGAGGCGCCGCGAAACAATAGGGCCAATGGAACGCGCTCCGAGGCGGCGAGATGAGATAGTAGCAACAGAAGAAGGTATGCATCGTCCGAATCACACGCGTCTTGTAGAACGGGTAAAGCAGCGCGCGCTGCAGTAAGTGACGGGGCCATCCACGCCGCATCTTTAGATGCTGTGGAAAGATGGCCCGCCATAGATGCAATAGCTCGCTGCGACGACGGTGGGGCTAAAGCTCTCTTAGCATCGATTGGCGCGTAGGCAAACGAGGACACCTCTAGAGAGAAAGTAAGTAAGTACATTGTCGCAAGAGCGATGCTGGGAGCGCAAGAGCACACCTAACAGTTCACGCAGTATTTCTCGAACGATAGGAGTGGCTTCTTTCGCATTCTGCACGAGGTTTGTTTCGTTGCACAGAACCTTCAGGGCCAGCTGCCAGTCCTTCTGCTTTGCCTTCTCCCAACTGCAAAGATTGCTAAGCATAGGATCAAGCCCACGAAGGCCATTATGCGGTGGAACGACTCGGGGTTTCAGTACTTACGTTGACGACGACGTAAACAGGCCCATAACGCCAATGATCTGCGCGGGAGTGTTGCCGGAGATACTGGAAAACTCGTGGATAATCGCTTTCCACCGGTTACCGGCGTGCAGGTAGCGATATACCTTGTTTTTAGTGACCGTAGGAAGCGCATCGCGGATCTGAATCAAGATGTCGTCGATAGACGCGCCTTTCTGATGCAAGATTGCAAACGCGTAAGAGTAAATCCGTTGCAGTTCCGCGGCGGTCTGCGTAATTTGGAATACACGGGAGTGGACGTTGTGTCCTGGCTGGGAATCGAACAAGCTGGTTGCGTGAAGCAGCGTAGTCTTCTGGTCTGAGTATGTCCCGATGAGATTGCGGACTTGTGATGAGTGGCGCCTCAGAACTTCGGTCTTTTTAAAAGCCCCGTTAAATTAGTGGCGAGTTCAAAAGCTACCTTGCAATCGTAGCGACTTACCTCAACCTTGTTCTGTCGAGCCTGAGGTACTGTCCCGTCGGAGGCCATGTAGATAGCGTGCCCCGTATGTACTCGTAGAGGAAATCAAACTGGGCGGAGAAAGAAATAACGGTCCACCTTTATGGCCGCTTTTTGGCGGTGGCAGAAATAGTGTAAAGATTATCTTAGCGCCCGTACTCCCGTGTCCCGCCACCTTATTTCAGGTTTTGTTTGTCTGTGCTTTCGTTTTCGCCATCTCAAAAGATTTTTACAGATTGAGCGTAGCGCATTCCGGATTCGGGTACATACGCGTAAGTCCGGTTGGTGGGATTCATAAAAAATGTGTATTTCGTAATTTACATATAAATAAGACGGCTTCCCGAACAAACAAAACAAGAGGAGACAAATCACAACAATCTCTCAGTTGAAGTGATAAATGCACAATTGTGGTGATTTAATTGTCCGTGTTGCATCCTCTGTTGTAACCCGACGGCCGACATCCTCCTGCTTAGTTTGCCTCGTGAAGACGGGATCTATGTTTTCCTTTTAGGAGTGATTACTTTACGGCACCGGGTCCTGACGCCGTCGAAGTGGCTCCGTAATGTTTAAGTAATCGTGGTAGGTAGTATGCCTTACTAGAGATTACAATCTCTAAAATTCCTTTCCAGCCTCCCTCTAGTTTCAGCTACTTTAATACAAGGCCAGCACCGGTATTCCCTACAACAGCATTGAAGTGGAAATATTAAGTTTATATAACACAAAAGTCCCTAAATTATGAAGTATGAATGAAAATGGGCACAAAGGGAAACATCTCACAGGTCGAACAAAATAAAGGGTACGCAAAATATGTACCCCTGTCCGATTTTCCCCATTTCAGCCAATAAAATTGCGCCGTTTTTTCTCATGGGGAAGAATTCCAGTTGCCGTACGAAGTACGACGTATTACGGAATAACTTTGAAGTGAAATCCACGTGACGGAAATGTGACTCGGAGAGATTTTATTATTATTATTTTTTTTTTTTTTTACGTCGTCTGAAAAACAATGCGGCTGGAGTTGCCAACTATTTTACTAGAACAAGAAAAGCCCACAGAGGACATTCCACTCCTATGATAATGAAGGGTGCTGCCACGCCGCGTGGCAGCAGTACGACGGCACCCAATTTGATGGACGCGACCAGCAAGACCGAGAAAGTCTTTGATCAACGCGATGGGGAACTAGAGAGAATGGACACTGCAAAGTCTTGGCCGCACCTTGTTGCGGGAGCGTACGTTTTCTTCCCTTTTGTTCTCTCGCCCCGTTCATGTGAGTGTCTTTTGACACTTATTCTGTGGTTAGATGCGGTGGAATGGCAACTGCACTTGTGACATCCCCCCTTGATGTCCTGCGCACGCGACTTCAGGCCGATTTTTACCACACCTCCTCTCTTCGCTCATCGCGACATGCTCTTCAACGCCACGGTGTGTTGCGGATTTCACTGCACCATGTGCGCGAAACGCTGGGCATGCTGCCCCTCATCTGCCGTACCGAAGGCTGGCGCGGCCTCTTCCGCGGCCTGGTACCCAGCCTGGCAGGCGTGGTGCCGGCAAGCGCCGTTAAATTCTGGACTTACGGCAGTTGCAAGCGCTGGGTAACCTCAGCGACCGGCTGGAATCTTGGTCCGGACGCAGCTGTGGTCCACGCCATCGCCGCCTCCTCTGCCGGCATCGCCACAGCGCTGGCCACCAACCCTATCTGGCTTGTCAAGACACGCCTGCAACTCGACAAGACTCGCCCCGACGGCAGCCGACGGTACACGACAAGCCTCAATTGTGCCATGCAGGTGCTACACCAGGAAGGCATCCGTGGGCTGTATCGTGGGCTGAGCGCCAGCTTACTCGGCGCCGCCGAGACAACACTGCACCTGGTCCTGTACGAGCAGATAAAGATTCTTTTCATAGGAAGGGAACAAGGACACGGCCAACTGCCACGACGCCCCGTGAACACAGTAGCAACTATGACAGGACGATCAAAGGAAAGGGACACGTCTGAAAGCTGGGTGGCTGTCAGCGCTGCCGCTGGGTTGTCCAAATTCGTCACGGCGCTTGTGGCGTACCCCCATGAAGTACGTCTTTTGTCCCAGGACGGGAAGCCGGGCTTTCTTTGTTGTCTCTTATGTTTAGATTACTCTTTTTATGTTCTGGATGTTTACAAGATCTCCCATATGCTCACATCTTCTCTACGGCAGGTCATTCGAACAAGACTGCGTCAAGCACCTGCAGAGAACGGCATGCTCAAATACAAAGGGTTAGTACATTGCTTTCGCCTTACATGGCAAGAGCGGGGGCTTGCATCTCTGTACAGTGGCCTGACGCCACATATTCTACGTTCCGTACCGTCTGCAGCAATCACGCTCAGCGTGTACGAGCTTGTCTTAAAACTCATAAACACAGCCCGTCGATAAATGGGTCTTTTTTTCCCCCACAATCTTCACTCAGTTCTAGGCGTGGGTGACACGTCGCTTCTATACCCCTTCCGTTCATGTAGGTGACTTGTTGTACACGATACTTGTAGCTTATAGTTCTATGGTCCTCCGAGTGACAACCCGGTAATAAGCCTGAAGAAAGAGTAGTAGAGTGGATACAACGTTAATTCTTATTTTTCAGCCGCTGACAGTATTCTTCTTGGAGGCTTAGATGGGAAGGCTATAGAAGCAAAGTCGGAGTGCTTTACGCACCGTGGACTGGCATGGGAGTTCTAATGTATATGGAAATTGCGCAGCTCCGCATAGATGGCATCCAACCTTAGCTCCTCTGTACATGATAATATGAGGAGGGTGCCGGTCGTCAATCAGATCTTAAGTTTATGTTTTTGCGGTCTCAAAAGACATGTTTAAATGTAAATTAGCGTGCTCTCGATATGCGAGCCAAGAATGCTTTCAGAATCATTTTTTGAGGGTGGCATCAAAATTCCTTCAGCCCCCAAATAGTGACAGGTTTTCTCTGAGATGTATGCAGTCTAAAGAACTGTATGCAATGACCCCCACCGCCAGCCACACGCTTGTATTTTCCACCTCTAGACTTGTCCGTCCCCTAACATGCCCATCGTCCGCCGTAATTCTCTTTAGTTTTCGACATTGATGCGTGCTGCAGCTCCCTTCACCCACACGGGAGCCAACTCAATCACACCGCTTCTTCACGAACCACGACCACAAAACTAGTTCATGATAGGAGAGGAACAACCAGAGCAATGAGAATAGTCACGTCGGCAGCGAGGGTTGCTGAGCCGACGACATCAGCTAGGCAGGCCTGCGGATAACGGCGAACGTGAGCGCTACTACACGTGAAAATATCAGTTGCTATTGAGTAAAGGGCAAGGAAATCCTTCCGCAAGCTGTAAGTGATCTAGCATTTGACGCTTCAGCGTGGGAATGCCTACGAACATTAACGGCCATGGGTGCTATGTTGTTATACTGCTGGAATGGCGAGCTACATTGGCTGCCATCCAATGGCCTCCACGTATGCTGCTTCATATATGAATCCTTCGTCCATAAGAAACGAAGCCGGGGCAAAATATAGCGGAAGAGGTGTAGGACAAAATGTTTCGATCGTTGAGTCAGAAGTAACCAGTTCGACTCATGCCGCATGTGGAGAAAATCATGCATCCTTGAAGCAGAAATATGAATATAAACTGCTGCCTCTATGTGGCTCTCTTTCTTTTTTTATTACTTCTTAATTTTTTTTTTCATTTTTCATTTTTTTTTCGCCTTTTTTTTGCCGTCTGTGATTTTCGCCATTTAAGCCCTTGAATCACTTCGATTAATTCAGCAGGCCGCATTAAATAAACTAAACCGAATGCGTACAGATTTTTCACGATCTCAAAAAAAGGCATCAAGAGTATGCACTCTCATGCATTTGCATCCAATAACCTATTAGACACTTGGAAACATCTGATCAGCTTTAACGAATGGTATGAAGAGCCTGCAACAAGAAGTGCTTGAACTTGCTACCGCCTTTATGGCTTCTTGGTCTATAAAGATAGAGCTCCTCCCAGCCGACAACCATAAAAAAGTTCATAGAATATCAAGGAAAACCGAAAAAAACAACACAATAAACCCAGACTGTGGAAAATACCCGAAAAAAACAAGAATTATACTTCCGGTGAGATATGTAATTCTTCCTCCTAAAGTGTTTTGACAAACCTCTAATCTCTTCTCCCTGACCAGAAAAGTAAAAGAAAGAAACCTCAATATGGCCGACTGTGACAGCTGCTGCGGTACTGGAAAGACGCGGTGCATCACCTGCGGCGGCTCTGGAGGCTCGTCGAGCGAGCCTTATGTTTGCAACATCTGTCATGGCGAAGGCCAAGAAAGCTGCATCGCCTGTGGGGGGTCGGGAGAAAAGAAATGAAAATTTCGTTCGTTTGACTCGATTTTGATGAAGGGGCGCACAGGGATCCTAGGAGGTTTATCTAAGAAGTAGCTCATTGTTTACCTATATTTAAGATACGCTACCTTGATATGCTATCTAGGTCGACAACAAATTTCCCCCCTTTTCAACGAAACTATGAAATGAAGTTGAAACTTGCAAACATATAAGCAGTGAGAAGTAATCGTCAATATAATTTTTTAAAAGAGTAATAAAGCATTATAGATTCGTCTTTGTTTAAGAATTGACGTACCGGAAAGCATACAAACGTAGACTTATAAATATCAAAGCGCGGTGAAGACTTGGGTTTATAATATCTCCCGACCTAGCATAAAATTTCGTGAAAAAGGCTACCATAGCCTGTCCTTCCCGAACAAAAAGATAAACAATGCAAGCCGGATAAGTGCGAGTGAAAAGTTAGGAAAGGCCTCTTCAAAGACTGCCGAGGTGCAAAACGCTAGATGATATGCTCAGTAACGTATTCACGAATAGGTACAAAGATGAATAAATGTTCAGATGGGATTATGTAAATAACATCTGGCGAGGCTGTCCGGTCGGATGGTCCGAAAGTGCCAAGTAAGCACCGATTTAGCCTTCTGGACAGTATGGGGTCTAATAAAATCAATTTGGCTATTTTCTCATTGGGATCCATGAGGACGGGACGATAAACGAGGTCTCGAAGGTGGGATCAGGACGGTACAAATGCTAGCATAAATATTTAGACTTTTCTTTTTCTTTGCCACAAAGAAGTGAAATTGAGTTTGTGTCTTATCACATTGAGAGCTACTGAAGTACCCTTGTATCTACAATGCGCGCCGCGTCACCATTGCTGATGCCATTGGCCGGCCTCATGGCCCGGTTGACGCATGCCGCGGAGGCCCCCGTGCTGAAAATTGTTGTTGATCTGAATACAACTTATCAGACAATAGACGGCTTTGGATTCAGCGAGGCGTTTCAGCGCGCCAAGGGCATCGTCAACCTGCCGGAACCCCAACGGACCGCCTTGGTGGATTTGCTGTTCAATGCCACGTCTGGGGCCGGCTTCACCATTGTGCGCAACGGCATCGGCAGTAGCCCGAACAGCACCAACGACTGGATGAATACCATTGAGCCGCAGGCCCCGGCCCGTCCCAACGACGAGCCCACGTATGCGTGGGACGGCAAGGATTCGGGGCAGCTGTGGGTGTCCCAACAAGCGGTACGTCTTCGAGTCTTCAAATGGACGGATAAAGCAGTTTTGTTCAGCCGTTCTGACGAATGTAGGTCAAATACGGTGTCAAGACATTTTACGCCGATGCATGGTCGGCGCCGGGCTTTATGAAGAACAACAGCAACGACGCGGATGGCGGTACGCTGTGTGGCAGCCCCGGTGTTGACTGCACGACGGGCGACTGGCGGCAGGCCTACGCCAACTACCTCGTGAAAAACGTGCAGTTGTATCGGGTACGTTTTCTTTGTGTGGAAGATGGATTTCGAAGTTGCCCGTTCATAGGAAAGCTAATACGTGGATAAGAACAACGGTGTCAACATTACGCATCTTGGCTTCCTGAATGAGCCTGACTTCCGGTTAGTTTGCCTTGTATTATACATTTGCCTTCGACATTCACGCTGACACATACAGGACCGCCTACGCCTCGATGCAGATGGATGGCAAGCAGGCTGCCGACTTCATCAAGGTGCTCCAGCCCACGCTGCTTGCTAACAATCTGTCCGACGTTCATGTCGCCTGCTGCGACGCCACCGGCTGGGCCACGCAGCGCACAATGATCAACGACATCGTCGCCGCCGGCGCCGAGTCCCTTCTGGGCGTCGTCACAAGCCACATCTACACGTCCAAGATTGACGGCCCGCTGCCAACCACGCGCAAGGTCTGGGAGTCCGAGACGGCTGATCTTGGCGGGCGCTGGTCGACGGCGTGGTTCTCGGCCAACGCGAGCGCCGCCAACGACACGAAAGCGACCGCCGGCGACGGCCTCACCTGGGCACGCAACATCCACACGGCGCTCACCACGGGCAACGTCAGCGCCTACCTGTGGTGGGTGGCCACGCAGGACGCCGCCACCAACAACAACAACAACGAGAAGCTGGTGCTCGTCGGCAATGGCACCTACACCGTGGCCCGCCGGCTGTGGGCGTTTGCGCAGTACAGCCGCGTGGTGCGCCCGGGTGCCGTGCGCGTCGCCGTGACCAGCCGCGGCAGTGTGCTTCGCACAACGGCATTTCGCAACGCCGACGGCGCTGTGGCGGTCGTTGTTATCAACGACGGCAGCACGGACGCGGCTGTTGTCGTCGATGCGGGGCTCTGGGAAGCGTCTGCTGCGTCGCCGCTGACCGCGCAAGCCTGGGTCACGGACGCAACACACAACATGGGCAGCAAGGCAGTGGCCGTTGCAGCCAATGGCACCGTGACCGGCGCGGTGGTGCCGGCACATGGCGTGCTCAGTGTTGTGGTACGGCCGCCAAAATAATGGAGCCGTGGTTTACAAACACAAAGGCTGTTCAATTTCGTTTCTACGATACTTTTTACGGAAGCAAGGAAACTACACAGGGAGCGAGGAAGGCTGCCAGGGATATCAGTACAAAACCGCCGTGTTCTTAACAAAAAAAAAAAACAGAAAATAGCAATTGTCACTTCGAAGTCTTCACTCCTAAACTAAAACAACTACATAGCTTTACATTATTTCACGAGCTCTCTCTTTTGGCGCTGTTTTCACGGCGCTCCTACTCATACGCGCTCTCCAGAAAAACTTTGTTGTATAACCTTATGTATAACTCATCAAACAAATCAAACAAATCAAACAAATCAAACAAATCAAACAAATCAAACAAATCAAACAAATCAAACAAATCAAACAAGTTAAACAAGATAAAGCAATGAACCAGGCGGACCAGAAAGCAGACGACCAGCGTAATAAGCGAGCAAAACAAACAGAGAGCTATGAGATACGAAAATCAAACCTGCTTTACCACGTCATGGATTGCACACACGCCCTACTCAACACACCAATCTCCAGCCAATGGGTTTGTTCATACAAGAATATACGCAGATGTGCGCACTTTGGGATCAGCGCCTGCACTAATATTCGTACCCATATTGATCGTAATTCGGCTGCAGCAGGCGGTGTCGAGTTGCTGAAGACGACGTGGCGCTGCCTGACCCTAATCTTCCCTGCTGTTGCATAGCGGTGAACTCTTGGTTTCGGAGGACGTTCATCTGCTTGGTTCTTCTCTTTAGGTCGTTGCGAGTCGTCCAGGACCCGCTGTTGCTCAGCCCAATGGGGAGGCCAATCGCTGCAGCTGTGTTAGCCAAAATGATTTTTTTTTTACCCCATCGTGGGCTCTGGCTTTTTTTGGGGCGTGTGGAGAATGCAAAGACCATACCGCCGCGAGAGGCTATAAACTGCCGGATGTATTCGAGAGAAATCCGCTTTCCACGCGCAGTGTTTTTCACATTTTCAAAGAGGTAGGCAACGCCCGGCTGGTGGGCGTTGCGCGGGTCGCTTTCGGATGCGAAGAAATCCGCGATGCCGCCAAAGGCGTGAAATTCGAAGAAGAAACCGGCCTCTCTCGATTGTCCTTCGATGGCAACGACGTCAGGAGTCTGCGGCGTTGCTGTTCCCGTGAGGAACCCCGTGAAAAAGTGGCACAGCTCGTGAGAAACCGAGACGACCATGACGAACATGTACGCATTGTGCGCGTTTTGATTGGTATTGGCAAGCATGTCGTCAATAATCTGTTGTCAAAACCAATTAGAAAAACAAAGCGGATTGTGGGCGGCATTGAAAATCCGAGATGCAAAAAGTTAAGAATGACAACACACCGTGCCTTACCATTGAGTTCAGCACCAGTCTCCCAGCGTCGTAAGGCACGAAATCCCTCAGCGTGGACTCCCCACTTGCCCAGTCATCTCTCAAAGTAGTCGCCTCAACTTTGTTTGGAACGATGTAGACTTCTGGAAAACCCGCCCGCATCTTCTGAAGAAACATCGAAATGTACTGTGGCAGATCTCTGAAGTCGGGGTCGGTCGTCGGATATAAACACCTCCGACGTCCTTTTCGTACACCTTCAATGATGGCAAGTGCGAGTTTGTAAAGGACCGTTCGTCCCTGTTCACTTTCAAGAACGCCGAGGGCGATATCAATGATATCGTACACCAACACATACTCCGGGCTGTCTTGGGAAAGTTCGGTTGCACCCGCTTCGGCGTCCCGGTATACATACAGCCCATGAACTCCCCCGGTGGCCATTGCTGACTGTTAAGCAGTAACAAAAAAAACAAGTGTTGGGGAGGGGGGGGGGGGAAATTATTTCTTGCTGAAAGGCACTATGTTAGAACGATGACAGTTCTAGGGAGTGGATTGAACGACAGGAACACTCACCACTGAAGAAGAGTCTTCGGAAACAAGATTGCAATTGGGAAGCAAGATACCCGAAAGCTCAGATACGCTTCCCTTTGAAGTTGGCAAAAGACGTCTGAACCGTCACGAAAGTATGAAGTCAAGGAACCAGAATTGATCTGAGATATGTCTTCAACGATTCTCAGATTTGCAAAGTGCCCGAAAAAAGCAGGACGTCTGCCAATACTTATATAGAAGATTTGAGGATGGTGTTGATGAGGAGAATCGTCTTGCTTGCAGTGCCACAAAGACAATCTACGGTGCTTTTGGTACTGGGCATTTGGTCCATGGCAGCAGTGTGTATTGGATTGACGACACATCCTTTTTCCCAGCTTCTATTTTTGAACCACAGAATGAATCACCAGGTATCACCAACGTCGCGTCGTTTCCTCCCCCCCATGAAGCAAAATGATTCTAAGATACCACCCATGCCTCCGCCGAAGCGCTTGGCCTTCTTCTTGGAGAGTAATGGGTCCAAATCAACAGAGCTCTTCGCAAGGCCAGTCGTCTCCGTGGTGGGAATCAGCTACTAAAAAAAAATCCCGCTGAAGCTCCGTTTGGGGTAATGGCCGTGATATAAGGCCGCATAACACGAGATGGATTGATTGAGAGTGTTGTACGCCAGCTTGATCGATTGGCCCAGAGAGCGATACAAGGCTACCAAGTACATCAACCGTCGCCCGCACCGCGACTCAGCCTCACTTGACACAGGGTTTTCTCGCAGGATTCCGGATTGGGCGCTAACTGCGAAACGAGTTAGCACGCAGTCTTGTTTTCGCACCACATGGCGGCCGATAAAACGAATCATTGTCCGTTTCATGGCTTTCAGCGTTTAGTTGAACAACGGGGGGTTTCCAATGCGACATATGAGTGTTTGCGTTTCGGCTGCGGCCTCTTTCGCCCGTCTTCATGCGGCCAACAAACGTTGCGCGTAAGATGTGAGTGGCGGACGTGTCAGGGGCTTTGCCGGCCCACACACGGCGACCATGGGCACCCATTACTTTGCTCGTGTGTGCCGGGACGGCCTAGAAATGAATTTTATTTTGGCGCCTTTGACCTATTCGTCACCTTAAGCGAGTGCCTACATAGCGGCGGCTACGCGATCACACCATAATCGCCTCCACTGCATGGGGCTATGGACCCTTAACGGTTTCAGTCTTAATTTATTGGCTGACAGCTGCATGTTTTTGACAACGGTTGGCACGTAGGATCGGGAACCTCGCGCACGGAGCATACGTCCAGAGTAGGCCCGTCATTCGGGGCCGATCCATCGTTTCCACATTTGCTACGCAAATTGGCAACAAACCAGAGCCGGTGAGCCAGTCAATTGAAGCCGCGAAGGCTTAGACACATCGATGGGGGCTAGAATCCTACTTGCGGATGACTCGAGAAAGGCGAAAGAAAGATGAAACCAACCGTCTCACCCCAACCGCTGTCAAGGATATGAAAGGATTCGTTGACGATGATATTTGGCGCCGTACGCATGCAGCTGTTTTTTTATCTTTCCCTGAGTCGTCTGTCTACTAATACGAAAATAGTAAAATGGAAATGAAAAAAAAAAAAAATGAAGCGAGGCAGGCGAAGCGGTTTCACAATCCCATGAAGTTGCTTTTCGTTGGCCTGAATTAATGTCAAGCTTGAGGTGCTAGTGAAGCGACTCCAAAGGATAATTTCGTCTTGATAAAATCCCAGACAAAACCTGAGGACCCCATGTGATGGTGTCATTGTAAGAAAAGCTTTTCATGCCCGGGAACCGCTCTGTAAGGGGGGTCTCGTCGCCTTGTCTTTTGTTTATTAAAATGCCGACCGAGATACGTCACGGAAAAGCGGGGACGTACAGTAAGATTAATACAGTATAGACTGTATATCTACACGTGTCTGTCTCACAGCCACCCTCCCCCCGTGCAACATTCTATCTCGCCAATACTCCCTCTCTGCAATATCTGCTTCTACAAACAACATCACAACTGTCACAATGTCCTTGACCAACAATACGGCAAACGCAAAAAGCGCTCTTCAGACCATGGAAACCTCGAGAGAACTGTTACCCGTGTCCCGCCTGCAGGGCAGCCACTATAGCACCCTCGTCAAAGCCCTGTCAAACGTGCTCGACACGGCGGTCGCGCGAACCACCTATGGCCAGATTCTCGACGGGCTGCCATTGTCCAGCGTTGCGTTGGACGTGTACGCCGGTGAAGTCGTGTGTCCTGGGCACCCTCTGCTCGATGAGCACCTGGAGCTCTCGCCCGATGTCCTGGCCAAGTTTGACGAGCTTCGGGCGACCGCGCCTCCCGACACCTTTGAAGTGGATGCCTCGGTAGGTCCAGTCGTTTCTTTCACGGTCCATGCATCCGACAGGTTGCAGTGCTCACTGACTTTCGGTGCCTCTGAAGACCATCCTCGAATACCAAGCCGCTAGCCCTGGATCCAGGGCGTTCCAGACACGGCTGATCGAGCTCGTAGCCCGCGTGGTGCACGCGATTGCCGTCTGGGTCTACAAGACCCAAGGTCCGCTGCGCCCGAAAGACGATCGGCTGATGGCGTGGCGCCCGGACAAAGACGGAAGCGAAGCCATCCGAAAATATTTTTATCGTGACGGCTTTCCGCCGACGTTCTTTGTCCACCCTTGGTACAAAGCGTACGACCAATACCCGGACGGCGTTGCGGACGGCGTGGGCTATTGGGCGGAAGATCGAATTCTGGGAGGCGTTGTCTTGTTTGACCGCCGTTCACCAGCGGCTCCAGATACGGAGGTTCGTTTTTTTTTTTTTTTTTTTTTTTTTTTATTATATATATATATATATATATTATGGCGTCACTCTCTTTCACCTTACGCTTCTGGAACTGCGTGTTGACAAGGCAGACGGATGCGGTTTTTTTCCATACGAATGCGTACAAGGTGTTCTATCGTATCTACCGTTTACGAGACGATCAGAAACAGCAACTTCTACAATTCCTTCTGTCGGATGCACCACCACCCGGTTCCTGCCCACTACCCATTCACGGGGACAAGGACAACCGCGTACGGGTCGATCCGGAGGAGCCCATCAGCGAGACGGGCATCTACCGAGACAAATGGGAGCGCAAACCGCTCACGGAAGACGACACGGACATGCGCACCAAGGACGTGGTGGACACTTTCAACTACGTGTCCGTGGAGGACTACCAGGCGGCCATTGTGCGTGGTTGGGCGTTCCGGGACAGGCTTTCGGATGATGGACAGTAGAAACTGAGCGCCAAACACACTGTGCGTTTTTCTGAAGTGTACGCAGGCGTGTGATTTTCTGCCACAAGAACAGACAGCAAATAAACGGCTGCCCGCTGCAAGCGAGAGATTTTTTTGCTATTTGATTCATATTCCTCTCTCTTTATATGCTATTTAGTCACAATTGCTCATTCGTATAAGCATTTCTTGTGATGGGCGGCTTTTGTAATCGGAAAACTGAAAAAAGGCTCGAAAATCCCTGAGAATCCTTTGGCAATCCTTCGAAGAATCTTCAGAACAGAGGTGTGCCTCTCGCAGCATTCGTCTGGATCGTCTCAAACGGACGACAACACCGAACCTAAAAAAAAACTGACCCCTCCTTGGAAAACGGAAAGCCAGTGACCAGGTTCAGCAAGGGCGGCCGCTCTGGTTCACTTTGGCCTCAAGACATCGTCGTCGTTCTTTCTTGGGGCCAAAGCTGTTTAGCGCCAACGAAGCGATGAGTGGATAGTGATGCGCCACAAGACAACACGGTGAAAGCTTGGAGAGAACCGTTGTTGACGTCAGCCTCATGTCATACTACCACTCATTTAATCACAAATCGGTTTTTCTGAACCACAGCTGCGTTACTCTCCTCTTCCATATGCAAAGATGGAAGAATTCTGGGATCCGTTGAAATCCCTGCCACAATGTGCACCACACCCGGCGCCGGAAACCGATGCAAGTTCGGAATTGTCGTCCGTATTGGACGACCCGGACGAATGGTACCAGAGGCGCGCGGCGGTTTTGAGGACTCTCCACGAGGATTATGTCCCGCGTGGTCTAGGGGATGACACCGCCCAGGTTTTGGAGACATTCATCATGAAGCTGCCCAAGGACGGCCAGCTCGCCATCGTGTCTGAAGTTCTTCTTCTTAAAGACGACCCGGCGAAGTTACAACAATTGAGGAACTTCTTGGTTGACACCATATTGAAGCCAAGTACGGCCCCTTCCCTTCTCACTACCTAAGTGGTTGTTGCTTTTTGACTAACCAGGCTTTGCCCCCGTTCGCTTCGTTCTTTGCCAGGTATTCAGTGATGACCGCAGGTGGAAAGCAGCCCCAGACGCCCATCACGTCTGCCCTGTTTCCGGATGCCGAAGCCGAAGTCGAAGCCAGCATGAGCACGATTCAAGCGACGTATAGAAAGGACCAGGGTCGGCTGAAAGCCGCTTGTCTGCAACGGGATGGTTATCGCTGTGCCATTACCGGCAAAGTTGACGCCCATTGGACGCACAAGGTACCGAAGACCGGTCGAAAAGGATCGCGGACCCAGTGCGCGCATATTCTTCCCTTCGCGCTTAGGAACCTTGATGAGGAGAATGCATGCGAGGTAACTCGCGCCCGCTACTGTTTTACCGTCCCATCGTGGCAATCCATCACAGACTAACCTTTTCCTGGACTAGAAGAAGAACAAGGCCACAATTTGGTGGGCTTTGCATCGATACTTTCCAGAGCTGAAAGACCGGATTGGACCGGAAAGCACCAACCAGCACGAAAATGCGTTGACCATGGCCACGCAACTGCATGTGGCATTGGGCAGCTTCGATCTAGCTTTCGAGCCTCTCGGTGATGTACGTGTATATGTATCTCATCACAAAAATTTTGACACATTGCTAAGGATCTCTGAACAACAAGAATAAATACCGAACGCACTGGTTTGCTCAGGAAGAAGACGGCGTTCCCGAAGTCGTCACACTTGCGTCAGGAGATTCTACGGTGCCGCTGCCAGACCCGGAATACTTTCGGGTTCATCTTTGCATCGCCGAGATTCTTGACGCAAGTGGCATCAGAGAAAAAATCAATGACGCTTGGGAAAAGGAGGGTTGGGATCCTGAGAACCCAGAGCCGGATGGTTCTACCGACGTAGGCACCATCTTAAGTCGCAAAATGCTAATGGATATTTAGTTGTTCGAAAACAACAAAATCCTGCCAAACACAATTAAAATTGAATGAGGATGGGTTTTACGGGCGCAAAAAGAGAAAAAATCTGCTGCAAGAACCATAACAATGCAGATGGTGTCTCAGGCTCGAATTGAGAGCACAGTTGTTACAAGTGGCTTTACAAAGGAGGGTTAGACACATGGTTTATTACCAACTGAAGTGCGTTGATTTTTTTACCTATGTGTAATAGTAAACGACATAAAATCAGGGGCATTTTATTCGGTTGCCATTTTCTTCTTATCGATATAATATAAAATAAAATAAAATAAAGGGAAAAAAAGAATCCCAGCCAGTCACTTGGTTCTCGAGGCTACAATACAGGTGTGTGTTGGTGGAAGTCGGAAAGCTAGGACGTTCAAACGTAGGCAACTCTTGGACTAACAACGGCTTAAGGGCGGCCATCCTATTTCCCCGATCTTCCCGGTAAAAAACGGAGCCGGGCGGAAGTGCTACCCGCATCCATGTACGGCTTTCCACTTTTATATTAGTTCTTCTGCAACACGTCTAAGATGCGAATCACCAAACGTCAGCCATAATTGTTCTGACCGGGGAAAGTCGGCCAGCCTTTTTTTTGCGTTTCGCTGGTTCTGTCCCGAATTCCGCTATCAGCATGGCGGCTAGGATTCCACGGCCAAGCCGAGCCTTTAAGAGCTTCGTATGACACGAAGCGCCAGACGATGTTGGTAGTCCTGAGGACCGTAAATAGAGAGGGCCGTCCTAGCTCACAGCCTTGCAAAACCGTCGTATTACTATCCCACAATAGAGGAGTTAGTTTTTGGCAGTTTGTGAACTCTTGAAAAGCAAGTCCCTGAACCATCCACGGCAAACAAACCAAACCATGGCTACGCATCCGGTGTTGTCCAAGGTGAGTACATGTTCATGCTGGCGAATGAATCGTACCGCGGCGAACTGCAAGGCTGACGGGGCGATCCTCTCTGTGCAGTTGAAAGACGCGTCCCTTTTTATTGAGAAGGGCTTCATCGACGGCGCCTGGGTTGCCTCCTCGTCGGGCGAGACATTTGCCGTTCACAGTAAGAGACTACTCTGTTGGAATTTGTTGATTCAGAACGGTGCAATATTTGCTAAAAGCGTCCTCCTTTAGACCCGGCCACGGGCACACTCCTCGGTACCTGCCCCGACTTCACCGTCGACGACACCAACCGGGCCGTTGCCGCTGCGTCCACTGCGTTTGCGTCCTTCCGGGCCACGCAGCCTCGGCAGCGTGCACGCCTGCTGCGCCGCTGGTTCGAACTGGTCGTGCAGAATGCCGACGACATCAGCATCCTCCTGAATCTCGAGAACGGCAAGCCCCACGCCGAGGCCCGCGGCGAGGTCGACTACGCGGCCAACTTCCTCGAGTGGTTCAGCGAGGAGGCACCGCGGATCTACGGCGACGTCATCCCGGCCACCCAGGCCGGCAACCAGATCGTGACCGTGAAGGAGCCCGTGGGCGTCTGTGCCCTTATTACGCCGTACGTTGTAGGAATGGAGATGTCCGGCTTTTTGTCTTGATGTTTTTCGTTGGACGTTCCAGTTAACGTGGACAGGTGGAACTTCCCCGCGGCGATGATTACCCGCAAAGTCGGCGCTGCCCTCGCCGCCGGGTGCACCGCCGTCATCAAGCCCGCCGGCGAGACGCCCTTTACGGCCAACGCCCTCGTCGAGCTCGCCCGGCGCGCCGGCCTCCCCCGCGGGGTGCTGAACGTCGTCACCGCCGGCCGCGACCGCACCCCGGCGGTGGGCGCCGCGCTGACGGCGTCGAGACTCGTGCACAAGGTGTCGTTCACGGGCTCGACGGCCGTCGGCCAGCTGCTGATGCAGCAGTGCGCCGCCCAGGGCACCACCCTCAAGAAGCTCTCGCTCGAGCTCGGCGGCAACGCGCCCTTTGTCGTGCTCGACGACGCTGACCTCGACGCCGCCGTCGCCGGCGCCCTCATTAGCAAGTTCCGCGCGTCGGGCCAGACGTGCGTCTGCGCCAACCGCATCTTTGTGCAGGCCGGCGTCTACGATGCGTTCGCCGCGCGGCTGGCGGCGTGCGTGCGCAGCGACCTCGTCGTGGGCAACGGCGCGCGCGACGCCGCCACCGCCGCCGCCGCCACGACACGGCCCGCCGTTACGCAGGGCCCGCTGATCCACGACCAGGCTGTGACCAAGGCGGATGCGCACGTGCAGGACGCCGTGGCCAAGGGCGCCCGTGTGCTCGTGGGCGGGCAGCGGCCGCTGGCGGCCAACCAAAACGCCAGCGGCGGCAGTTTTTACCAGCCGACGGTCTTGACAGGCATGACGACGGACATGCGCATGGCCCGGGAGGAGACGTTTGGGCCCGTGGCGGGCCTCTTCCGGTTCACGACGGACGACGAGGTGGTGCAACTCGCGAACAGCACCGACGCGGGTCTGGCGGCGTACATTTTCAGCGGCGACGTCCAGCGCGCGTGGCGGGTCGCCCGGGCCCTCGAAGTCGGTATGGTCGGCGTGAACACGGGTCTGATCAGCGACGTAGCGGCTCCGTATGTTCTTTAGCCCTGCTTCTGACCATGTTTCGTTTCATTGTTTCGTTGGTAGTCAGTTGCTAATACACACAGGTTTGGCGGCGTCAAATCGAGCGGATTTGGACGGGAGGGTAGCAAGTACGGTGTTGACGAGTACGTAACAACCAAGATGATCATGCTCGGCGGCATCGAGTCGCCGATTCAAAGCCGGCTGTAGAGAAGTCTGCAAAAAAAAAGGAAAATGGACACATGCGTAATGACGCGCCAGCATAAGCGGGAATTAATGTTAGAAACTCCTACCATAGACGAAGAATTACGTTTTGGACTTCAACCGAGCAAGTCTAATAGATTATTTTTTGCTTGCATTCGCATGATGATGCCTTTTGCATGTAAAGTTTCCTTCTATAGTATTTCCTCCGTCTTCTTTGATAGAACATGGCCAAGTCTGAGGGAGCCCCTGCCACCCAGGTTATCTGTTTCTGCAGTTTTAATTTTTGTACTTCTTTTTTTTGTCCTTTTCTTTTCCAGTTTTCTTCTTCCTCTGTAGCCTTTTCCTCGGTCCCCATTTCATAGTCCTTGTCCACACCTAAAGCCCTGGTACTTACCTTAACCCGTGTTTTCTTCCCTTGGTAATCTTTGCTCCTCATCTATTGTATGCTATTTCGTGTCTTCTTCCCCTTGCCATTTTCCACGTCCATTGCTACTTGTTTCCCACGATCAACCACCCCCATATTGGCGGCAACCGTTCACACGCTCAAAAATGCTTGTCCAACATCCGCCTGCTATGTGGTCAGCTCAACAACATGTTTCCTTGGACAACAACACCAAAGGTTGTTCGGCTTCGACGGAGATCGTGACGATATGTGTAGTTGCCTCAGGTTAGCGACAATGCGCCTATCTCATCATTGGCAATTGCGGACAAAGGCGAGTGATAATGATGAAAATAATTTTACCGGAGCGCTATACAACGCTGTGATGGAACTACTCCAACAGAGTCATATCAAATTTACTCACTCGGCCGTTTTGGCTGACCCAAAATCAAAATGCCAACGCAGACGGCTCGGGGAAGGGGGCAGACATATTTATACGTATTGGGTTGGCACAATTCATAGATAGAGTTCACCGTGCTGAAACATTACCACGTTGTTGCCCCTTTCCAGCCTCATAGTAACACATCTTTTCATACAGTGCGACGTTGGGTGAAATCTATCGTTGGAGACGATAATGAATTACGGCATAATTCTATGATGATGATTATTGCGTGGGCTGGCGGACATGCAATACCAATACAAGCTTTCCCTATGAATAATTTGTAGAACTAAAATTGAAGTTCGATGAGAAAGCTGAAAAACTAGAAATAATCCTGTTTGAAAAAAAGAAAAATAGGTGATTTTTTGACTTCGAAGAAAAACGATACACCGGGCCATTTTTGGTAGCTTGCCTCGGACATGTTGCCATCGTAACTGGCAGATCTAAGAAATCAGACACCTGTTCCATTAACGTTAAAAAAATTACTGGGTACTACTTCGAGACCGTGAAAATCATCGCGTTGACTTCAGATCTCAAGTCGCGGCATGGGGGAAAGTAAAGAAACAAGGAGATTACTGATTTTTTTGTTTTTAATTTTTTGTCACATTGACGATATTGACACTCTCATTGCTAATGTGTTTTCGTCCTTTTTACAGACATCTTCTGGTTCAATTTGACAATATTTGTTGTTGAAGAAATAAAACAGCGGAGTACATCTTTTCACAATACATGGGAAAGCTCAGAAGGTAGCTCCCTTTTCAGAGAACACGGAAAAAAAGGCGAGTAAATTCGGCTCCATATAAGGCTGCATGCTCGACCAGCGAAGCGAGACCTATCCATTGACAGCGTCACCCTTAAAAAGCGTCATTAATAACCGTCGCACCCCGACCTCTCTCAATGGAGGAAGCGTATAAGAGTCCATTGTCTATGGCCGTACTCTCGATGACCTCTAATGCAGACCATCAGTACGGATTCAATGTGTCTTAAAATTCTACTGGTGTTAACGCAAACTCACCAATATCACAGGGAAGACTAATTACTCCATGCTCGTAGAGTGCCATGAGGACATCCTTTACCCAGATGCGGCAAGTGAAAGCCTCACCGGTCCTCTGAGAAGGTTGGCCATCTGCTGGGATGCTTCGGATAACTTCTTCCGCCTGCGAGATGCTCTTGACCTTTGCCACTCGTATCACAGCAATCAATGTCAAGGATTGATCTGGGTTACTGTGTCGCACTTCGTATACCCAAGGTCCATTACGGTTGCTCGCATGGTGGAGGACAGGTCTGCCATGGGAGTCTGTGAGGAGCAGACCCCAGTGCTTCACTGGTTAGGCTAGGGAAAAAAAAACAAAAACAAAACAAAACAAAACGCGAGTCGAGAAGAACTTACATATTCTCCAGCGATCGGCCGGGCGTTGAGGCTGATGTAGATTGCCTTTTTCTCAAGGCTTCCAATGAGAACCATGATGGCGAATGTGTAATGTAGGGAGGCAAAGCAAAAAAAAAAAAAAGTATGATGAATTTATGGGTAAAAGCTACCTGAGAGGTTCATATCAGAAATTGTCGTCCTTATATACACCTCCCGAGTCTCAAAAAGCAGCCGAGTACTTCGTATATGTGGCTGCACTCCGGTAATAGTCGCTGAAAGCTCACTCGTGTCTCCTGGAGGAGGCTTAGTCTCAGAGGAAGGCGGCTATTTGTTCTATTATTGGATGACGATGAGCTCGACGATTTAGAAAAACCCGCTCAGGAAGTGGACAAATACAATACTCATTGCGGCCGCATGAAAAGCGACCACGTACCTGTTAGGCCCTCGTGCCTCACACTTCTGGGCACCAAAGGAGAGCGAATGGTTCTATTTTGTATTCTTGCTATTTTTAATCCGGCCTCCGCTCTGAAACAACGCAACGGATGTTCGGACTTTTTTAAGTTTCACAGCCGTCTTTTTTCCCAACATAGTCTGTGCTATTACCATTTCAGGCGGCTAATAAGTGAAGTTGATAGGACCGTATGTTTGATATTGCGCCGTGTCTTTGCGTCGAGTGTAAGGAAAGATGTATGTGGGGGACCCCTCAAAATTGTTTAGCGGTAAAACGAGACGAGGCTGAGGAGAAAAATACAAAAAAAACAAACAAAAAAACAAAAAAAAAAAAAAAAAACTGTACACCCGCCACCCCTTTTTCATGCATATTTTTAACCGCCTCTCTCGTCACCATATTGGTTTATTTGACTGAATTTTTTCCATCGGCGCTGAAACGTCGCCAACTCAGTCACCAAGAAGAGATGGGTCATGAAGAATTCATGGATGAAGAATATACATGGAAAAATAAAGGTAGCCGGGCTTTTTCTCTCTTCGAGGCGTCCACATTTTTTTTTTTTTTTTTTTTTTTTTTCGCGCCGTTCCGCTTTCTGTTCGTCGCGACTTTGTGTTTTGAGTACTTCTCGCGACCATTTCTGTCAACCATTCTGGTCTGTCGCAGAAGTGATCAGCCAATTAGGGGACGTTTGGCAACCAGTGGTGCCCAAAATATAACGTTGAAGGTGGACGGGAGGGCGAATGTATTGGTGGTTCCTGGTCTAAGGCGCCCGGCAGGGCAGCGGAATACGATTGTGAATGGCTTGCTGTGACAGGGGGCGCGAAGTCGTGAAAATGGGGGGGAACGAGGTCAGGTGACAATAATGTAGCGGATGATTTCAGCGCGTCTTTCGGCTCAAATCTACTGAATGCGACAAAATCAAAAATCGCTACAAGTCTGACAACTCTCTACGCCGCGAGCCGAATATGAGCCTTTGATGTTAATATGTGAGTGAGAATGCGAAGCAAAACAAACCGGGCCGAAGAAAAAAAAAAGGTAGCATGCATTGACCAGCGCGTCTTTACGGCGTTTGCCAGGCCGAACGGACAACGACATGGCCGACCCCGTGAATGGTTTCGATCGAGCCCTGGCAGCAATTCGAAACGCGCATCTTCGGTATCCGGACGAACATCTTCTCGAATGCTTCCTGCAAGATGCCATAGATCCTGCAGCTGCCGCGCGTTATATGCTGCAAAGATGCTCCGTTGGAAGAGACGGCTTTGACTTGCTGCCGCTGCTGTCGGATTGGAAGCAGTTGGTTGCTTCTTGTACGTCCCACCACCCTGACCAAAACACACAAAAGTGTCGTGCTGACCATCAAAGTCATGTACGAGGTTCCGCCTTACCGCGTGCCTGACCGAGGCGTGGTCAACGACATCTGGAAGAGAGATGGTGGCAAGTGCTGCATCACAGGCATGAAGAAGTCACTGCTTGATCCGCTGGTCGTCGTTCCCATACTTCCAAGAACGAAGCCGATTCAGAACGTAGGCATGGTCTTTCTGCGTCCTTATATTTCTATGTGACCCTGGCTAACCGACATTCTGCCTTTAGTCTCTGCATGAAATGCTCGGCGTTTTCACCGGCCCTGAAGTTCAACAGCGAATACTCTCCCACGATGGCTTTGAATATGATCTTCGAAACTACTGGCTTGTCCGCAAATCGGCGGCGGTGGCTTGGTCGCAGGGATGGTTCCAGTTCACGTTCAAAGATGGCAAGAGGGTGAGTGTATTGGTTGCGCGCTATCTTCTCCACACGTATATTCCCAACCTCAGGTCCAAGCACTTTCAAGGCATCCATCCTTGCTTACACAGGCCCAGCATCGTGTGACTGTTCTTGGAATTGGTGGTCCGGTATTTCCTCCTATTGTGGACAAGACACCCATGGTTCGGTATGGCTCTTTCGCAGGCCGCTCGGCTTCAAGCCTAGACCCCCCTGACGTGCTTTTGCTACAAGCGGTCTCGCGCTTTGCGAACCCGATGCGGTGGACCCTGGTGGCCGGCGAAATCGCGAAGAAACAGTCCCAGCGACAACCATCCGTTAACATACCATTGCCCCCACACCTGCGCCTTCTTTCACAGCACGTCTTTGCTTCTTTCGGTATGGTGTGGTGTCTACTACCAATTACTCTGCGCATACAAGTTTACCGCTGTTTGTGCTTCCTGGGATCCCACCTCTACGAGCCGTCTTGCAGCTTGAAGGTGCAACGGCTTCCGTTCGGCATGTACCTCAAAACAACGGTAGCAGAACACCATGAAGGGCTGGCTAACGAGTACGGAGCTTTGCAGCTCGTACGGCGCCATACTGGTATACCAGTCCCTCGCCCATTGGACCTTGTGTCAAACGGGCGCATGTCGTACCTGCTGACGTCCCGCCTTCCCGGGCTCCGCCTCGGGGCATTTATTGATACACTTAGTGACGACGAAGCGAACATGCTAGTTTGTGACTTGCAGAGGTGCGTAGGGGAACTGCGTGCTATACCAAAGGACTTCGGGTCTCAATACGCGATCAGCAATGCTCTTGGTCAGCCCTGCTATGATTTCAGGATTATCATGGGCGTGGGTCCGGACAAGGAGCGGGGAGACTTTATCGGACCGTTTGCGGACGAGGACGAGTTCAACAAGGCTCTCCAGACGCCCGCACTACCGGGTGTGTCGCATCGCAGCGGACATAAGATGGTCTTCACACACTCGGATTTGAATATGCGCAACATCTTGATGCATAACGGCCGCTTGTCGGGGATCGTGGATTGGGAAAACGCGGGTTGGTTTCCAGAGTATTGGGATTACACCAAGGCGCATTTTATCACAAAGCTGAAGCGACGGTGGTTGAGGATCGTCGACGAGATTTTCAAGAAGTTTGGGGATTATGAAAGTGAACTGGAAACTGAACGCCGGTTCTGGGAGTACTGTTATTAATGAAACTGTTTTGTGGGATATGTGGATGAAATTGTGAGGTCGAAACAGCGTACTTTTTTATTCTTTGGGCGCCTCTCACGTCGTAGGCTTTCTGTGGCCACTGTGGAAAAGTGTTTTGCAGTTGGGGGACAGCCTGTTTATTCTGGCAACGTGGCCGTGGGATGACTTTGATGGGGTTGGCTAAACTTGTGCCGTATGTGCGAATGCAGTCAGAATTCCCCCAAGTACGTTTCCTCAAAGGCAGCTTCCTCAAACGAATTTCAACTCAACGAAAGCACCTGTGATTCCTGTGACATACTGGACACCACATGTGTCTTTTCGCTCCTCTACAATAGAAACTAAAGTACGGCTAAGCATGTAGCACGCTCCCCCATTGTTTCTGGGATCGCTAACACTCTCAGAGCTCGTTGGTTCTTGCTCCTGTGTCGTTACCGACGAAACCCATCTCGTCGTTGCCGTTGTTGTTGTTGTTGTTGTCAACTGCTCGGCAACTAGCTAGAGTCAACGATGTTGGCCATTGTGGGCTCCATGAAGGACCATGAGCCCACAACCGTGGGCCCAGACCCGTGGGCCCAGATGAGGCCATTATCGACCGGCGATCGCTTTAGCGTCGTTGTTGGTGGCACTCGCGGTGTTTGCTGAGAACCTTATTGACAATTTCTCGCCAGCCTGTCTGTAAGTAGACGCGAAGATGAAAGAAGGAGAATTTTCAATCGAAGTAAATGATAAAACAACACCTTATTTTTCTTTTATTTTTGGTATCATTCACACATTAATTTTTAATGATTTACCTCCTTGAAAGTATTCAAGAAAATTGAACAGCCAATTAAAAATATGATTCTGAAAATGGCTTCAACTTCCTACCAACCTGGCGTTAACCACGCCGAATGTCGTAAGGTAAGGGGAGGACAATCAGTCTCGGAAAGGCGCCTGAATTGTAAATATGACAGTCGTAGACCAGCCGCCCTTCCCTTTTTATGCCCGCAGTTGCCCCGTTGGAGGCTTTGTTTACTACCGACACATGGCAGCAGTGACCGCTGTATTGTCATGGATCGTGAGAGCCAATTTTCTGCGCAGCTTATGTATTGTCCCCAATCTTAATGGGCTTTCTCCCTCTTTCAGTCTACTCCCTTCCATAATTTCAGTATTATTACTTGGAAGAGATACTATCAGGTACGAACGTGTTGGTTTTTGCCTCTTCGCTCCACCACGCTTCGCTTTCAGAAAAAGGAGGACTCAAATAAGGGGCTAAAACGGAAAGATGTTGCGTCTAGGTCCAAGGCAACGAGACCAAAAATAAAAAGTGGTGTAAACAAAAAGGGTCCAACAAGATTAAAAGAACAAGAAAGAGCATAGGGTCAAATCTGCGAGGCTCAAAATCAAATGAGGCATAGATCAACGTGAAAGGGGGTCCATTAGGAAAGCGGATCCCTGAATGTAAACAAACAAAACCAGCGTCCGATCCAATCAGTCTCTCTGTGCTTGTCGTCTATTTCTACTCTCTCTCGTCTTCCTTTTCCTCTTCCTTTTCTTTTCCTTTTTTTTTCTTCCTTTTCTCTTCACAGACACTCTCACTTCCGATTTCCAGCACTTTTTCATTGGCGCTCCCCACTTTGATAACTGCTTGCCCTTTCTTCTATTCTCCCCTAGACAACAAGTACACGACAGAATCCGATTCGACGACATCACCATGTCTGGAAGTGACTAGGTTTCTTTCTTCGGAGGTGTTTTCGTCGTTATCGGCGCGATTTTCGGAGGCGTCGGCCTTTTCGTCCCGCCGCCATATTCGAAGGTCCTAACGGTCATCGGCATATTCATCGTGGTGCCCGCTGGACTATTCGTCTGTCTGACGTCCATCGGGCCACTACGACTCAACAAACAACTAGAGGAAAAAGTGCACGACGTCGAGGAAAATCTGCGGACTGCCAGGAAAGGTTGGGTGAGGTCAGACAACCGGTTCGACCGAACCAAGAAGGAGTTTTGTTTTGACAGCGAGCGGCTTGATCGAATCGAACAACTTCTCAAATTGCCCCCCTTGCCTCGCAATCCGCAGTTTCACGCCGTTCCCATCTTGCTCCAGCAGGAGAATGATGAAGGAGTCCTTTCCGGCGTCGTCGCTGACTGAACTAGTTGTAATGTGCCGGTCCCTTTCCCCTCTCGTGTGCTAACTTCTAGGTCCCAGCAGAGCTCGTACCTCATCGTGGTTGTTGGGTCTAGTAGCCTGTCTTTTGGCAGGTGAAGCTAACACGAGCAAATTGGCTGGTAATCGTGGCTTTTCAGATAAGTTTCTTTCCCCCGTGTCATTCAGATGGATTCTTCATTTGTGCTCTCAGACATTCTGACTCTGTTTGTGAATATTTTTCTTGAGCTCAGGTCAACCCACAAAAGCATTGTTACCAGTACTCTGCCTTGCACACTCGGAGGTGAATAGAAAGAACTTGACGGATTGGCATGAGAAAATCACAGATTGTTGTTCTAGGGTGGAATTTTTCTTTCTTGTCACTTCTTTATTTTCGTTTTCGTAAATAAAATAAAATGACATCAAGAAAAGGATCCTCAAAATACGCGCAAACGTTCTGAGTGTTACAAGTCGTAGCAGAAAGTCCAAACAACACGTCAGACAATACGGTCCTCTTGGTTGTGGAAATACCATGCCCAGAATCTCGAGCATCTTAGTCTTGTCCTAGACATAACTGAAGATCGCCATTTTTCAAAAAACAAAAAAACAAAAAAAAAAAACAAAACAAAAAGATAAATCCAACACACAGTCCGAATTATCAAAAGACAGACATGCAAAGATGCCGCCTGTTCTTGTTACACTTCTTCCAATTTAGCCATATCTTCCTTATGGGCTCATCTTGCTGTGCATACTGTTCCATCTGGCACCATTCTCGTACATCTCACGCACGCTTCCGGACTGGTGCGACACAGATGGTCCCGTTTCCCACGTATTTGGCAGCAGTTCTTCGCTTTTATCTTCCTGCAAAAGAAGCCCATGGAGATGAATTTGCCATTGCAAGTCAGACGCAGGGCGTTCTGGGCCAAAATCCTGCCAGACCTGGATCTCTATCCAGTCATGGCAAGCGCGCGCTAGAAAATCGGTAGGACACCGTTCACAGCAGCCGTTTTTCTCAAAGACCTTTTGTGCACGTTTCGTGTGATGGGCACCACCGCCGAGGCTGTAGAGTCGGCTGCTTTTGCTGCTGTAGTCCCTATGGGCCTCGTCCGTCACAAAATCAACAGCAGCGTGCAGTGCAAATGCCGGTTTTACTGAACATCGACGAGTTTCGCTCCATTTTTCCCACGACCAGTGGTTGATGAGTTGGTGTGGACAGATGCTAAGGGGAGTGCAATCGTCGTCCCTTTTTTTGATGCGGAGGATTGTGCGCAAGAGATAGTGCAGCTGGCGGCCTGGTCCGATCATAACCCGGGGCATGAACTCATACCGCACAGATTTTCGGTCCCTGGAAATAGAGTATAAACTCTCTCGATACATCCGCCTCTTTGCCTTGAAGGGTTTTAGTGTCTCCTGCAATGCCGACTGAAGTAGGTGGCGGTCGCTTGTTCTCTGGGTGCTGCTGCTGCTGCTGTTGTTGTGGAAGTTGCAGTAGTTGTTCATGGTGCGGGTGGCGGCTCCGTACACGGCGGCTAGCCCCCTCGCGTTCTCTAAGGAAAGGGAGGAGTCGAGGTCTTGCAGCATCCGCACCCGTTTCAGGGTGAGCTGGACGTCACGGTGCAAGAGACCGGCGAGTGGTGTACGGTTCGCCAACGGGGACAGCGGGCCGGCAAAGGAGTGAATAGGAGAGGGCGCACCGGAGGAAAATCCCGTAGCCTCTGTTGCTTCATTCTTTTCCCGGTGTGTTTTTCGTTTCTCCGCCGCCCGGCAGCATGGCGGTTCCAGCGCCGGCACCGCTTTACATGACGTTCTCTTGGACGCCCGCGCCACCAACGCGACATCGCGGGCATGTCCCTTCCGTGTGCTCACAGCACAATGAAGCCGGATGCAGTGCTCGCAGGCGTAGTCGTCGCGCAGGTCACGGGCAATGGTGGACAAAAAAGCTAAAAACTCAACCCGAGAAAGTCGCCCACGCAGGGACGGCCCATCGGCGATATGCAACAAGCGCTGACGGAGTTCGCGGCAGGTGAGGGTGAGAACGACGCAGTCGGCGGGGGCTAGATAATCCCGGGCAATACGGATGAGGACGCGGTCGGGTATGCGCGAAAAGGGAGAAACACCGAAGACTGGTTTCTGGTGGTTTGCAGCTGTTATGGTCGCCATGGCTGTAGCAAGGGGCAGCAATCGTTTGTAGACGCCTATGCGGCCGAGAAAGGCGTGCGGCCCTGTAGCAGTAGCAGGAAGTGTGGCGTCCATATTTAAGGAAAAGGAGTGTGATAAAAGATGAAGCCAGATGCGTCAACGAGATTGACTTGGATAAGTGAATTGGTAATTTGTGTGAAAAAAATAAAAATAAATAAAACGAAACAGCAACGAAAGGAAGGAAGACATGAATTTCTTGATGGGAGGAGCTCAAAGTTTTGAAAGAAAGATAATAATGATTTCATAGTGACAAGTAGCCGACATGGAATTCCAACGTCAACTTGAGGCTATCAATTACGTAGTGTATGTTTTTGGCTGTTGGATCCAGGCACGGTTTGACAATGGCATTGCTTTAACACGTTTGCTTTCTTCATTTTTACCTGCGGAGCTTCAAGAAGCACGTCACAATAAATTTTGAGAGGTGGAAACATCCTCGGGCGGCTGTTATAGTGATGTTTCAGGATGTATGGACGGTGTAATGTCACTTTATATCATGCTTTGATTATTGCTAATATCTAAAGTCATCAATCTATTTTTCATCAGCCTTTGTTGGTTGAAATATTCTGTAGATGATTGAAAGAACAAGAAAAGGAGTGAAGGGAAGGCAAGGGAGCAAGACAGAAAGATAGAAAGACAGCACAGAGAGAGAAATAGCAAAGCCATTCTATCTCTGACCCTTTTCCTCACATTTTTGAATTGCGAGACTTCTTGTTGAGTCGACAACTCTTTTTCTTTACTCGTTAACACTAGAATGACGACAACGTGGCGCTTGGCGCGGTGGAATTGCGTTTTTGGCGATTGAAAGCACGCTGGCCGAATTGCGACGCTGTTGCGTCTTCGCCTTAACGTTTTGTGTCATCGCGTAGGAACTAACTGTATATAAATGATAGGACGAGGTAGAGAAGATGATAAATAAATTGTGTGCGGTAGAATTGACCAAGACAGCAAGAATTGTTTTTAATTAGAAAAATAGACAATTTCTAGAAACGTTTTCTGCTGCCGTTGTTATGTCTGTCCAACCCGCACCCGTGGACCCGGCCAAGTTGGCGGCCATCCGCCGGAAGTACGCCGACGAGGCCAAGAAGCGCCTGCGGCCGGAGGGTTCGGGGCAGTTCACGACGCTCGAGTTTGAATCCGAACCGCGGTTGCGCGCGCTGGCTGACGACCCCTGGGTGGACCACGAGGCGCTCAATGCGGCACCGTCGGCGATCGAAGACGGCGGGACGTACCGGTTCCTGATTGTTGGCGCCGGTTTTGGCGGGCTGCAGTTTGGCGTACGGCTGCAGGAGGCCGGCGTCGCCCGGCCGGACGAGATCCGCCTGCTGGACGCGGCCGGTGGATTCGGCGGCACGTGGTACTGGAACCGGTTTCCGGGCCTGCACTGCGACGTCGAGAGCTACCTCTACCTGCCGCTGCTCGAGGAGACGGGCTACGTGCCCAGCCACAAGTACGCGTCGGCCGAGGAGATCCGGCTGCATGCGGAGCGCATCGCGGCGCAGTGGCAGCTTGTGGGAAAGGCGCTGTTCCGCACCGAGGCGCAGAGTTTCGACTGGGACGACGCCGACCAGCGTTGGACGGTGCGCGTCACCGAGCACCGGGGCCCGCACGCGCCGCCGCGCACGCTCACCTTCCGCGCCGACTATGTCTACCTCGCCGCCGGCGTGCTGACGCGGCCGCAGGTGCCCCGACTGCCGGGCCTGCTCTCCTTCCAGGGCCCGTTCTTCCACACGGCGCGCTGGGACTACGCCGTCACGGGCGGGTCGCCGGCGGACCAGACGCTCAGCAAGCTGGCCGACAAGCGCGTCGGCATCATCGGCACGGCGTCGACGGCCATCGCCGCCATTCCCGTGCTGGCGCGGTTTGCCAAGGAGCTGTACGTGTTTCAGCGCACGCCGTCGTACGTCAAGGCGCGCAACCAGCGGCCGACCGACCCGGAGGAGTGGCGCCGGGACATTGCCAACCACAAGGGCTGGCAGCGCGACCGCGCCGACAACTACGGCCGGTTCCTCACCAACTCGGCCGCACCGGGCGAGCGCAACCTCGTCGACGACGGCTGGTCCAACATCCCGGCCTATTCGGCGCACCTGGGCTCGGCCCTGCTCGGCCGGCTGGCCACCGACACCGACACCTCGCCGGCGGCGCTCGAGAAGCACGTGGCCTACTTCCACGCGCTGGACCTGCCGCACCAGGAGGCGGTGCGCGCCCGCGTGGACGCGCTCGTGGCCGACAAGGCGACGGCGGCGGCGCTCAAGCCGTGGTACCCGTCGTGGTGCAAGCGGCCCACGTTCAGCGACACGTACCTGCAGACGTTCAACGCGCGCAACGTGCATCTCGTCGACACGAACGGCCAGGGCGTGTCGCGTGTGACCGAGAACGGGGTCGTCGTCGTCGCCGCCGGCGAAGAGGAAACGGCGTACCCGCTCGACGTGCTGATCTTCAGCACTGGTTTCGGCACGGGCGCGCGCGCCGGCAGCCCCGCCGCCCGCGCCGCCGTATCCATCCGCGGCCGCGGCGGCCTGTCGGCCGACGACAAGTGGACGGCCACGGGGACGCAGACGCTGCACGGCTTCGGCACGCACGGGTTTCCCAACCTGTTCTTCTCGGGCGTCAGCCAGGCCACCATCACGGGCAGCAACACGGGCCTGCTGGGCATCATCGCTGAGCACGTCGTGCACTGGATCGCGGCCGCCGAGCGCCGCGTCGGGCCCGGCCGCCGCGCGATCGTCGAGGTCACCGCCGCCGGCGAGCAGGCGCACACCGCCGAGATTGCGCGCCGCGCGCCGTATTTTGCGGCCCTGGAGGGCTGCACGCCCGGCAACTTCAACGGGCACGGCGACGCCGCGCTGGCCACGGACCCGGAAGCGAAGCGTCGCCGTGCGCAGGGCGGCTTGTGGTCGGAGGGCTCGCTGTCGTACCAGGCGTACCTCCAGGCGTGGCGCGACGAGGGCGCGCTGCGGGGGCTGTCGGTGGAGGCGGCGCGGCCGCTGAAGGCATCGCTGTAAAACCTACGCAAATTGAAGCAGTCCATGTTCGGCTGAAAAGTCGTGTCTGCCTGTCGTTTCGTACGATCGACCACACCTCGCGACTCAATCGTGAACGGTTGAAGCAACGCCCGTGGTCTGAGAGCTCGCTTTCTCACGAGAGCCAGGTCTTGGATATGACGACGTGATCTTGTCTGTCATGGCCCTGATGCTAGGAAATCTGTATAGCCAATCTTTATTCCTGTGGTTTATGGAAGCCTGTCTAGAATCGATGAAATGCCTCGTGAAGGTCATTCGCACCACTGCATCAGCAGTCTTTTCAAATGTAAAATTGTCTACCTCTATCTACCAACTTCTGATACAACTTGTGATGAAGTCACCTTCGGATCATTTCGGTGGCAGAATCAGTATGTGTTTTCTGGGTGGCTAGGAAAGCAAGCACTGTCTCGTAAAGGCAGATAAAATATTTACCAGACAACCTCCCAAGTTAATCCCCCTTTTAAATTTCATACTCCTGTCGTTCTGCCACCGTTGACCTCCCGCATCGCCATGGAGCATATTGGGGTAGGAGTGGGAGGAACGCCAAACTGGTAGTTGTCATCGTGTGCTTTACTGCAATATCCTTGTCAAAGAATGCAACACCAATCCACTTGGGTCATGGGCGGTGGTTCTGCCTGGGCTGTTGTGTCGGGCATGGTGGTAGCATCGGCCGCAGTGGTTTGTGTCGTGGCCCTGCTCGTGGGCGTCGATTGTACCGCGCCGGCCAGCATCTGGTCCAGATCCACGTCCGGGCGGTAGTCGGCAAAGACGTGGCGGACACGGGCGCGTCGACCGGGCCGGTCGTCGCCGGCGGCCCCCAGCGCACTGTACGCGGCGACGAGGCACAGGGGCATAAAGCTCGCGCCGAGGGGATAGTACTGCAAGGCCTGCTCGGCCACGGTGGCAATGTCGTCGATGTAGGCCGCGAAGTCGCTCGTGATGCTGAGAGCGGCGAGCACGGGGTCGTGGCGGTGAGTCGACCGGACGGCGGACAGCACCGAGGCGATGCGCATCGCCGCGAGCGTGAGTATGGCGTGGCCCGTCAGCCAGCGGACGTGCAGGGAGCGCGTGGCGTCTGGCAGCGGTGTGGTCAGGCGGCCGTCGGCGCCACGGACCGTGGGAATCGGCGCCAGGAGCGCGGCCAACTTGGCGCGGTCGGCGCGCACGCAGCCGTAGGCCTCGACTAGTTCCTGTCGGCGCGCATCGGGCGTGCGCAGCAACGACGATATGTACGCCAATTTGCCTTTGTCGAGGCTCTTGATATTCAGTGGCTCGTTGGTGACGCTCTTTGGACCCAGCGGGTCGGGCACGTTCCAATCAGGGTCGAGTTTGATGCGAATGTTGACAAAGCTTTCCATAACCTGAGATGGGATAAACCTAGGAGTTAATAAAGTTTTGTTTGTAAGGAAGCGCAACCAAAAAAAATAAAAAATGAAAAAATCTCACCACCAAGAAGCACAACGTCGACATGAGCTCCTGTTCGAACTTGCCCGTCAACGGTACGCGTCCCTTCATGGCACCGAGGATGGCCGCGATGGCCTCACCGTGGCTTGCCACCTGGGCGTCCTGGTCACGCAGCCACCCCGAGCAAATGACCAGGAGGTAGAGGGCGCACAGGGTGTTGGGCGACACCATGGCTACGGGATCGGCCAGGCTCTTCCGCAACGCTTGCAAGGCATGGCCGTATCGCTGCAGCATCGGCGCTGTAGGTTGGGGCGGCGTTGGCCGGGACGCGCCCGGGCTAACCCGCACGAGTCCAAGCGGCATTGCAGCGGCCAGCGCAGCGGTCGCCGAGGCGAGGACGGGGCTGCTGCCCACGCGCCGTGGGACCTCCCGCAGGAACGAGCCATAGACGGACAGATCGTAGCGCGGTTCGCGGACCTCGAGCGCGTTGACGAGCCGGCCGAGAACCGCGGACTGCGCTGTGAGCGGAAGAGACGGCGGCACGATCAGAGACTGGGAAGCTGACGGGGACGACGACGAGGATGAGGATGAGGACGACGACGACGACGATGACTGCAGTGCTGGACTTCGCCCCGGCCGGAGTGTCTGGTTCTGGAACTTGTATCGCTGTATGCCGGCCCCAACGCAGTGAATTTGCAAGCGTGAACAGCGGCCGCAAGCCGGCTTTGCTTGATCACACTGTTGCGGTCAGCATAATGGGATGAGAGGAAGAGGTCCGGCACGGCATCAGGCTCCGAACCTTTTTCTTCTGTTTACGACACGCGTCGCAGCCACGGCCCGAGGGAACGCCTGGCATGATGCAACCGAATACCTCAGTGGCAGGCCATAGAGCGCCGCGTGTATCCTCATGAGGAAAGGCGGGTTGCGTATCTATATAGGGCAGACTTTGTTGTGTGTAAGGAAAATAAGGGGTGGGGATCGATGGACGGGAACGTATCGGGATGACCGCCGTAGGCTTACTCTGTACGTCGAACGTCAACCAATAATACAGCCGTTGTTCGTATTAGTCCGCAGCCCGCCCCCATAACGCGGCAACCACCAAACGAGGCCCAAGCCACGCAGATCCTTTTCCCACTTTCCGGCCGCTCCTTTGCATTCTTTTCCTTGTACCTTGAAGTCAGCCCTACCATGAATATTGTTCTTTCTCTTATGGATCTACATTTTACTTTCTGGTCTTTGGTTCTCCAATTGCGGATTCCAGTCGGAATACTTAGGCAGCCCCTTGATAATTTATGGCTGAGGCGCATGCCAGCATAGGACGGACCAGGACGACCTGAGGCAAGGTAAAGACATGCCTCTGCTGGTGAGATCTTGATGCACTACCTGCTGTGCCGTCCTGAGAACAAGTTGGGAGCGGCACATGATCAAAGCTAAGCAGGACCATGACTCTTTCATTTCCCACGAAATGGCTCTCCGCCGAGATCAACGTAGCGTACAGAGCATGCCTTATTACTCCATATTTTCCTCTCTAAAATGGTCCTCTTTGAGTCCAACTGCTACCGTAAACAAGTCGGGTGTTCTCATGGTGGGCTGGTACTTTGACGTCACGGTAGAGGGTGGCTGAGGCACAAAAATAAACGTGCATGCAAGGCGACGCCAATTTCCGGTTTTGCACCACAACCGCTCCATTTTTGCGCCAACCGAGCGCTGCATTTGACCTCTTTGGGCTTAGTTTCTAAGATCCGCCAAGACGGTAAACCCCGGTTCGTTGGACAGCTCAAAGCGTCGTATTCATACCCCATAGTACCCGTGTACTCATATGGAGATGCTGCATCTATCCAGGTACGCCCGTAAGCACTGCCTTGACGTATTCCTCCGTCCTCGCAAGGAACAGAGCGCGCCGATTTTCCGAATGGAGGGAACGACGCGATGGAAGGCTTGGCGATCCTTGTTTTCTTTGCCAACGGCCGATATCAAATCGGGCTGCTGTAGCTGCAGATCGCAAGCTTGCATCTGCTGTTCGACCGTCGTCAACGTCTATATAAGACACACCTTGGTCGCCGCCATTAACGTGAAACAGACCATCTGTCAAGCAAAAACCACACTTCACTGCGCTAACCCAGCTTCGTCTCAACAATGAAGCCCACCTGTCTTTTTGCCCTCGTCGGCCTTGTGCCCGCCGTCGCCGCTGATTTTGCCACGGGCAGCTGGCCCCCGCCGGCCGACCTTGCCAGCAACGGCAGCATCGTGGCCAAGGCGTTTCGAAACATCTCCGCCACGCTGGAGCAGTACATTGCCGACGACGGGCAGCCCAACTCCACAGCCCCCGCCTTGCTCCACGGCGTGAGCAACCTCACGTTCTCGCTCGGCGTCTTCTCCCTCTACGACGCGGCCGCGGCCGACGCCCTCCAATTCCACCACACGGGACCCGAGATCGCCTTCGCCGTGAACGGCACGCGCTCCGTCGACGCCGACAGCATCTACCGCGTGGCCAGCGTGACCAAGGTCCTGACGACGCTGGCCGGGCTGACCAGGCTGTCCCCCGCGGACTGGGAGCGCTCGCTCGCGGACATCTTCCCCGTGCTCGTCGAGTACGAGCGGGCGCACCCCGGCGGCACGACAGCCGTCGACTGGTCCGCGGTGACGCTGCGCAGCCTCGCCGCCCAGATCAGCGGCGTGCCGCGCGACGGGTTCCCCAGCGCCAACGAGCTGCTGATCATGCAGCTGGCGGGCCAGGTCGACCCGGCCCGCCTCGGTCTGCCGCCGGACAACGCCAGCGACCCGCTCGAAAACCCGGCCTGCCTGGCCGAGCTGGCCGAGATCGTCAAGGGCCACTCGTGCAGCCTGACGGCGTACCTCGAGAGCGTCGCCAACCGGCCGCCGACGTTTGCGCCGTGGACGTCGCCGGGGTACGCGAATAACGGCTTTGCGCTGCTGGGTCTCGCGCTTGCCAACCTCACCAACACGACGTACCCGGACCTCGTGCACGACGCCGTGTTTGCGCCCCTCGGCATGACGTCGTCGAGCGTCACCACGCCGCCGCTGGCGCTGTGGAACCGCAGCGTCATCGCCGACTCCGCGTCGCCGACGTCGTTGTTCGACCTAGACGCCGGCGTGGTCTCGGGGTCCGGCTCGGCGCTGTCGACGCAGCGCGACATGGCGCGCCTGGGGCTGGGCATCCTCGGCTCGAAGCTCCTGTCGCCGGCCGCCACGCGCCGCTGGCTGAAGCCGGTGTCCTTCACCGGCCGGCTGCAGTACGCCGTCGGCGCGCCGTGGGAGATCCACCGCTTCACGCTGCCGAGCAGCAAGGTCGTCGACCTCTACACCAAGTCGGGCGACTCGGGCGGCTACAGCGCCTTTTTGGTCCTGCTGCCCGACTACGGCCTCGGCTTCAGTCTGCTGTCGGCGTCCAGCGAGCTCGCGCTGCGCTTCGACATGCTGGCCGCCGTCGCCGACGTCGTCACCAACACGCTCGTGCCCGCCATCGACGCCCAGGCCGCCGCCGAGGCCGCCGCGCACTTTGCGGGCACTTACGCGTCGGAAGAAGCGTCGTCATCGGACGCGTCGTCGTCGCTGACGCTCGTGGTCAACCAGACGGGTGCGGCCGCGGCCGCGGCGCCCGGTCTGGTCATCGCCAACTGGACGAGCAACGGCACCGACGTCCTGGCGTCGCCCCTGGTCGACCTCACCGGCCTGCTGCCGTGGCGCCTCATCCCCTCCATGGCCGGGCCGCCGCCCGACCACCAGCCCACCTTCCGCATGGTGACGGGCAACGACGCACCCGCCAGCCAGCCTCCCGTGGGTCCGCGGCTTTTCTCCGGTGTCGGCTTCCTTGTGGCGGACTGGGTCGACGTCGGCGCACTCACCTACGGCGGCATCGACATCGGCCTGTTCGAGTTTGACGTCGGCAGCGACGGCAAGGCCGAGTCGGTGACGCCGGCGGCCTTCCGCGAAACGCTGCATAGGGTAGCATCATAAAGGGTTGTGATATAAAAGACGAATCCGGTCACTTTTGGCCCTGCCAATCTGGCGTCGTACTTTGGGGCGAGCACAGGCGTTAAACAGGCTGGAACAGGCGTTCTGCACTGCCAATTCCTACCAAAATTGGGTGGCGCAGGGCAGATAAATTGGGCACCAAAAATAGGGTGCACACAGACTACCCCCCTGAAATAACTGCTTCACAACTACGTAAAGATTGTGGCCCTTAAAGGAGCCATAAATAAACACTTGTGGTGTCCACTTTTAACTTCTATGAATTCTGCCTTTGTTTCCGTTTATTTTTGAACTTTACCTATGCTACAATGGTTCCGCTGTATTTCTCCTGGGATCTATTTTTACCCGAGATCCTGTAGTTTCGCTGTGAGACAACATGGGATTCTTGAGAACAGTGGAGCTTCTACTCAGGAACCAATAGTTCCGCTGGATTTTTACGACGAAGGTGCTCCCCGTCATAATAATTCACCGCAAGTTCTACAACTAAACAACTTACTACGTATGCGCAATCTCTCGCGCTTGCGAAAAAAACACCAAAACAGAAAAGAAGCCATGGTTCTAGGTGAGCATGCTCATAGCTAGCGGAATCTTAGAAAGTGTTCAACTCATTGGTCTTTATTACATTACAGACGCCATTGTTCTCTCCGGACCTTCTGGTGCGGGCAAGAGCACCCTTTGCAAGCGCTTGCTAGCCGCCCACCCAAGGGTTTTCGCAATGGCGGTATCCCATACCACGCGCAGTCCACGACCCGGCGAAATACACGGCGAATCCTACTACTACGTCTCGAGGGAGGAGTTTGTCCGTCTGATTAGCGACGACGCTTTTATCGAGCACGCGGGATTCAACGGCAACCTTTACGGAACGAGCAAACAGACCGTTATCGACCAAGCGGCGAAGGGGTCGGTTGTGGTTTTAGACATTGAAATGGAAGGTGTAAAGCAATCAAAAAAAGTAATATCGAAAGAAGAAAATGTCAACTATCGTTTTATCTTCATCCAACCCCCCGACTTCGCCACGCTCGAATCTCGCTTGCGAGGGCGGGGCACCGAAGACGAAGCGAGTGTGCAGCGGCGGCTCACACGAGCACGCGACGAGATTGCCTACTCGGAGACCCCTGGCGTGCATGACAAGATCATCGTGAACAGCGACCTTGACGCGGCCTACAGGGAACTGGAAGATTTCGTGTTTCGGAAGGCAGAAGACAGTGGAAAGAAGGCATGATGATTGGACACCGAGATTTTCCGACTGGAGCTGCCTTGAAAGGCCGGCAAGCTGGACTGGGCTACATTGTATCAACCAAAAACATGATAGCTAACCCAAAATGAAGAGCTTGTAGACCGAGAGGGTGTGCGGCCTGTATGCTGGTCCCTTGTAGGGATCGTTACCTTGTCCCGTGCCTTGTTTGATTTGTCTACAATGCTCGTCAAGTAAGGCAACTTTCGTTTTTATCTTTCCGGATCACTGTCTTTGGCACGAGAATAACCGCCAGGAGTGATTTTTCGACTTCGCTTTCATATCACTAGGCTGTATGTCGTAGGCTCTCGTGGACCAACCAGGAATTGATCGATTGAAGTGGCCCGTCCTCCTTCTCCCCCCTGTCTGTATTGGACAGAGTGAGTTTCTTAGCCATGAATTGGTCTATAAACAGCGTTCTTCCCTTCCCAAATGCCTTGGATTTCACAACTCTCTCCTCTCTAACCAAATCCAAAGGATATGTTCACAATCAACAAGATGTATGAGAATTTGGGAAGGGTCTTAGAAAGGAGTTGTGTGGTTCGATCCATGCTGCTGCTGTTGTTGTTGTTGTTGTTGTTGTTGTTGTCAGGGGGTGCAGGTCACACCCTTCCTAGTGTAGTTGCTTCTTTTTGGCGCCGACATCTTTGTATTTAGCTTCCCCTCAATAGCGCTCCTTCAGAGCACTTCTTCACAATACAAAGAGAGATCTTTCTGCTCTCAAACCAGTTGTCTTCCCGCTTTCCCACTCCTCGTCAGCTTATATACGTAGTTGTCAATGAATTGCGTAAGGTTCCTGCAGAAAATTTGTCTGTTGTACCAATGTCCTGCTGTTACAAGTCTGTCATAACACTCTCGTAGTCACAAGACTACGGATACTAGTCCACGTACACTACTACCCATGCAATCCCCGTAACATGACAATTCCCTGTGTATATATGTTTTCCACCTCTTTCACTTCTCTTCTACAGATAGTTATTCAGACAATTATTATTACAGTACCAGGTCACTTGGTGTCTCACCTCTTTCTTTGCTTTTATTTGCTTTTCTCATTCCGTATGCACAGGGGATTCACGAAGAATTATCTTCAGAGTCTCATCAAAAGCAAAGTTCTGTGGCTGTGCTGCAGGAGCACACCCGCTAAGCAGGTTGAAGCAGGAGCAGCACAGGAATATGACAAATAAGGAAATTCTTCATGACAAGATTCGTGTTTTATATTGGGCTGTTATCGTTCACTCTACATGTTCGATTCAATTTCGTTCGCTGTATCACCAGAAGCATTATAGATTTCTTATTCTCGCACAATTTCATAGTTTTCTTTCGTACCTCGTACATATCAATTGGATGCATTGACGCCATCTCAATACATTACTTAATTGTCTGGTGCTAATCAAACAACACCGTGATCGATCCCACAGTTGTCTTCAGGGGCGAAATACAGGCGCTAGCCCCATATGCTTTAGTCTCCTGCATCAACGTAAGCCTGAAAATAGAGTTGATATTCCGGCGCTTTTCCGCGCAAGTCCGACGCTTTCGAAATGAGATACACCAACCACCCCCCCTTACGTTACAATGCAGACACACACCGCTTCAACGTCGTCGTCGTCGTCGTCACGGCCCAACCGCCGCCTGGTGCCCGACCAGCTGCGCAAACGCGCGGCCGTCAGCTGCGACTTTTGCAAGGTACGGCGGCGCAAATGCATCCGCACGACGCCCCAGGGTCCCTGCAGACTCTGCCGCGACAACGGCGTCGAGTGCGTGGCCTCGATCCCTCGCAAGCCGCGTTCGCAGGCGTCGTCCGAGGACCGCTGCCCACGCTGCCGGGTTCTCGACGACCTTGTCCGTCATCTGTTTCCCGGCGTCGCCGTCGACGACACGCAGGCGCTGGAGCGGCTCCGCCGGGCAGCCGAGAGCGGCCGTCTGGTTGTTGCTGGCGGCGATGCCGCGTTGAGCATGCCCGGGTCTGGGTCCGCTTCGGCGCCGGTGGCGGCGGCGCTGCTGGAGCAACCACCGTCCGGTAGTGCAGCAGCCATGACGCAGCCGCCGAAACGGGGCAGCACGGCGCCGGCCGTCGAGGCCATCCCGTCACACGCGGACCCACCGGGCGCGTCCTACGAACTGCTGCTGCAGAACCCGCACGGCACGCTCGCGTACTTCGGGCCGTCCGGCTCCATGGCCTTTGTGCGGCAGATGCGCGAGCTGCTGGCGCTGACCACCAAGGACGACACCGAGTCGCTGGCCGATGCCCAGAAGCGGCTGCAGGAGAGCTTCATCCACGACCGCTACGCGCACACCATGGGCGAGGATGACGACGTGGTGCCGGAGCTGCAGTCGTCAGATTTGTGCGGCGGCGGCGGCGGCGGCGGCGGCTCAAGCAGCAATGCCCGCACCAACGTCACCGCCGCCCCGTCGACGACGCAGGTCCGGCCGAGCCTCTCTGAGGCCTGCGACCGGCGCGCCAAACTCGTGGAGCTGTTGCCGCCACGCGACGAGACCGACGATCTGGTCGAGCTCTTCTTCAACCACGTGCACAACAACATCACCCTCTTCCACCGGCCCACGCTCGAAGCCATGCTGGACCGGTTGCGCACGCCCGACAGCAGCAGCCAGGGCCTCGACGCCGGCTGGGCCGTCTGCCTGCGGATCGTGCTGGCCTTTGGCTGCGAGCGCCGCTCCTTTTCGGCCCTGCCGGTCGACTCGGACCCCGCCGCCGCATCGGCCCGGCTGCTGGCTCTGCGGCGGCAGCTCGTGCGGGGCGCGCTGGCCGAAGTGCCCCATCTGATTCTGTCGACGACGCTGCCGAGCGTCACCGCCCTTACGCTGCTGTCCATCTACCTCAGCTTCGCCAACGAGCGCAACGCCGCCTGGACGATGAGCGGCTGCGCCATCCGCATCGCCATGGGCATGGGCCTGCACCGCGGCGAACAGGTGCTGCGCCGGTCCAACATCTACCGCTCGCCCATCGACAAGGAGCTGCACAAGCAGGTCTGGTGCTCGCTCTACATCTTTGAGCAGTACACGAGCGCCCTTCTGGGCCGGCCCAGCGCCGTCGACGGCGCCGACATTCTGACGGAGCTGCCGCGCGAGTCCCTGTTGGACCAGGGGTACTACCGGCCCCCGGGCCTGCTGCAGCACGACGTGGCGCTGGCGCGCATCCTGAGCCGCGTGCGCCGCGCGCAGATCGACCAGCGCCTCGACCCGTCGGTGCGCTGCGACGGCCTGCCCGACGTGCCCACGTGCGAGGCGCTGCTGCGGCAGCTCGAGGACTGGCGCCGCGGCATCCCGTCCTTTCTCGAGTTCGACGAGACCAACCAGCAGGCCATCCACCCGAACCACTTCCGCCAGATCGTCATGATCCACGTGCGCTACCAGTACGCGCGCATCCTGCTGTCGCGGCCGTTCCTGCTCAAGGCCGTGCTCATCTCGCACGTCCTGCGGGAGCCGCAGGCCGCGGACCCGGCCATCGGCACGTTCAAGCGCGTGTGCTTCCGCGCGGCCGCGGACTCGTGGCTGCTCATCCGCTCGCTGTGGGCGAAGAACGAGTACAACGCCACGCTGTGGCTCGACGGCATCTTTGCCTACCAGTGCACGCTCATCCTGTCGCTCTACATGCTCAGCAAGACGACCCACGCCATCGCGGCGGACCACGCGCACCAGAACCAGCTGCAGGAGATGCTGGAGCAGATGATGGAGATCCTGCAAAAGGGCCCCGGCAACCGGACCATGCGGCGTCTCGTGCAGATCTCCCGCGACTTCAACGACATTGTCTCGCTCTCGTCGGTCTCGCCGTCGGGCAGCAGCAGCCAGATGATGGTGCCCCACGAGGCCGACCCGAGCTTGGCCGCCCATGGGACGGCGGTCGCCCACCACCGGCCGCCTCTGGCGGACCCAGACGACATGCACCACCAGGCAGGGTTGGGGGCCCTCCCGGCGGCCCGGTTGTATCCAGCGGCCTTGGACAACGCCTCGCTCAACCTGGGCACGCTGCTGAACGCCGAATGGCTGGAGCAGGGGTACATGGACGGGAACTTTGGGTTTGACTTTTCCATGGCCGACTTTGGCCTGGACGTTTAAGCGAGAGAGTACATAGAATGGGGGAAATGGCATTCACACGAGCAAAACAAAACACGTCAAGGAACTATGATCTTTTGCTTTGTCTATTTTCAGTGGACTACTACATTTTACAAGTGCGACGGCTTCTTGGTAAGAAAGTCCAAGGCTATGCGACCAAAGGCAGCCGGGTCGTGGAACGGCGGCAGGTGGCCCACGTTCTTCATCAGCACGTACTGGGCGCCCGGAATCGTCTCGGCCACCCGCTGCAGAATCTCTCGGGGGCCCACGTTGGTGTCGTTCTCGCCCACGAGCACCATGACCTGCTCCTGCTGGATGTCGGCGAGATACGGATTGTAGTCGTAGGTCATGATGGCCCGGGCGCACGCCCGGTAGCCCGCGAGCGAGCACGAGCGGGTCATGGCCAGGACGCCCGCCCGGACGCTCTCCGAACACGGGTCCGGCATCCAGCGGGCCACGGTCTCCTTGCTCATGTCGTCGACGCCCTCGGCCTCGAAGCGGGCGATGCGGGCCCCCCACATCTCCTGGAACGACGGCGGGCTGGTCAGCGGCGGCGCGTCGCAGGACATGACCTTGGTCAGGTAGCCCGGATACATCTGCGCGAAGCGCAGGGCCAGCACGCCGCCGATGCTGCAGCCGATCAAGCCGTAGGCCTGTTTGCCGGGGGCCACGCGCTCGGCGATCGCCTTGATGTGGCGCGTGAAGTCGTCAAAGTGGTAGGCGCGCGCGGCGGCCTCGGCCGTGACAAAGGTGGTCTGGTTGTGCCCGACGTGGTCGTAGCGCAGCGTGCTGAAGCCGGCGGCGTGCAGCTGCGGCACAAGGCCGTCCCACATGTGGTGGTTGGCCATGAGGGCGTGGACCAGCAGGATCAGGGGCTGGTCCCGGGGCCCTTCGTACCGGGTGAAGAACCGGATCGAGTCGATTTCCACAAACTGTGCTTCGTCCATGGTTGCTGGTGCCGTGGTTATCTCTCGTCAAAGCTGCGCTGCGCTTCGCTGCGGTTGACGAGCACGAACTACATAAGGAATCAACGGGGTCTGTTCTACGGGGTTTGTTCTGACACGTGCCATATCCGACGTGTGTCAGGTATGACCGGTAATGATCGGTTATCTCCCTCTTTAGCTAACGATGCATGGGGAAAGGGATGTTCGTGGTGTGAGCACTACTGTGGATGTCCGCTTCCGCCTGTCCACACATCCGCCTTTTGAAAGACCAGGTCCCGGTGTCTTGGCGATTCGCGTGAACCGGTTTGGGTTCTTAAAAAGCGGTTCTGAGGCATTGATACGTGGTATTTAGTTTCCGCTCTCGTCTCTGAGCTTTTCTTGGCCTTTTTTGTTCTCGTTCCATTTTCAAAGGCGAGGTCATTTTTACTACGCGAGGTTATTAAATTGCCCCCTTGACGCAAACAAGCCAAGAACTATCTATCCCTCGACCATGGCATCCAACGACAACAGCGCCTCGGGCGACTTCAACCAGGAGCTCTACGACAAGGGCCTCCGCATGCGCCGCAGCGTCGTCGGCAACGCGTACGTCGACCGGGCCCTTGCCAACGGCGCCACCGAGTTCTCCCAGCCCATGCAGGAGCTCGTGACCCAATGGTGCTGGGGCTACGCCTGGAACCGCCCCGATCTGGGCAAGCGGGAGCGCAGCCTGCTGAACCTGGGCATGCTCATGGCCCTCAACCGCAGCCCCGAGCTGGCCGCGCACGTACGCGGCGCGCGGAACAACGGCCTGTCGGAGAAGGAGATCAGGGAGGCCATTCTGCATTGCACGACGTACTGCGGCGTGCCGGCCGGCATCGAGGCCACCCGGGTCGCGGAGCGGGTGCTGAACGAGATGGCCGAGCAGGGGGAGAAAGAACGGGAGCTGGGGAAGAAGACGACATGATCACAACAGCCAGTGGCAGGAAGGCAACGAAGTACATGACGAGCGCAAAGGAATCGTTTTTTTGGAATGGCTTTCATCTTTTTAAATTTTTCATCTTTTTAAATTCAGACCAACGTTCTAGAGGCTCTCGGATGCGGAAGCCCGTTTCCGGCGCACCATTTTATCTTCAATACCGTGAGATAATGTGCAGTTATCAAGGGTGCTCCGCCTGGTCGTTTTTTCTTATTTGTATTGATTTATTGTTGATCCGTACTGTTCGAGACCTACCTATCATCCAGGTTCCCAACTCCTTCAGCTGCTGGACACCAGCGGTAATCTGCACCCGCAGACGGTGGAAACGCGGCAACCAACCTGCAATCCCCCCCCACAAACTTGGCTGTCGCCAGCCCGGAGTGGCTAGTCTCTGCCGTTGGCAAGCCAGACTAACCCCATGTTTCCCCGGCTTTGCACCGGATGGAGCGTCCGGGGGTGGTGGTGGAGGAGGAAGAACAACACAGACCGTTCACAGAAAAAAAAACTGTGAACCGGCACCGCCAATTCATGATGGAACCTGTTATCCCCTGGTCTTTCTCCTCTCTCTCTTTTGATACCCTGCCGGCTGGTGGCTTCCACATCCAAGATACTTAAATACATAAACGCCTCCCTTGTCCCATCCGCCTCGCCCTCCGTCGAGGTGGCCCCTTTTGACGTTGTGCCGGCCGCAAACCCCTTTCTTCCCCTTGCTCCTTTTCTCACGTCTTGTCTATTTGCTCTCATCAAAATAAAAATAAAAATAAAAACTGTCAACATGGCCTCCCCTCCTGATGCTGCTGGAAAACGCTCCGGCGCCGACTCGGTCCGGTCGGGGTACCATGCCAACGCGGTGGCCGACGAGTTTCCGCCCATGTCGGTTGGCGAATACGTGGCAACGCGCATTCCCTCGCTCAAGCCACCCATGGCCCACGTTGCCAATCCGTTCAGGCTCGTGGGTCTGCTCAACACGCGCCAGTGGCTCTTTTTCGGTGTGGCCTTTTGCGCCTGGGTCTGGGACGCGTTCGACTTCTTCACGGTGTCCCTGACGGTGACCGACCTCGCCGAGGATTTCGGCAAGTCGGCGGCCGACGTGACCTGGGGCATCACGCTGGTGCTGATGCTCCGGTCGGTGGGCTCGGTCATCTTTGGTCTGGCCGCGGATCGCTACGGTAGAAAATGGTACGTGGTGGTTGTCCCCCACCCAAGTAATGTATTGTCGTCTCTTGTTTCGCATTATTGACGTGTGCAGGCCCTTCATTGTCAACAACGTGCTCTTCATCGTCCTCGAGCTCGGCACGGGCTTCTGCCAGACGTACAAGCAATTCTTGGGCGTGCGTGCCCTGTTCGGCATCGCCATGGGCGGCCTCTACGGCAACGCCACGGCCACGGCGCTCGAGGACTGCCCTCTGGAAGCGCGCGGCATCATGTCGGGCATTCTCCAGCAGGGCTACACCTTTGGTTACTTGCTGGCGACGGCCTTTGCGCGCGGGCTCGTCGACACCACGTCGCACGGCTGGCGCCCGCTGTTCTGGTTCGGCGCCTGTCCGCCGGTCTTGATCATCATCTTCCGGCTGTGTCTGCCGGAAACCGACAACTTCCAGGAGCGCCGGGCCCACCGCGAGCGGCACGGCGGCAACTTTCGGGGCTTTCTGCAAGAGAGCCGGATCGCCGTGCGCGAGCACTGGCTCATGCTGTCGTACCTGGTGCTGCTGATGGCTGGTTTTAATTTCCTCGCCCACGGATCGCAGGACCTCTACCCGACGATGCTGAAGAACCAGTTCCAGTTCTCCGCCAACGCCGTGACCGTCACCCAGGTGGTCGCCAATCTGGGCGCCATGGTCGGCGGCACGCTGGCCGGCTACCTCTCGCAGATGTTCGGGCGGCGCTTCAGCGTCATCGTCATGTGCATCGCCGGCGGCGCGCTGCTGTATCCCTACACGTTTGTGTCGTCCAAGGCCGTCATCGCCGCCGCCTTTTTCGAGCAGTTTTTCGTGCAGGGCGCCTGGGGCATCGTGCCCATCCACCTCCTGGAGCTGACGCCCGACGCCCTGCGCACCGTCGTCGTCGGCACGGCGTACCAGCTGGGCAACCTGGCCTCGTCGGCCTCGTCCACCATCGAGGCCAAGCTCAGCGAACGCTTTCCCCTGCCCAACCCGGACGGCAGCGCGGCCGCGGCCCACGGCCTGCCGCGCTACAACTACGGCAAGGTCATTTGCATTTTCTTGGCGGCCATCTACGGGTTTTTGATCCTGCTCATTGTCATTGGGCCCGAGAAACGCGGCCGCAACCTGGATCTGCTGCACGATGTTGATGTGGCCGCCCTGCAACAGGTGTCCAATGCCAAAGACGACGGCTACGAAGACCCGGAAAAAGCGGGCGTCAGATCGGAGGAACACGCCTGAGTTGTGGTTGTTGGTAGTTGGTTTTATGTACGAAAATGGATTCGAAGTAGTAAAAGATCGCAATGTAACGTTGTGAGCAACTGGTGCGGCGAGATGAATCTTGTTGGAAGAGCATGTAATTTTACAGGGGAAGACAACGCGCTACGTCGAGCAAGCAAAATACACGAGATCTAATTACTCTGTATCATCACAATTGTACATGAAAACACCCCCCGAGGTCTATCTAAATGTGGCTCTGCACAGCGGGCTCCCGCTGCTTTCTGAACTTCCGCCGCAGCTCCGTGTCTGGGAACTTGCCGCTGTAGACGCGGGCGTCGTCGAGCGGCAGGCCGGCCAGCTCCGGGAATTTCTGCTCGCCTGTCTGCAGCTCCTGCGCGTTGTAGCCAAAGAGCCAGTCCTTGCGCTCGTCAAAGGCCCAGTAGATGGGGTTGCGGGCGTCGTTGAGCTGCATCAGCTCGTCGCGCATCTGCCGCGCCGGGCCGTCGTACAGGTGCAGCCACTCCTGCAGGATGCGCGTGTTGCGCGCCACGTAGGCGGCCCGTGGCAGGCGCTGCTTCTCGTAGGCATGCAGGGCCGCGGCGAGGTCGTCGTACCGCCGCAGCGCCGCCTGCAGCGTCGCGGCGTCCTCCGTGGCCTGCGCCGCGCCCTGCGCCATGTACGGCATCATCGGGTGGCAGGCGTCGCCCAGGATGGCCACCTTGCCGCTCGGGTGCACCCAGCGGTCCAGCTGCGCGAAGTCGGCCAGCTTCCACTTGAGGTACGACCCCGTCAGCTGGCAGAGCTTGCGCACGGGCGGGCACCAGTCGGCGAACCGCTTCACGAGCTCGGCGTTGTCGGCCTGCGTGCGCCACTCCTCGTCGCCAATGGCCCGGCCCACGTCGGTCGCGTGCGTGATGTCGATGATGATGTTGTAGAGCTCGCCGCCGCGCAGCGGGTAGCCCACCGCGTGGGCTTCGGGGCCCATCCAGTGCACCGCCCACGGCTCCTTCACGAGGTGGGCGGTCGCCGGGTCGGCCAGCAGCGGCTCCACGGGCACGAGCACGCGGTAGGCCACGTCGCCCGTGTCTTGGGGCTCGATGGGCGATCCGTTGATGACGTCGCGGACGGCCGACTTGATGCCGTCGGCCCCGATGACCAGGTCGGCCGCGACGCGCTCGCCCGAGGCCAGCGTCACGGCCGGCGCCTCGAAGTCGTAGTCGGTCACCTTGCAGTTCATGCGCAGGTTGACGTTGGGGTTCTTGGCCACGGCGTCCGTCAACAGCCGGATCAGGTCGGCCCGGTGCAAGAAGTAGTACGGAAACCCGTACTTTTCTTGCACGTCGCCAAAGGAGCAGTCCTTCAGGATGTTGCCCTTCCAGTCCACGAAACGGTTGCCCAGCGACACCTCCTTCTTGACCGTGCTGAAGTCGACACCCCAGCTCAAGCTCAGTCGCGACGAATTGGGCGGGACACGGATACCGGCACCGACCTGAAAAGGAAAACAGGAAGATGTCAGCAGAAGTCAAGGGACACAACGTCACGCAGTCGAAGGGGATATAGAGACGGAGACAGCTTACCTCGAGAAACTCTGGCGCTGCTTCCAACACCGTCACGTCGTGTCCGTCAGAGCCCAGGGCCAGGGCCGTCTGCAGACCGCCAATGCCACCGCCGACAATGACCACTTTGAGGTTTTTCATGCTTGCTGTTGTGTATGGTTTATTTTTGTCGTTCACGTAGTTTCTCGACGAATTAGCTTTGCGACGGAAAAGGCCAAGACCTCTCCCCCACGACTTGGAACACCACGCGGCATATATTATACTCCGGACCCGTACGCCGTCCCCGGAAACTCCCCGTCTTCGTTGCTCCCAGAGTGTACTCGTTCGTAATCCTGGTCGACAGCAGTTGGGGGCGAATCGCCGTTCACCAAAGACCGGAGCTGGGCGATTCGCAGAAAGACTCCATACTTCGTTCACAAAAACGGATTAGTGGCAGCATGTGGAGGCGGCGGAAACCGCAGCCGCTCGCTAGGTCGTATCGCTACGGAATCGACGGACGGTGGAAACGGGCATCCGCCTGCCGATCCGCCCCATCGCCACCTCTTGTCGGTGCAAGTCTTCCGTTCCCTTGCGAACGACGATTCGCTGTTTTATCTTGGCGCCTGTCACGGGTCCATCGCGGTGCTGTCGTCCTGTTGCTGTCGATGTCGAGTACTTCGACACTACGATTTCTTCTGGCATTCACCATTCACGTCGTTACGGCGATTCGCATTTCATAACACCAAGTCGACGGTGATGTACGGCGAAACGCTGACGTGAGAGGGGCGATTCGCATGAACATCACGTAGCACAAATGGTTCATGGCTGTTGTGGTGAGTAAAATGTATTGTATGTAATTCTTTTTTTGCGCTGGTAGTTTTGTACGCTGGACACGAATTGGGCACAGCCCGAACTCTCCACAGTCAAGATGAATGAGTCGGCTGGGAATCTTCCATGCTCGGGATCCTCGGTCAGATTGGACCAGGAAAGGTGTATCATCATCTACGGCTGTGAATGCGAATCTGTACGGGCTCGACACATACACCCGAAGTTGTCTTGGGAACCGAGGCCAGGTAGATCACCAGGGAGCATGATGGACAGCGCGCTGTCATCATGGCGTGTAGGGCTGTAGAAACGAAAAAAGCCTCCTCACACCAGACTTTTGAAGGAAACTCGAACGTTTCAAGCCCCTTGCGGCTTAGGCCATGAGACTCACTCATTTATTCATCAGCCACAACAAGGTTGGCGAGGCCACACTGGAAACCAAATAGCCGCTGGTCAGAATAAAAAAGGAATTTTGTCTTCGCGAAGCCGCATAGACACGGACTGTTTGAGTACGCGGCCTTATTTTTGGCCGAGCCAGGTCGTGATCGTTGATGTAACGCGATGAATGCGAGATGAGTCACTGAAGAGCACGCAAATTTCCCCTGCCCCCTACTAAATCCAGTAACAAGTTCCGAACTCCTCTGCTCAATATCAATATTGATCTTGAATGCCGTCAAGTACGGAAATAGAGATGGTTCATTCTAGAGGCGAGGACGTGGACGTTCGTCTGCATCCCTCGCAGGAACGGGCAATTTCCAACGTCCAAATCCAAGCCGCCAGCCTTCGCCCAGCAGCAGAGCAAAATCTTGCGCACGCCCTGCGCATGGCGAACCTGGATCCCAACGGTACGCTCGCTGTGACCACCCAGGCCATCTCTACGCACGCTTCGGTGTGTCTGCATTTCCACCCGGATCGGCTGGTCGGGGCCCGGTCCGTCGCGCAGTGCTTGCTCGAGGACGGCGTCTACCGCTCCCAGTTTGAGACGCGCATCTCCAACGGCTCCGTTTCCGCACATCCGGGCGGGCTCCGCGACGAATGGGAAAGGGCGCTTTTTCAGGGTGCCTATCACAGTGACGACGACAGCGGCGGCAGCGGCTGGCGGCCCGATCTGCGGCCCAAATACGGCGCTCTGGACCTCATGCGCAACGCCGACGGGCCCGCGATCCGCTTCGGCAGCTGCTGGCTTGTGTTGAAGCCGACGGTGTCCCGGCGGTGCACGTTCACCTTTGGCGGCAGCCAGGATCTGCCCAAGTGGGTCGGCACGACCACGGAACTCACCGGCGTGCTGAACGCGCTAGTCGAGGAGTGTTTCACGAGGGAGTTTGCGCTGGGTGTGCACGGTATACGCGTCGGGGCGCTCATGCAGAGACTCGTGTCTCTTGGTGAGGAGAAGGACGAAGAGGAGGATAAGCGGCCCGAGACCGGACGGCCGAGCAGAAACCTCGACCACCTCATCGAGGCGCAGGTGCACGGCGAGGTGAGGCTTGACAGGGACGTCGAGCTCGTTGTAGCCGATCCATCTTTTCTCGAAACCGCAACGGGAGAGCATCTACGGGCCATGAGCCGCAAGTACGACTTTCCCCTACGATGGCACCCAGGTTTTCGTCTGCGTGCCTCCGACGTACCGCCCGACTTCCGCGGACCGGCGATGCCGTCCTTGGCGGAGAGGATAGCCAAAGCGGGCTTTATCACCGCAGCCGACATCGGGGTTGCCGTGGGAGACCTGGTGAGGGATCCCGGCGCTTGGGAGGACAGGGGCACGGTTGCGGACGTGCTGCAAGAGCTGAAGCTCCTCTGGCATGTCCTGGTTAGGTTTGGTGAGCCGGCCGATGCTCAACCAGTTGGCGGCTAGATTTTTGTAGAATCGGAGAAGGATAGCACATGTGAGGAAATATATCAGCCAGCAGCCTTGCATAGGTGCATCCATCACAGAGTACATCATCACGAACAAGTAGCCAGCTTTTCAGCTATCGCCGGTTTATTGGATGAGATATTTCTGTCGGATTTTGTGGCTGGCCTACACTGACACGCCCGCTCTTCATATAACGGAGTAGAATTTCGCCCTTTGAGTGGCTACAACGAGCTGGAGGCAACTTGCGACACGGTAGGCATGATTTTATGCTTCCATGTCTTCAACAATTGTCGATAAGAAACGGCTGATCTGCTACGGGCCCACGGGTTTGCCGCCAGACGGCCCACAATGCCCGCCGCTGGCTTGAGCCGTTAAAAGGAAATCAGGGCCCGTTAAGCCTTTTTTGCTTTAATCCATATATCAAAAAGAAGGGACTTTTCCGGTTTACTACAGGTTCATGGAACTCGCTATCGTTTTCTGCGTCCAGGAGAGTAATTTGCCATTGCTAGATGCACGTTCTCTTTGCGACATTGCTTGCTTTTTTGGTGCCTCTGCCGGACAGCCTCAGCCTCAGCACCATAAGGTATTACGATAGCCGCTCAACACATACTCGAAACGCTACAAACCCACCTCCCTGGGGTCAAGATTGACAATGATTTGGCCTCCAAATTGATTAACGTGTTTATCAGGATGATTACCGACCGCCGCGGTGGGCTTATTATACGGCACTGACAAGCGAACGCCGTGTTGCGCGCCAGACTGACCTCCTCCACACAAGTGCCTGTCCGCAAGACGTAACATCCGTCGACGACGGACGGAGTGGGGGGTTTGGGGGTATTAATAGTGAGTACGCTATCTACAACAACGAAAACCGTTACATCACGACTAGGGCAGCGTCCGACGCCGCCTCCGCCGTTTCACCCATACCCAGATTCCCGGGTCTGTTCCGACTGCACGACCGATGCGTATGAAAATTACGCTCTTTCTCGACTTCCATATCGTCTCACACTTTCTCAGCGTCGACTGCCACCGAAATAACAACGCGGCGGACTACAGCTGGGTCATTTTTGCTAGTAAGGACAGATGCCTGCGTCTCCAGTATGTGCCCTAATTCAGCAACATCGTCAACAAGTTAAATGATTCTTTCCCGGTCACACGAAAGAGATTCCCTCGTCGTGGGGTAAGGAGATGTCATGGCTTCGGATGCTGGAGTGGGCCTGCACGATGAATCCCACGAATTCATTCACTAGATGACGACCGTACGAGAGCAGAATGTCCTGCCATTGGTACAACAAAGACATAGTGCCCTGCAGTATGCACTTTGTCTTGCAACGGCATGGGCTACGTGTTCGTGAGTGTAGTGTAGCAGACTTGGAAGGTCAAGTCTCTACGGCTGTGGTAGAAGCACGGGCAGTCGGCGAGGCTGATGCGTCCGCTGACTTCGTTTCCCTGTCCTCATACGTCCCAACCCCAGCGTTATGGCGCACATCATCGGCATGGTCAGTCTCATAATTCTATGGCTCAGCGACTGGGACGGAGCCCGGAGCATTTCAGACGCGAGGATACCGCGCGGGATTGGCTACAAGTCCAGAAGAGCGAAGTCAATAAACTATAACACACATGCATGGAAGTGCAAGCAGCCTCCCGACGAGTCGCCGTCAGAATAGAAATTGGTCTTCCGCGCAACGGAAAGGGCATCAAAATTTGTCCAAAGAACTGATGGCAACACCCGCACGGCTATTGACTAGATAAAAGAGATGGTATTGTCTTTTTTTGTGTCCCGTCATCAAAGACAATTGCGGACGGATTCCTGGTTTTGTGCCGGCTTGGCCTCGTCTTTTCCGAACATCCAATCGTTTGACGAAAATACCATGCAAGTTGTCTCCGACGCTCGACCTTGCGGGGCCACTGGATCTGTTCCCGGCTGCAAGGTCTTCCAAGTTTCAGAGACAACCGGCGCCGGAGGGGTGATAGGGGCAACTATCGTCTGAAGGTGTGGGAAGTTCAACTGCGAGATGTTTCCTACAACATCGACGCTAATAGCGATACAAACAAAGAAAGTAGAGATAAAGGCGCAAGTGCTTTGAGTGGGCCAGTCGCTGTAACTACGTCCATTGGTGTATTGCAGCAGGCGGATAGAGAGGTCTGGGTTCGAAGGAAACCGAGAATCGGATGAAACTTGCTGCAATAGAATTTGTACAGCAAGAGATTATGCAGAAAAGAACTCTACGGAAAACGGAAGGTTTTGTTGGTCACGATGACCACTGCTTGTCTAGCGTCTGTATGATCTTGAACTGCTGCGGATTTTCTCTCGCTCTTTAAGCCAACCTCAAGTCTTTCCCCTGAACAATCCACTCATGCTCTCCTCCAACTATAATTCCCAGACCACATCGCCTTCGTGATGATGGTCTTACAGGGTATTTATAGACAAAATTGCAAATCCCAGTTGATGGCTTGGTGGTCGGAGCTGAAAAAAAAAAAAAAAAAAAAATGACGTGGCTGCCGCCGTTATGGCTTGTTCTAAAAGCACGGTCAATGAGCCCGTAAGTCACACACATACCACGCCTCTCAGTGGCTAGTCCTAGTGATACGATACTTGCGGAGTAGGAAAGGTTAGCCGCTTCGTTGAATTCAGTGCAAGCTCTAAATGAAGCTGCGGTTATCATTTCGACCTAGGAGTGTATGTCGGTAGAACTGTGAAAGTAGGCATACGAACCTAAGTAGGCTTTAAAACGATGCGAAATGATTCACGGCCGCTGAGGGCCTTAAGCGTTACGATCTGCTATTATGATGGCGTATAATTGGAACATCACCCATTCTCTCCAGAGCTCAAGCGGGTCTACGAGGAAAGCACATAGGAATGGAAAATAATGCTGACTTATGTTAACAAAATCAGCGTGTCTTATTGTCGCCACATACGTTACCGAAACAGGGCTAATCCTCATGGTACCGCTAGCTCACAACAGGCTCGGCGAGCCCACCGGCCCGGCCACGTCTAAAATCCACGAGTCCAAGTCTATGTCTTTGCCGTTTCCATTGTGAAAGTGGTTATCAAGTAGCCCCTGAACAGAAGCAAGCCAGTATTAGTCTCAAAATTTCAAGATACCCTGCGTTTGCATTGTTTTATAAAAGGCAATGCATGTTTATAACGGATTCCAGTAACGGGCCCAGAAAAGACTTACCCAATCGATATATTCCATGCCGTCTTCTGATGCAGGCTGCTGGTGGACGGATAACTGGCCGAGATGACTCGAAAAGTCGAGTTGGGATCCTGTAACATGCGACGATTGAGTAGCGGGTGAACTAGGAGCTCCGGCCGCATGTGCCTTTACTCTTCGGACTGTTGATTCTAGGGCGTGTGCCGCGATTCGTGCCTCTGTGGAAAAGGCGCTTGCTGCAACCCAAATATCATGAGACACCTGCACAGCAGCAATGCATCTTGCGACGTCAAGGTTGTTGGCGACTTTGTTCGCCGGCTGTCGTATACGGAGGGTCAGCTCCAGGCACAATATCATGCCGGCGAGAATAAAGTCATTCGTGGCCAGAGTGGACCCTATCCATCTATCTCCGTGGAGTTGGCCACCAGGCTGGGTAGCACGGTACATCTCCTTCTGTCGGTCGAGAACATGCAGAGCCGCTTCCAGACAGGCGTTCCTGGAAAAATCATAGCGTGCATCTTGCCGGTTCGTTTTGATATAGCGCCGGTGGAGGACAATGACGCTTTTGAGGTAAAGTATTTCGATGGTGGCTCTGTTCATTATAACCCCTGGGCTGTCAACCACGCATTGTTCCAGGGGTTTATACCGCAAATTGTCGGGGACGTTGTTATAGGCGGTCCGCAACTGGCCGTCGAGTGCCAACGTTCTCTCGTACGGAGGCACCAAGAGGGATTGTGTGTGGCCGACGACCGTTTTAAACATGGCCACCACGGGATTTTTAGCGATTGTGTACATGATGGGTGTGTAATCGGAAAACGGTCGAGACGGCGGCAACACTGTCGTCTCCGGGCCAAAATCCGAGTATTCCAAATTCCGGGGCAGATCCGTGTCGCAGTATTCCGATGGTATCATGCTCGGAAGGCCCATTTGAAACGATATGAGCGCATCGACTTGAACTATGCTCGTCCACACTCTACGACGCATTTCGCCATAAAAAGGCGACAGCGTGGCATTTGGAAACGTGGCCGGGTCACGATGATAACCCAGCCGTATTGCCAGACGAGTGATAATGCCCATCAAAAACCAAGGCTTAGCGTCCGAGTCGTTTGCGCGTACAAAACAACCCTGCGTGTGTATCATCAAGGCCTCTAGGCTGTGCTCTTCCGCCGTGGCGTACTTTCCAAGCACGAGACACTGCTCGAATTTCTGGGATAGAACGTGGGCCGAAGGCATGAGGCCATGACCAGCGCTGCTTTTGTTCGCGAGCTCGTACAGGCTTGCACCGAGGCTGAGGATCGCGAAAAGAAGGCCCACCCAAACAGTGGGTGTTTCCGTCGGTGCCTGCCAAAATGCCTCGTACTGACCCATTGCCCGTGTTAGTATCTGCCTCCCCGTTAGTTGCATTGTTCTAGTCTCTTACCTCTCGCTGAAACTGTGCCGGGTGTAAGATTGCTATGCCAACCACAAAATATTAGCGCGCAGGACAAGCCTCATTTTCGGGTTGGCCATCATAAGACGCACGTAAAATGGTAAACCGCGACTGAAAGTACTGCGACACAAGACTGTCACAAATTTGCCGCCTCGGTAGTGCCTCTAGTATCTGGTCGAGATCCAGCGTACGTACGGAGCCAAACGTAAGATCAAAACCGGTTGAAGCCTCTCTCCCTAGAGTCATGTCCGTGCTTGGGGCCGACATATCTACTTCTGATCCGGATTCTGCTTGAATAGCGGAGGATGATAGTTGCTCCCTAATGCCTCTGATGTCTTCGAGGATTGACGACCAGTGGCTGGAATCCACATACGTCGCCTGGCTGCCGTGGAGGACAAAGCCGCTCGCAAGACCCATTGGCTTTTTTGTCAAAACGGCCGTTTCGGGCGCCGCGCTCGAGTCGGTTCGGGCACAGTTCGTAGTCGTAATCTTATCCATTGTTGGGTCCTCGGCCATATCATATCCACCGCCAGGACCCCCGACCGGCGTAGGATAGGAAAAGGTGCTCCTTGGGGCCAAAGACTCTATGAAATTTTCCAGATTTTTCAAGCGGTCGCCCAGGGACTCCCTCTTATTCTCACGCCTATCGGTCCTATCGGCATGCGGTGCATAGCGACACAAAGGGCCCTTGTTTCTTTTTACGCAGCTATCGCATGGCAAGCTACGGTTGCACTTAAGCCTGCCGGGACGGTCAGCGTAAATTCAGTAATCTCCAAGCTCCCACAGCGGCGGTTGGCACTAGAGGGCAAGAAACCTACTTTCGGATTCGACAAGGCTCACAGGATTTGGGGGGCCGGTTTCGCTTTTCCACTCTAGTGTCTTCCATTTTGCGAATCAGGCCGGGGACAAGGGAAGACATGGATTGACGACATTGCAAGAACGAAATGTTTCACGCAGTGACGTATGGCAATGGACCGGAGAAGCATTAGGACAGCAGCTCTTCACGCATGTGCCACCAATCCACGGGCGGATTTAATAACTCCGCTTTCCGGTCATTACCTTCAGCCTCCGACCGAATAACTCCACACCCCGATTGCGACCTGCGGAACGGGCAATGTCTTGGATGAACGTGCAAAGAATCATAGTCTTGTAGCAAACGGAGAAAATAAACCCGCACAAGTCTCTCCTTGCTATCAGAAATTGTCGAAGTATTTAAACCCTTGAAGGCCTACAAAGATGGATAATAAACGTTTGTAGAGAAAGACATGAAAAAAAAACCCGAGCGCGTGAGATTTCACTACGGTTTCCTATGATTGCACATTGTCCCGCCCAGAATCTCTGATCTAAATATTACCAAAAGCCACAATGTCTCTATTATCAACCCTTCATGCAGTTGGTTCCACCATTTTTTCAAATCTGTTTGTTACGTTACCCTATCCTGAAAATGCACCGGGTTTGTCCGGACAAACCGTCATCGTGACAGGCTCCAATACAGGCCTTGGTCTTGAGGCCAGCAGGCACTTACTCCGCCTCGGCGTGGAGAAGCTTATTATGGCTGTCCGCAACATGGAAAAAGGCGAGAAAGCTCGATCTGAGCTCCTGCAATCCTCAAAGCGGTCTCCTGACTCCATCGAAGTTTGGCACCTCGACATGGAGAGCTACGATTCTGTCAAAAATTTTGCCAACCGGGCCACAACCTCTCTACCCCGTGTTGATGTCGTGCTCGCCAACGCGGGTATCATGACGACGAAGTTTGAAGCTGCTGAAGGCAACGAAAAGACCATTACCGTTAACGTCGTCAGCGTGTTCTATCTTTTCCTCCTTCTACTCCCTAAGCTGCGCGAATCGCCATTTCCCGGCACGTTTGTCATCCCCAACTCAGCCTTGCACTATATGGCCCCAGTCAGAGAGCTCATGCCGTTGAAAAACGAACTTATTTTCGCCCGGCTAAACAACCCCAAAACTGCTTCTATGGGTGACCGTTACGCGGTATCCAAGTTGCTGGTCTTGTTTGTCACGCGCGAGCTTTCCTCCCGGACGAAAGCATCGGCGAAGGGCGCCGTTATCATCAACACGCCAAACCCGAGTTACGCCAAGTCCGAACTGGCGAGGGAACAGGGGGCACTGAAACCGCCAGATTTCCTCGCACGCAGCACGGAGATGGCTAGTCGTGCTCTTGTACACGGGGTACTGGCTGGACCGGAAAGCAATGGACAGTACTTGAATAACTGCCGCATTCATGCGTAGGTGTATTTCTTCCCCGCGCCGGTGCGGTTTTTCATCCACAGACGAGGATCGATCGCTTACCACTTATCTATTGCTAGTCCCGCACCCTGTGTCACGAACAATACCGGCGCTCAAATACAAAAAGCATTTTTCAGAGAGCTGATGGAGAAGCTGGAATCTATATCACCGGGCATTTCTCATAATATTTGAAAATCAAGAACGCAAACACGTGGGGGCATGGCGGATTGTATTCGACCATGCATCATAGCATCCATAGAATATGTGAAAGCAATGGACCTCCTATAAATAATTTGCGTGGCAAGTGGTACGACATGGGTATCTGAAACCGCCATCAGCAAAGAGGGTTGACGCCGGGTGCTCGGTTTCGCCTCTCTAGTTGACCACGACGAAGTACTGGCCCAATCTGTGCACTGGGAATTAGAGAGGCGGGCGCACTCCGTACAAATGGGCATATCTGGATAACATAGAGGTGACAGATGAAGAGCGATCGAGTCTTTCTGGTCCCCGTTGAGTGGTCTGGTACTCTGAAAAGCAGTCTTTCGTATTAAAAAAAGGGAATGTATTCTGTCGGCATGTTCCCTTACAGCTTTTTATTTCATTCGTCTTCTTTTTCAGTCTACTTCTTCTCGGATCACTATTCATACATGCAATAGATTGTCTACAAACAGCACATTCGTTTATCGCAATATGTATTCAACGAAAGTTCAAGTAGCCCAAAATTGTTGTTAGCGGTAAGGAACTACCTGGCTTTTGATGTACAGTCTTACGCGAAATTAGCGGTTTAGGGCGATGCCCTATCATTCACCAGACCCTCTTCCATACCCATAAACTTTCATCTTCAACTACTTACATTATCCTCTTTTACTGAACCTAACTAATTTCTGCCAGGGTAAATAAGACAATAGCTGCTATCTTGGAACAGGTCACAACATTGCCGCCCTCGTTTTCTCCACGCTGCAAACAAAGCCATACTCTACGCAACAACAGCAAGCCGCCTTCACGTGTTTTCGAGATTATGTCTTTGATAGTGGGCCAGCTTCCTCCCTAGCAGCGTGAAGTCTTCCGATTCAAGGACAAACTGCTTTTTTGCGAAGGGTGTAAAGTGGTCAGCTACTAGTCCCCGTCGCACTAAGCTGCCCATCGACAGGCGCACATGCGGCAATGCAACTCCATCAAGAAGCGCCGAGGCACTAGACCCTGAGGAGGCCAGGCTGCGCGCCCTGCCTGCCGATCTGATGACGCCAGACCACGCTTCCAAAAACTAAGTTGGGCAATTCTAGTGTATTTTTGAGACGCGGCCATACATGCACCAGCGGTACTCCCTGGTTGAAGCTCTGTGTCAAGTCGAGACCACCGCCACCGTCGAGCGAAGCTTGGCCTACCTCATGGGCATGCTTCGTCTCAATCGTAGCGATAACACCGGTGTGTTCGCAGTTTGGTCCGTGGCGCTATGCAACTCCTTGACGAAGACCAGGAATGCTACGACTTCGTCAAGTGGTGGTCTATTTATGATCCCGATGGCCAGTACGATTTGGGCAACACAAGTCTTCCCAATCTGGACATAAAAAAGCAGACCTTTTTGAGCCGTGCGACATCTTCACTACTGGCTTACCAGACCTCGGTCGCGTCGTTGCGATCACTCTGGTCAAGATCAAGCTCTTAATTGACCTTCAATCTCTGCAAGGGGTTTCTCGGGCAGGCGCGGGGAGCTTCCTCGGGCCTTGGTCGACGCGATTCGGCAGAATGCTGTTAGTTCCTTGCTCTTCAGCTGCGCCGAAGTCCTCCATACTGCAGACCAAACGCAAAACATCGCAGCCATTCGGGGTCAAGTTTTGAAAATATATGGGGTTGTCAACAAATATGACAAGTATTTCTGGCCCGCGCTTTTGACCTAGGGAGAAACCTCGCGGCTGTACCTGGGTCGTATTTGATGGAGGGCGTGTCGGAGATGCGAATCGCCCTACAAAACTCATACGCATCATAGGCCAATATATACGGTACAATTGACATTATTGGGGCGTTAAGCCAGCGGCGTTGATAATGGCGGCTGTCAAAGATCCATGGGCGATCAAGATTCTGTTGTTTCACTGAAAGAATCTGATCATTTCTTTGTCCTACAAGTCATCAGGTTGCACTTTACAGCACGACCACCGGCGTTGCACGCTCTGAATTGGCTCCCTCCTGCAGTTTCGACAAGAATTACGGTCAGCGAGGAGACAAAGCATAGGAGCTGTTTTAGTACAAATCCTGGAGATCTCGCAGCCTCGGGTTACCGTCCTACAACCAACGCATGTAGTCTGGTTAGCAACTCCACACACAGTAACCCGCGCATTTAGCAGTTACTTACAGCTGTCAAGGTATGTTTTAGGTGCCTACACAGTATGTTGTAGGTACTTTATATAATGCCCCGCTTGTTCATAAATACCGCCGTGACTATTTTGTCTTCAGTAGTGCTCTTTTGACCTAGCGCCTCCAAGGGGGCTGAATACCGTGACTTTGTTTTGGTCCAAGTTCCTGCACAATATCCACGCCGCATTGAGCTTTTTTCCAAGACCAACCACGTCTCTTGGCATTTGACATTCAAACTTTTTTGTCTCGGTCGCAGCAGCTATGAAGCGTAGAAACAACCACTGCTTGACCCCTTCAGCGGAGAAACTCTCCGGTGGAGTTGGTCAGCGATGCCTACCTTATACAGCCATAATTCCAACTAAAGACGGAGACGGAGGCGACCGGATTTGGCTCTCTTGCAGTCATAGCGACCGCGGCGCCCTACCAGGTGCCTACCAAGCTGGACTTTGACCGAATTATCTCTCTTCTGGCTGCAAGGGCATCTGCCGCCGAGGATCACGTATGGGCACTGCGCGAAGATCCCAGCTACTTTGCTGAACGACTGTTAGAAGTGAAGAGCACCATCTCAAGAACCTCAAGGAACCTCAAGGATAGAGGCGGCAAGGATCCATCCCACAATGGCTCGGCCGCGACAGCACATTCTATAGATGCGCATCATCGAGAGCGTCTTGGCGGAGGCGTACTTGCTCAACGAGGTGCACGGCGAACTTCTTTCTGAGGCTCGTCACCTGCATTCGCTCCAGAAAAAGTATGCCGATCATATTCTCCCGACGAAACCGCTTCCGGACGAGTACCTCGCTGCAATTTCGGTTCCGGCACTACCTGAGTCAGGCCACGTCGCCGCCGCTTCGGAAGTTTGCTAGACGTGAACTCGCCAAAGATCGAAGCTATGTCAAAGCCAGGCGTGAAGGGCGACCGTATCAAGGACCAATTGTTGTGGCCCCTGCAAAATTTTTGAGGGCGGGTAACAGCTCTTTTTGACTCGGCTGACACTCGTCATGGAATTAAAGCGACTGCTAGATTCGGAACCGCGTGCGAAAGAGCTTGTCTCCGACTGCGTTGCGGGCATGGTTGGTGATCTTTCCATCTTCTCTCAGTGCCTAGTGCAGCTAGATCTCTACCAGCCCTGGGCGAACAGCTATGAAACCCAACTAGCCGGGTGCCACAAGGATGTGGAAAATGGCTTTTCACAGGACACGGCTTCTTGGAGCCAATTTCTTACTGCGATGGCTGAGCCCAATTTGATGGGGGCCGCGAAACTGGGGGCCCCAACATGGAGACGGTTCGCGTATCTGGTCGGAAAGCGCCACATCAAGGAAAGCACCGAGATGCCTTCACGGGCCTAGAGAAATGCTGACGCCTTTTGGGCGATTGTTGACCGCTTTCTGTACTCCCAAGGCTGGCAACCTGCAAGACACGGCCACACGCTGCCTGTTAACGCAGCCTAGAGTTTTACAGCGCATGGGTGACTGGGTCAACAAAACATCCTGGACAACGATAAACGGCACAGACGTCTGAAAACAAACTCTGCGTAATTCTAACGCCTTTGCCCAGCCGCTTTCTACCCTCTACTTCGGCCTCGGCAACGAGAAACCGACACCGGCCGTGGCAGCACCCTGATCCCCGCCCGAGAGGTACGACGCACCAAGCTGGAACCGGGGTTGGCTCAGCAGTCGCAGAAGCTAAGGGTACACGGCTAGAGCAAGACAACCAGGCGATTTGCAGCCCACTTTCTCGGTATATGCGCGTGCCCTCAAGGTCTTCCGAACTGTTTTCTTCCATCGGGATGGGACAGCCACCCCTGGGGAGGTTCCATGGCGCGACTTTAGCCACGCAATGGCCTCGACGGGCTTCCAAGCCGAGTAGCGAGACGGGTCCGCCCGGCAATTTAGCCAGGCAAAGTTGGACGTCGAGCGGAGAATTGAGTTTCACGAACCACACTCGCGTGGCAAGCTCTAGTCCGAGGTTGCAAGATGCATTGGCCGTAGACTGAATCGTGCGTACGGGTGGTTCGGCGGCATGTTTGTCTTGAAAGTGATGTAAGATCTCGGCTTGCCCCACATTACGCGTTGTTTCCTGTCTCCATCTTGGTGACAAAAGAGCAATAAAATATGCAAATACTTTCGTGTCGAGTGTTGAGAAATGTACCTAGTAGCTCTTTAAAATGTGCTCCTTGGGCAAGATTAGGAAGTCGATTAACGGTAAGCACTAAGCTGGAAACGACCGGCTTGTTTGTATACAGTATCTACAACATAAATTTATCTCCGTGGAAAACACCAAAATTCTCCCGTTATAACTCTAGGGATTTTACATAGTCACGACTATTAAGGGAGTTTAATACGGAAGTTTACGCCGCAGTATTAGCAAACAACAATTCTTAATTTCGAGTGAAAAAGGCTAAATGACATATCAAAGAGTTGCTGCAGCGGAGAATCATATCCGATCATTGTAATTGCATTAGTACAAGCTGCTGCCGGCTCGACAGCCTTGCCAGCACCATCTCTTCAAACTCGTCCCGCGATCCCCATCGGCTGCGGTCTTACTCAAATTCAAGGGGGTACACTTCGGCCAGATCTCAGTCCATAATATGAGCTTCCCGCTGCATCCTTCCGGAAAGCAAACCAAACATTTCCCGCACGTATCACTGGGTATAATCGTTGTTGTTTTGAAAAATGCACTGGGGCACACAGCTTGCTTTATGGTCAGTAACGACTAAATACTGCGTGGAGTGGTTTTGTAACTTCTCGCCTATCTTCGCACTCGCATATCTTCGCAACTGACATACTTCTGCTACAATCCAACACAAGCCCACGGACTCAAACAAATCAGCAAGAAACAATAATTCAGCTTACGGTATCATTACGGCAAGGAACTCGTACTCATGGCAGAAGCCATATTGAGACGTCAAAGGCTTTTTAAACTAGCACACCTGAAACAAAGTAAATATATATTTTATCAAAAAAAAAAAAAAAATGCAGTAATTATAAACACCCCGAAAGCTTTGAATCGACCATCATTGTACAATCGTCTTATCCCAACTTTTTTACACTCTATAGCTTCGCCTTGCCGGCCACCAAGAACCAATTTAGGTACTGGTCTTCCACCGACTTGGTGATGCCCGTGTCGGGGTGGTACGGCTCCCGCCCGCCGTTGGCGTACGTCGCCAGCACCGTGTCGGCGTGTGCCTCGGCGTCGTAGCCGTACACCTCGAGCACTGTCTTGGGGTCGCCGTACAGGTTGCTGCTGCGCACGTAGTACTTGCCCTGCAGCTCGGGCGCCATGACGGCGTCGCGCGCGCGCTGGGCCGGACCGTCGGGCAGGTGCCAGATGGCGCCGTTGAGGAAGGACACTTGCTGCTTCGCGTAGGCCTTGGGCATGCGCTCCTTCTCGTAGAGGCGCACGGCCTCGTCCAGGCGCAGGCGGCCGGCGACCACCTGGGCAATGCAGCGGCCGAGGAACGCGCCGTCCTCCATGGCCGTAGCGGCGCCCTGCGCCATGTGGTTGACCATGGAGTGCGCGGCATCGCCGGTGAGCACGACATTTTTCCGGGGAGACGACCACGACTTGAGCGGGCCGGTCACCATGAGCGGCCAACGGGACTGTCCATGTGTCAGTTTATTATCGACTGGTGAGAGAAAAGAGATGTAAGAGTTAAGACAAAGAATAAAAAAAAAGCCTACCGTGTTCTTGATCATCTTCACTACCCGCTGGATGCGCGGGTCAAAGTCCTTGTACTCGTCGTGCAGCTCGTGGATGGGCACGTCGTGCTCGGTGGCGCGCAGCTTTTGCGGGCGGTGGTGCGACAGCACCAGGTTCATCATCGTGCCGGCGTTGATCGGGTACGTGATGATGTAGGCGTTCTCGGCCATCCACACCTCCATGGTCTTCTTCTGGATGAGCTCGCGCGCCACGGGGTCCTGGCGGATTTCGTCGTAGGGCACGATCGCCCGGTACGCGCAGTTGGTCGTCGGCGGCTCGGGCGCGACGCCCGGGAACAGGACCCGGCGCGTGATGCTGTTGATGCCGTCGCAGCCGACGACAAAGTCAAAGGCAAAGGTGCCCTTGCGGCACGTGGTGACCGTGACGGTCTGCGCGGCTTCGAACGCGAGGTCGGTCACGGCGGCGTCGACGAGCAGCCGCACGCCCAGGCGCTCGGCGACCTTGACGAGGCCTTCGTGCAGGTGCGCGCGGTGGACCACCCACCAGGGGCGCGCGAGGGTCTGCTCGAGGGTGGCGATCTTGGTGTGGCCGACGGGGGTGCCGTCTTTGCGGCGCATGTTGAGCTCCTCGAACTGGACGAGGTTCTCGCCGATCTCCTTGTCGACGCCCCAGCGCTGCAGCAGGACGGAGACGTTGGGGGTCATTTGGATGCCGGCGCCGATCTGGAGCAGGTGTCACGAGTTAGCATCCGGGTGTGAAGCGCTCGATGCAAAAGAAAACAAGAACTTCAAAGTCGCAAACGACCTAGGAGAACGTACTTCACCGAGCTCTACCGCGGACTCGAGAACCGTCACTTTCGCACCAGCGCGTGCCAGCGCAATGGCGGTCGCAAGACCGCCGATGCCGGCACCCACGATGCCAACATTCAAAGGTGAACCCCCTGTTGAGCCCATGATGAAAGGTGTAAGACGTTGGACGTAGGTAGAACAATGACAATGAGTTGGAAGGAGATGGTTATACGATGCTTTGCAGTTTCCTGAAGTAAAAGAGCCGGACGCCGGAGGTTATTTATTTCTGAAAATGGACAGAGCTCTAAAGGAAAAAAAGAAGAAAAGGAAACCCCAAGGAAGATGACAGAGCTAGAATACCGTTTTCCCTGCTCGTTGCGCGAACTCCACCGTAAGCTGCCCATATTGCATGGACGAGGCGACGACCGTGGTGTAAGTCGTCGGGGAGTTCGGTTCGCCTTTTCGTGAGAGGCCGTCGGGTGGCGACCCGACGACCGCCGGCGCAACACCAGGACAGCAGCCGCCGATCCCCAGACGGGGCAAAAAGATGTGCGGAGAGACCGCGGAGATGGAGCTGAAATCCTACTCCGTGTGGCTCTCGGACTGTCCATAATTCCCTACTGGTGACGCCAAACCAACGTCGTTCTAGTTCTTCTTCCCCACAGTCCATCGCCAAACTACCTCGGTCTTGTTTTATATCTTTGTTGCCTGTTTTTTTTTTTTTTTTTTTAGGAGAAATACCCCGTCGTTTGTCCGTCTTGTAAGATACAGTCAGACGCATTTGTCAAGCGAGTTTTGTTTACCTTTTGATCTGTTGCTTCGCGCCATGGACAACTCAAAGACCCAGACCCGCTTCGTGCCGCACCTCGGCGGCATCGACGTCGGCCACCGGCTGTCCCAGACGCCCCTGGACCCGGCCAAGCCCACGGTCGTCCTCTACAACCCGTTCACGGCCACGGCCGCCTACTACGAGCCCGAGTTCAGCAACGCGGCGCTGTGCGCGGCCGTCAACCTCGTGGCCGTCGAGCCGTTGGGCCACGGCAAGACCCGCGCGCACAAGACCGAAACCTACACCTACTGGGACACGGCCGCCATGACGCTGCAGCTGCTGGACGCGCTCGGGGTCGACAAGTTCTTTGCGCTGGGCACGTCGCAGGGCGGCTGGATGACCGTGCGCGCGGCGTTGCTAGCACCCGAGAGGGTGCGTTACACCACCTGATGGCTTTTTTGGTTCCCAAACTCCCCCCCTATCTCATCACTAACAACGCGCAGGTCTTGGGCGTCATCCCCGTCGGCTCGTCCATGGACTACGAGTCGGAGCACAGCCGTGCCATCGGCTGCTGGGACGGCCCGGGCAACACGGCCGGCTTCGTCAACCAGGCCGGGGCCACGGCGGCGGACCTCGACCCCAACTTTGTGCCCGGCGACGGCTACTGCGACTTTTTGATGCACATTGGTTTCGGCAAGCATCTGACGCCGGCGATCCGCGCCGCCTGGGACGCCAGCCTGCGCGCCAACTACCACGACCCCGATGGCCAGCGGCGCATCATCATGGCGGCCGTGGCGCTGTCGACGCGCGACGGCCTGCACGCGCGCCTGCCGGGCGTCCGCTGCCCCGTGCTGTGGCTGCAGGGCACCGACGACATCGTGTTCAGCATGCAGCAGGCGGAGGAGGACCTGCCGCGGTTCACGCACGCGCCGGAGAAGCGGCTGGTGCGGTGCGAGGGCGGCGTGCATTTCCTGAGCGCAACGCACGCGGAGAAACTGCACGCGGAGCTGCTGGCCTTTGTGAAGAAATGGAGCGGCCGGCGGACCTGCGGACCGGAGAAGCTGTGAAGGGGCTTTTTGCATGCAAAAAGCCGTCGTATAATGGATCTCATCGGGGGCAGGCGAGCGTGTTTTTTAGGCCGTTATGAGACGAATACATCTCACTGTAGCCCCTCCCAATTTCAAAATCTGTTACGTAGATTCAACTCTCATCCGGAAATTGCTCTTACCTTTGTCAATTAGACACTGGCCTTTCTGCTGGCAAAAGACCAACGTTGGGACGGAAAAGGGGGCAAATCGGGAATAGGAAAAGGGGGGGAGTTAGCTAAAGGTGCTCCGTTTAAATCCCGGCTGGCTCCACTCAACACACTAGTAAGGTCCCAAGAGCCTCCCCTAACTCCCCGGAGACAACTCCTTATGTCACTCTCCGGTTAATTCCCAGCTTTCTCCACGGGGCTCACGGGGCCGCATAGCGGGGGCTTGTGGGGAGAGTTAGCGTCGATAGCGCCGCGATGCACGCTAAATGGGTGTCCTGAACAGCGCCCCCGGACGCAGGGCCATTCGCTTTGCGGAGGTGAGATGACAATCAAAAAGGCCCGTCTTCCCCCGTCCTCCCCGATGAGACACACAAGGATCCTCTCCTCGCTCGACTGATTTTTGTCTGTAATTCACGCCATACACTTGCTTCTGTCTGACGACCACGGGTTTCTTCTCGTTCCGTTGCTCCGCTTTGCTCCCTTTTCTTCCCCACCGTTTAATCCCTCCGTCTTTTCTCTCCAGCCCAGCATACCCTTCGGAGCCAGCTTTCCGAAGGTTTTAAGCGAATACCACCATGGTAGGTCCTGCAGCTTCCCCGGAAACGGCCCCTTCCTCCAGTCCACGGCACGGGTACAGACCTCCGAGGGGCGGGCCGACTCCGCCGTCGTCGACCGATTCCTCTCAGCCGCCACAACCACAACCACAACCACAACCGCCGCTGCCCTTACCGTCATCACAGTCACCACCACGGCAGCAACAGAAGCCACAGTATCAAGACCAGGACCAGCTGCACGACCGACAAGACCACGAATCGCCCGGCCGTGTTGTCAAACGGCGGAGGGTTGCATTGGCATGTGGCAACTGCCGCCACCGCAAGTCTCGGGTACGAACCTCTCACCCAAACATGTAACACCGCCGCCCGCCTCCATACAATACAACTGATGCTCTGAATCAATGTGCTAGTGCGACGGCAGAAGGCCACGATGCTCTCTGTGCATCGAGCTCGGCTGCGAATGCGTCTATGAGCAAGCCGGTGTTGCGAGCAGCTTGACGGTTGGAAAATCGTACGCCTCAAGACAGCCCGTCCTGTTTCCTGTTTAATTCTAAAAAAAATAACTGGGAACTGATTATTCAGGTATCTCGAGCGTTTGGAACAGCGCTTGAGCGACATCGAGTCCAGCTTAGAGCACGTTAAAGCGTGGAAGGTTGCTTCCACGCCACAGACCGAGCCCGGAAATGGCACCGTCGACACAAGAGAAAGTTTCAACGATGGCCTGGACAATGGCGATGCAGGCGGTACGACAGGCAGCGTTGCCAGCTCCGGAGTGGCGGCCACTGCTTCCTCGTCAAGAGCAGAAGCCACCAGGGGCAGCAATGTTAAACCAAGCCAGACCTACCCAGATAGCAGCGGCGCCGGCGCCGGCGCCGGAGCGGGCGGCAGCAGCGGCAGCAACGGGTACGGCGAGCTCGACACGGCCGAGGACTCCATCGACGGCATGGGCGCCATCAAGTTCACGGACGAGGAGGACTGGGGCTACTTTGGCCCGTCGTCCAACATTGCGTTTTTGCGGCACATCTCGCTGGCCATGGCGCGCATGGAGGACGATCTGCACCAGACGATGCCGTCGCCGGCCAGCCGCCGGGCGCAGGAAGCGGCGGCGGCAACCGGCAGCATGAGCGTGGCGCGGCCGCATCTCGGCAGCCAGCACAACGCTGCTGCATACGGCGGGAGCGGCGCCATCAGCAGCAGCAGCGGCACGCCCTTGTTGCCCAACAATACGACCGCAGCCGGCGTCAACATCTACGCGCTGCCGTCGGAGGCGCGCATGTGGAGCCTGATCCGCGAGTACTTTCAAAAGACGGGCCGGCTGCTGCCGTTTGTGCACGAGGCCTCGTTCTGCGCGACGTACTTTGCCATGCGCGCGAGCAACTTCACCCTCGCGCGCCGCACGTGGCTCGGCCTGCTCAACATCATCCTGGCCATGGCGACGACGCTGCAGCTGGACACGGCCGTGTCGGCGGAGCGGCGCATCGCCGAGTCGGACGTGTACTACCAGCGGGCCAACGGCCTGTGCGACAAGGAGTCGCGGCGCAACATCAGCGTCGAGCTGGTGCAGTACCTGCTCGTGCTGGGCCAGTACCTGCAGGGCACGCAGAAGTCGGTGCAGGCGTGGACGGTGCACGGACTGGCGATCACGACGGCGCTGCAGCTGGGCCTGCAGTCGCCCAAGACGAACCGGGCGTTTCCGCCGCTCGAGTGCGAGATCCGCAAACGGGTGTGGTTCGGGTGCATTCTGCTGGACAGGTAGGTTGCCGTAGGAACGGATCACAACTTCTTTAATTTTTTTTTGGCTAATATTTTTAGAACACTGAGTATGACTTTTGGTCGGCCGGCCATGATCCACGAGAGCTACCTGAAGCTCGATTTGCCCATCACAGACATGCAGATGATGGGCCAGGAATTGCAGACGGTGGCCAGTCCGCAGATGGACGGGCTGTTCTACACTATGACAATGCAAGTTGTGACGTACATTTTTTTGTGTCCTGTTGTTATTCCCTTTCTAACTGCCGCAGAAAACTGTACAATGTCATGTACCGCATTATCGACACCTGTTACGGCCAGAACCTGGGCCTCGAGGACGTCCAGACGGACGCCGAGCTCACCTCGCGCGTCCTGCGCGGCGAGGAGGACCTCGAGGCCTGGCGCGACCAGCTGGCCGCCTGCCGTCTGCGCGTGTACGACGCGCCCATGGTCCCTAAGGACATTGAAGGCATTGACGCCGACAGCAAGATCACCGCGCGCTACGACGTCGTGCTCTCGGTACGCTACCACAACCTGCAGATCCTGCTGCACCGGCCAATTCTCGAGAAGTTGCTGGAAACGTGCGGGCGGGCCGCGCCGTCGACGGGCAATACAACGACGTTGCCGTCGTCGTCGTCGTCCTCTTCCACCTTGCTAGGGAGCGGCAGCAGCACCGGCAGCAGCAACGGCAGCCGCATCCTGCAGATGGGCGGCGTCAGCAGCGTCGAAGCCTGCCTCCACGCCGCCCAGGCCATCATCTCCATCGTGCACACGGTCGTGCACACCGACGGGCCCCGGCGCGACCTGCTCGGCGCGTGGAACTTTTCGCTGTTCTACACCTTCAACGCGGCACTCGCCATCTTTGCCGCCATGCACGTCGCCCGCTGGGATGTGCAGCAGCAGCAGCAGTCGTCGTCGTCGTCGTCGTCGTCCCTGCACGCCACGGCGGCGCGGCGGCTGGCGCGGTGGGATTTTGTCGAGCGCGCGCTGCCCTACTTTGGCATGGCCATTGCGGCGCTGGAGGCGCTGGACCGTGGCAACCGCGTGGTCGAGCGGTGCGTCAGCTATTTGTCGCAGCTGACGCTGGTGCCGATCGATCCAGCGCTGGCGGCACCCGTGGGCAGCGGCAACGGACAAGGCCACGGCAACGCAAATACGCCGTCCGTGGCGGGACTGACGGCGGCGACGGCGGTGGCGCCACCGCCGCCGTACCCGCCCTCTGTCGGCGGCGGCATGGCCCTCCGCAGCAGCAGCGGACCCATGGCGGGACAGACGCATCCGCACGCGTATCCGCCATACGGCCACGGCCACGGGCATGCCTACCCGATGGCCGGCGGCACGATGCAGCAGCGGCACCAGCAGCCGATGCTGCCGATGGACGTGGACCTCAATGAATTCATGCTGGACACAGACTTCAACCTGCTGAACATGGCTTGGCTTCCTTCATCGTGAGGAACGGTGCTTTCAGTGCGTTGTATAGCATGACGTGTAGAATACTCCAGTGTCACAGATATTGTATGATTTCAGAACTAGCCATATCAGTGCAAGTTGTTTTCGCTTTGTACTTGCCCACATTTTCTATGCAGACAGCAGGGAATCAAATTTCTTACGGACCCAGATGATGCACATCTCGTTTCGATGGTACACGCAAGTTGGCGATGCGTGGGGACGGGCTGGTAGGACGGGAAAAAACGATGCAGAAACGACGCAGCAGATAACGCGACCAGTCCGTCTGCACTCAAGGCCACCCGTCGCTCTCCCGCTCTCGCACAATGTTAATAAAACATATTTTCCATACCTAAGAAGAAAAATAGAAACGGCAGGTTCTCAGTTTCATATAACACGTACACAAAATACGGGGGAGTGCATTTAGACTTCGCCGTCATCAGGAGACCGGAGAAGATTGTAGAACAACTTTATTTTATTTGTCACGGGCGTATCATTATCGTATCCATCTAGTTGTTCAACAAATATTTTATTTCCTAAACTGCTTGGCCGTCAGTTCCTACGGTTACACCAATGGTTCCAAAGTTATGAAATTTACGAGCTACGAAAAGCAAAACGATGGCGGAGCAGCAATTGATCCTCCTTGCCCCATTGAGGCTGGTAGCCTTTCAGGGATCCGGTAATACGTACCAGCGCACGTTCAACACGCGGGATGTCGGCGTCCGGCTCCCACACGTCCCACTCATACAGGCGCCGGAGAACCTCCTTCTTGCGGGCATCCTCGTGTGCCTGACACGCCTCGCAGAAATAAGGGTAGTCCGCACGGCATTGCGGCAGCTGGGGGACGCGCTGGCGGTTGTCACCAATGAGCGGTGCCAGGATTGGCGGCACCGTGTGGAAACAACCCGAACAATCCAGCGGGCGGCCGCACGCGGCCGGGCAGGTGTCACGGTCCTCGCCGGCCTGCCAGCGGGCTGCACACTTGTGCCCAATCATGCAGCCGCACACGAGGACGAAGGCAGCTTCGGGCCCCGACTCGCGGCTGGCCGCCGCGCGGAAGACGTCCATCTCCAGCAACGAGTTGATTCTGCGACGCCCTAGACCGGCCACGACAAGCGTGCCGTGGCAGACAGCGCAGACGGCCCGTTTGGTGCTGCTTTTCGCAGCGTTAGGATCCTGCAACCACGTCTCAACGACGTCCCAGCGGCTACTGGTTTCCATTGTGAGCGTCTATGTGTCGTTATTCGGGCTGTAATGGGGTGTTTGGTAGCACGCAGTTTTATGGAATCGAGGATTGGTGTGAATAGAAGAGTGGTGTCGTGTCGATCGAGGCATTATGGGGGCAGGCTACAATACTTATACAAAAATTCTGGACGTCTATTCAGAGTTTGATTATGTGAACTAGTATTTTTATTATTTATTTATTTTTCTTTCTTGAACAAAGAAACCAGGGTAAAAAGTAGATCTCAAAAAAATACTCATTTTTCTCAATTCGATTCAAAGAAAAAACCAAGGACAACGGAACAATAGCTTTCTTTATTCTAGGTGTCTGCAAAACTATTAAGGAAACAAAGAGCATTGTTGAATAAGAAACGGGAATATCTGTCATTGAACATATCAAAGGTGAATGGATGTATTTTCGTAAGCTCTAGCCATCTAAAAATTAAAATAAAAAATACAACAAGATGACCACGATAGGGGAAAATGTCATACACTAAATAGTGCTTCCTACAAAGAATTAAGAATTTTGTCAACATTAATAAAGCTAAATTCAGATATCGTCTCCGCCCATAGTCTCTCCATAACCACCTTGCCCTCGGCGGTGTACTCAAAAGGCGCGTACCTATGCACATCTATTAGAAAAAGCTGCTGTTGAAAGGGGAAAGGAAAGAAAGGGAAAGAAAAGATGGTCAAAGCATACGGACTGATCTCCCAGTTTGACAAAATACATCCGTGTGTCTCCTTCCCCTTGACAATGGCGGCGTCGATGTACGCCGTAGCACCAACCTTGGTGGTGCGTCCGGCGGCCGCCTTGAACACGTTTATGAAAACCCTGCCGCCACCCGTCGACGCCCGGTGCAGCTCCGTGCCTTTGATAAAACCCGGCTCAACCATGTTGACAACGACGTCGTCAGCCGACACAATGTCCGTGAGTTTCCAGAGGGCCAGCTGGCCCAGCAGCTTGGAGGTAGCGTAGATGTCACGGGGGTCAAACACGGCCTCGTGGTCGAATGACGGCAGTAGCGGCACGGCATGTTTGTTGGCAAATTTGGCGCTGGCGGACAACATTGCGGTAGAGATGGTTATGCGGCCGGGTGTGCCCGATGCTGGTGATTTGCGTTTCATGACCGGCAGCAGCAGGATGGTCAACAGCATGGTCGAGAGGTAGTTGACCTGAACGGTCTCCTCGTGGCCGGTGGACGGCACAAGGTGGAAGCCCCGGAAGCCCATGCCGGCGTTCAGAATTGTGACATCCAGACGCGCAAGGTCCTTGTCAACACGCGCAACGAACGCCCGGATGGAGTCGTAGGAGGTCATGTCCAGCGGCCACACGTGGATTGTGGCCTGGGGGTATTGCCGGCGCAGCGGCTCCGCGGCAGCCTCGCTGTTGTCAGTTGACCGCACTGCCATGACGAGATAGGACAGCTTGTAGGACAGCAGCTGTGCGGCGCATTCCAGGCCGAGCCCAGTGTTGGAGCCCGTCACGATCATGACCTGACCGCTGAGGTCGGTGGTTTTCGGTGGCGTCTTGTGTTTTGTGAGAAACTGGTTCCGTATGAATTGGTTGGGAAAGAAAGGCTCCGTATGAGGCTTGAGTTCTTTAGAGGAGACCATCATGAATGTGCTTGAAGGGAAAAAGGATGCAATGCGATACGCAATGTGGCGAGGGGGTCGGTGAAGTATGAAAGGGCGCAAGCTAGCGGTGATGATCTATACAGTAGGAATTGGCATGTTGAAGTTCAAAAAAGGTCAGAGAAAAACAACGACAACAACTGCAAAAGGCCATTTTATATATACACAACAGATGCATACCGACTCAGGACGGGCTCTGCCAACGAAGCCCAGTTCAAAGACATCGCAAGGCTAGGCTAAACCGCATTAGGAAGTCAATCCCCTGCATACCAAGGTCCAAAGTGCCGGTGGCGCTATTCCAAACCGGGAAATCAATCGGGAGCATTAGCGTGGAACACAGCCCCGGTGATCCGCCTGTGGGGGATGTAGACCTCAGCGGCGGAACAGAGACCACAAGGCCACCATCGTCCTTCGTAAACCATCACATTTCCACAGCATGATACAATCATATTCGGTATGTACGGACAGCTGACTACGCAATTATACCCTTACGGAATGCCGAAAAGCTGACTCCATCTCTCTAAGACCACGCTCTGGTTTCCACCTCCCACCTCTTGCCATCCCAATAGCAGAACCCGATAAATTTCCCGTACAGCGGTTGGTGTGTTCTTCTTTTCGTTAGTGGAGGAGGAGGATATGGATTTTCCGATGCAAGCGCGTACACCCCCGGCCGCATGTCCTCCCCCAGACAATGTTCCAGCAGCGGACATGCCTTTCATCTTCACAGACGGACGCGGGAAATCCGAACCGGCCAAGCGTCTGCTCATTCGACGGCACGTCATGCTAGGAAAGAACCGGGGCAAGACACGAAAGCCGCCGACCGCACACAGGGTTGATCCTTCACTGAACTCTGAGTTCCCTCCCGTTCACAACCGCAACCGTCTCGCCGGACCGCTGCCGGATCTGACAATCGACGTCCGCTATCCGCACATTCCAGACAGAGTCGGCTGGGAGATGTCTTTGACGCGGTTTGCGATTTCCGTGGAGCAGCCTTTGCTACGTGACCTTTTGCAATGTCAGTCCCCGTGTCGTTTTTCTCTTCTTCTTTTTTCTTTTCCTTGGTTTTGTCTCCCTTCCCCTAAACAGACACACAGTTTGCCTCGCGGCCAAAAGAATCATGTACCCGCTCCAGCAATGCATCCGCTTCCACAACGAGGAAGACAAAGCCGACTCGACCTGGCTGGAGCTCCTGACCACCGATGACGCCTACATGCACGCCACCGTCTTTGCGTCCCAGGCATACGTCGTCTCGACATCGCGCAACGGCGAGAAGAGTTCTGCGGCGGCACGGCAGGCCGTTATGCACCACACGGCCGCGCTACGCCTCCTCCGCCAGAGACTGGCCTCATGCGCCAACAATGCGGCGACGATCTCTGACGCGACGATTCTCGTCGTGCTGTGTCTGACGCTTCATGCGCAATTCGCTGCCGACGCCGCGACGGCGACGCTCCACATGCAAGGACTGTACAAGATTGTGCATCTGCGCGGCGGCCTGGCGGCCTTCCGGCACAATACCAAGCTCATCATAGAGTTGCTAAAGTACGTGATGACGTGATAAGCCCCTTTGTAATTTTGTTGTTTAGTTCTCTTTTTTGTTTTTCTCTAACCGTTGCGTACGTAGGTGCGACCTAGGAATTGCCCTCAACAACAAGACTCGGCCGTTGTTTCGCGGGGACCCCACCGTCTCAGCCCTGGCGTCGGCGTCGCTACGGACAACACAGGCGGCAACAACTACACCACGAGATGCAGCGCCAGCTGCGACAGACTGCGAGCTCCCTTCACTGCAAGCTGTGCATGCCGACCTGCGCCGGATCTGGACGGCGCTGCACCGGTTCTGCGCGACGGTCAACACGACCGTCCAACGCAAACGCCAGCTGCCCAAGGACGTCCTCCTCGATGTCATGGCGTCGACCATGTACCCGCTGCTCGATTTGAACGGCTTGTTTGCCGCACAGTCCGTCGACGAGGCCATCCGCCTCGGTCTGCTGGTCTTCTCAGCACATATTTTCTTGAGCTGGCAGGGCCTGAGGCCCGCCCACACGCACTTTCCAGGCATCTACCGAGCCTGCCTCGTACACACGAAACTGCCAGACACGTTCTCGCCCCTGATCCTTGTCTGGCTGTTGCTGTTTGGCTCGCTGACGCTCTTCAGCCCGGCCGACAACGCCTGGCTCATGCCCTGGCTCCGGCTCAACATTCGACTGTGTCGATCCGGGACCTGGAGCGAGCTCTGCGGGCAGCTGGAAACGCTGCCCTGGATTGGCATGCTGCACGACAAGCCCGGTAAGGTAGTGTATGACACGGCCATCCAGTGGCCGCAGGTTGTGTAATGTACGGTGCGTCATCCAAGCGCGTTGGGGCGGCGATGCCCGTCGTCGTCAGTCCATTACAGAGCTGCGTCGGGGAAAGGGGCTGAGGCTGCGCTATTCGGAAGAAATAATTGGATTCTCTATACCCCTTGATATAGTCTAGTAGAAAATGTTTTGGATATGTAAAATATTATTTTGCATTTCGTGGATTGGTTTAATCATTGGGCACGACGTCACACTCACCATATCCAACTTTATGAGCGACTACAAACATACTCTCAGGGCACCGCGCACACTAACTATGGGCAGCTACTTATCGTTTAACTAAACCTTTCCCTTCTCTCAACGCTTTTCCACCTCTGCGCATACGGGCTGCGTCACTTTCATCTCCTCCTCAACCAGATGGTGCCCGTCCGCGGTCAGGTGTACGACCACCTCGTCGCCGAACAGGTCGCCAATCTCCTCGAGGCTGAGGTTCTTGGTCTCGGGCACGAAGAAATAGATAATGACAATCGACACCACGTTGCACGCCATGTAGACCAGGTACATCTTCCAGCCAATGGTGCGCGCCGCCGTGGCCGCCGGGGTCGTGAACGTGATCGCGCCCACAAAGTACGCCGCGAAGCCGAGCGCGATGCCCTTGGCGCGCAGCGTCGTGGGGAAGATCTCGGCCACGTACACAAACTGCGGCGGGTCGATGAAGAAGCCGTAGCAGCCTACCCAAATCCAGAGGAAGGCGACGGTGACGCCGTTGCCGGCCGTGTTGGTGGAGCCGACGTAGACCTTTTGCAGGACCATTTCGACGATGAGCATGAGCGTGACGACGACATAGCCGAGGACTGCTGGTCAGAACTCTAGGAACATCGGAGGTATGAAGAACAATGCAGAAGGAAACGAGCACACAAAAAAAAAAAAAAAAAAAAAAACCTACGAAGCAATGTACGCCGCCCCAGCCGGTCCATCAGGAGCGACGACGCGAAATTGGGCGCCGTGCCGATCATCGTGTACATGCAGTAGAACAGCAGCGGCAGCCATCCAGTCAGGCCCAGGCTCGAGTACAGCAGCAGCTGGAAGTTGCCGATGCCGAGGATGCCGGTGCACTGCGTCGCGAACAGCAGGAAGACGGCCGTCAGCGTGCGCCGGCGCCACGAGGGCACCGTGAACATCTTGCGGAAGGTAACATTTTGCTGCTTGTCGTGCTCGACCTGCAGAACAATCTGCTGGAACTCGGCGTGCGAGGCCTCCTCGAGTGGGTCGTCGACGGGGTCGTAGTGCAGCCTGCGCAGGACGGCCCAGGCCTCGTCGCGGCGGCCCTGCCAGGCGAGCCAGCGGGGCGACTCGGGGACCCAGTAGATGCCGGCGAGCGTGATGAGAGGGCCGACGACGCCGAGTGCGAGGAGGAGGCGGAACTGGACCCTGGAAAAAGGTGAGTGTCGACGGAAAAGCAGTGGAAGAATGACAAACAGTTCAGGGGAGGAACACCACGCTTACATTTCGTTTTTGGAAAAGTACGTGCCGAAGCCGGCAAACGAGCAACTGGATCGTGTCAATAATTTTGGAAGAGGCATGGAAAAGACGGTGGGCTTCCACCAAGACATGGACACATACACGACGTAGCCCGTGGCCAGCCCGCAGGCCGTCAGCCCGTTCAGCAGGCCCCGGTTGTTCTTGTTGGCCGCCTCGGTGATGTACAGCGACACGAGCGTCAGGCTTTGGCCCAAGCCAACCCCCTGAATAAAGCGGCAGGCTATGAGCATGCCGACGTTCACGGCGCCGGCACACAGCGCACCGCCGATCAGGGCGAACAGCTGGCTGACGATGATGGTGCGTTTGCGGCCCAGCCAGTCGCCCAGCCAGCCCTGCATCATACAGCCGGACGCGCATCCCGCGGCAAAGAGAGACTGCTTGGTGTTTAGTAGAACATTATTGGGACCAAGGGGAAAAAAAAAGAATGGAAAGAGATCTCGCTCTTCTCAGGACGCACATTCACGGCACCCTCGATGGACGCGGTGTACGCGCTGTTCGGGTCGAGTTTGAAGTACACAAAGAAGCCCGGTTCGCCGATTGCTTGAATCTAACATGGAAGAGGTACAATTAGCAACATAATTCTAAGTTCTCCGTAGTGTATATTCAGCAGGATCGGAAAATTAAAACGCACAAAGATAGCAAAGGCAAAGCCATACGTCCACGCACCAACGGCGACGAAGACCACGACCTGTTTGTACAGAGGAGATGGGAATGTTAGCTTCTCCCGAACTACTTGAAAACAGACAAACAAAATCAAGGCTGAATACGCACACCCGCGGTGTATTTGTTGATTTGTCTTCCCATCGTAGGCAACGCAAGAAGCGACCGAGTTTGTAATACAGATCGAAATCAGAGAGACGCCAGCCGTGCTTTGTAAATGTCAAAATTGGGTTTTAATCTTCGTTCTTGAAAGGAAATTAATTCACAACGAAACTACTTCTCAACAATAGAAGCAAGGAAAACGAGTTGTTCAGGAAAGAAAATTGATAGTCGTAGATACATACTTGAATTGCTAGCAAGGAAATAAAGGGCAGACAAAGTATCTGGCATAAATAAAACAAGGGCTCTCTTTTCTTATGTATCATTTTGGCTCGCCTTATATTTCTATCTCAATTACCTTGTTTGCGCGTCGCAGGACCAAACGCCTCTCTAAAGACCTACTAAATACAAACCGCAATTCAAAGCTACAACAGCAACCACACAAGACGCCCTCGGGAGAGATGCTAAGCGAGATGTGAGAAGTCCAACAGGGGAATGTATTTAGGTTAATCCATGGAATACGAAATGATGAAATCAACGGAGTGTCGGGATATCGGATGGAGTGCAAAACACATGAAGAAAAAAAACCAATTTTCAAGGGAACATTCCACCAACGACTCGCCAATTTATGACAATGTCAAAGCTACGCTCTTCTTGGCAAGCGTTTGACTCACCAAGAGAAACATCAAAGCAACCTAAATGCGATCAACTAGTTGAGAGTTCAAACAAGTCCGGTTGTCGATCTTCCACGTCTGTCCCCAACAACGGCCAGCGAACGACGATCCGACATCCGGGGAGGAAAACAGTTACCGAGCCTCCTGCAGTTAAAAGTAGGGAAGACGGGCCCTGACCTAAAAGACACAAGGGGGCCTGCAGTGTATGCACCAGTTTACCTGTTTCATGAGTAGTCCCATGGAGAGCTGTTGTTTGTTCATCTCACGCCCAAGCCGTTGATGCCATCCAAGGCAAACTCGTCTATTTCTTTTGACCTGCTTTTTTTCATATCAAGACCAAGCACCACGATTCGGGGGGCCGCCATATTCTTCATAGGTTGATAAGTGATCGAGACGACGAGGACATGTCGTCTCAACATAAGCAAGGAACAACGAAAAGGGCAATTCCCCGCCTCTTTCTCCGCAGCTAGCAATGGCCCCCGGACACTAAAGTAGACCGACCCCCTGATGTGTTATTCCGACCTACGACTGAAAATCTGTACTATACCCCAAGCTGTGCACTACGTATTCGTAGTCCGCTCGTACCTTTCAGCGGGGAGAGGAGGCCATAACTGCATGTTCGTTCGGAAATTACGTAAATTTACGTAAATGATAAGAGAATCCCATATCTCCTTCCTGTACCAAACAGACGGGGCGTATCCCCGACCCAGCACATACGACTGCGTCTCCTATATTCTAGATAGTTTTCCGGCTTCGGCTGGTTTGATGTGGCAGGTGAGCTTCATCTAATTCTACATCCTGCGGTGTCCTGAGCAGGTGCCGAGAACAGTGGCCGGGCACGAAGGCGTTGAATATTAACATCAAATATTGGAATTTAAAGACCATCTGCCCGTAATCAAATTGCTACATGGTTGTCCATACCACCTCCTTGGCGTACTATGCGCTCCCTTTCTGTGCCTTGAGGCTGTAGCTCGCACTGAACTTATTCTGGATGTGCTGTTCCACCGTGATCGCGTGCGCGTCGTCGCTGCCGTCCAACGGGCGCAGCGTAAAGTCCATGTTGCCGTTGTAGAAGAAGGGAATGCTGTAGCGGTCCTTGCCGCCGAGGTTCCGCACGCGATGCATGGCGCTGCGGTACTCGCCTGCCGTCCAGCCTTGCAGCAGGTCGCCGATGTTCACCACGTACCGGCCGGCTACGGCAGGCACCGGGATCCACTCGTTCGTGGGCGGATACAGCACCTCGAGGCCCGTCTGGTTGGGCTCCTGGAGCAGCAACGTGATGCAGCCGAAATCGGTGTGCGCCCCGGCTGGTATGGTTAGCTTGTATTTCGGGGTAAAAGGGCAAAGATGCTGCCCGTTGTAAGGGATGCTTTCGGATGTTTCTTACCGCCTACGTGACGCTGGTCCGTGGACTCCTGCGGCGGGTAGTGCAGCAGTCGGATGTTGGCGACGGGCTGGAAAGTGAACTCTTCGAGGACGTTCGCCCCGTACGGCAAGCCGAGCACGAGAATGCGCAGCAGCTGGTGCGCCAGCTCGAGCGTCTCGGCGCGGTACTGCGTGATGGGTTTGCGGAAGGTCTCATCCGGCAACGACGCCGGCCACAGGTTCGGGCCCTGCAGAAACTTGCCGGCCCGGGCGTCGTCCGGCGGAATCTCCGCGCCAATGTAGATGCCCTGACGGTGACGGTGAGCGAGCGGCCCATTACAAGAAACGCGCTCCAGAAACCAAGCGGTGCACATCCGACAATGCGTACCTCTTTGTAGTCGGGCAGAGCGTCGTATTGCAGCTGCTGCTGGCCGATCATCTCGTAGCCTCTGTTGGACTTCCCGACGGCGTGGTGCATGCCGACCTTTTGCTTCTCTTCCAGGGGCAAGGCGAAAAAGGTTTTAGCACACCGAAACACCTCGTCCTGCAGCTCCTGCGAAATGCCGTGGCCCTCGAGCTGGAAAAAGCCGTACACGCGACACGCATCGCGAACCTGGACGACGACGGCGTCGCGCTCCGCCTGCGTGGAGTTCGGGGCCAGGAACGGCGCCACGTTGATGACGGGAATCTCGTGTGCAGTCATGGTAGCGACAGTTAAGTGCGTTCGGTAAATGGCAGGACGTTGGCGTCACGTCAACAACTCTCTATGCAAATCACGTTCGTTTCATACGCGTTGCTTCTCTGGAGGTCGTACTTAGTGACGAATGAACCAGGGCATCCAGTCTGACGAGAAACGCCACGCATGGCCTAAATAGATTCCGCGAGGCGACCGACGGCATTGTCCTGCCCCTTGCCGCCGTCGTCCGGCCTCTTCCTGCGGTAAGCACGCTTCTGCTGCAACATGCTTTTGGTGATATCGCCGTTTGGCGCTATCGGCCAGGCCGTGCTCTTATCAGCCCCGTCGCATGCTGGCCGCTCGGCTTTTGAGCCGATTCCAGCTTGGCCGACGGCCAACTCCGATGCCACCGTGCCAGTGCGAGTCGGCCAGTGGTTGCTCGTCAACCTTCCCATTTCGACATCATATTGTTGTCCCGTGTTGTCTTTTTTTTTGTTCCATATCTACTACCACTTCCAGCAGCTCAAGACTTCACACAAAAACTCGCTACCATACGCTCCGCTTGCTTGCCCGAGCTTACGCCTCTCCCGATCCCTCAGCCGTCGGCCAGTCCTTGTCCACAGCCCCAAAGTACTCTTCGTGGCCGAGCACATTTCTCCACGCCCTTCCCAGCCAACCCCCAATGTACGCCCAGTTTGTGTGGGAAGGCGATGCACGCTCCATGGCGATCGCCCCGCCGGGGCCCCGGCGATACAAATCGCGGAAAGCACGCCCATGTGACTTCTGCCGGAACCGCAAGGCGGCCTGCCACATGGAGCAGGGTCCGCCTTGCCGGCTCTGCCGCGAGCGGCACAGAGACTGCACGTTTGTTCAGGCGCCCAGCCGGAGGAAACGGCCGTTCCCGACAGAATCAGCAAGCGAGCGCCCCCATCGCCCGCCTCCGTCGACGACCAACACGCCGCCGCGCACGCCCCTCACAGCAGTGTCAAGCGAGGGGGGTGTGGACGACGACAGCCTCCCGTCCGCGGCCGCTGTCGGCATGGGCGGCGCGGAGTCGCTGCCACCGCACCAACGGTGGCCCATGCCCGCGCAGGCATGGCCAACGGAGCTGGATCCGTCGTATCGGCGGCCCTCGGACACAGGGCCGGACATGATGACGCCCGGTTTGCCGTTCGACACGAGCGGCCAGGACGGCAGATATTCGCGCTCGTCCACCTTCACGCCCAACCTTTTGCTGAGCCGCGGTATCAGTTACCTGGACGACGCGATTTCCGACATCTTCACGTCCTCGCTGCCGCCATGCGGCCTTCCGTTCGCGGCTTCGTCCATCGGTGGAACACATGCTGCTACTAATGCTATGCCGGAGATCGGCGGCACAGAGGCCCAGGCGGTGTTGGCAGCACAGTTTCCCCCTGCTACGGTGTCGACAGGTGGCCCTTGTTTCACGCCGGCCCAGGCGCCGCCAGACATTGCTACCGTCGAGGCACAGTCGCTTGAGGCGGTTCCCGGGATCAGCTACCGCATGATCGGAGACACCGGCGACCTGGACCTGTACCTGCTCCGCCACCGGCAGTACGATTATCACGACGAATCCCCCGTGACGTATCGTGGCATCAAGTTTCGCCGTATGTCGCAAAATCCAGCGCCGCATACGAGCGACAGCGGCACCGCCTTCTCACCTAACAGGACGAAACCAGACGGCGCCGCGAACGATGTGGCAAACGTGCCACCCATCGTTTTCGCCGTGGCCGACAAGGAGCTCTTGGACCGGGCGGAGCCCCGGTTGTTGCAGAGCGACATTGAGCAGGCGCGCGAAGAGCTGCGGACGCTGATCAGCCCTTCCTTTGGCTACCGGTTGCTGTTGCTGTATGCGCACTACGTGCACCCACACTATCCTGTGCTGGCAGCGCGGCAGCTTCCTCGCTGCCCGGCCGATGTACTGACACTGCCGGCGCCGCTGCTGGCCGTGGTGTGTGCGACGGCGTTGCCGTTCGTGACGTACGACGACGTGTTGTCGGCATGGGTGCCGCATTGCCCGTCCGGCAGCGACCTTTTGCGGTTGTGCTGGGTGCTTGTGTCCGAAGAACTGCACACGCCCCGTCTCACGACCATCCAGACCGTGCTGCTCATGCTGCAGCGCCACGCCACCAACCGCTATATGCCCAACACCCCGTTCCGCCCTGTCCTGATGGGCCTCGCCGTCTCGTTGTGCCACTGCCTCGGCCTGCACCGCGACCCCACACGGTGGCAATCGCTACCGGCTTGGGAACGGCGGTTGCGGCGGCGGCTTTGGTGGGCCACCTGGATGATGGATACGTGGACGGGCCTGGGTGAGTCCGTGCCGCCGGCCCTGCAAGACCAGGATGCAGACGTGTCGCCGCTGCGGATCGAGGATCTGGTGGACGAGGATGATTTGGAGGGCGGCAAAGAGGCCGTGCCGCCGGCCGGTTTGCGCGGCGGCACAGCCGCGCCGCCTCTGGAGTTCGAGAGCCCGGTCACGAGCCATTTTTCTCATCTCGTCGAGCTGACGGGCATCCTCCGCCGGGTCATGGATACGTTTTTCACCGTGCGTGCCTCCGCGCGCATGGCCACCGATCTGGATGCGTCGCTGGAGGCCGCCAAGCCGCTGCGGCGCATGCTCAAAATCTGGCACGACGGCCTGCCGGCCGACCTGCGCAGCCAGGCATCACCGAGCACGGAGGCAGACATGGCGGGCGGAACCCGTGGTAGTGGCGGCCATGGCAGCGGCAGCGGCCGCAAAAGGAATGGGCAGCGTGCGAGGCAGGCGTCGCTGTGCCGCCTCGACGCCTCGGGATCCTTCTATCTCGCCTATCTGGCGGTCCAGCTGACCTTGTTTCGGGCCCTTCTCCGGCCGGTCAGCATGCTCGCTACGCTTTCCGATGGCAAGCACGCTGCGACCGCTGCGAGCAGCGAGGGCGAAGAGAACGAGGACGTCGACTGCTTTGATGACGCCGAGTACATCAATGGCGGCAGCAGCAGCAGCAGCAGCAGCAATTCGACCGACAGCGCCATTCCTCCGAGAAAAACAAGTGCGATCCGAGCCATTATCGTTGGAGCAATGGCCGTGATGGAGGAGGTTGTACAATTTGCCGAAAACTTGGGCGGCTCCGAGTGGGACGCCTTTTGGCACAGTTGTGCGTAGAGACCCCTGGGTTGCCGTGTTGCTTCCTTCTGCCGGATGGCTGGTACCGTGGTATCATTCTGCAAGCTAACGCGCACAATCACAGGGTCCCGAACCAATTTCGCCATTGTTGCCTGCGTAATGCTCAACCTGGTTTTTATCCTACGCCCGCCTATGTCCCCTGCCCGGGCCCAAGAGCAGGCCCGGCCTCCGGCTCAGGACCCAGTTCAGGGTCACCTAGCCGAGCGGCCCATTCCAGCGCCCGCGAGCCTTGTCTCGCCCTCTCTGCGATCACCACCACCAGTGCCACCGCCGTCCCAGACGCACAACGTACACGAGACCGAGGCCCCGCAGCCGCCCAACACGGCCTCCTTCCTCGGTCTGCAGGACGAGTACAAGGCACTGCTGGATCACCTGACGCGGTGGCGCTGGGCCATGAAAATCTCGTCGCGCGGCGCCGGTGGCCTCAAGGGCCTGATGAACTTGAGCTTGCTGCGTTTGGATGCGTTGTTGTCCGAGCTAAGTTGTGCGTCGCCACACGAGACGGTGGAGGAGGCTGGGCTGGTGCCAACGGAAGCAGACAGCGTGCGGGTGCAATACCGGTGCAATTCACCCCTCTAAGCGCGTCACATCGGGGTTGATTCATTTGGTCAATATTACTGTAGTACCAGACACTCGTCGGATCGGTGGACGGCGAACGGTTTTTATCTGTCTCAGACATTGTAGATACGGAATCGAATATATAAAAGCGCCATGCAGGCAACTGACCATCCATGTGAACAAAAACCTTGTTGATTAAAGAATCATGGCCGCAAGAGCTTTGTATGTTGCCAGTGTCGCATAAGAGACTACGATCAGAAAGTCGACCCGGATAATATGGTTGCGTATTATCACAGTGATGCACAAACTAGCAGCCAGGCCCCTGTACATGGAGAATATGGCTGTATCTAGATATATGCGAAGCTGTGATTTGCCCTCGCTTTCTACATTCAATACAGCATCCAACACAAGGTTTCATCGTAGAGAGAACAGGCAGTTAGGGGCCACATAGTGAGAGGAAGGCATCTGGAGCGGAGGAGAATGAGACGATTTTGTGTTACTAAACGATGACCACTATATATGATAACTATAGTGTTGAGTTGTTTATAGTAGCAGATTTGTGTCAAGACTTTTCTGTCATCTACTTCAACACACCAAACAGCCGCCCAACATATCAAAAGAAGCGTACTTTGCCCGAAAGGAGGCAAAAATAAGCAACCAGCTCGTCTTATCTTTGAGTCGAAGTTGCTCACAGAGGCGTCTTGACGTCGTTCTTGCTGTCTGCCGGGACACTGAGGTGTTGGACCTTCTCCTCGTCGGTGACGCTCTCGGCCTCGAGGATTAGATTGCTTTCCTGAGACCAGTCGTAGTCGACGTTGACGCGGGCATCCTTGGGCATAAAGAGCAACGAGAGAATGGAGAAGAACACAAACCCGCCGATCATTCCTGCAGAGTTTTGTCAGCTATCCGCTCAGAGACGACCAGGGGACATTGTGAACACCTATCATACCGACAAAGAAGGTAATTTGGAAAATGCGCTTCCAGGGGAGGCCGAGGTCCTTGCCGCTGATGGCCATGGCAAATCCAGCTGTGGTAATGAGATTAGCGGCTAGGTAAACGGTTAAGGCAGACACGAGGGGACAAGGAAACGTGACTTACGCAGCGACGGCCAGATCATAAAGGCCCACACGCCAAAGGCGAGCAGATTGTAGCCGCCCTTGTACCAGTAGCACGACGTCTTGTCGCCGATGTACAAGTGCGGCACGTTCCAGTTGCACCGGCGCACCACCCAGAAGTCGGCAATGTACATGCCGATCAGCGGCGAGATGAACAAGCCAAACGCACTCAGCACCGTGGTGAAGGTCGACGCCGAGTTGACGTAGTTCCAGGGGCAGACGACAAAGCCCACGGTGGCCAGGAGGAAGCCGCCGCGGCGCGCGTTCAGGTACTTGGGGAGCACCGATGTCAGGTCCATACCGGCGGCGACCGAGTTGAGCGACACGTTGACGGCCAGCTGGCTGAGGAACCAGCCGACGCCGCCGAAGAACGTGCCCGCGCGGGCGGCCGCCGAATAGTTGTGCTGCTGGATGTACAGCAACAGCGAGACGGGCTGCCAGATGGCCTCGCCGTACATCTGCAGGCACGCACTCGTGACGAAGACGCCGAACATGGCCGTCACGGTCAGCGCCAGCGGGCAAATCACCCAGATGCCGATCAACGGCGCCTTGCGGTCGCGGGCGTAGCGCGACCAGTCGGAGTGGCGGATGCTGGCACCCGTGAAGCTGCCGCAGAGCGTGCACACAGCCTGCACCATGAAAAAGAAGGTCTCTCTGGAGAAAGTGTGTCAGTCCTGATAACACCGGATGGGGGGTTCCGTACTGTCTAGAGTCCGCGCCACTCACGCTTTGGTCAGATGGGTACCGGGAGCGACGACGTTCCGGACACCGTGGTTCGCCGACATGGCCCAGATGAACATGGACACAATGGTGATCAGCACAGCTACAAAGGACACACGGAAGAATGTGTTCATTTTGTAGGCAGGAATGTACAGGACGCCATAGAAGACGACCATGTAGATGACCGTGCCTATCAAATCGGCCGTCGTGATGTTGGCGCTGTTCTTTTTTTAGCAGGCAACGCCACGGGACACTCCATACGCCCAAGGAGATCAAATTTTACTGTACCTTTCTGGCAGAGTGTTTTTCATGTGGTGGTAGGACGGAAAAATCGCGGCGAGTATCACATGAACGGAGAGACCGCCCCAGTAGGACTGGATACCGCAGCTGTTTGGCCTGTCAGCAAAACACACGACCGCGATCACCGGCAAGAGCAGCCAAAACTTACTAGAGAAAGTTGGTAAAGCACTTGATGACCACCACGAAGTAGCTGCCGTACATGCCGAAGGTGGCACGGCTCATCATGGGAAAACCCAAGTGGTACTTGATGCCCGGTTCACCGCAGGTCTGCGCGACGATGGAGCAGACCACGGCGCCAATGATCATGGCCACAACGGACTCGGCCGCCGTCAGGCCGTTCGCAATGGCCGTGCCGCCCATGGACCAAAAGGACGCACACACAGCGCCGGCCACCCTGTAACATTGGTTAGTGCTAGATTCAACACCAACTATCAAAGCCTAGGGCTCCTGGATTTTGTCGATGTTTGCTCACCAGTAACTAATGTAGTCTTTAGAATCAAACCGTCGGTTCTTAGGCAACACCGGAAGAATATCCGGGCTCTTCCAGCGGTCGACAGGTCGGCCATCGTCGGTGTCCTTGATGGTGATGAAGTCGACCAGAGAGCGGAAGACCTTTGCCATGTTGCGTCGGGTGCAGTTGCGGAGCGGCTGGTGGTGGCAGGTGGTGATGAGCAGAACAGAGATGCGGCAATGGGAAACGTGCCAAGAAATGCGGACAAAAGCTCGATCTCAGCAAGACACCAGATGAAGCAACGATGGCGTGTGAGATAGACGAGAAATCGCAAGCAATACCCAGAGCTACGGTTCTCCTCTTATACATCATCTTGGCCCTGCGAACTGGGCTTCATCATACCCAGATAGCACTAGATGTGCAGCGCGTCCGTACCGAACGGCTGGATTTCTTGATTGAACGACGACGGTGAATGCATTCATGGTGGTATCTTACTACGTCGTTACGCGTTAGTGGAATGGCGAAGAGGAGTAGAAAGATAAGAATTTCAAGAAGGCTAGGCTACGTAAGAGCAGAGTGGTGACGCTGTTATCTTCCCTCGAAAAATCGGCCCGCAGCGGCCAACGCGGCCTAGGAACGGGATACTATTGGCCGATATCAAGCGATTCCGCTGGCCGACGGCCAGGGGCAAACAAACCCATGCACTTTCGGGTTACCGTTCATGCCGTTTTGCCTGTCCAACTTGATATCCCGAGCATGTTACCCCGGATTACGGTCGCGGCCATCGCAGATCATGGAATGGGGCACAGGAATGCGCATTCACCGTGGATCGGATGAAACGGATGTTTCTGCGACCCAATGCCACTCGGCATAGCAGTTCCTCGTTCCTACGGATTTATAACTTGTGTTGTTCAGTGCTGTCGAGCGCTTATTTCGGAGCATGCGAACCGAGTTATTGTGGCTATTTAGTTATATAATTATAGCCCGTCGATCGAGTCTATAACAGTTGAGTAAGGGAAAGAAGACATGAACTTAACACGCGTTCACGGTGAGTTTTCCGGGCCAAAGCCGAACAGAACATACAATAATACCACCCAAAATAGCGTAGCCACAATTCGTGCATATCATACTGGTTCCTAATCGCAATCGCATTCGTCTCGCGAGTATCTTCTCGCCACCGAACAAAAAGGAACACTAGTTCTCACATATGAGAGCATGCACGCCAAACTACCATTGTTTTGTTTAGTCCGAAGCCGCTTTCAGCTCAGCTTTCTCAATCTGACCATGCTCATTTGCTGCTCCTTCGTGACGCACAGCAGAACTTGCCACGTCCAGAGTTCTGCTTCTCTCTGTAAAGAATGCGCCATCAAGAGCCTCAGGGCTTTTCAGAGGCATTTCGCGATGCCCACTACGTCGAAAATGAGACAAAATAAAATGCAAAAAGAAGAAAAAGAAGGAGGGGGAGAAAAATAGAAAACAAACACCCGATGATATTTAACAGAACTAGTTCAGGAAAGACGAAATTCTTTTCAGACAGGACTTTAAACAACTTCAAGAAAAATCAATAGAAAGAAGATACAGATGAGAATGAAACAAGGTCCATCTGCCCATCTTTCGGTCTACGTCGAAAGTCAAATTTCAGCATCTGAATTCTGTTTTTTGAATCTGTTGTGTCAAGGATCGGAGAATCTCAAGCACAAAAGAAGGTATCGTGACACATTTTGACGAATTTGTTTTATGATGTAAGAAGAGAGACTCGCCGAGTCTTGGGGCAATTAGAACGGCGAAGGCCGTCGGTGTGGGGCTGTCTTATTGGAAAGGGGTTACGCAGGAGTATCCAAATATTAGTCATCGAAGTTTGGGTGCTTTGCGCTTGCGGCAGACACCGCGAAAATTGCGCCAACGCAGATGCCGTAACGCCGGACGCGCCCCACGAATGAGATACCTGTCACCTCATTTGACTGTTTTTTTTCGGTTTGTTTTTGGCGGACAGTCTCTCCACACGATACCTGAGCGTAGCAGAACGGCTGGCCTAAAGGTACTCTGAACCACATAGTTTCCGAAATCTCCCACCAATGCCGCGCCTACTCCGGCCGGTGGCCCCGGCCGGAATTGCCCGGCGTCTGACGACGGCCACGACGACGACGACCACCACCAGCAAACCCTCCCTCCGACCGATATCGACCTCTGCCTGCCGGCACTGCCACGTTCAGCGTGCATCCAGCCGACCCACCGGCACCAGGTCGGTGTTGTCCTCGGCGCGGCGCGCGTTCTCGTCCACCGCCCGGTCGTCCGCCGCACCCTTCCGCCCCTCCGCTGCCCTCTTTTCTCCGCCGCCACCACAACCACCACCATCATCACCATCATCTTCTTCTTCTTCTCCTTCCGAGACCACAACACCCGCCGCGTCCCGGTCCACGGCCCCCGCGTCCCCGCCGGTCGCGGCCCCGCTCACCCTCCACCAATACCACGCCCTCGCCGACGCGTACCTCGACCGCCTGCTCGCGCACCTCGAGGCTCTGCAGGACGCCCGCGACGACGTCGACGTGGAGTTTTCGCAGGGGGTGCTGACGCTCGTGTTGACGGACAACAACAATGGCGGCAGCTCGGCCCGGACCTATGTGATCAACAAGCAGCCGCCGAACAAGCAGATCTGGCTGTCGTCGCCGGTGTCGGGCCCGAAGCGGTACGACTGGGTGGTGGAGGACGCGTCCCAGGGCGTGGGCGAGGCGAACGACGAGAGCGCCGGCGACGTCAGCGGCAACGGCCGGTGGATCTACCTGAAGGACGGGTCGGCGCTGGACGCGCTGCTGCGGGAGGAGGTGGGGCTGGACCTGGACGCGCCGGCCGGGGCCTGAGAGGCGGGATTAGGTTCAGGAAAAGGAAATGAAAATAAAAAATAAAAATAAAATAAAAAGGGGGCGTAGGGGAAAAGGGAAGAACCGACTCTACGATGGCCAAACAGAGGGGCCGCCGCCGGCTGCTCGTTTGATTTTTTTTTTCGGTTCCGGAAACCCCGTGTGCATACGGCATATACTCTCTACTCAGGCTTCTGACTTCACAACACGCCTTGGTCCATTTCATTTCTGTAGATAGACAAGAGAAAAGAAGATGCAACAATCTTTGAATGATTTTGTCTGAGAGTGTACAAGATATACAAGGGGCCCTTGGCTTGTTTGACACGCGATGGAAATTTCTACTGTTTAGATTGCCCACTGGCATCCTTTATTTCTACGTGATACTTCTCATGGTCGTTTTTGGGTGTGGTGAGAAAAAGGGTCGGTCACCCAAGGTGATCAGGGCGAGCGACCTACCTTTTATAGATGTCAATAGGGTATATGGTGAAATGGTGCAGGAGAACTAATCAAAGGTCGTATTTTCATAGTAAATGCCCCTGTAAACGCCAAGTCGTAAGCAGGCTCGCTGACCGTTTCCCGCTGATGGAGGCGCCGTTGCGGCCCAGAACTCGTTTCTAACCAAAATCATGAAGAAAAAAAGGAAAAAAAACACCTCGCAAAGCTTGTCCTGTTGACAACCGTTGAACACAAAAAGTAAAGTTCTCCGTAGGTAACGTTTTCCGGGGACAGTGTGAGACGGACCAAAAAGGTGAAAAGAGAAAGACGCAGCAAGGGAAAGAAAAAGAGAACATGAGACTGCACGGGATCCAAGAGAAATAGGCCAAAAGGAGATGGTACACTCGCTTTCAACCAAAAAATGCGGAAGATCTGTGACTTGTGTGTAAGCAAAAAGAAAAAGTGATCGTCGTAAAATAAGTTCTTCCTAATGTCCAAAAAAAAAGCATCCGATAACTTTTCGTCCAGATTCCTTTCATCATCCTTCATCCATCATGACGTTAGGGCAAAAAAAATTAAAGAAAATAAAGTCAAAAAAAAGAAAAGACAGAAGAAAAAAGTAAGGACCATCAAGGAAACGTGTGAAGATCATTGGCCGCCTCCGCTGATGTTTTCATCAAACAGGTCCCTCACTTGAGGAGGCAAGTATTCAAGCCACTGCGGCATCTCGCTCGGTAAAGCCAGTGATCCTATGTCAATCTCCTGACTGGCAAACGTAATGTTGTCGGTGATGGGGAAGTACGAGTAGGATATGCCGGTGGGGTCGGTCTGGCTGAAGTCGGGCGGATAAAACCCACCACTGGCGCCAATGGGGTTCATGGCCGCTGCGTGGGTGCTGTTGGCGCCACCGACACCGCTGCCACTCTGCGCGTAGTCGGTTAGGCCGGCATTTGGCGGCGACGTGTCGGGCGGCACGATGGGATCGTACGAAGACGAATGGTGAGACGACGGCGTATTGTAGGATTGAACGGGGGGAGGCAACGGCGGCTGCGGCTGGGACGGTTGTTGCATGTGTTGGAAATCGGTGCCGCGATGGTGATGCAGTTGTTGGTCCAAGCTTTGCTGCTGCTGCTGGCTGTCCTGCTGGGGGTATGTCACATAGCTAGAAAACAGCCTTTGTTGCCCGTCCGTCACGGAGCGTATTTGGTTGACATCGTCGAGGTACATGTGGTCATGTTTGTACGTCGAGGGGCCTTGACTTCGCATCGTCGGCGATGCACCCGAATACGATGACGTCACAAGATGGTGTTCCGGCTGATGCTGGTAGTGGTTCTGCGTCTGATGCTGTTGCTGCGGCGATGATTGAACCGAGTAGCGAACAGCCGACACGTTCGGTTGCGGGAATGCGGGCGCGAACATTGACGGCACCTCTGGGAGGCTCTGACGGATGGGGTCGTAGGTCATCATCCCGGGCGGTGTGGCAGCTGACGCGGGCTGTTGCGGTGACTGTTGCAACTGCGCCTGTTGTTGTCTTTGCTGTTGTTGCTGCTGCTGTTGCTGTTGATGCTGCTGTTGCTGCTGTTGCTGCCTCTGTTGTTCCTGCTGCTGTTGCTGTCGCTGCAGCTGCTGTTGTCGTTGCTGCTCTTGGTGCTGTTGCTGGTTTTGCTTCAGCTGTTGCTGCAGTTGGTATTGCCGCGACTTCTGTTGACCCTGCGGGCCCTGCTTGTGCTGTAGGCCCACCTGCTGCTGCTTTTTGTGCAGCTGGCCGGGCGGTTCAAGCCCAGCAGCGTTTGGGTGGTTTTGATACAGCAACGTGACGCTTGGGTTGGACGAATTGGTCGTCCCGGTCAACGACCAAGCAATGGGAGGGACATTGGGCGACGCAGGGTTTTCGACGCGCGGCATCTGGCTAGGCGAGGCGCGGCGCGTGGGTGGGCTTTCTAGGTCTTCGGAGGTGAACGTTTCGCAATCCCAAATGCCTTTGGCCTTTTGATCTAACACCGTTAGGATGTACCGTATGCCACTCCAATACACTTGCAACTGCTGTAACGACTTGTAACAGCGCTGGTAGTTTTGGTTCGCGTTCGACGCCAGAAGCGAATGCTTCGAAGTTGCTATTGGCTTTGGGTCCCTTCCGGGAACGCCTGGGCCGCCGCCACTGCTATTGCTAGTGTTGCTGCTACCGCCGCCGCCGCCGCTGCCGCCATTGGATTGCGCCTCTCGGTTCCCAGATCCTGGTGGTGAAGTATCACGCGAGACGGGCAACGAAGCGTTCGCTATGGACTCCATCAGAAACGCGCAAGCGGCAATGTAGATGGGCTGCGACGTAAACGGATTGCCAAAAAAGCTTTTCGGGTCGATCAGCTCGGCAAAAGCGAGTATGTCGGCGATGGTCTTGGCGCTGGACATGGACAGTTCGTGGCTGTTGGGCAATAACTGACGGTCGCTGCGTAGCCCACCAAAAGGGGCCAAGAGCGTTGGCTGGTGCAGAATGATGATGAGGGCGTGGAACCAAAAGTGCAGCAAAATGAAAATGGTGCCCTGGCCCGCGCGCACGTAGAGCTGGAAGTTGTTAACGTTGAAGTTGAGGCGCGGGTCCTGTCGATGGTACAGCTGCGTCAGATCGTTTTCCATCTGAGCGAGCCGTTGCATCTTCTCGTGGGTAAGATCGTCGGCGTTGCGGATGTTGTTGAGCACGTCGGAGACGCGTCCATAGAGATGGATAATTTGCACCATGGTCGGGAAAGGCGCAGGTGCGTTGGTGAGCGGGTCCACAGCCGGTCCAGGGAGTGCAAGCTCGTAATCGTCGTCCCGGAACGTGACGGGCCGCCCTGTGCCGGAGGAGATGACACGATCTAGGAAGAAAACCCCCCAAAACGTGTTGGCGCGCTCCTCTTCCATGGCTTGCAGTTCGTCCGGGCTAAAGTCTTCGTCCTGTCCGCCGTCCGACGGGTCTTCCGCGTTGCTCTCGCCCACGCCGGCTCCGGATACCCCAGATACCGAGGGGCCGTGCGCGTGATTCGCATCGGGATCACCCCCTTCGTTGGAAAGACGGCCGTCGACGACCACCGCCTCGTCCGCCCGAAGCTGCCCATTTTCCTCGCTGTTCTTGCGGCTCCAAGTCCGCATATACCATGGGTCTTTTTCGTCGCGGTGACGAACGCCGACGATTTTCTGGAGACCCAGGTCGACGGCCATACGGATGGCCAGGCCGAGATACATCCACAGTGCGCTGTCCTGGTCGGCCCCGAAGCTTTCGTAGGCCAGGAGCAAGCTCGCTTGGACAGCCGCGACCGAAGGGCAAGGAAACGTGTCGACCGTGGCGGCCCTGGCGCGTTGGGCGAAGACGCGGCCGTACTCGGAGCGCAGCAAGCCACCGCCATCCCCGCCATCGCTTCGGCTCCTGTTGGTGAAGACCGGGAGATCGGAAAACCGGGCAGCCAGCGCGCACATGGAATCCACCAGGATCGGCTCGACACGCTTCTCGCGCACTTGGCGCAGAACAAGCTCCTCGCGCAAAAACGGATAGTTGCAGCCAAGGTGGACGAAAAAAGTCTTGATCAGGTTGATGATCAAGGGATGCACGGGATCCGCATCGCTAGGGTCGTACACGGGCAAATCATCTAGGCTGTCTGACATGCCGTCGGCTTGCTGCTGGCCGCCGTGCTGGCCTGGGCGGTGGCGCGCGTCTGCGCTGAAGACGGAGCCGGAAGATGCGCCGGAAAAGCTGGGACCACGGTTGCGGCGAAAATCGCGCACCGACACATCAACCACCATTTGCTTGTAGCCGGGAACGATGGCGGTGGGGCCAAAGTAGCGGAAGTAGGGAACGCGGTGGCTTTCGATGTAGTGCTGGTGCTGGTGCTGCGACTGTGTTGGCGACGATTTGGTGGTGGAATGTGACCCTTCCTGAAAGGGCACGGAACGGCGGGAAGAGTTGGGTAGGTGTTGGTTGGCCGTGTTCGACTGTGGTTCGTTGGGGGGCCGGTTTTGTTGTTGTGTATCTTGTGGTTGGTTTTGGTGTTGATATTGGCGATGGGGTTGATGCTCCGGTCGTCGTGCCTTGTGCTCCTGCTCCCAGTCGTTGTTGGCCGTCTTCGGCCGTCTACCGTCAGACTGCGCAGCAGTGTTGTCCTGTCGTTTGGGCGACAGGCTTGGCCCAGTTTGCGGCCGCGCACGCTTCGCAGACGGAAGGGCGGGTGCGCCCATCTCGGATTTCCAAAGCCGGTTTGCTTTGTTTTCGTTTTCCTGGCTGTCACCGTCACCGTCACCGTCATCATTATGTCCGTTGCCATTCCCGTCATCATCGCTGGGCCCTTGGGGGCTACGTCCGTCGTCGTTGTCACCAGTGGCATCAAAGCTAGTCGAGGTGATCGTATCGTCCACAAAGGCTTCATCGTCGTCATCGTCAAGCTCGTTCTTTACGTCCGTCATAAGGCTTCGCTCGCGGCTGGTCGTTCCAGACGAGCCACCTGCGGCGGTGCCGCCGCCGCCGCCACGTCCGCCGATGGTGCTGCTGCTGCTGCTACTGCTGGAACCAGCAATACCGTGGCCATTGAACTCCTTCTTTTTCTCGACAAGGTCGGTGTAGCCTAAGCAGGCGTGCCCGTTTTTTGCGCATGTTGAGCAGGTCGGTCGTTCGCCGGCACAGCGTGTCTTGCGTTTGCGACAAGTTAAACACCTAGGTAAGAACAAGAACCAGTTAGCTCACGCTGAAGACACGCCACCACCCATTGGTTGCGCTTTTCGTCGTCGTGCTGCACGCCATTGGCAACAACACGAGAACGAAGGGAAAGAAGGGGGCCGGAAATCGTACGCAGCATTGATTCGTCGGCGCTTTGAGGGGGGTTGGCCCTGGTTGTTGACGAAACGAATCTGCTTTGGCGCCGGCAGAGAAGGGTGAACGACGGACGTCATGGCAGGGCGATTTGGTCTCCGGATCACAAGGAGACCATGGTGTTAAGCAAGAACAAAGGGCGGTTCGCACCCGCGCGTGGGAAAGGAAGACAATCCGCCGAGAACAATGCTTATATTTCCCAGCCAGAGAGACGATACAGGCCAGTGACGCAGGCAATTGTCGGCGCGCGAGGAAGAAAAAAAAAAGGAGACAAAAATAAAGCGCGAGAACGCTGTCGTCCCTCGGCGAGAAGAGCGCAGGGTTGGCTAGGTAGGTAAGTCTTCGCGACGGGATTATCTAGTTGTAGGGATAAAAGAAATCACGAGCAAATGGGAAAGCAGTCCGTATCGAGATCACAAGGCGCGGAAAACAGGCGAAGAGTCGTTGGGGGAATGCGGCAACACAGTGTGCAATGCGTGTGATCGCCGTTCGCCGTTTAGAGCGGAAAGAAGAGGAAGACCAACGTCGAAGGCCAATGTCGAAGGCCAATGTCGAAGACCAAACGGCGCGAAGAGGCACAAGGCGCAAGGCCGCGCTAGTATGGGGCAAGAGCGCCGGCGACGGAAGGCATGGTCAATCAATGTGTGGAGACAGCAAAACACATGGTTGTGTGTTGGTTGGGTGCTGGCGATGCGCGGTGAGGATGGTGAAAGAAAAGTCCAGCGCAACGTGTAGATGGAAGAAAAGAAAAGAAGAACCGAAAAAAAAAAAACGAAAAGAGTTCAGAGAATAAAATAAAAAAAGGGAAAGGGAAAGGGAAAGTGAAAACGGTGAAAACGGTGAAATGACTTCTTTGCGCAAGTTTCGGTGAAGAGGAAGGAGTGGCAAGGGGGAAGTGCGATGCAGCAGTGTACTCCGTCAATACCACAATGAATTGTGCTTCGTAGGGAAGGAACGAAAGAGGGACAGAGGAGATGGGAAGGAAGGGACAATGGGGGAACGGCACGACGAGGGAAAGGGGAAGGAGCCAACGAGACAGACAGAGCATAAAAAGCGGAAAAGAAGAAACAAAAAAAAAATAAATGGAAGCCGGGGTGGGAGGGAAGGCACGGCGGAGGAAAACCAGGGGTGGAGGGAAGGACCGTATTACGCAGAACGGACAGAAAAGAGGGGAAGGAACATGATATGGTCTGGAATAAGGAGAAAACGTCCCAAGAAACGCACAAAGGCGGGGGGGGAAGATGGGGGGGAAGAAAAAGGTCGCAAACAAGCGAGGGCAAGGGCCAGCCCACCATCACAACCGCGAAACGGGGCAGCTGCATATGGTGTAATACGGTACGGAGGCGTATTTTCTCAACTCTGTAGCTTTTTACGACAAAACCCTCTTGTCCCTCCCCACCACTTTCCGAGTACCTTCTCTCTCCTTTCTTCTTGGAATTCTTCTCTGTATAATTATAAAGAACAATCTATGCAATGTACTTTATGCGACGGCAGTGCAGCCGATTCTGAGACAAGTGTTTCCCATGGAGCAATCATAGCAAATGACGAATAACGGCTGCAATTTGCGATGATACAAGTTGAAGCAAAAAAGGCAAAAAAATATAAAAAAGGACGACATATGACATGGGCAAAAGAAGCCTAATACCGAGTGCGTACGGTTGATATGGATGGTCTACCGCAGAAATAACGAGCCAGCCCGGCCAACCAGCTCTCACGCAGGACCAAGATCGTTCGTCACGATGCGATGCCGATGAGGCTGTCGTTGTCTTTCGCGAGTTGATACGGTATGCGTACGTACATATAAGAATGCGCACTCTAGATTGCTGGTCCATTCAAGGGACTTGAAACGATCAGCAGAGACGGCGCAGGGCGTCACGTCACATCTTTTGCCTCGTATCGCCTTTTTTTTTCGTGCGAGCGACACAAAAAACGTTGGAGCAAAAAGAAACAGTCCTCCCAGGAATTGTTCTTGTCTCCACCTTTTCCTTCTGGACGCACTTCCATTGTCAGTGTCCACTGCGCGGCAGCCGTCGAGGTTGTGCCGGCTTACAGTGTTCTGTGGACTTGGGGTGAGCTAAACGGCATCGGCTCCGTCTACCAAGACCCACCCTTAACCAGAGTGCAGAGACGTACAACTACAATTGGTGGTACACACTAGCTACAAAGTAGGCATGGCTTCTCTGCAGGCAGTCGGCGAGCAGTCACGGAGAAGTGTGAAAGGGCGCCTCGGTGACGAGGGAGAGGACAGCCGGGCCTGCAGAGACGGAGCAGGTCTGTATACCAAGCATGATCTCAAGATGAGCCCCAGACGACAACAAAAGGAATCGACGCGATGCACTCGTTTGTCGGTCCGTTTCTTCTCGCGTTATTGAGTGGTAAGAGACCGCCCAGGTACGCATCCGGACAGCGGATCTTTTCCTGTCCTTCCGCAAAGTGCTTCGTTGTGCATTGAGGCAGCCTGCAAGAGCGGAGAGGGAAACATGGACATGTTCGACTCTGCGAACAAAGCATTCGACATGTAAGATGAGACCTGCACTGAACCCTTCAAATTGGGCCTACAAATGCCCCATATAATAACCGTGCTCTTTGGCCTTGCTGTCCGTGCTCTTTGATTTTTCAATGTCCTTTTTTCCATTTCAGTCGTTCTCTTTACCTTTCCCATGGTCCCATCTGCCGTGCAAGTCGAAAGAAAGCGTGCAACAACAACCCGGCATTTGCGAGAAGACAAAAGTAGGCTGCGGCGTCCATCGGTCTCGTCCACAGAACGACCAAGAGGTCAGCCTTAAAGACACCTAAAAAAACTAAAGGAAAGGAACAATCACAACCCGCTTGCTCGGGGTCTGTAGGTAGCGCTCGCCCCTCTGCATCTCCTTGTAAACAGCTTATCGCCCCTGCTATACGTTTTTATGCGAATTTCATGGGAGCCAACTTGGGATCGATGATAGCGGTTATGTCTCTGCCACGGCTGTCTGAACCGTACAACGTTCGCCTCCGCAACAGCCAAAGGGGGGGCTGCACAGAATGTAGCCCCCACGATTTTTTTTTCTTTTTTTTTTTTTGTGTTTTTCTAATCTATCAATACACCCGGTTGTGACACCCTGATGGGGTGAGTGGAAGGACGGCATATTGTAACAAAAATGCAATAAAAGACGGAAAACTCCATGTCCTCCCCTGCTAATCCTGGGCCGTTCTCCGGGGCCCAGTCACAGGAGAGTGCAGGCAGTGGCACTCTTTGTCGCTCGGCTGTCTTCTCATCATGCGTTTGTTTGTTTGTGCTGTCCTGTGCTGATCGTGCTAGCTATGCTGCCCTGCACCACCCGTACCGTCCTGGTTTCGCGTCGTCAATTGTTTCGTGTATTCACGGCGTCAGTAGCAAGAAAAAGAACGAGGTTTTGATTTCCATTCCACGTTCGTGGTTGTTTTGGTTGCATCGTTTACGTGTCTTTTCTATGCTTCACGTGATGCAAATCTGAAGTCACGGATTTTCTACGCCTCGCGGTACCTTGTATCTCAGGTGTCCAGGGGGGCGAACACGTATTGTACGCCTTGGCACTTTTTGCCTTGATTCTCACTCACTTCACGATCCTGCCTGGCAATTTTTCTTGAATAGCTTCTACACAACAACACAAAAGATGACGGCAGCACACGATGCGTTCGAGCCTGAATGGGTTTGGGCCGACGACGAAGGTACAAGCATCTATGCGCAGGGATACGGACGCGGCCTGACCGTGATCTTCTCCTTTTGCGCCGACAAGCAGAAACCGCCCACGGCGCTGGCCAACCGCGTCTGCACCAAATACGAAGAAATCGAGACCGAGGATCCAGCGAGCACGTTTTCGACCATCAAAGACTTGCACGCCGCCATTTGGGGGGCGATTCGTCATATTTGGCCCCAGTGCACGTCCCACCCGGACCTCAGAGACAAGCTGGATGCGGTTGTCGACGTGGACAGCACCGACAGCTCACTTGAAAACACGACATGGAACGTCTATTCGCATCCATGCTTTCCGCAGTTTGTTCGGAACCTGGCCGACGAGACGTGTACGTCCCATCTGCCCCCCCCCTCCCCCCCCCCTTCTTCCCCCCAACTCCCACCAAAAACAGTTTAAAAGCTTACAATTGGGCAATAGTAGGGAGTATGAGGCATGTCGGTCCCGGCAAATCGATCGACTTTGCGCGGATCATCCGCTACGAACAATTGGGTGGTAGGGGATGCACGACGCGGGTTCGCCTGCCGACAGGGGAGTACGCAGTCTTCAAAGGTGTTGACTTTCGAACGGCCCTGCAGTATACCGACCACGAAGGCGATGCAATCCTCCGAAACCTGATTCGCGTTTGGCGCCGGGAATGCAACACCCTCCAGCAACTCCCGCCTCACCCAAATATACTGCTTCCCCCCACGACGCTCGCCGCGATCCGCTGGCCAGACCGAACCTCCCCGCCTGTGTACTGCGGCGGGCTGTTTCCCTTTTATCCGGGGGGCAGCGTCTCGTCCCGCATCGACGACAGCAACAAGAAGGGGCAGCGCCTCCCTCTGGAAATGAAAGCACATTGGTGTGCAAACATGGCCGCTGCCGTTTTCCATGTGCATCGCGTTGCCAAGACGTACCACATGGACATCAAGCCCGGGAACTTCGTGGCCGACGCGCGTGAGAATCTTATTCTCTGTGACTGGGAGCAGCACGACGCGCCGGCCACCACCCTCGCCCCGGAGGCAGACGGTACGTGGGATGTTGTAGAAGATGGCCCCATCTCACAGACGGAGCGCTCTCCGCTGCGTTATATCAAGTACAGTGGGCCACCTCGTCGCAACGTGGAGAAGGATGTGCTCGGAGATGCACCATGGCATACGTGGAATGTGTTCCCCAGTTGGAGCAAGGAACATCCATGGGCACTCGAGCTAGCAGAAGTCTTCAGTGTAGGCAGAAGCATGTGGATGCTTCTTCAGCAGCCTGATACCGGCTTTGAAGACATTGCGCATCCCGACCAGCTCATCACGACGTGGGACAGAAAATCGGAGGATATCCCGGTTACCTGGAAGCACATGGTCGACCAATGCATGTCACGGGACCCGAATGAGAGACCCGACCTGTCGGAACTCGTTAAATTCTGGAATAAGGAATGGAGCGCCCAGAAAGCTGCGCATGAGAAAGAGTAAAGACTAAATGATAGCAAGTTACATATAGCAGAATCTACCACTTCAAGACTTCCCATCGAAACTGAGGGGGAAGAAAAGCACCTCGATATACTTCAGCGGCATGCAGCTCGCACAGATGCGGCCACTCTCTTATCCGCTGCAGGTCTCTTACTTGTTTGTAGTAAGGTGTCTGCCGCCATGTTCCCCACCGGATAGCTTGTGGGAGACCTTGTGCTTTTTAAATACAACCGGCCGTCCTACAGCGTCTTGGGTGTTGTTAGTAAAAAGCACATGGGATGGATGGACGGTTTTCCTCTACTTACCAATCTTGGTGCCAAACTGCCACACAACCTGAATCCAGCCATCAGTCTCGGGCTGAGGGTCGACGTCGACGTCCAAAGCAATGGTGGACCGGCCGGATTCTATCTCCACGAGTGCCGGCGAGTGGATGTCCTTGTCTTCCAATACGACGAGTCCAAGGACATCCTCAAGCTTGTTCTCTTTCAGTATGGCTAGAAGCTCAGCCAGAAATTTGCCGTGTTTGTCCAAGGACAAGACGGGTGCGGAGCTCGAATGGTAGGGCTTGGAGTAGGTAAACTCGTACGGTGCGAGGCCATCTTCGACGAAACGCCAAGCGGCCGGGACAACATTGGCGAGGTTTTTGTTCCTGGCCGTCTCCCACGGGACCGCGCTATTTCCGAACTGGACCAGAATTTCAGTGGGCGCGAGTGCAAAATGATTGTGGAGAAGGATGATACCAAACTCCTTTTCCACGCCATGCTTGATGAAAACATCGCCGATGCTAGACTCCAAGGCATCAATGGCGCCTGAGGGCTCTGCATTGCGACCTGCCTCTAGCACTGGTGGCAGTGTGTCGTAGTGCTTGGGGTTATACTCAAGAAGGACAACAGACATGCTGATGGTAGAATGGTTTTATCCTGGCTGGGTCGTTGTTGTAAAGTGAGGAGAAGGGATCTCGCGGGGAGGGAGGAAGGGAAGGGAAAGGCTCGCATAATATAGACGGCGGGCAAGAGACCAGGCAGCTTCATTTTGAGCCTATCATGTATAGCAAAGCAGCTATGTGCTCAGCGTACGTGATGAATAGTTGAATTTATCCATATAGTGAGAGGCACGAATAGGTTCTCAACTCTCCGAGGATGGTGCAAAACACGGCCATGAAGGCCCACGATGGCGCAATGTGCAACGGGGGCACAGGGGGCACAAGGAGTACAAGGGTCCACACGAGAGCACACAGGTTGGAGCAAGGACGACACAGGTGCACCTTTAAAGAAGGAAACTTGTAACGAGAGTTTTCGGGTTGTATATTGTGCTAACTTAATATAAAAGGAATGAATCAAGATGGTCCTGGCCGCCCGGCCCGGAAAGTATTCAATCATATTACTATCAGTGCTGAGACATCATCGTTTGTATGAAATATGCCATTGTTTAGTGTGCATCTACAATTTTTCGTGGTTGAGGTTGTGATGATGCCGACTTGCAAAAACCAGCCACCGCTGTCCCCAGGGCAGTTTGCTATCCCACGGGAATCATAAATTTAGTACAGTAATACGCCGGCAATTTTTCCATAGTTTGTGACACGTTCTTTTTTTTTATTAGTATCTCGTCCTTCTGCTCCCTATTTCTTTCGTCTTGCGCTGTGGGTTGTTCGTTGGTTCGGCACTGCTTTTTTTATCTGCACCCGTCGTAACGAGATGTGGCCGTTTCCTATTTATCGTCTTTTTTTTCTATTTTCTATTTTCGGGTTTTCTGTTTTCATCTTGTTCAAGGCGAGCTTTTGCCGTGTGGGGGGAAAGCCAGACCCGGGCGGACGCCTTGTACGGTCCATGTTTTCCCGGCCCTCGTTTGTTTTCCGTTTCTATTTCCTTGTAAGAGGTGCGTTTTTTTTTTGGACCTCTCTTGTCCCGGCCCTCTGAGTTGCTCCGGGTATATCAAATCCGCTCCTCAATTAGAATTTCACGTGAAGCCGCGACACGCTGAATGAAGTGCGTGTAACTTGGTATAATTTCACCGTTCTTCACTATTTTTGATATACAAGAAAAAGAAAAGATGTGACACCGATAAGGGGCTGCAAGAAGCCGGGCAACGAGCGCATTCTGCCGCAAATAAACATGGAAAAAGGTTGAATTTCCCAAACAGGTTTCGTCAGTTATCCAAACATACTTTGTGCGGCCTCTTTTCTTCCAAGCACCCGGAAATGGCATTGTTTATACCATCTCAGGAAAGAATAGGGGGAACCCCCCAAGAGATACGAAGATCCCACGGTCGAGCTACTTCCAAACAATTATCAAGAGTGTTGCCGGGCATCCCCATGCCCACCTCCGCCGGGGTTGCCTTGTATTGTGTGCCAGTGAAATAGTGTCGAAGGTCCTATCTTTTTTTGTTTGGTTTCTACTACCATAGAGAGGTCAAACGAACTATTAACCGAGAGAAAAATATAAATAAAAAAAAGGAATAAAAAAGAGAGCATAATCCGGCCGTCTACAAGGCTTTGGGGGAGGGAGCTCGTAATTATATGGTCTTGTTGGTTTTCTCGTTGTTAACTTACGAAGGAGTGGGGGAAAAAGCGGTCAAGTTGCACATTGATCTAGATTGTTGTGCAGTCTCGATGAGTTTCTCGATCAAGTAGCCCATCTCTAGAGAGCATTTGGATCACCAGCGAGACGATGCTCGTCGTATGCTCGGGTTTAAACTGTCTCTAGCTTATTTCTCCTCTGAAACAGAAGGGAATCCAAAATACCAAATACTTTTACTTTGTCGACAGAGCACACTTTTTCCCTAAAAAATACGAGTGTTCTCTTTTTCTTCTCTGTCGTATACGGCATCTTCGGCTTCTCGACTCGTATCGCCACATGTTGCAATTATACACCGCTTAATTCAAATGTCTGAGTGTGGATTCAGGCTTTTGAAGCTCGAACTTCGCCATGTAAGTTTGCATTCAAGAAACTCTTTGCCATCGTTGGACGAGCAATCCAATCTTGGGCGGCGAGTAACATATGGCCTATTTGAACAAGTGTTAGTAAACTAGAAATAGAAGCTAATACGGGGTCATTTTCTAAGGATCCAACAATCCGGCAGCTCTAGAAAGTAAACAGGGCAGAATGCGCTGTTCGGCAAGGGGCCAGAAGAAGCCTCCTTAGAAAAAGGACATAGCCGGCCGTACGACGAGCTCATATGCGCGGCTACGTCCACCAACAAGGCAGCACACGGCGAGACTGTTCAACATCGTTGATAAATACCAGCCTAAAACCACCCTGAAACCCGTTACCAAGACGCCGAAAAGACACGCCAAAACGTTTCCTTGCTTTGCGGCTTTTCTATTGCTTACCACTCCGTATCGTTCGCTGAAACAGGCGCGCAACAGAAAGCCTGCATCAGCCTGATCGACAGGGCAAAAAAAAAGGGACCAAGGCTCAGCCCTAGCGGCCGCCACTGGCGGCCGCGCCCGTTTTCGGTCTCGAGTATCCGTTCCGACGCCACCGGGGCTGTCATGGTAGCCTTTTATTGGCCGCCTTATGGCATTGAGTTAAGTTAGAGTCCTGAGGTTATCCACAAGAAAAAAATAAATAAAATAAAATAAAAAGGAAAAGAAAAATAAGGTTAGCGAAACAAGCGTCAGATGTGTTCCCTTGCGTAACGGCCAAACTGTGAAGGGACACCAACACCCAACACCGATGCCAGAACCTGCACCACACGTGGTCAACGGTGGCCACATTCCCCTTTTCTCCAGTTCCTGTCTGTTCCTCACAAGAGGGCACATTTTGACCTTCCGGAGCTGACAATGAGCAAATCCGCCTTGGCTCCCAACCACCGCTTTGGCTGGCTCCCACCATCCGCTCTGGCCAATGACGGCATGCAGCTTCCTGGACGTGCCGCGAGTCTGCAGGTAAAGCTGTCTGTCGCTTTTTGGGAGGAGGGCAACCAACGATGGCATGCCCTCGACCGAATAAGACCCGACGAGGGGAAAAGGAAAAGAGCGTGACGCGATGCAACCTCACCATCACCGCATCCGTTCACCCGCATGATTGTCAGCCTTTTTCCCACCAATGTGCACTTCGTCCCCCCTCCGACTGCCACTGTGTCGTAGTCGTCGTAGCATTGGTCAGGACTGGTCATTCCACCGCGAGAAATCGCCATCGCCGTCGCCGTCGCTGTGGCTGTGGCTGCCTTTTATTAGGCCGTCGCCCATTCACTTCTTCTGACGGGAAACGGTCGACAATGCGTCGGCCTGCGTCTGCATTTTGCGCGATGCAAGGGGTAGACTATTTGCTTCGTGTGGGTTTTCGTCCGTCGAGTGTTCGGTCATGAAGAGTTGACACCTGTGTGTCTCTTCTTGTACAAGGAAACAGGCACATTACATACTCGGGAAAAGAAATCCACGTCGTCCCACCTCCCGGCCTCCGTTCCTTCCCTCGTTCCTGCGGCGCAGCTTCCCTTTCCGGTGCAGCCCTATGTTCGTGACAATAATATGTGCCCCGCCGTGCGTCTCGCCGCTCACCGCCTCCCATCAGACCATCGCAACAGCCAAGGTCGACCCGTACCGGACGCAGCGCAACTGCCTTCCTCAGCCACAGAAGAAATGCAACAGCCCATAAGCTCGCCGAAACCACAAGTGCGTAAGCAGCCAAAACGGGCGGCCCTCCGCCAGCCGCAGCGGAGACGGCAGACGACCTTTTTGCTGACAGCGCCGTTACGGTCGTATTCTCTCGCTTCTTGACTTTGCACGTCATTCGTCGGACACGTTGCTGCGGCTGCTCCGAGCACTCTAACTACTCTGTCTGGGCCCATTCTGCCCTGCCCTGCATATGCAACCGGCCAACCGGCCTCCAGAATGTGTGAGTGCAAAACGGGCGGTTTTGCGGCTCTTTTTTTTCTGTGGCAGTTCTTTTCTTTTTTTTTTTTTGCTTTTCTCTTTTCTTTTTCTTAGAAACACATCTCTCGTCCTTTACATCCGTTTGTCTGTCTTTCTTTTCTTGCTCTCTACCGGACGGCTTCTCACACACGTCCCGACCGGCGCATCGTCCTATGCATGGTGTCTCCGTCTGTTCCCGAGAGGAGAACTCTCCCGCACACAAAATAACACCAAGAACGCCGAAACGGCAGTTCACTTAGCCCCCGCGACATGCCACGTATCCGTGCGAAAGGCCCGGCCTGGTGGCGCGGCCTCTCGTGGCTGGCCGTCGGGTCTGCCTCGTCGTGCGCGGCCGTGGCCACCCTGCCAAAGGACAACGGCGGCAACGTCGTGGTGGTCGTGCGCCGCGTCGAGAAGATTCATGTGACGACGGTGACGACGTCGACAACCGCTCGGCTCCGCGTGCTGAAACGCATCGGCAGCCTGACCTGCCCGACCAACTACGCGCTCTGTCCCGCGACCCTCAGCGGCGGGTGCTGTCCCAGCCACTACGGCTGCGAGACCGACAGCTGCGTGCAGACGACGGTCAGCACGGCCTCGGCCTGCAGCCTGCAAGGGTACACGGCCTGCGGCATCGATGCCGGCGGCGGCTGCTGCCCTTTCGGTGAGCATTGCCGGACCGGAGAAGAACGGAACAAGGACAAAAAAAACAAAAAAAAAAAAAAAAACTAACCCTCCGGAAAGGATACGTCTGTGGCGTCAATGCGTGCACGGCGCCGGTCGGCGTCGCGCAGACCGAGCAGTGCCCCACGGGCTACTATCTCTGCCCGGCCTCGTACAACTACGGCTGCTGCGCGACGACCATGGGCTGCGCGCTCAACGCCTGCTACGCGACAGTGCCGTCCACGGTCGTCTTCACCGCCACGTTCACGACCGCGACGGACCGGGCCGGCCGCGCAGAGGTCACCACCGTCACGTCGACGACAGTCGAAAGCCCCACGCCGCCCAGCGGGTTGCCCACGTCGGACACGGCCGCGTACGTGGCCAAGTTCTTGCCAAGCGTGCAAGCCAAGGCGTCCGAGATCCCGGCCGTGGGCAACGGGACCGCGACGTCGTCGTCGTCGAGGGGTGGTCTCACAAAGGCGCAGATCGGCGGCATGATTGGCGGTCTGGTCGGCCTGCTCTTGATCGTCCTCACGGCCGCCTTTTTCATCGTGCGGAGCATTCGCCGGTCCGCCAAAGTGGTCAAGGTGAAAGGACGCAAAGCATTGAGCACTGGCGGTAGCGGGAGCGGGAAGGGCACAGGCACAGGCCTCTACGCAGGCGGTAGCGGCGGCGGCGGCGGCGACGGCGGCGGCGGTACAGGCAGCAGCGGTAGTGCCGCACGATATTCGGGGCAAAACATGAAGCAGGTGCACCTGCCCACGCCGTCCCAGATCGGCCAGATGGAGTACGACGACCTGTTGTTGGACACCAGGCCGGCGCAGACACCCGCTGACGGCTCCACAACAACACCGGCTGCTGCTTCTGGCAGCACACCCTACGACGCACGGCATTCGAGCAACACGACCACGACCACCTCGCCACCAGCGGTTCTTCCCTCTGGGCACGGCAGAGGCCCCTCCGACACGTCGCTTCTGTCTAGCGACGCCGAAGGCGGCGGCCGCGGGGTGGATGCACGCGGCTACTTTGAGCTGCCGCTGCGCACGCCCAGCCGGGCCGAGCGGCCATCCCTGAGCGGCACCGACCCGCGCACCAGCTACGACTCTAGGGCCGCGCAGAATCCGCACCCGAACCACCCGAACCCGCAGTACCACCGCCCGCGGGTCACCAGCGACACCAGCGACGCCTCCAACAACACCACCGCGGCCGCAGCGGCGGCCGCCGGCGTGAGCCCCGGAGTCGGTTCCCCCTTGCAGCCAGCCGAGCTGGGCACCGACGGCGAGCTGATCCCCGAGCTGCCGAGCGAATCGCCCATGTACGACGAGACGCTGCCGACCGCGTCTACCGCAGCCGGCACGTATCAGCAGACGCACCACCGCCAGAGCCACTACCAGCCCGGGCAAAGTGTGCGGCCTTCGCGACCGCGGCATCTCAGCTACGTGAGCGCCATCAGTGATGTCAGCCAACTCAGCCCTGGGCTGCAACAACAACAACAGCAGCAGCAGCAGCAACCGCCTTCTGCACCGGGCCATGCACGAGACCGGAGTGACAGCAACGGCAGCAGTAGCAGCGCGGCCGCGTTTCTGCAGTTCAGCCACAGCCGCTCGCGCAGTGGCAGCGGCACAAGTCTTCAACTAGGACCGCAGCAGCCGCAGCAGCAGCAGCAGCAACAACAACAACAGCCGCTAGGTGCCGTCTCAGAAGCAGCCGAGCTGCTGCACGGCCACTATGGCCCGAACAACGTGGCGGCCGGCGAGACCCACACCGGTGGCGCGGACGGCGGCCGTCGCTCACCAGCGGCACCGTGAGGGTTTATTTTTCTGGTGAGGGGGGGGAGGAGAGGGGGAGCATCTCTTTTCTTGTTCCGAGATAATGGTTTATTTTCTGTAGTGGGCGGACTTTTGGAGGCGCATACGCCATGTATCTTGGAATCCAACTGCATTTTAGCGAGGAGCTCTTTTTGGGTGTGATGAATTGGGACTCCCTGATGGGCAATTTCTTGTACTTTCTTCGTTTTTCAAGCCGTCCTTGGTTTTTTTTTTGCTTGTTTTGTTTTCTCTCCTTTGTCCTATTCCGTCAACGACCCCGTCTACGACCGGGCAACAGTAACAAAAAGTTGTTCCCTCTCTTGCTGTTCATCGGGCAATGTAATAACGGCCTTCCTAAACCTTAGAAACTATGTACTCGATGCTATCTATCCATTTCTAATCTTTCGGCTGATGTCCTCGTCGTATTTGCTCGGTCGATTGCACGGGACGACATCATCAACCTACGAGAGTACGAGGTATAACCCCGTCGTTTCTGATGCGACGCTCTCTCTTCATTGACGGTCCAGTCTAGTCACGTGCGCCAAAATTCACAACATTGTACGTATGGCTTCACAAGGGGGGGGAGCAACATTTCCAAAGTCAGTTTTATCTTTTTTTTGGTTTCTCTCTTTAGTCTGCCGGGTTGCTGGCGAACACAGTTTGACAAGTAGAACGGTCCAAAAACTTAATTTTCGCCCCTCCCATGCACGCATGCACTTGAATCTGATCATCCTTCTTTTGTCGCCAGATCCGCTTTCCTTTTTTTTGCTCGCCATTTTTTCCCTTTTTTTTCGCATTTGCCATCGTTCGCACCCTGCTGCGAACCTCGAGAGGCGCCGCTCAACAAAGAGGTTGTGTCTGGGTCGGGGCCTCGCCAAAAATGTCCTCCAACCAAGGCGGAAAAGAAACAACATGAATTCCAGCAGATGCAGGGTTGTTGAACCCACCGCGTCCGCAATCTTTGCTCGATATGTCGCGCTCTCTGAACCCCAGCCAAATTGCTGTCTGTGGGAAGCCGAAGCGTTTCTTGACGGATTCCAGTTGCGTTCGTGTCTCTCCGTCTCTCTCGGTCTCTCCCTCTGTCTCTCTCGCGTCTCTCTTGCATCTCTCTTGCGTCTCTCTCTTGATCTTTCCCTTGCTATCTCTTTCCTTGTGACTTTCCTCGTCTCTCCGCTGTGGGCAACCATGCCCCAAAGGATGCGTCCCCTAGCTCCCCTGATTTGATTACTCTGACTGAATCCATTGCTCCTGATTTAACGCTGAAATGTAAAGTATAAACCCGATTTGTGTGGCATAGCACAACAAGCGGAAAGCCTTGCTAGAAAACGACCTTAGCCGCAACAGCAAATAAAATAACCCGTCGACATAGCCAACGGATATGCCGGCAAGGCCCTGCGCTCTTCCAAGATGCTCAGGAAACGGCCTAGCCGACAAGTAGCGTATTTTCTGCTGTTCGTGTCGAGGCTTTTGGTTTCGAAAGCGACTTAGCGTCGTCACCAGTGCTTCAAAACCGGCAAGAGAAAAATCGCCAACTTCGAACCAGACTCGCGATGTATGACCGGTACACCGCCTTTCCGGAATCTCGGTTAAGTGGCCTCTTCAATAATGTTGTTGCCTGGCAAACCACACACGTCTTCAAAAAGCTGTCCGAAGCCGGATCGAAAAATGAGTATAGAACTCGAATGATGTGTGTGCTTCCAGTAAGCTAAGCCATAAAATCCCAAAGAAACAAAAAATCGCCCGCATCAGCGATTGGATCACGAAGTTAAGACAAAGGCGAGAGGCTTGAACCTCATTTGGTTTCCTCTGCGCCGCCGTCTCCACCAGTGCCACGATTCTGGTGCGTGAGAGGAGGTGGTCCGGAATGGCCGCCGTGGTGGATCGGCTGTCCTTGGTGGCTGCCCTGATTGTGATTTTGGTAATTTTTGTTACCGTAGTTCCCACTGCCGTTCCGATGAGGTGGCCCGTATTGGTATAGATTTTGAGGACTGGTGCCAAATTGTTGTGGACCGGTGTTGTTGTTGTAACCCCCTCGCATAGGCACTTTTGCTACCATGTTAGCGGACGGCAACTGGCTGGGCGGAAAAAAACTCGAAACCAAAATACTTACTGCCATGTCCTGGATGCTGAGGGCCATAGTTGGGCTGTTGGTACTGCATGCTCGGACTCATGCCGTACATTGGCTGCCCCGGCTGGGATCCTTGCTGCACCATCATGGGTGCCGCGATGGGCCGGCTGGGACTAGGGTATCCGTTGGATCCACCCACTTGCTGTGAGGGCACGATGCCGCCAGCACCAGCACCGGCAGCACCTGGGGGGGGCATGAACTGATGCCCACCCGGGTATACGGGCACCTGTTGCGGCGCAGCAGCTATCATGCCACCTGAAATGGCAACAAAATGCTGCGGCGGCATCATCTGCACCATCGGACCAGGCTGTGGCGCTATGTACTGCGGATTATTCACAAAATTTCGGAACTGGTTGATTTGAGGGCCGTTCGGCATAAATGGCTGCATCATCGGTTGGTTATAGGCCATCTGCGGCGTGGCCCCCACCTGCTGCGGATACATGGGTACCTGCGCAAGCCGCGGCGACGCATACGACTGTGCAGAGTTGGACGGCATCATCCGGTGATCGTCGTTACCATTGAATGACACGTGGGGCACGTGTCCGTGCGGTCCACCAGCCGGTGCGTGCATCGGAAGAGGTGGCATATGCGGAGAAGGCCGCGGTCCCATCGGGCCCCCGTGCTGCTGCAGATGCAAGGGCAGCTGATGTTGGTGGGCGAGTTGGTTCATGCCATGCGGCATGGCATGACCTTGGACGGGCGTAGCGGCAGAGGTTGCCGCAAACGCCATTCGCTCAAAGTATTCAATGTACGTCAAACGCATGGTGGAATCCGTCGGTTCGTCGTCGGCAAGTTGGCGCCAAAGAGGAGGTGTGTCATACGAGGGGCGCAGGCCATCGTTCTCATTCCAATTCCTGCCCTGGGGAGGTTTGATTGTCACCACATGGCTGAGGATGTCGCATTTCTCTGGGTCAACACCGTTTGCTTTGCGGCGAATCAGCACACCGACAGCAACACGCGGTGATACAGACGTGACAACGGTCGGAGCGGTCGAAGGAATTGCGCTTGCATGTTCAGACGTTGTATGGTTCAGAGCAGACCGTGGGCTGGAACCGGCACTGGGGCCAGTGGGGTTGAATGAAGCAGCAAAGGGGCTTGGCCGGAACTCGTGGGTCGTCGGATTGAGCTTCTGCGGCACTTGTCCTGCAGGCAAAACTGGACCTATGCGGCGAGCGTAGTTGGGATCAAGCGAGTTGGCCGGGCCCGTAGGAGTAGGGCGCATATCACCGGGCGGATTGTAGTGCTGGGGATGGAGGGATGGCTGCTTCGCATACCGGTTCTGATCAGAGTTCCGGATGCGCTCGGCCAAATTGCCGGTGTTGTGTCCCTGTGACATGTGCTGCGGGCCAGAGCGGTCACCGCGGTACGACTGCGACTGCTGGCGGTAGGGTTGCTGCATATACGGTGGGCGAGCGTTTGGATGACGGTTAGGCACGCCCGACGGTGACACACTGTGGGAGTTGTGCATGGGGCCCTGGGGTCGTGCATTCGCCGGTGCTGGCCGGTTTGTGTCAGCCACGGTGTTCGGGGCCGATCCCGGTGTCGGTGTCGTTGCAGGCACAGCCGTCGACGAGCCGCTTGATGGGGCAGTTGTGGTTCCGGCGGGGGCGGCTGGTGTCGGGGCCTTGGCGGCGCCCGAAGAATGGACGGCGGTCTTGGTCTTAGACGGATCCACTTTTGACTTGGCGAGCTCCTCAGCGTTCTGCAAAGCCTTCTCTTGAATTTGTTTCTGCTTCGCGGGGTCTTTCGCGATGATGGAAATGAGATCGTTGGGTACAGGTGTTGAGAGTTTGAAACTGGTGGCAAATTTTTTCAGCTCCTGCAGCTTCACTTGCGCATCGGCCTTCATTTTGTTGTGCCGCGCCTTTTCGGCGTGTAGACGTTGCTGCGACGCGAAATCCTTGAAGTCTTTCAAGAGTGCATTCTCAACATTGTCTGCTACGCTCGGCGGAGCAGGACTGTTAGCTGTCGACGATGAGGTCGTCGATGCCGTTGCCTTTGCATAACTGGGTGTCAAAGACGCACGTGCCGGCGTCGCCGCAGGACGGAACGTGGCAGAACTAGGAACAGCCGGCGTCACAGGCTGGACAATGTTATTCTCCTTTGCGGGCTTGGCCGCTGCTTCCGGTTCTTTCACGGCAGGGCTGGCCACGGCTCCCGGTTGTTTTGCATCAGCGGGTTTAGCATCTGACTTAACATCCGGCTTGGCATCCAGTTTGGCATCCGACTTAGGCTCCGGTGTCCGGCTTTGGGGCACCGCGGTGGCGGAAGGAGATCGAGCAATGTTCGGCGTAGACGTTTTGGTTTCGTCCGGCTTGTTCGGCGTCAATTGCTTCTTGTTACCCTGGCCCGGCACGCTTTTAATCTGCGACGAGATAATAGCGGGATCCACAGGCGCACCCGTAACAGTAGTATGGCCAGTGGGGGCTCGCCTGGCAGGTGGCGTATACTTGTTGTCCCGGTTTGGGGCAAGAGGTGGAATGTCTGGCTGTCTCCGCACGCCGCTGTATCTGCACGAGCAAAAAAAATTCATGGTCAGCCACAATGTTTGTGTTTCGAAAGGGTAGGGTTGGGGGGAAACGGAACGCCGTACTTGTCTTCTTCGTCACCACCGCCTTGGTCATCGCCAGTAGCAAAGTCCATGATGCGCTCCTCTGCGACGTGAGCAGTGGTTGGCGCTGATTTTTCAATTTCGCGGGCTTTCCTCTCTGCGGCGGCCAACCGCTCGCCATACTGGGGGTGGCTTTTGTCAATGGCCGTTGTGTAGTAGTTCTCGTTGTAGTCCGTCTTCAGCCCGAACAAACGCTCGTTTTCGGCAAACTGGTCCCATGTACCACTGCCGGCTGTCTTTTCGAGGGCGCCATCCAAGTCTCCGCCCGCATCGGGGACCCAGCGTTTCAACGAGCGTTCGTTGCCAGCACGGTTGTTTGAGATGGCCGTATCCGTCCGAAAGCCGGAACGAGTGCCTAACGATGAGACAAAAAATGGTCAGTGGTCGGTGTGCATTTGCGCAAAACACGTGCAGATGGGGGTGCAACCGGGGAACGCTTACCATTCTGTGATTTCCCGTCTCCCTTCGTCGAGCCACCGCCCAGGCGCCCATCGGCGCTGTCCTTGCGCTGAAATGACATGCTAGTTGAATCACGCTTGCCACTTCCGTTCATGTTATCTCCCGCAGGTCGTCGCGGCTGCACCATCTTCCTGCAAGAAACGTCGAAGCTGTCGGACGAGGCGCTGGCATCAATGCCCGAGACTAGTTGGTTGCAGTTTCCGTTACTTCAAAAAACCCTGAGAAAAACGACCGTGTCAGTATTTTCTAAAACCCCATGCATGCAAAAAAGTTTAAATCCAAAGCGCCACAGCCCGCCGCGAGGTTGGGCAAAATTGGCCTCAACGGTTCACCAGCGGTTTTTTGTTTTGGCCTCGCAGTAAGACTCGACTCGCCGTTTTTTCTTTTTGCGTCCGTCGAGTCTTCCTTATCGCCGAGTCCCGTGCTCAATCGACTGATCTCATACCAGCAGGACCAATTTATCAAACTTTGGCGCAAGGACAAGCACAAAAAAGGAAACCTGTGCCAAGGAACAAAGAGCGCCGGGATGTCGTAACGAGATGGAAAATAGAAAATAAAAGAGAAAAGCAAACGCAAACGAAAGAGGATAGTACTAAAAAGAAGGAACACGACCAAGGAGGAAAACAAGCGTGGGAAACTCAAGCTCGAAAAAACGCAAGGTAGGCGACTTGGGATACAGAAGCAAATAATAAAAGCGATAGCAAAGGAGAAGAAAAAGGCACGTACTGCAGGGCGACTGCCAACTTCTCAAATCGACGAGAAAGCTAAAAAAGCTTCAACCGAAAACGCGTTATTCACGATAAGCACACGGGTTTCGGGCGTATGGTTCGTCGTTGTGATAACGCGAGCAAAATGCTCGACGAGTCGAAAGAGAGGAATTCGATGTAGAGGACAGGGCCCAAACGGACAATGTCTGCAACGGTTCGTGTTGTCGTGGAATGTCTGTTTCGAGAGACAAAGAGAGCCACACAGCCACCCCGAATCGCCGCTGACAGAAATCCGAAGACAATCGTCTTTTCTTCGTCAACAGTATCGAGTCAAGAGAACCACGCAACAGATTAGAAACCGAACAAAGTCAACGTTTCGATGGACACGTCCATGTCGAATCGGAAACGGCGGTCGAGAGAGGGGGAAAGCCAAAGGCGTTCCTGGAACAAAGAAAGAAAAGAAGAAAGAAAAGGGCTGAAGAACGGCAATGCAGAAGAACAGCCTGCGCGCGATGCGGCAAGACGAAGAAATGCGTGGATGGGGGACGAGGCGACGCTGGCAAGCAAAATGGGAGGAAGAAGTCGGAATTGGGCGGAACGAAAACGACGAGGAGGACGAACACGGTCGATGCCCGGCGCAAGCGGTCGATGGAGAAAGGAGGGAAAAAGGAAGAAAGAGAGAGCTAAAGAGAGGAAATCGGAATGCGCGAGAAGCAGATTGGCGAAATGGGGGAAAGGGGAGAAGGATGACGGTAGGCGCAAAGAAAGAAAGAGGGAAGAAAGAAGAAAAAGAAAAAAGATAAAAATGGCCCGGCTATGTTTCCTCGTGTTTGTTGTTGGGTCACAAATAAGCAGAGCAAAAAAAAAGGAAAAAAAGGAACAGCCACTCACAAAACGGCTGTACAAGGGAGAGAGGGCAGTTTCGTACAACCGAAACGAAAAGCGGCCGAGGAAGAGGAGCAGCTATGAAGACGATCCTCACGCAATTAAGCAACAAAGGAAAAAAGGGGAGAAAAAGGGGAGAAGGAGAAACAAAGAGAAGAAAAAGAAAAGAAGGGGAAGAAAATAAGGAGAGAGAGCTCGCCGAAAACGAGGTTGTTGATTTTAGTGGAGTTGGTGTTTGTTTCCTTTTTTAAAATTTTGGTGCCTCGAAAGGAGAAGGGGGAAGGAAGGGTAGAAAGAAAGCGAGGGAAAAGGGAAAGGTTAGGTTGGGGGGCTAGAAGAAAAATTCAGGGTGCACTTTGGGGGGGGGAAGACAGGTCACAGAACACAGTGCGTTGACATTGGGCGGAGAGAAGAAAAGAGAAAGAACACCGCGAACAAAAGAAACACAGGCAAAGAAACGTGCCCTAAAACTTCTCCGGGCAGGGCAAGGGCCCGGGGGACAGGGGGGACAGTGCGCGACGCGTGTCGATGGGGGTTCGGTTCTTTCCCTGGGAAAAAAAGTGGGGAACTCGCCGAGAGAAGAGAAAAGAGCGAGGGGAGAGCTCTTGCCATAAGCATAAGCATGCGTAGATTCGCGCGGTAGGAGCAACCGGGCCGCAAGAACAGCACACGATGCTCGATGTGCTAACAAAAACAGCAGGAGGGAACCACAATTGTGTTTGGAGTTTCCTTCTTCTTTTTGTTCGTGCTTCGTGCTTTCCCCTTTCCCACAAAGGATGATGACTACATGTAACGGAGTCCCCGTTGTTAGGAGCAAGGAACGCGTATTACAAAGTACGGAGTACGAAGTTTGCGCAGCAGCCATTAGGAGCATTACGGAGTACGAAGTACGGAGTAATAAATACAACGTACTATGCCTGTGGGTCGGGTGCCCTGGTTGTAGGTTGTGCTGGGGGGTGCTACATAGATGAAAGGATAGTGAGTGACAACGTGAAAAGGGCTTTTTTGGTGGAGGAAGGAAGGGACCAAGATGAAAGTGCTTACGAAATTGTTGAAACGAAGGAAAGAACAGGTTGAGGCTCTTTCCATTTTTGTTTCAAGTTCCTGAGGAAGGTCCTGAGAAAGTTCCGACGAAAAGCCCTGGCAGAAACGAAGGAAGGAACGAAGAGATGCAAGCAGGGTAGCTCCTTTTTTTTCCGTTGCAGCTACTGTGGGAACTGGGAACGAACAAAAATGCTGAAACTTGAAACGGTGGGTGGGCGGCCGCTTTTAGTGCGAATTGGGGCCGTTGGCGCAGTCGCAGCGGTAATAGTGCGCGGGAGCGGCAGTGGACACCGTTTGGAAACGGCGGACCAACAGCCAGGCGCCGGGGAGGGGCCAGAGCCTTGGTGGCAACCGTGGGAACAGACAAAAAAGGGCATCAGCACCTTTGTGTGTTGTTGGCCTTGTCATGATAAACTCGCGGCGTTGGCTCGTTCGTGCCTCTCGGTTTGGGCCGCCTTGTTTCTTTTTCATGAGATTTATTTTCTGTCTTTGACTCGCGTGTCCAGCCAAAGAGAAACATGGAACCAATCAACCGGTCCGCCCAATCTGCGTTTTGCCTCTTCGCGCAAGGCGAACCAAAGGCGCAGCGGCCGCCCCGTCAACTGGGGGGGACGAATAAGGCGACAATGGGCAAAAACAGACAAGCCGACAGCAGGCGCGCCGATGACAAGTGTTAGGGAGAGACCGAGAGAGAAACGAGCACGTCGCGCGGTTTGTGGTTGACATTCGGCAGCGGGAAAACAAACCAGCAAACAGGCAAAGGAACGAACAAGCAAGCAGCGTCGTTTGCTGCCGTAGCCGGTGACAACCGCCTAGGGAAAAGAACCGAAGTCGAGCAGCCACCCTCGACCGCCGAAATGACAGCTCTGTTCAGGAGCCGCCCCACACGGCGAGCAACACAAAACGACTGGTCATTTGCGGCAGAGAGTGACGACGGCCAACATGCAAACGCTTAGGGGTTTTTGCTGCTTCGTGCAACCCGTTTACTATTGATATGGGACGGGAAAGGCAAACCCACCAGAGCCCGGGGCTGGACGGGCTGCCTCCCGCGCACATCCCCCCCGTTGTTCCGCGGCAGGCCCAGTCCAGGCGGGACAACGCGGCCCGCCCGGCTACGGACAAGCTCGTTTGTCGCGGACGGGGTGGCCGGCGTTCGACACGGACGGGTTCCAAGAGGGCTTGCAGCAGTTTATGTTGAGAACAACTAGTCAGAGGCCGTTGATATTACCAGCCCAGAAACCGGAGCACGTGTCACGCGTGCGGTGCCAGATGCCACAACAGCTTTCTGGAAGGTCGCTTACAATTGGCTTCTAAGTGGCTGTCTTGTTTGGCTGTTTGCCTGTTTGGCTATTTGGCTGCAGGGCTTCTCGCCTACGACTTGTGGCGCTTTTTTGTGCAGGGTCTCGGCACCGCCCTGGCAGGGCCTGTCTCGGGGCGTTGGTTCTGAATCGCAGCCGAGGATGACTAATTTTCACAACCCAACTTGGATATGATCACGTGCACTTTACGTGAGCATGCGACTACGCCCCAAATAGGCAATCTGTCCCACGATGCCTCTATTGTTGTCACTTTCAGTGAACAATCGTCATAATAAAAAAATGTGATCTAAAGAATATATATATATATATATATATATATGTAATGGCTTTTTCTCATAGTCACGGGATTTCCTCTCGGCAGCAATGGGGCTGACAAGAAGTAGGGCGGACTCAGACAGTCATTCTGAGGAGACATCGTGAACTTGCTTGATCTGACTCCTTATGTGCACCGCAAAATCAGACAAAGCGTATTGTCCACTTCAATTTTGTTTCTTTTCTTTGTTTTTTAATTTTTGTTCTCAGGCCTTTTTCAACAAATTCTCAGCACTTTATTCAGAACCGGTTGAAATGGAAGAGTGAGTGAAAAGAATGTTTCAAAACAATCGATAAGGGGATCGTGAAAGTTTCACGTTTTGAGATGCTTCCTGGTCGACTGAGCTGAAACTGAGCAAAGCATAATCCGGATTTACGTGAGTTGAGAAAAGAATGAGAGCGAACTTGAAAAGTACCAGTTATTCTGTGGTTTGCCGCCAACTGACCCCGAGCGGTTCCCGTCTCGTCCTCATTTACCCGTCGACCCGTGCGCTCTCCTTCTTCTTCTTCTTCTTCTTCTCCTACTTCCTTCCCCTCCCTTTGCCTGCTTATTTTACTCACGGCGCTCAACTTCCAACCGCCCGGCAATGTCGTGCTGCATGGATCGCCACGATCGACAGGCAGAATGCGGAGGGGAGACGCCAACTCGGGGACCACACAGACTGCTGTTCGTGTCAGGTAAGTCAACCAACCTGCATGTTTGTTGCATGCGGGAAGGCAGCTTTACCTCTTCGTGCAGGACGCAGGGTCCTCATTCTTTGGACAGAAGCGAGAGCGGGAAACCTTCAAATAAACAACGGGGCAGCTGCAAGCACTTTAACCTTTTTTTTTGTGCCCCCTTTCGGTATTTTTTTTTTACGTCTACGTTCCACGTCCTCCATGGTCACAAAAAAAAAGCCCTTGCGCGCCCGAAAATTGTGTCACAGATACAGCACTCCTCTTTGCGATACGTGTGTGTATTCATGTTGACGGAATGGGAGAAACCTCGTTTTGTGATTGCAAACCGGGCGACGCCTAGTTTTGTTTTGTTGTGATGCTTCGTGTTCAGGGGCGATTTGCCTGGCCTGGCTGGCCATTCTCCCAAGATTGCCGTTCTTAACGCCAGACTGTTATGACGACGGCTAAGCCTTCTTTTGGGTTCTTTTTCTTCTTCTTAGGACCGCTCTTATCGTTCTCATCGTCCGAACGTTATCCCAACTCGGGGCGTTTTGTCGGGAAGATCGGAAGAACAGATGATATGAAGAGCAGCCCCCCCCCCCCCCCAATACAGTGTTCTTCCTTTCGTCCTCGCGGACCAAACAGGGCAGGTCAAAGAAGAAAGTCTACTGTTTCCGTGGCTAGTCTTCTTTCGTAATGTTTTTATTCTTCTGTGCCCGGTTAAAAACGAGCCGGAACGAAGGTCATTATATCTGAGAGCACATAAGAAGAAACACGAACGTGGCTTGTCAGCGTGACGTCTCCCCCCCCCTTTTTTTTGTACGCCGCTTCCTCTTGAGTTATCATTGTTGCCATCTAGCATGCCCATAGAGTCATTTTTTATACATCTCTCAACTCATTCTCTCCTTTTTGCCGTGGCAAACGGGCCAGGGGAGAAGTAGGAAACAAACCAGAATATACGAAATAGAGAGAAAGAAGACCAACGACAACGGGCTGGACGCAGTCCGCAGTGAGCGGGTTCCCAGAAGAAAGAAACGAGTACCGAAACGGCAATATAATGGTGCGATGAAGGCTGCCAGGGACACATCTAAGCCAAAAAAAAAAAAAAAGGGCACGATATATTGCGTCTTGACAGTATTATACCTTTGTTCCTGTTCCTCGTACCTTGCAGGACTGACTTTAGCTACACACCCACTTGCCCCATTTTGGGGGACGAATAACCGCTCGCCATGACCCCCTTCGCCTCTCCCCCCCTTCTTCCTTTCCCGTTTTATCCTCCATTGACGAACTAATTGAATCTCGTTTTTTTTCTTTTTTTGCTTGTTTCTTTCTTCGTATCGACATCCGCCTCACCGTGCCTCCTCCTACTCCCATCGTATACGCCCTGTTCGCTCATGGCCCCCTTGTTTCCTTATAGATTGCCCTCCTCGTGGCCGGATAAAATCTGCGCTCCGCCAGGAACAAGAAAAAGAAAAAAGAAAACAAATGAACGTCGTCTCTTCTACGGCGCGCAAAGCCGAGTGTGATCCCCCCTTTCTCCGGGTTTGACGATAGAGCACAGTCAGCTATAAGAACAATCATGGATATACGCAGGAAAAACGAAAGCCAACACCCGGTATATAAAGGCCACGAGGCAGGCCTCCCTCATCATCTTACCGGGAGAAAGTTTTTTTTTTCTTTTTTCTTTTTGTTCTCTCTTTTCTTCTTCGTTTCCTCTTCTTCTTGTTTCGTTCCTTTTTTGTATCTCTGCTGCCAAGTTCCCGGCATCGTCCTTCTGGTATCGACAAGAACAGATCAGCTCACGCTCCTTTTCGTACGCTCCTTTACATCTCATTAACGTTTCCTTTTTTTCTTCTTTGTACACTCCTTTACAGATTTACTACCGGTCCTTTTGCAAAAGGAAGCAGCAATTTACCTTTTTGATCCCCCCTCAGAAAACAACGCAGAGCAGGGCTCGGCGTAGACAGAAGCTTTTGATACAGTCCAATCCTTCTTTTCACAACGCATCTTTCTTTTTTTTGTTGCTCCCCAAGAACTACCCACACCGGACACCATGAAGGCCACCACAGCCTCCTCCTCCTCCACCTCCCCCTCCGCCCTCCGCCTCGTCCTGGCCGCCGCCGCCGCCCTTCCCCTGGCCGCCGCCCACATGGAAATGACCTGGCCGCCGCCCTTCCGCTCCAAGTACAACCCCTTTAGCGTGCCCGCCAACATCGACTACACCATGACCGCCCCGCTCCTCGCCGACGGCACCAACTTCCCCTGCAAGGGTTACCACACCGCCGACCTCGGCACCGCCGCCGGCCGGCCCACCGCCACCTTCGCTCCCGGCCAGGCCGCCAACCTCACCCTCGGCGGCGGCGCCAACCACGGCGGCGGCTCCTGCCAGGTCTCGCTGTCGTACGACCGCGGCCACTCCTTCGTCGTGCTGCAGTCGTGGGAGGGCGGCTGCCCGGCGCACGCCGGCAGCGTCACGCTCGATTTCAGCCTGCCGCCCGACGCGCCCGCGGGCGACGCGCTGCTGGCCTGGACGTGGTTCAACAACCTGGGCAACCGGGAGATGTACATGAACTGCGCGGCGGTGGAAATCGGCGCGGGAGGACGACGGAAGCGGGACGCTAACAACGACGACACCGCCGACACCGCCCGCCACAGCCGCCGCGCCACGCACACCCCGCTGGCCGCCCGCCCGGCCCTCTTCACCGCCAACATCGGCAACGGCTGCACCACCGTCGACAGCACCGACGTGCGGTTCCCGCAGCCCGGCCCGGACGTCGACGTAGAGAGCGTCAAAGGCACGGTGCCGCCCCAGGGCAGCGGCTGCCAGAGCGGCAGCGGTGCCGTATTTGTGGGTCCCCCTAGCGACAACAAGGACAACGGCAATGGCGGCGCCGATACCGACGCGGCGCACCGTACCGCAGTTGCGTAAGTTTTTGTTCTGTTCGATTTCATTTTTACTCCTCGCTGTACAATAGTACTTACAACGTGAATAGTGCACCACCGAAACACGAGCCCGCTTCGTCGTCTGCGCCGGCCCCGGTCGCACCAGCCGCTGCGGCCGCCCCGCCTCCTCCGGCCGCCAACACCCACGCTGCTCCCGCACCCATGGCAGATACCACGGCCCCCTCCTCGTCCTCGTCCTCGTCCTCGTCCTCCACGTTGCACCCCGCCGCGGCCGTCGTCGTGGCGCCCGGTCCCGCCGCAGCCGACGCCCCCGCGGCCGGCGCCGCGTGCTCGTCCGAGGGCCGGTGGGCGTGCCTGCCCGACGGGGCCTCGTTCCAGCGCTGCGCGTCGGGCCGGTGGAGCGTCGTGCAGGCCATGGCGCCCGGGACGGCGTGCCGCGCGGGGCAGACGGACAACTTGGAGGTGCTGACGGCAGGTGGTGCGGGTGGTGCGACGGCCGCGGCGCCGCGACGCCTGCGCCGGGGACGGCGGGCCTACTAGGGCGCGAGGGATCGGGTCCAGAGCGCGCTTTTCTCCATCTTTCACTTCGTATTGGCAGTTTCTCTTGAGAACGCCCTCCTTTTTTGCTGTTCTTTTTCTTTCCTATCTTGTTTTTTTCCCCTTCTCTGATGGGATCTTGTCTTCGCATTTTTGATGTATGATGCTTTGATGCTTTGGTATGTTTTTTTTATATACGAGACGAATTTGGCGTTGTTGTCTGATGTACTCTTTACATAAAATAGAACCTTCTATTTTTAACGGGTATCCTAAAAGCATTTTTTGACGGAAACCTAAAAGTTTGCGGTAAACCAACTCTAAACTGTGAACAAGGGGGTATTTATTGTACATGTTGGTAATGAGCAAAGTGCGATGTTTTTTGGGGGGGGGGGGGCGGGAGGATTTAAACCGCTCTCTCAAAAACGCGCTATGCATTATTCTCAGCTCTGCTATCCTACATCACCACGCAATCGCGGTCTCTGCTCGACACCGCTTGCTGCTGCTGCGGCGGCCGCATCAACGGCGGTTGCCCATACACGCCCGCCCTGCCGCCCCCGTAGGGCCGCCCATTGCCTGACGACGGCATCGGTGATCTCCGCGGCGGTTGCAACGGTTGAGACGGGGTGTTGCCCACGCTGGCGCTGCTGGCACTGGCGCTGGCGCTGGCGCTACCGCCCACACCAACAGCGGCCGCTCCGAGTGCCTCCGGTACGCCGGCCGGCGGATGGTACGGTGCCTGTTTGGCCGCTTGCTCGTAGGACGGCGGAGCTTCCTCGCCGTCGTCTACATCAGCCGTCCGGTTCACAGCAGGCCGTGTGTTGAGCAGGCCAACCACGTTGGAGGGCGGTGGCACGAGGGACCGGACGGCCTGTTGCTGCTGTTGCTGCGGACGTGGTGGCTGTGGTGGTGGTTGCTGCTGCTGTGGCTGCGCGAACGAAGACGCAGACGGTGTGCGTCCGCGGTGCCGGCCCTGACCTTGGCCAGTGTTGCCGTTGTTGTTCAGCGCGGAATTCGCGGTTGACGAGGAGCTGCGTCGGACGCTGTCGCCGCTGCCGAGTAAGCCGTTGCCCCCCGAGTAGTAGTTGGCGGAACTCCGCCGCGGCGACACGGGTACTTGCTGCCCGCTCCTGCTGCTGCTACTGCTGCTGTACCGGCCGCCCCCTGTGGCATTGCTGGGGCGGTGCCCGCTGTGAAAATTGGTCGCCTGCGGCTGCCGGGCCTGCTGTTCAATGAACTGCTCGGACAGCCGGCTCTCGCGGTTGCGCCGCTCCTCTGCGGACCGGTGTCGTTCTTCCTCCTCTTCTTGCAATTGGAGCGCCAGTGCCAGATCGCGGTCCTCCTGCTCGTGCTTGGACGCACTGCTGCTGCCCGATATGGAATGCCCGCCCTGGCCATGCTTGTTTCGTTTTCCACGCACCGTCGTCCAGTCGCCACCACCTTGATGGTCTCCGCCCCCCATACCCGAAGCAGAACCGACAGCACCCCCGTATGCACCTTGGTCTTGTCCCCGCCCCTGTCCCTGCCCCTGCCCCTGCCCCTGTTGTAGCTGCTGCTGGGTTGCGCCGCCGACAAGGCGGAAATCACCTGAGAAAAACTCGGTATGTTCGCCGTTGACGTCGACGAGCGATTCCCAAATCACCTCGTCATGGCTCGCGTAGCCTGCGTCCGTCACCAACAGCAGCAGCTGCAACGTTTGTGGGTGGCGGTAAAGCGTGGAGAAATGGTCGTTGCGGAAGAGAATAGCCACGGAGCCGGGCATCATGGCCTTGGTGATCACGTCGAGGCCAAACGGCGTCAACTGCGTGGCAAAGACGTGCAGGAAGCCCTTGATCTCCAGAATGTCCTGGTACAGACTCTGCTCCTCGTCCGTCAACCCGCCGCCGCCGCCGGTGATGCTGAGCTTTTCTTCTAGCTCCTCTTCGCGGAACAGGAGGTTTTGGACGTCTTCATACGACGCCGCTCGCCGGCTCAGCGCGCCGTACGCGGCGTCGGCGTCGGCCGGAGCGGGCAGCCAGCCGTGGATGAGCGGGATGTTGAATGTCGCATACAGCTGCATTTCGCGCGTGTCCTCAAACGTGCCCGGAATGGCGTCGTCGCGCTCGGTCGGATGAAGGTGCACGAGCGATGTCCGCCGGAAGGCCTTGACCACCTCGGGCGTCGGGATGAAGCGCGGGTTGACGTTCATGCCGGTGTGCAGACCCTTGAGAAATTTGTACAGCTCGTCCACGTCCGGCAGCTCGCGCTCGTCGCTGGTTCGGCGCGACGACATGAGCTCGTCGAACACGGCGTCGAGCAGAAGCGCCAGACTCACCTGTTCCCGCGATCGGAGCGTATCGACGAGCGCGGTCGTGCTGTCGGCGGGAGTGGTCAAGGTAAGCGCGTTGACGAGCGCTACTAGTGGACAGGGCCCGTTGGCGTTTTGCAGCAAAATTGGCGACACACGGGGGTTTCTTGCCGCGCGGACGTCGTGCCACGTAATGTTTTTGATTTGGTACGTCTCGGTCTTCTCGGCGGCGGGGCGGGGCGGCTGTTCAGGGGGCGGCGGTTCGTCGTCTCCAACGTCGAGCATGCTTCTTGGCGGGAGGGGAGGGCGCGCTCCTCTTTCTCCTTCGGGCAGACTGTCTGGCTTCTTCTTGTCCGTTTCATTTGCTGCGTCTCCGGTACTGGTGACCTGTTTCGTTTCTGGTTCTGCTTCTATTGCTATCAGTATTTCCGGCGCATTCACAGTAGGCTCTGCTGCATCCGGGCCTTTCCCTTTCGCGTTTCCTTTGGCACCCTCTTTCTTCTTTTTCCCGTCGTCGTTCCCTTCCTCGTCGGTGAAGTTCTCCCACGTGCTTTGCCGGGAGAGTGGCGCGGGAGCCGCCTGATCGTCCACCAAACTCCAGCCTTCTCCGGTGGCCTCTGCGCTCAGATCGCCCTGTAATGGCCGGCCGCCGATGCTAGCACCGTCACCACCACCACCACTGAGGTCGTCCCAAGCGTGCTTCTCTTCGAAAAAGACGGCCTGATCGCTTTTGTTGTTTGGATCGTTTTCGTCTAGTGGGCGGTAGGGTGGCTTAGATGGAGCCGCCGGTGCCTCCATAGGCGGCTTGGCGACTTCGTTCCACGCAGCGTTGTCCCCTCCATCATCCGGCGAGAAACGGAGCAGATCGGTTTCGGTGTTCTGCGGAATATGGACGCTGGGCGACGGTTTCCGTGGGATTTGCTGTCCGGACGGGCTCTGCGATGCCCAAACGCCTTGGCTGGGCGTGTCCGCCTCGCCGGTACCGCCGGCTGCCGTCGCATCGGCAAAAACAAAGGGATGTACGGGGGCGCGGGCGGGGACGGTGGTGGTTGGTTGGCTGCTATAGCCCACAACGGGCGGCTGCTGCCAAGGATTCTTAGTCGGGTCATCGGTGCTCAGCTGAGCGAAGCGGTCTGTTGGCGGCTGCGCAGACGATGCGAGGTTGGCGGCGGTGGTGTCGGCGGCTGTCAACTTCTTCTTGAACGGGTTGGTTTCGATGGGGCCGCCGCTGGCACCGCCGCTGGCACCGCCGATGGAACCGCCGGTGGAACCACCGCCCGGTTGGAGAATAGATGGAACGTCCGTCGGGTCCGCAGTCGTCGCTTGCGGTCTTCTTGTCGGCGCCGCTGGGCCGCCCGCGCTGGTGGAGGGATGGGCAGCAGCCGCAGCAGCCGCAGCAGTAGCATGACCGGCGTTGCCGCCAGCACCGGCTGCGCCGCGATACGGCGCTCGACCGGGCCGCAGGATGTCAGGCACGTCGGACCGGTCGCCTTCGGCACCCTCATTGTTCTCGCCGTCACCCGCCGCGCCGCCTTCATTTTGGGATATTTCTTCCCTGATAACCATCGCGTTTGAACGTGCAAAGAAGAGATAGCTGGAGAATGAAAAATGGAAATGCAACGCTCTTTTTCCGTCTTTTACTGGCTGTGCAGTCGGCCTGGTTCGGGATAGAGCTTTATCTGGAGGTGGTCAGACGCCGTGTGTCGTTGGGAAGCGCTCAGACGATAAGACTGGGCCAAGCTGGAAACGGATTGCGTCACTCGTTTTTGGGGCGCCGTTTTGTAGTGGGAAAGCTGGGGAAATTAGACGTAGGTGATGTACGCGGTCATGAGATTGCGAAAAGAGGAAAAATGAAGCCGAAAAACCAAAAATAACAAAGAATAACCAAAAACAGAGTTTCAGACGAGAAAACTATATTGGGAATGTGCGGTGTTGGCGGTTGCCAGATTTAAACAAACGACTGCTGAGCCAATTCAACATGAGGGAGAGAGAGATAGAAGGAAGGAGGGGCGGGCGCTTTGCGAGGGAGGGAAGGCGCGCGGGCGTCAACGGGCGTTGGGGGGGGGCAAATGTAGTAATTAGCTTTCGTTGTCAGCTTTATCTTCAGAGGCTTCTTGTTTTAGTTTTGGAGAGCCGGGAAGGTGCGATTTAGTGGGTAATAGTGGGCAGAATGGGGGGAATGCCTAGGCACGGAAGTGCTAAGCATGTGCGATGAAAGGGGTCAGACGGGTAAAAGCGAATGGCGGAGAGAAAAGAGGATAAAAAAAGGTTCATCAACGGACAGCTTTCTGGCAGGTTTTTGCGTTTGGGGAGGAGGCGAAAGTTTACATACAAAATGGCTGCCTCCCTGAGGAAGGGGGGGCTTTTGCGTGGCTAGGTCGAACCGCTGACGTCGTGTTCGCATTAGGCAACCGTAAAAGGGAAAAGAAAAAAAAAATGAAAAAAAACCCCCAAATACGATGAAGAGGCTGTACATTGTAACGAGGCAAACCGCCACCACAGTTAGGTAGCCATGTAGGTACGAACTGAACATTAGAAATGAGCCAATGGAACACACGAATAAGGCGCTTTGTGTTTTGCCTGCAGTGCTTTTGCATTGCTTTGTTGCTTGTGTTGCGAAGCGCATGCAGAGGGAGACATTTGATGGAAAAGGCGATTCACGGTGGTCCAATGTTGACAGTTGACCTACAAAGGGGATCTGTTGGACCTACGTCGTTTGAAGTACCGTGAAAAAAGCATGGCGTGACCAGGGGCAGTGTTCTGTGTGCTGATGAAAATGGACGACGCTGGAAGGAATGATATCGAGGAAGAAAAACTACAAAAGGACAAGAGGTCTACGATGCAAAATCACAGTTTCAGTGACAAAGAAAGAACAATACAAAAAAAAACTATTTGTATATACAACAATGCACAGGAGGACGAGGTGAACGTCTGACCAGGCTGGACGGGCACGGACAGGAAAGCAACAACGAAAAGGCCTCACGGCTTTCCTGTCGGCAAAAATGAAGTGCTATGTACGCCGGAAAGTAGGACAGTACTTTGAGAAAGGAAAAAAAAGGAGGAAACAAAAACAAGAAAAAAGAAAAGAAACAAAAACAAAAAAAAACGCCGCAAAAGAACGCCCAAATGCCATCGCCTCTTTTGTGCCTCTTTACCATTTCTTCTTCTTGTTCAGCGCATCCAGCCGCTTGCACGCCTTGGTCTCGTAGCTGTTGGCCACCTCCATCTTCTCCGGGTCCTGGAACAGCCAGCCCCGCGCCGCGTCCTCCAGCGCCTGCTTGTGCTTCAGCTCCGCCTCGCACTGCATCTGGGTGGCCCGTACGAGCATCACGCCCGCGTAGTTGTCCAGCTGCGCCAGTTTATGCGGGGTCGCCTCGAGGACTTTCAGGTCCTCCGGCCGCACAAAGTACTCGGCGCTCTTGCCGGCCGTTTGCCGGCCTACCGTGTACGGCGGCACCGGCGCGTCAAAGACCATTTTTGGCATGGAACCCACGGAGCCGTAGTCCTCGCCGCCGCCCGAGAAGAGCGACGACAACAGCGGCAACACAAACAGGATCAAGACGGGCAGCAGGCTGATGAACGTGGACAGGACGCCGGCGTTTTGGTCTTGTTGTTGTTGGCGTGGATCTTGGCCGCCCGCGGCGGTGTTGCGTGGCCGCGTCCGCGGCCGCGCGCCGCCGAACTGGTGCACCCGGATGCCGGGGCCGCCGCCCATGTTGAAGACAAACTGTGGACCGGTATCGAAGCCTGTTGGTTAGCGGATGTACGAGCCGGATGAATAAAAGAAAAGACCTCCCCCCCTAAAAAAGGCACACGCGAAGAGAAACCTACCTCCAAACGGCCCAAACCCGCCGCCGCCAAAGAACTGCCGGAACATCTCCTCCGGGCTCATCTCTTCGCCCCACGGGTCGCCGCCTCCACCCCGGGCCCGCGCGAACGGATTGTGCATACCGCCGCCGCCGTCTCCACCTCCGCCTCCGCCTCCACCTCCACCACCGCCAAACCGCGAATCTGGATCCGTCCCGAACCGGTCGTACTTGGCCCGCTTGTCCTTGTCGCCGAGCACGCCGAACGCGCGTGAGACCATCTTGAAGGCCTCGTCGGCGTGCTTGTGGCCGTTCTTGTCCGGGTGGGTGAGCAGGCTCTGCTTGCGGTAGGCCTTTTTGATCTCGCCGTCGGCGGCGGTGCGCTCGACCTCGAGGATCTCGTAAAAGGCCGTAGCCTGGCAGCGGCGGATGCGGAGCACGGCGGCGGCCTGTTCGGGGGTGCATTTGCGCTCCTGGTTGCCCTGGTTGTGTTCGCGGTGGCGGGCTTTGGCGTCGTTGTTGGCGGCGTCCGCGCCGGACGCGGTGGCGCTAGGCATGGCGCCGGGTGGGTTGATTTCGGGCCTTGAAGGTCGAGGTGAAGAAAAAGAAAGGGAGACCGCGATAGGTGGGAGGTATGAACGTGTGCTTTGTTGCGTGTTGAAACACAAAATGGAGGCACCGGGAGCCGGGCGCGGTTTCGGTCGGCGGAGGGGGGAAATGTGTCGTCAGAATGAAGCGTTTTTGGTATCGAGAACGTAGGAACCGCGCATGCGCCGATGATGTGTCTCTTCGTGCGTCTTGCCACAGAAGAAAGTCGAAACAGAGGAGGAAGCAAGACGGGCTGCGGGACACCACGATCGTTGCGAGATAATGTATATATGCTCGGATCCGAGAACTGCGTACAATGGGCGTAATCTAAAAATGCAAATACACGCAAAGGACACTTGCTGTTTCTCGTTCACTTTGCCCGCAGACGTTGCGATTGGTTCTTCTCCTTAGGGGGGCCTAGTCTGGGAGTGGAGCGAGCGGGCACCTCTTTTTCTCTTTTTTTTTTCTGGGTTCTGGAGCTGGTCGTAAAAAGTGGCGCAAACCGTCTTTCGTGGATCGCTGCGTTGTAGAACGAAAACAAGATGACCGCGACGCTGCAAGTTAAAGGAGACGAAAGAAGAGACAAAAAAAAAAAGCAAAAAGACGAGAAAGACGAAAAAGAGCGGGAAACCCGTCTCGTCAAAAGGACGAAAATCGGTTGATAGGCCTAAGAAACGAGAAGGAAAAAGAGGAGCAGAGAAAAAAAGGGACAAAGAGGAAAACGAAAGACAAAGATTTGCTTGAAAGAGCGGTCCCGTTTCAACACACACAATACGGGCACAACGAGAAGCGCGAACAACCACGTATGAAATGGAGATATGAAGTCGGAACGGCGACAAGGAGACGATAGGCGGATACGGGGGGGGAGAGGCGGTGCAGCAGAAAAAACTCACCCAAAAACGGCACAATAGGAAGGTAACAAGGGAAAAAAAACGTGGCGCATTATTAATAACCGGCGGGACCAAGCCTGGTTGTCACGCTTTTGCTTGCTGTCTCGGTTCAGGTATGATTAGTCATCTCAAGTGAAAGAAAAAAGGCTTCTAAAAATCGACGGCGTCACCATCACTAACAAGCAGAAACGCTGCATGACACAAAAAATCATTGATGAATTGATATGCAGCAACGGTATACACGCCTTTTTCATACATAAAATTTGAGAGAGAACCGTGGCCATCCCACAATATGGCCCCTCCAAAAAACACGCCAGGCACATCAGACACACCGGGCACGCCGAACACGGCGCCGGCCCCGTCCACGTCGCTGCTGCAAAAGCTCGGCGCTTGGGGGAGTACGTTTTGATGGTTTTTTTTTACTAACATGGTTGCACGCAACGACTCCTCTCCATGAAATTTTTCTTATTTAGCATGCTGACACTGCTGGGGGAGCAGCCTCCCCGTTGGCGCCCATGGGCCTGGCCACCCTCGTCGCCGCCCTCCACACGCGGCCCCTCCAGCCGTTCCCCTTGCTCTTTGCCCCGGCCCTGCTGTTCGCGGGCTACGTCAACGTGGCCGGCTACGCCGTGGACGCCGCCGGCATGACGGCCGCCTGGAGCGGGCTGTACGTGCTGCTGGCGCTGCGGGGCATGCGCCGCGGTCGTCGTATTGGTGGTGGCGGCGGCGGCGGTGTTGGTGCGGCTGCTGCGTTGGGCAGCCGCTGGATCCCAGCGGCCCTGCGGACGTCCTCGCGGCGGATGCAGACGCCGGCGCGGCGGGCGGTGGGTGCGGCGGCGGTGGGGCTGGGCACGGTGAACGCGGTGGCGGGCGGCGTGGCGTATGGGATCACGGGCGACCGGGCGCAGGAGGCGGCGGTGCGGCGGGAAAAGGCGCAGGGGAACCGGTAAAAAAGATGGACGTTTTTTGGTGTCTTGTTTTTTTTTTTGGGGCTGGCATCCGCCACGAAGCTCGTTGCTGAGAATTTGCAAAAAAGGTTGATAGGAAACGGAAGACAACGAATTGTACGACCATGGAAAAGATGCAAGATAAGATGAGGGAAGTGGCAACAACTCTCTTCTTTTAATAGAACTTGTCATATATATATGTATATTCACATACTTTGGATATAAACGCCGTATGCCGGGCGGTTTGTGCCAAATAAAGATGCTGCGCCTTAAGAATACAGTAAGAGCAGGAAACTAGGAGGGCTTCGTATATATTCGTACAAAAAGGATAAAAAAAAACAAAAAAACAATAGCACGGAATAGTCACCGCGCACAGCCAACCAACACCTCTTTTTTCCTTTTGAGCAAATCCCCCTTAGCCCAGATAAAGACTTCTCAGCTCTTGATCAGTCTTTTGTCTTCTCCCGCTGTAGGATGCAATGTCTGCGGATCAAATCTTCCTGGTGTCAATCCTCATTGCAGGGCCCTTGAAACGACCCTAAAACAAAGGAAAAGAGAAGGGGAATAAAACGAGAATGGGTCACAAAAAAAAGAAGAAAAAAAATAAGGAGTATCTGCGCTTCATTCGCCGCTTCGACGCCATAAGACACCCAATCTGCAATTCACTTTGTCACTGGGTCACCGCCGATTTGGTGGCGGCATCTTCGACCCAGAAATCATCCAGATAAACAAGACCGTCATGGAAAAAAACGTCGCCCGGAAGAAATTTGGCACGCGGAACCCAACTGCGGCGGCAGGTGGCGGCTGCGCCGGCGGCGGTAGGCCTATGGCCACGTTGGCGTGGTTGCTCGGCGTGGCAATGTCACGCAAGTTGAAGCCTTCGTTGGCAAGCAGCTTGGCAATGCTCGACAGTTGGAAGCCGCACATGTATTCGACGTCGCAGTCGCGGACTTTGCGACCTGCATACGCGCGGTACTCCTCGGCGATGCTGGCGTTGTCCCATCCCGTAATTTTTCGCACGACGGCGATCACGCACCCGGTGCGGTGCTTGCCGTGGTTGCAATGGATCAGCAACGGGTAGTTCCGGCGGTCCAACACCAGCTTCAAGATGGCCTCCATCGTCGCGAGAGGAATCTCCTCCTTCTTTGTGCCCTTCATCCCAAAGATGTGGTGCTCGATGTTGTTCTTCACCATGAAGTCCCGGTACCCTTTGCTAAAGTTCTTGTCGACTAGGGTGCTGTGTCACGCGTTAGCGCCCAATACACTACCACAAAACAAAGTACACTCGAGCAGGCATAAAGAAACACATACACGATGGTCTTCAATTTCAGCTGTTCCAGAAATTTGTAGTTTTCTGGCCTTGGGTAACTGCTGCGGTACAGACCAGGCAGAACATTGCCAAAATTCAAGGGCGCGCCAGATGGCGTGAAAATGGCGTTTTCTAGTCTTTCAGTTAGACGGCTAGGAGGAAAGAAAACGAACAGAAAGGGAAGAGAGACAAGTTTGCAAAAACGAACCTTCACCGTCGAGACCAGGATTTGCGGAATCAAGGAGTGTGTCGGAAGGCGTAGACGAGGCAGAGGAGTACGAAGACGAAGAGATGCTGACACGGCTGCTGCTGTTGCTACTAGCCAAAACCGCGCTGGGCTCAATTTCAATCGGCACGGCCACGTCGTGCTTGTCGCTGCTTGTGCCGGCGACTGCTGTAACGGAGAGACGGGCGCTAGCGCTGCTGGTGCTGGTGCTGGTGCTATTGCTATTGCTGCTGTTGCTGTCACCGACACCGCCGCAGCGGTTTTGAAGCTCGCGATCTTCGGCGACCAGTTCCTCTTCCACAAAAGAGCGGGCAGTGCGTTTAGTAACCATCTTTGCAACAAAGCCCCCCCGGGACCGGCCGGTGGAAGAAGACGGAGAACCACGGTTGTCACACGGCCTCAGAAGAAGATATGATGGCAACGTGCGGGTGTTGGCATGAACCCGCGAGATCTTGAAAAGCCGCTTCTCAAGAGTTCCAACGTCACACGTGGTATCCAGTGCAACAACGGCAAATGCAAAAATAGGCGGAAAAACTGGTATCGCGTGCGCAGAGAAGAAAGAAAGCCGCCCGAGAGAGAAAGAGGACAGTGTAACAGAGACGGGGATGCAGGAGGGTAAGGAAGAGGGTGTGCTAGATGCGGCTCAGAATCGACAGAAGCGCGCAAAAGAGAAAACCTGGCAGGGGGTATTGCAATTGGCTGCAGCAGGCGCAGGAAACAAAAGAGGACGCGAGAAAGGCTGATAGACACAGGGAAGGATAGGGATTGGAGTTAGTTTGCTCCGGTTCGACGAGTTTTCTAGGAAGCCGAACTGCGCGTTCGAGATGAGTGGTCGAGCAGTTGCCCGCCTCTTATCAAAGAGGACACCGCCGCGACGACCGGGTTGGGAGCAGCATCTTGTCGGTGCGTCCTGGTGAAAAAAAGAGGCGAAAGAGGATTGAGCCGAGGGAGAGAACGAGAGATCCAATGTCTGTCTTGGTAGGTTCGTGGGATTTTTTTGTTCGCTTTGGTGTTGAAGAGTATGCGCATTCGGTGAGGAAAAGCGGAAGTGGTTGCTGTTGCTGTTGCTGATGCTGGTGCGTGCTGCTACTGCATGGGTACGAGAGATGGGCCTGGAACCGTGGGGGCGCGTTGAAGAAGGTGGGAAAAAAGGGCAAAAAAAAAAAAAAAAAATCAATTTAAGAGCGTGTGCGGTGCGCGTGTGGGCAATGACGCCGACGACGCGGCTGTTGTCTGTCGTTGCACTGTGGGCGCAATAAAATCCAGGTGGAAAAAGAAAAAGAAAAAAAAGAAAAGAAGAGAGAAAGAAAACAAAGAATAGGAAAGAGAGTAAGAGAGGAAAGACGTGGGCAAACACAAGAGAAGGAAGACGCGTTTTGGTTCGAGGCTTTTTTTTAGTTATTAATTGCGGGAGTCATGTCTTGTAACCCAAAGTGATGCCTGCGCTTTGCGCGCGGTTTCCACTTTTTGTCAGGGTTCTTTCCCCAAAAGGCTTAATTAACATAAAAAGCACAAGGTTTTTTTTTTCTGGGGCAGGCGCTACCGAGGGGACAAAGAAGCAGAGAAGCAGTCGAATGCGGAAAGCGCTGTTTGTTGGCTCCGGGGGATATTGGTCAGCCCACGAGGCGAAGAGTACGGTCGTACGGGAGTATTACTCGTACGAACACCGAACATGGCAGGAAAGAGCGAAAAGGGCAAAGCGTGTCTGATGACGCTCACGAGACGTTCCTTCCTTTTGTCAAGAAGTACAAACGGAGAGAAAATGGAAGAGGAACAAAACTAAAAATGAAATATTTAAATAAATGACTAAATAACTAAACAAGGCCTGGAAGACAACAGAACAAAGCAAGGCACACAAGTTATACTACACAGGCGATACGCTCTGGACTACAAAATGAAGCCTACATACTCCGTACTACAACCCAATAAAATGCTTGCCGTGGCGTTCCGGCAACGTGGTCGCGGCGAAACTGTAAGAGAACAGGGAAAAAGAAAAGGAGCGATCGGCAGGCGGCGAGCTCTCGCCCCGACTCTTTGCCCACCAAAAATAAAAACCCATTAGGTAAGACAGGTCGACGGTATGACGAAAACGCGCACGCGGCCTGGGGGAAAACCGGCTTCGTAATTACGAGTGGCACTGCACAGAGTATAGAGTGCCATGACGGAGAAAAGAAACGAGTAAGGGGAATGCAATAAACCGAGAAAGCCCCAAAATGACGAAGAAAACCCCCGACGGAGCATTACGGACTGAGCAAAAAACAAAAAAAGTTCGGTGTTATTCAGTGGCCTGTTATACACGTCCAGGAGTAGTGCGACGTTCGACATTAATGTCAACTTCGGGTGGCATGCTAGAGACTTCTGCATCGAGTACGGACGACGGCTACTGTACGGAGTACTTAATGCAGGGTGCTTTGGTGTCTTTCGGTGCCTTTTCGGCCACGGCACTAACACGGAGCTAGGACGCCGCGGAATGCACGGCCAACCTGCAGCTGTACTGTTCCCGCGGCTTTTACCACAACGTTTGGGCCGACTGACCAACGGGTAAACTTGACTTTTGACGTCCCGGAAAAGAAACCATGCCTGCCACCTTCTACTTCATCGTTCGGGGGAGGGACTTTGTCGCTCGCGTGTTTGTTCTCCGTTCTGGGCGGTGTTGTACTCGGGTCGTGTCAATGCCGGAGAGTAATTTGTAAAAAGAGCACGCGGGTATTTCCCAGAAATGGAGCGTGTCGCGTGGGGGAGGCGAGGTATCTCCAGCGTTTCTTTGCTGGGTTTTGGGGGGGGGGGGGAGGGGAGGCCGAACGGCCCCTGTTTCGGTGCTCGGTCAGCGGAAGCGGAAGCGAAAATGCGGAGCCGGAGATAGAGGGTGGGAGACGGGCAGCCACCATCTGTTTTCCTTTTCGGGCGAGATCCAGAAAAGGAGGGTAAGAAGGCAAAGGGGGGACCCCTTTTTTCTTTGGTCATATCCCCGGAAAATATTCGTATATTTTTCATTTCTAGTCTGCTTCCTTTTTTTTATTTTACACACACACGACCACCTACCTATTTAGATGTTGTCAACCTCTTAGCTGAGGCGTCGGTGTCCAGGATGGTTGTAGTCCCGCTCCCTATCCCTGCGAAGAATTTGTCTGAATAGGGGAAACGAGCATGGGAGCAACATTGCATTGGTTTTCTTTTCCCCATTCTATTCGTGAGGACCAACCTCGATGAATTTGACGAGCGTGCTTTTTCCCCCTGAGTTTCTTTCGGGTGTTGCCATCGTCCAGCCATCATTCTTCGATAGCCTCCGAGGGCAATGCGCTCGAGACGTCCGGCTCGTCCGCGGCCATCTCCACCTCTACCGACGGCTTGACCTCAAGTTCTCCCAGCTGGAGGAGGGCAAAGCGCTCGCGGATCTGCCCCTTTAGCTTCCCCCCATCGCGGCACCGGCCCGCTAGCCGCGTTGCCGACAGTGCCCATTGCCGGGCCTGATCTTCGCGGCCGCCGGCGAACCAGTCGATGCCTTCGTTGAACGCGGTCACGGCCAGGAACTGCAGCTCGTCGTCAGGCCAATCGTCGCCAGTCTGGAAAAGGTCGACCTTGTCAATACACCTCTCCTCATGTCCTAGGCCTTGCTTTTGTAAAGGGCAGAAAAAAAAAGGGGGGGGGGGGGGGGGGGAATCTTACACTCGCGATGGTGTTTTCCGGCACAGTATGGCAGACTTCCTCTAGTACCTGAAAGGCGGCATTGTTGTCTCGGTAAAGGGCCGCTTGAAACAAGCAACGGTAGTATTTGATGAGCTTGTCACCTCCAAACGTTCCGGTGTCTCGCAGTTTCTGAACAATAAGGCGCATCGTGGAGACAAACTCTAGGCGGTTGGGGGGGAGGTACGAACGTTAGTGTCCACTCGAGATTCGAAGGGCAAGAATGAAAGAGCGAAGAAAGTTTTCAAACGTACTTTTGCTTGGGACTTGCGCTTGCGATCGCAACAAGCAGTCGCCAAGCACGCGGAAGGTGTCGGCGTTCTGGCAAACCACGGCTTGCTCGCAAATGTTCTCTAGCTCGTCCCAGTCGCCCAGGCCAATGGCCCCCTCGAAATCGAAAATCAGAAGAACCCCAAGCTTGCTGAGAAAGTCGGAGGACGCCGTCCCATTTTCTTTCGATTGTCCCGGCTGCTTTAACTTCGTCTGAAAGGCCCGAATGTGCTCCCGCATGACGTGGTAGTCCCGGAGCACTTGCTCGGGGGGCGTGGGCGGTGCGGGCCGCCGGGCGAGCGCGGCCAACGCCGACGCAACAAGAAAGTGGCAGGTGAGCACCTTGTGCACCGTATCCGTGGTGGCTTGCAGTTCTTGTCCGGCGGGGAAAAGGTTGATGATCCGGGTGCACGCGGTCAGGATGCGCACCGTGAGGCGCAGATCCCATTGACCAGAGTATCTCAGGCCCAGAGTGTAGGCTGCGCGGCAAAACCACTCGAGCTCGTCTTTGGGAAACATAGGCGTCTCGGTGCCAGTGCCGCCATCACGACTGGTTTCGGCGGCTTCCACGACTGTGCAGTGTGTGTGTGTGAGCGACTTGAAACGAAGCAAACTCTCTCTGAGTATGTCATCCAACACGTACCTCCCTCAAATATATCTGCAAGATCGCGGCTTGCTTTGTCTTGGTCTGGCTGGCTGTAAACCTCGTTTCCACAGTCGTCCTTGTGGCTACCGCCGCCGTCAATGATGTCCCGGAGCATGAGAATGATGCATCGAAATAGCGCCGGTGCATGTAAGGATGTTGGGTTGCTGTGATCCATCGTATCCGCCAGCTTTTTCAATGCCTGTGCTGTGAACCGAGGCGCCTTTGCGTGCCGTGCGTGGTGAATGCAGGCGTACAGCAGTTCTCGCCCATTCACCGAAGTGCTGATGCTTCTGAGACACTCTATCGCCATCTCCAAGTCGTTTTTCTTGATGGAAAGCTTGAACAAGATATACTTTGTCATTGGCTCGTCCAGCGTGGCCGCAGACATGGCTGCGTGGATCGCTTTTGCCGCTTCCAAATCGCCACTTTCAATGGAGCACAGCAGTAGCTTTCTAGGAAAGCTATGTGTCAGACAATCCAAGAAAACGCCTTTCACAGTATCATCTCTAGTCAGCCGACAACCTACCTCTCGATCAACGCCCTGTTGGCCCGCCCGCTAGCCTCAAAGACGTGGCAGAGTGCCAGACGGCACCACCGTGCCGCCATGGTGTACTGCTTTTCTTGGTAGCCCTGCTCGATGCGCTTCCATATAATCTGGCCACGGAGTTAGTTTGACTAGAAGCAAAAAGGAGCCTTACTTTTTTTTTAGTCTCTTACTGTCTGGGCGCCAACGGCCGTGTTGGCACTGATGGGCATCCGCAGCTTCGACAAGACGCGCTCGGCCGCATCCAGTTCTTCCTGCGCCTCCCGCTGTTGCGCCAACAGCCACACGCGCATGATGATGAGCTTCTCGATCGCCTCGGTGGCGTCTTTGTGGCGGAGAGCCAGCAGGAATTCGTCCAGGACCTTGCAGCCCAGGCCGGGGCTCTTGGTGTGCAGCTTCTGGATGTGGTGTTGCAGCAGCCGAAAGGCGGCGTCGGAGCTGTCGAAGCCCTGGACCATGCGCCGCAAGACGTTGGCGTACGCGTCGGCGTCAAAAGTCCCGGCCGAAGAGGAGGCCAAAAGCCCGAGCTGGACGAGCTGCACACGAGCGTCGTCCTCGCCGGCCTCGTCCAGGAGACTCTGCACCAGCTCCGCTGCTTGTTTGTATCCATCCGGCGTGCCAACGGACAATGTAGCGACCGTCAAGGTGTACATAATGGCCCAATGGAGCTCCTTCAACCACGCTGACAAACTGGGCCCCTGGCCTTTCTCGGGCGCAGCCTTCTTGGCCCGCTCTAACCAGGTAATCGCGCCGAGAGAGTCCTGTTTTGACAGCAAGGTCTTTCCAATGTCAAACAAAGTAGAGGAAAACTCCGTGGCTGCCGCGGCATCCGCACTCTCCATCAGCGATCTTGTTCTGTCGTCATCGTATAGCTGCTCTACATCCTGCAGGCGGTTCTCTTTCCGAAACTACGGGGGTTAGATAGAAGGCAAAGAAAAGTGAGCGTGACGAGCCTCGCCTTGAGCGTACCTGTGCGATCTTCAAAATCACGTATTGCGCTTCCTGCTTCTCGAATTTTGTTTTCTGCCGGGCCGCGTCTTCGCTGGCGTCCATCTTGGCGAGCAAGTCTTTCGCTTGCTGTACGTACCCGGCAGCTTTTTCAAGAACGACATGGCTCAGTTCACTATCGTCCTCATCTTTGAGAAGGGAAAAGAACAAAAGAAGGTATGCTTGTCAGCTGCTCGTCCATGGATTAGGCAAAGCATAGAGAATAAAGTGACGCTTCGCGAATCTTACTGATGCAGGCTCGAGCTGCCCGGATTGCAATGTCCAAGAGGTACAGCAAGTGTGCGAGCATGGACGTCTGTATGGCGCCTGTAGGCGAAGTCGACGTGGTGGGCGTTGCACCGGCGTGAATGGCCAGAAAGGCGAACACGCGTCCGTGGCGGAGCAGACGGGCGTACGGACTCGTGGTGGTCGTGGTGTTGGTGTCGGACTTGTTGTTGTTGTTGTTGCAGCAAGGGGTAACAGTGCTCGTGTCAACAACATCCAACGTCGTCGTTGCCGCTGAGCCGCCGTCGCGCACCAGACGGACGACCAGGTTCCAGAGCCGCACGCCGGCCTGGTGTGTGGGCACGCCCCGAAGGCGGGTCGCGTCGGCAGCGTCTGCCGCGTTTGCCGCGTCCGCCGCGTCCGCCACGGCTTCACGCCCGGCATCCGCCAGAATCTTCCGGCGCACCTCGTCGGCCAGCGCGTCGGCGGCCACAGCATCCACCTTGACCAGCGGAAGGCGGCGCTCCAACTCTGCGGCAACCTCTGGGGACATGGATTAGTACAGAAAGAAGATTGCAAATTGACACCAGACAGCACTACGTACCCAAAAACGACATCCGCGCTCGCTTGCCGCTGGCGGCGCGCGCGCTCTCTGCGGTCCGCAACAGTTCTGACATTTTGTATCGAAAACTGCTAAACATGCGACTTCTTCACGGAAAGAAGTGAGCTCGTCGAGTACGAACGAATTTATCTGTGAAGGGCAACGGCACACCCGAGGTGCCGCCCTTTGCGAGAGGATTTGAAAACCGTGCCGTAGAGATGGCTGCTGTGCTGGTTTTCTGGCATGCCGTGATTGTTTCCAAAAGGACAACGGAAGATAACGAAATCGGGTTCGCGAGATCCCACATTCTGCTTCTTTTAATGTGGCACATTGGCGACTTGTGAGAGTAGCAAAATGGCATTGTATAGGAAGTAGCTGCCGTTGCCTCCTTCTTCTTTCGATTTGGGTTGGCCGCCGTCTCCTGTCAATATGGCAGTCACACCAGCCGCATTAGTCGCGGCTTCCTCGAACACAGCATCAGCAATCAATAGTGCTACGTGGGCAATGTGGGAGAGGGAGGTTGAGATCACATGAACACGACGTGTGAGCGCTTATCCAGCACCAAAGTAAGAGCCTGGAGAAATATAAAAATAAACATAGGTTTTCTATTGAGTCCTCCAAAACAAGAAGCCCCCGCCTGATACAAAGGAAAAAAAGAGAAAAAAAAAACTCCGTGGCCAGGGTGTAACTTTTGGATAACGATCCATGGAAGATATATATAAAAAGAGACAAAGAAGAAGCGAGACCAGATTGCGAGTGATATCCGTGCGCTCTGCCTGTCCTTCGTGGTCTCGAAAGAGAACACGTACAGCAGGAGTTATAAGGCACAGGGGAGAGAATGGTGAATGGGAGCAGGAAAACAGTATGTAAGGGTGGCACAAGAGACACCAAAAAGGACATCTGAGATGGTCGCAAAGGGCCGTTGGATCGGTATTATGGCGGGCGGGAACACTCCAGAAACTATGTACGAGAGGCAAAGGGGGAAATCGTGGTCTCGGTCGGTCTCGACCATCAGTGGGTTAAGGGGTCGTGCGGCAGAAAGTTGCCCACAACCAAAGTCGGGCTGTGTCCGTGAGTCAGCCTGCGTGTCCGCACAAGGGGAAGAAAAGCTACCCTCCTCGAAGATGGGAAGCAAAAGAAAACAAGAAAAAAAAAACGAGCTTACATCTTGTGGTCGTCCCGGCGGATCTTAAGCGAAAAGCAGCACTTGACAATCGGGTCGTTTGCCTTGTCGTCCGGGTTCTTGAGCGAGCACGCCGTCAGCAACGTGTCGTGCGCCGAGTCGAACGCGATCGTGCCGAACTCCTCCCAGTACCGCACCATGGACTCTTCCGTCAGAATTTCGTGCAGCGCAATTTTGCCCTAAACTGTGAGTAGGTGGAACGAGAAGAGATAAGAGAAGGAAAGAGAAGATAAGGAAAGAGAAAAATATGGAAACTCGCGTCTCCAGTCACAAGAAACGTACATCCCGCAAACTCTCGACGGGCACGTGGATGAGCTCCGCCATCTCTTTGTTGCCGCGCACGATCTCGCCCGTGCGCCGCCAGCAGCACGCCGGCACGGCCATGCTGGCAAACACGCGGTCGTACTCCATGAGTGTCTTCTCAAACCACATCTCCACGTAGATGAGCTCCAGGTCCGTCAGCGTCTGCGTCTTCTCGCGGAACTTGGGCCGGAACCGGTCGAGCTGCCGCTGAATGCGCTGTTTCGAGGCCGGTGCGATCGTGTGGCTGTCGAGGTAGGTGTGCAGCCGCGCGTACCCCTTGACGTAGTTGAACGGCTTGAGCAGGCCGGCGTCGTACTTGGCCTTGAGCAGGTCGGACATGCGCTGCTCGGGGGTGTCGTTGCCCGAGGGGTCCGCGGCCTGCAGGTAGTAGGCGCGGGCCTTGTCGATGACGGCGGCGGTACCGGTGGACCCAGCGGCGGTTGCGGATGCGGACGCAGGCGCGGTCGCGGTCGCGGGTCGGGTCGGCGTAGTCGACCGATCCACCGTGCCAGTAGCACCAGCACTACTACTACCACCACCACCACCAACTGGCGGCAACATAGCGCCACCGCCGGCGACCGCGCTGGACGGAAGCAGCACGTTTCGGTCGTCGTTTTGTGTTCCGGTACCGTCTGTGCGGTTGTCGCCGGCACTGCTGCCGCCAAAATCGTGGGTGGCGGCCGCGTCCAACGACGCATTTCTCAGCAGCTGGTTGTTCTGGTCGTCGGACACGTAGGCGGCATCGTCGACCATGCTGTTTTGCAGGAACTCGTTGAGGAACTGCAGCTCGCCGCTGACCTCGGGCACGATCATGTAGCTCGGGTGGTTGTGCATGTCTTGGAAGTGGTTTTGCGTGGTCAACCAAGCATCCGAAAACCCCGAAACTTGAGACAGGTAAAAAAAAAAAAAGATCAGCGAAAACCGGACCAAACGACAAGAATAACCAGTGGCTGTCCAACTGGTGTTTCGAACGATTCCTCGCTAATAAATGATTGGCAAAAAGACAAAAGAAAAAAAAAAAAGGTAGGTGTGACGGACAAAAAGGTGTGAGAGTCAGGTATGCGCGCACGCGGCGTGAAGACGATATGCGTGAAACAAAACAGATAAAAAAAAGATCAAGGAGACAAAAGAAAAACAGAGAGTGTACAAAAAAAAAAAAATCAAAAAGGAAAACGGCACGGTAAGAGACAGCATACACTGGTTCACGTCATTCATGGCCATGACATTGGGCTGCATGGCAGAGACGGGACTGGGTCGCACAAGCTGCAGCGGGTTAGTCTGTCCCAGCATGCGTGCGTCAAAGGCAGACTTTGCAGCGTCCCTGTCTGCGTCGAAGGACGGCGGAGGCGGCGGCGGTGGTGGTGGTTGCAGAGCAACATTCGCAGGCGCTGCCGTCGCCGTTGACTTTTGGTCAAAGGACGTCCGCGCGTCGGTGAAATCGTCGGAGTCGTCGGCGATGGAAGCATCATGACCACTTTTGGATTTTTTCGCCTCGGACTCCCGGGGTTCGTCGTGGCAGAGGTGGCCAATGTTGCGCTTGATGCACCGCGTACATGGCCGTTCCTGGTTGGGGAGGTCGTCAGTAAGCAGCAAACAAAACAACCGGGGGGGATGCTGGGGGCTGAAAATGGGTGGTAACACGAAAGTGTTTATATGCGAACCACAGGGCACAAAAAAACAGCAGGTGTGGGAGCACAAGGAGCTCTCATTGTAGGGCGGATTTCAAAAGACAAGGGGGAAGGGGGCGGGTGAGCTGGATTCGCTGTACTTACAAGATCGCATGTCATATGCTATGCGAGAGAAGACGTGCGTTAGCAAGGCTCCCACAGTGATGATGCATCCCGGACAAGCACTACGATTCACATCATCACCACCGGGAGGACATTCCATGTACACCCGCATCACCCTGGCGGACACGCGAGTCGCATTTCCCGTTCCCAAATTTCCCCCTTTTGTAGTTCAAGCGCATTTTGAAAAAGACTGAGAGCAAGAAAGACTAAAAGCACAGGACAACCTGCGCTGTAAAACTTACTGATCGACGGCAGTAGACGCAAGCTGTGGAGGCGCAGGATCGTTAGCTGACAGCCACATGTGGTAAAAAAAGACATACACCGCATATTAGGAAGTTGATGCAGCATAGCCAAAGAACAGGAAAAACAGGAAGCAACAGGATGCAAAGCATGCGAGCGTGTGTGCCCCAGCAAGCTGTGTTAGCCAAGCTGCACCCAGCTGTGCAGTGAATCACAGCATCCAGTCTGTACCAGCAACCGAGCTGCCAGATGGTCTTGACACAAGACGTCCTGCCAAGCGCGTGGCCGGCCCGCAACAGCTGCTTGTCTCAACTCGGAATTGAAAGACGCTCACCGTGGTTGACCTTGCGGCGCTTCTTGGGGGTATGTGCCGCATCGCTGTGGGTGTCGGACGAAGCAATGGTGGCTGTTGCCTTTGCTTTTGGTCCGTGGCCGTTCTTGGTGCCGTTGTAGCTCGGGTCGTGGCCGTGCTCCCCGTGGCCGCTCTCGCCGTGGCCCCGTTCCCCGAATGCGTCGGCTTTGGTGTCGCCGTCGCCTTCGCCGTCACCAGCCACCGGGGCCATGCGGCTGGCCGTGCGGTGCGAAAGATCCTTCTCCATGGTGGCACTTGGCAATTCAAACGGTCGTCGCGTCTCGTCATGCGCCCGTTCGTACAGCCTATAAGACCCGTTCCTGCGCGCGCGCCAGTCGTTCGTCCGTTCTGGAGGTCGTCACGCAGACGTTGGCTTTCCCATTGGGTCCCCGGCGCCCCGCTCCCTGGAATGAACAGCTGAACTGTTTTTTTTTTTCTTTTTTCTTCTTTTTCTTATTCTTCTCAATCAGGTCCGTCCGCCGTCGCAATCCACCACTCAAAAATGGCACCCCTCGTCGCGTTTCGTTCGCCCCTGGTCGATCGACGGGGGAAAGAGGTAGGGTTACGCAAAATGAAACGGGTAGACTGCGCTCATGCACGCCGCGCGTTCCTGGAAGCGCGTGGCGCACGAGAGAGAGAGAGAGAGGAGGGGGGGCGGCGGCGGTACTGCAGCGGCCGCGTGCAGGTGTTCGTCAACGAGCGGGTGCACTCGATCGAGGGCCACAAGGCCAAGGCGCGACGCAAAACGGAGCGTGGCAATGGTTTCGACTGTATCGCACGGAAAATATATATCGATCGTCGATGTCGATGTCGATGTCGATCGATTTCGGTCACGTCCGGTCCGGGCAATGCGTTGCGCAACGGTGCGGGAAGAAAAAAAAAAGCAATCAGAAATTCGTGGTTTCAATGCGCTGTGATGCTTGAGGGAACCGATAGACACAAATAGAGAAACGTTGGCAAACCGAAGCATGGCGGAGTCGAAAGGAAAAATCGAGGCCAAAAATCGGTCGCTGGGCTAAGCCAAAGAATGGCCGTTTCGCTCGAGTCGCCGCCGGCGGTCGTGGGGTCTCCTTCCTTCTCCTCTCGCGTGAGCATAACCAGACACAGGAAGGAAGGAACCAAAGGCTAGCAAAACGGGGCGGAAAAGCCGCGCTAGAACGGGGGAGTAACGGAAAACGGACGAATCAGATGCGGGGCATATGAATTAAGTGCAAAACGGCATCCCGTCGCAGACCGTATTTCAGTAGTTCGCTATGTCACTATTTCGCGCATTTTGGCCGTTTTGGGGTGTGCCTTTGGGCGTGCTTTTAAATGTGCATTTTTCATCGCAACTTGCGTCGAATACTTGCTTGTACGTTACATAAGAGTTGTGAATGTCTGGTAAGGACGAATGCACGGCTTCCGCCGTTACATAGTGTCGAACTCTGTTGACTGAAGAAGCGGCAGCAATGGCGTTTATGTTTCCTAAGGGAGGCGACGGCATCGCTTCAACGAGAGGAACTGGTTTCTCTTCTTTTATTCCCCCTCCATACCGCACTCCGTTTAACTCCTCGTACGGAAACGGCACGCAGATACTGAAGGCGTGAACGGCCGCCGACGCATATCAACGCCGCCGTCTCCTCAGCAGTGGGCGTACGGTCTGATTCTTGGCATCTGCCCTCGAGTTATAGAATTCACGCAGCTTGCCGAATGCAGATTGAACGGAGCGAGAAAGGCGTCGTATTTTTGTTTGATATGAGATGCAAGTGTAGACACAAATCGTGCGTGCCGAGAAGCAGACAGCAAACAATGCGGCCCGGCACAGTATATATGCTGGCAGCAGACCGCCGGCAGACGGCCAGCCAAGAACCAGCTGCGCTTCTGAGACGGTGTCGTCGTTGCTTATGTCTTTCATTGAAGTACAGTGTAGGCATACGCGCGCAGTTTCTCAAGCTGCCTCGAGCTCGAACAACGACGAGACGATACGATGTTGTCACCCTTTGGTCCGTCGCCGGGATATCTACGATTTTCTCAAGCATCCCACCCAGTCGACGACCTGAACAGACTGCAACGCGTCTTGGGCCTACTGGTGATCCCGGCATGCCGTCCGCGCATCTTGTACAAGACACTCCGCGGCAGAATCGTTCTCCTGGTGGTATTCGTATTTCGCATTCCTCTCCAGGTACCGAGCAAGTACATTGTGTCTGTGCCTTCCCTTGACAAGGAAAGCACACTGTGTCAATATACACAGTGTTTATCCACACTGTCCTCACGTCAACGCACACCTCAACCGTCACCTCACCTCACCTCATGTTGACCAACGTTTGCCTCATCTCCTCTTAATTGCTCCTTGCATTGCTTGACGGGATCCTTCATTCGTGTCTGCTGTGTACCGGGCCGTCTCTGCGTCCTCAGTGGCAGCTTTCATGGGCTGGCCCCGCTGCTGTGCTACGCCGCACAAAGCGACATCGCCTGCTGGTAATTTTTTCCTTTTTATTTTTTATTTCCTTCTTCTCTTCATCACGACAAGATAAGGGACGTGAGACCGTCGTACGCGGGCACAGAGCATGCACTCCGTGCATATTCTCTGTGTGGAACACCAAGCGGGAATTCACAACACACGGGATGCTCAAAATAGCGTCCAGCCAAAGGAGGACGAGAAATGTTCGTGATAATCATTCATAACCAAAAATAGCCAGCTAAATAAATGGCATCGCATATCCCTCCTCCGTGAACAAATTGAGGCAGTCCAGCTTCCCAAAATAATCCCCCCCCCTTTCTCAAATATACACAAAAAAACTCTTTTCCCCCGGCTTCGGCGTCACCCGCGCCCGCTCCATGATCGGGTCCACACACGCCAGGCGGATCCGCTCCGGCGTCGCCGGGCTCTCGAGCTGTAGCAGACCCGTGTCATCGTTGAGAAGCCGGTTCGCCGCCGCCCGGTCGCCGTCGCACGCCCGGACCGCCGGGTCGTCCACCGTCCGCGCCACCACGCCGTACTGCGCGCGCGCGGCCTTGAGCGCGTCCCGCAGCGCAAAGAACACCGTGCTGCCCAGAAACAGCGGCGGCTCCCCGACGCCGCGGCTGCGCTGGATCGTCCGCAGCGCCGGCCACTCGACGCCCTTGAGCAGCTGCACGTTGAACACCTCGGGCACGTCCCGGAACCCGGGGATCTTGTACGCGCCGGGCCCCCGCGTGAACAGCTGGCCCGCCATGGGCCCGCTCCGCAGCCACAGCGACTCCTCCATCGTGAACAGGCCCATACCCTGCACGAACGCGCCCTGGATCTGCCCGTAGTCGATGGCCGGGTTCAGCGACCGGCCCACGTCCATGAGCACGTCGGCGCGCCGGCACGTCCACGCGCCCGTCAGCGTGTCCACCTCGACCTCGGCCGCCGCGACGCCCTGCGTGAAGTAGAAAAACATCTGCCCGCGGTTCGTCGCCCAGTCGTACCCGATCTCGGGCGTCTTGTAGAACCCCTGCGCCGACAGGTTGACGCGGTCCGCGTACGCGGCGTGCGCGAGCTCGGCCATCGTGGCGGCCGCGCCCAGCCGCGCCCGGTACGGCGCCAGCCGCTCGTTGAGCTGCGCGCAGGCGTTGTGCACGGCGTAGCCGTTGAGGTCCGAGGCGGCCGACGCCGCCGTGGCGGACGCGTTGGCGACCGTGTTCGTGGCCGTCTCGCTGATGTAGACGCTCGCGAGCGGCACCTGCAGCGCCTGCGCCGCGACCATGGTCATCTTGGTGTGCAGGCCCTGGCCCATCTCGGTGCCGCCGTGCGCGACGAGCACGGAGCCGTCGTGGTAGACGTGCACGAGCGCGCCGGCCTGGTTGAGCCACAGCGCCGTGAACGAGATGCCAAACTTGGTGGGCACAAGCGCGAGCCCGCGCTTGCGCCAGCGGTGGCGCGCGTTGAACGCCGTCACGGCGGCCCGCCGCGCCGCGTACTGCGCGTCGTCCGCCAGCTGCGCGTACATGCGCGGCACGTGCCAGTCGCGCGCATCGAGCGTCTGGTTGAAGGGCGTCGCGTCGCCCCCGCGGTACAGGTTGCGCGCGCGCAGCGCCTCGACGGGCAGGCCGAGCCGGTCGGCCACGGCGGCCATGTACGACTCGGCCACGAACAGGCCCTGGGGCCCGCCGAAGCCGCGGAAGGCCGTGTTCGACATGGTGTTGGTCTTGCACAAGCGGCCGCGCACGCGCACGTGCGGGATGCGGTAGCAGTTGTCGCAGTGCGTCATGGCGCGCTCGCACACGGCCGCCGACAGGTCGTAGCTCCAGCCCGCGTTGCTGTACAGGTCGAGCGCGAGCGCCTGCAGCGTGCCGTCGCGGCGGACACCGACCGCCCACGTCGCCAGGAAGGGGTGCCGCTGGCCCGACGTCACCATGTCCTCCTCGCGCGTCAGCATGCAGCGGACGGGCCGGCGCGTCGTCTGCGCGGCGAGCGCCACGATCGACGACAACTGCACGGAGCGCGTCTCTTTGCCGCCGAACCCGCCGCCGAGCCGCTTGACCCGAACGACCACTTTGTTGGCCTGCACGCCGCAGACGCGCGCCGCAAACACCTGCGTCTCGTTGGCGTTTTGCGTGCTGCAAAACAGCTCGAGCGCGCCGTCCTCGGGCTTGGGCACCGCCACCACCGCCATCGTCTCGAGGTAAAAGTGCTCCTGGCCGCCCATGCGCGTCTCGCCCCGGACGACGTAGTCGCAGCGCGCCAGCACGTCGTCGATGTCGACGTCGACGTCGTCGTTGTCGTCACTGCGCTTCAGCTCGCGCGCGAACCCCTCGAAGAAACTCTTCTGCGCGATCGCCTCCTCGATCGTGAGCACGGCCGGCAGGTCCTCGTACGTGATCGCCACGAGCCGGGCCGCCTCGGCGGCGCGCGCTGCCGACGTCGCCACGACGAGCGCGATGGGCTGCCCCGCCGTGAACACCTCGTCCTCGGCGAAGAAGACCTCGTCAAAGTGCGGCGCGCCCCAGTGGTTGGCGGCGGCGCTGGGCATGCGGTCGCGGTCGAGGACGTCGACGACACCGGGCAGAGCCAGCGCGGGCGCGTAGTCGCGCGCCGTGATGCGCGCGTGCGCCCGCTTCGACAGCACGAGACAGCCGTGCAGCTCGTTGGCCAGCGGCGGCAGGTCGTCCGTGTACTGCGCCTCGCCCGTGGTCTGCTTCAGCGCTGCCAGGTGCGGGTTGGCCTTGCCGACTATCTCCTGCGCGTAGTCTGCGGCGGCGTCGTCGTCTGTCGCGCCCGTCGAAATGCCCCGTTCGAGCTCCTCGGTAGCGTGGCGGTCGACTTTGTGGATGGTGCTGACACCGTCAACACCGTCAACACCATCAACGTCACCTTCGGCGGCACCCCCGTCCAACTCGACCATCACCTCGTGGTAGAAGCGGTAGAAGAGACTGAGCGCCAATGCTTTGCGGTACGACGCCATGCCGCCGGGCACCGAAAACGGCAGATTGAAGTCCTGCTCGAGCGCGTTCATCGCGCCCTCGAGCGTGGCGAGTTCCGCGAACCGCCGCCCGACCAGGAACGTGTTGGCCGTCGTGGCCGCCACCGTCGTCGGCGCCATGCCGCCGTATACGAGGTTGCACTGCGTCACCACGCCGTCGGTGTCCAGGCGCACCCGCATCGCCGCCGTCACGATGGCAATGTCGTCGTCCTTGCGCTTTGACTGTTTGTACGCCCGAAAATACTCGCCTGTCGCCTGCGTCGGTGGGATCCGGATGGCCGCCAGCACCGCCTGCGGCGGCAGCGCCGTGCGGCGGTAGCCCTGGAAAAAGCCGGCCATGGGGATCTCGATGTCCTTGCTCTCGCCGGCCCCGTCGTCGTTGTCGTCGTCGTTGTGGTCCAGGACTTTCGCGACAATGACGGCCTCGGCGGCCATGAACACCGGGTTGAGGTCCGAGATGGGCGACGCCGTCACCAGGTTGCCGGCGGGCGTGCCGACGTTGCGGATCTGCCGCCCGGCAAAGTACTTGAGCTGCTTGTGGACGGCAGCGAACACCTGGCCGCGGGCCGGGCCGTAGTGGCGCACGGCCTCAACCGCCAGGTCCTCGAGGTCCGTCAGCGTGACGTTGCCGCCGATCTCGAGGCGGTCGTCGTGAAACGCGTACTGGCGCAGCGCGGCGATGTCGCCTACGAACACGGAGACGGGGTAGCTCAAGGCCTTGAACTTGATCTCGATCTGCGTCTCCGAGCTGCCGCCGATGATCTTGGCCTGCGGGTACGCGCGCTTGATCTCGAGCAGCTGCTCGAGCGTCACGGGCCGGTACCACCGCTTGCGCTTGTTGCCGAAGGCGAGAGCGCGAAACTCGTGCTTCTTCAAGGCGGGCGGGAAAATGAGCTCGGTGTCCGGGTTGTACTCGATGAACCCGGGCGGCGTAAACCGCTTGATGGGCTGATCGCTTCCCGCGCCGTCCACGCCGTCCACGCCGTCGGTTTTCTTATCCTGGCAACAGCCGCCACCACCGGCCCCGCCGTCCACCCCGTCCATGCAGCATCCGCTGCCGCCCTTGGCTTTGGCCCGGCCGCAGCCGCCACCGGCATCGATCGCGCGGAACGTCTGCGCCGCGTCCAGGATCGGGCGGTACCCCGTGCAGCGGCACAGGTTCCCGTCAAAGGCCTCCTCGATGTCGTGCTCGGTCGGCCGGTGGTTGTTCCGCAGCAACGCGTACAGGCTCATGACGATGCCTGGGGTGCAGAACCCACACTGGCTGCCGTTGCCCCGGGCGACGCGCTCCTGCGCCGGGTGCGGCCGCTTGACGTTGCCAATCCCCTCTATGGTGATGACGTGCTTCCCGTCGATGCTGGCCAGCGGCGCCAGGCAGGCGTTGACGCTGGCGTGGTAAATGCGGCCCGTGGTCGGGTTGTACTGGCTGACCACGACCGTGCAGGCACCGCAGCCACCCTCACCGCAACCACTACCCCCGGGTTGTTAGCAGTTTTCCGTCTGATATGCCAGGACAAAAAAAGAGAAAAAAAAGAGAACCATGCCGCTTCGCAACAGCTTACAGTTTTGTCCCGGTCAAGCCGATCCCCCGCAGGTACTCTAGCAGCGTCACCTCTGGGTCGATCTCGTCGAGTACCACGCGTGTGCCATTGAGGTAGAAGCGGAGCGTGTCGTCGAATGTAGTGGTCAAGCTCTTCCCGACGGCCTCCACAGCCTCGCGCTCGGGCGAGATCGCGATGGGGGCCATGTCGGGCTGGCGGACGATGAGCGTTTCAAGGGAATTTCGTTATCAGTCCAAGTTATCGTTGTTGTCGTCGTTGCCAATACTGTCTTCGTGATGGTGGTTTCCCAGGGAGGGAGAGAGATTATGGAAACCAAAGATAAAGTTGTAAGTACAGAAAGCCAGTGTTAAGCTTAATTTCCGCTCAGATAAGCTGAGACGGGCTTGTAAGAAAGATGTAAGAAAAGAAAGAAAGAAACCGCTCAAACCCAATGCAAACAGTGCCCCTCGGGGGCGACAAAAATGATAAGCACGAGAGCCGCCCGGCGGCGGCCTTGTTATCAACTTGTGTAATTCGTCCGTTTCCAAGGGAGGCGTATTATCACCCACCCAGCACAACGTGCGACGCACGGAACCGCAGCTAGGCAAGGGAGTCCTCCGCCGTTCTTGTATAAGTGGAGGGTTTCGCAGACACGGTGTGCGCCGCTGCGGGGGACCCGGCGCTGTGGTTATCGTCGGCAGCCGACGGTTCTAGCCTAACGGAAACCCCCGCATTTTGTTCAACCGCGAGAGCGATGCTGGGATTTGTAGTGGCCCAAGAAGCGATTTTTCACTGCCTGAATACAGAAACCATCCACAAATGGGCTACTGACGATTGAATGCTGCTTTTGTATTCGACGTTAAGAAAGCGTTAAAAGTTAAGTGACGGATAAGGCGGGTTGTTTTCTTTCAGTCAAGTGAGTGCCGGCTTGGCAATCCTACCATGGAGCGATCTATCGAAGCTGTTCCCAAGAGACCGTCAGGCGGACTTGTGACTGAAGACAACCACTGTAATGAAATGGGACATCCACTGACTTGTCTATAACGTCAGTCGGCTTTCTTTCGTGAGAAGAGCTTCTAAGAGTAACAGTTTTGAACCAACAGACAGCCATGCGCAATGCTCCGTCCATAACAAGCCTACCACAACCAGGGTGTTCATGATTTACCAGCGTTTCTCATCTCAAATCGTAAAGAAAAAAATGAATATTCACAATCAATCCATTTCCTGGATTCATCGAGGGTTGCGCGCTCTCAACTGGCTCAACTGGTCTTTCGACATGGTCACGTGAGATAAACACAATTTCACGTGATACTTCTGGATTGGGAAAACCTCAAGTCAACGGGAACGACAAAACAGCATTTCCTCTCGTTGCGCTCACAACTCACGGTTGGAACAAAATGGGATAAACACAATTGCGAAAAACCTTTTTTTTTGCCCTCAAAAATGAGTAGCGATGCGTTTGAGGTCGAAGGCGTGCGGGTTGCCGTCGAGGGTTGTGTAGGTGCTGCCTTCTGTCCCCGAAACAAAAAAAATGAACGGAAGAACGAAAACAAAAAGAACAGCAAAAACAGAAACAAAATACTGACTTTGACAGGGCCACGGCACTCTCGACGCCATCTACGCGGCCGTCGAAACGTCCTGCCAAGCCCGCGGATGGGACGGCGTCGACCTCGTTATCATTGGCGGTGATTTTCAGGTAAGCCTTGCGTACCTCTTCGCTCCAAATTCTCGCTCAAGCTGGCTCACACAAAAAACCAACCCAAGGCCACCCGCAACGTGGCCGACCTCACCGTCATGGCCGTGCCGCCCAAGTACCGCGCCCTCGGTGATTTCCACGCCTACTATTCGGGTGCCCGTACGGCGCCCTACCTCACCGTCTTTGTCGGCGGCAACCACGAAGCCGCCGGCTACCTCGCCGAGCTGTACTACGGCGGCTGGGTCGCGCCGCGCATCTACTACTGGGGCGCCGCCAACGTGCTGCGCCTCGGCCCGCTGCGGCTGGCCGGGCTGAGCGGCATCTGGAAGGGCGTCGACTACCGCGCGGCGCACCACGAGCGGCTGCCGTTCAGCCAGGCGGACGTGCGCAGCTTCTACCACGTGCGCGAGCTCGACGTGCGCAAGCTGCTGCAGGTGCGCGAGCCCGTCGACGTCGGCCTGAGCCACGACTGGCCCCGCGGCATCGAGCGGCATGGCGACAGCGCGCGGCTGTTCCGGCAGAAGCCGCTGTTCCGCGGCGAGTCGGCCGACGGCACGCTGGGCAACCCGGCGGCGGCGTACGTGATGGACCGGCTGCGGCCGGCGTACTGGTTCGCGGCGCACCTGCACTGCAAGTTTGCGGCGGTCAAGCAGTACGAGGTGCCGGAGGGGGTGGCGTCGGCGCCGGCGCCGGCGCCGGTCGGTGCAACAGGCTCCAACGGGCGAAAGGACGCCACCCAAGCGGTAGCGCCGGCACCGGATACCACGGCGGCAATCGCCGCAAGACCGCTTACGCTTCCGCCACCCAAGAATCCGACAGTCTCCTCAGATGTCCCGCCAACAGCCACCGGCAACCCCGACGAAATTGTGATTGACCTGAACCTCGACGACGACGACGACGACGAGCAATCGACCACAACAAAGCCGACCTCCGAGGCAGTGGCAACAGCAGCACCGCCACCACTTGCCCCACCATCCGAGACAAACGGGTCGAACCAGGAAAGCAAAGACGAAAAACCGCATCTAAACCCCGTTGTTAACGTGCCGGGTGTCTCCAGCGAGCTCCTCGCACAGCTCCCGGCGTCTTTCCTACGCCCACAGCAACAGCAGAATCCATACGAGCCACACCAACCGCGCCTTCCCCCCGGCCAGCCCGTGCCGCCCACCATCACGAACACGACCGTCCGCTTCTTGGCTTTGGACAAGTGCCTGCCGGGCCGCCACTTTTTGCAGCTGTGCGAAATGGCCCCCATCGGGCCTCCCGACGAAGCCAAAAAGTACGCGGCTCTGTCGTCGACGTCGACGTTGTCCGCGTCATCGTCGTCGACGACATCGACACCAGAGTCGCCGTCACCACCGTCGCCCGGCCGCTACCGTCTCATGTACGACCCCGAATGGCTCGCTATTACGCGCGCCTTTGCGCCGGAGCTCACGATTGGCGACCCGGTGCGCCGCCCACCGCCGCCCGACCAGGGCGAGGCCCACTACCGGGCCCGGATAGACGCCGCGCGCGCTTGGGTGGACGAGAACATTGTGGCGTCGCGCCGGCTGCTGGTGCCGGAGAATTTTGAGCAGACAGCACCCGCGCTCGATCCGGAAACGGCGTACAACAGCCAATTGCACCTAGCGGTGGAAGCCGCCGGCCAGCCGGACGAGTACACAAACCCGCAAACGGTCGCGTTCTGTGCGCTGCTGGAGGTGCCGAATCTGTGGGACGCGTCGCCAGAAGAACGAGCGACGCGGAAGCTGCAAGGACCGGTGCTGTCGGACTATGGTCCCGGCGGGGGGCGACACGGCGGCGGATATGGGGGAGGTTACGGAGGAGGAAGGGGTGGAGGTGGTGGTGGTGGTGGCCGTGGGGGGCGAGGAGGTTGGCGCGGGGGTGGCCGAGGCGGGGGTGGCCCGGGGCGCGGCCGCGGCCAAGGGCGTGGACGTTGGTAATTTCAATTCCGTCGTGAGCAAGTTCACGGGTTTGACAACAGCATAGCATTCTCAGACGATATATTGCTGAAATGGACGGGCGGGAAAAAAAAAGGCCGGAGTTGAAGGCGTTTTAGGAGAGTTTACGATGGCGGGTGAAAATCATATTTTATCACAAATCCATCCGCCAAAAATAACAAATTTATTTATACAAAGTATAAAGAATTGTATCCCCTCCCAAAAAGCGAGATCTCCACGGCATACGCAAAAGAGTCAAGCAGAGTGTGGGGGACTGGCGTTTCGTCTTCCCACCCGTCACACGGCACACGATCCACCGGCACGAGCAAGCTCGCACCGAACAGGAGGGCATACACGGTCTAGAGTGTGACCGATGGGGTCGCCAAGCGGCTGGACCATTATCTTGTCATCATGGCCGCCAAGACAGGTTCCTCCTCTCTTTTTGGGTGTCTCCTAACAATGCGCGGAGCAGCCGTGACGAGAGCAGAGGTAGAAACTTGGGGAACCGCTGTATGGCTGTCGCCGCTTTTATACTGTCTCTGCTCCGTTCTGTTTCGTCTGGTCATAGAATGAAGAAAGGTAAGATGCTGATGATACAGTGACTTCTCGTCCACATTTTACGCAGTACGTTTATCCGAGTTCTGTGCGTCGCAGGTTAGGAGCTGTCCGTGTGGTATGGTCTCGAGGAGCAAAACACGCCAAATACTCACTGTCCATGCCGAGGTAATCGGCCGCCATCAGCAACTCCAGGCACAGCTCGGTCGGGATCTCCATGTCCGGCACATCTTCTTTGTTTTGGTTCTTGTACCAGTACTGAAAGTACTCGGCCACTTTCTCGAGCACGGGAGCGCTGCAAGCGGGAGGCAGGCGAAGGAAAACAAACGCGAGCAACCGTCAGCAAGAAGCGTCCTTGTTGGGGAGAAACAGAACAAGCAAAAAAGAAGGAAGAGACAAAGAGGAAACTCCCGAATCAAAATCTCAGATCAAGTGTAGACAATAAAATAACCCTTCATGCGGAACCGGAAAGGACATGTCTTGTGACAGGGCCAGTGGCTCCGTCGGGTAGCATCATTCATCACAGACTGAAAAAAGCGAGAAAGAAAGAAGAAAACAAAAGAAAAGAAAGAATACAAGAACAAAACACGAAGATGCTCGCCGCGTCTGCATACCTGATCTCGGGAAAGGTGCACCGGCCAGACTTGGCTTCGGAGAACTGGCCCTTGGGGTCGAGCATGCGTTTCACGACGGGACTGACTTCGGTGGCCGCGCGCAGCACGACAAACTCGAACCCTTCTTCGGATATGAGGGTCACGTACTTGCTGGCAGCCATTGTGAGGGTGTTGGATGGAGGACGCGAGGAAAAGAGAGGGGGGGAGGGAAGGGGAATATGGGCCCGGGAACGACGGGTAGTTGTCCGGTACAGAAAATCACCTGCTCGACTGTTTCAAAAGCCGAAGCTAAATGCAGGACCCTCTGGATGATGACGTGCAGGTGGAGTGTGAACAATCCAGGAAACTTGGACACTTGGTCGTTGTCGTGCGTGCGCAGAGACAAGACAAAAAGGGCGGGAGAAGATTTTGGCGCGCTTGCAACTTTGTTGGTGGATCTTCCATTTTCGGCTAATCGCACGCACGGACCAACTCCACCATTTTGCGCCGTGCAACAAATCCCCTTCCATATTGCGACCGTTGCCCGGTGAACGCCGACAATGGGCAACGCTTTTCAACAAACGTCAACCTTCGCCCGCCCTCGCCCTTGCCCCCCATGCTGTTCGCTCTTTCCCTCGACATCTCCATTCTCCTTCCTTCCGTTATCGTCGACGGCCCCAATTCCTAAACCACTTCATTCCTCACGATCGCAAAAGAAATAGAAAAAACCAGTGAACCCACCGATTTGCACAAAGCGTCCGCGATTCTTCGCGAAGAAGCGCAACAGACAAAAAAAGAGAACAGTTTAAAGATTAGTATCTCTTATCCACAAAACTGCATTGACGAGCGCCTTTCCGTCGAACAGCCAAGAAGAGGGTTCATCTCATTATCTCGACACAGGCCGGGCCTGCTTCTTTTTTTCTTTCTTTCCTCTTTCTTTTATTTTTTTTTTCTTCCTGTCTCCTCTGTCATGGCATCCAACTACCGCAACTCGTACTACCAGCAGCCGGCGCACGACTCCTACAACTACGGCGTGCAGCGGCGGCCAACGGCCGACGCCCGGCGTGACACCCGGCCGGCGCGGTCCAGCGACGGCACCATCATCAGCACCTCGTCCGGGTCGTCGGGCCGCGAGTCCTCGGCGACGGCCATGACCGCCATGACGGAGCCGCCGACCTACTCCAAGAAGATTGTCGTCGTGGGCGACGGCGGGTGCGGCAAGACGTGTCTGCTCATCAGCTACAGCCAAGGCTACTTTCCAGAGGTACGTTCCCTACCGTCTGTTTTGTGTTCCTGTGTTCCCCCTGTTTCTCACCGACCTCTAGAAATACGTCCCCACCGTGTTCGAAAACTACATTACCTACCCGACACATCCGCCGACCGGCAAGACGGTCGAGCTGGCACTGTGGGATACGGCCGGCCAGGAGGAGTACGACCGGCTGCGGCCGCTGTCGTATCCGGAGACGGACCTCATCTTTGTGTGCTTCGCCATTGACTGCCCCAATTCGCTGGAGAACGTCATGGACAAGGTGCGTTCCTACATTTGGCTTTGCCTTCTTTTTTTTTTTTTTTTCTTCTTCATCTGACTCCGCCAGTGGTATCCCGAGGTTTTGCACTTTTGCCCGTACACGCCGCTCATCTTGGTCGGCCTCAAGTCCGACTTGCGGTTTAAGAAGACGTGCATCGACATGCTCAAGACGCAGGGGCTGACGCCCGTCACCACCGAGCAAGGGCTCGCCGTCGCCAAGAAGATGAACGCACAGTACATGGAGTGCAGCAGCAAGGAGATGAAGGGCGTCGACGAGATCTTTGAGCAGGCTCTGCTGACCGTGGTGGCCAACGACCGCCGGAACCAGGAGATGCTGCAGCAGCAGCAGCAGCAGCAACAGGCGGGCGGCAGCGGCGGCCGCGGCAGCGGCAGCAACGGCATCTCGTTTGGCGGGGGTGCCGGCAACGGCGCGCTGCCGGGGTTGGGCGGTGCGATACTGAAGCGGAAGAAAAGACGCTGCATTGCATTGTAGGGATGTGAATGGGTGCGCTTGCAGCAGCGGCAGGGGGCCGCAGAAGAAGAGGCGAAACCAGCGCATTGTGGTGCCCCCCAACGATCGTTGACGAGAAGACGACCAAGGACGAAGTGAAGGCGAAAGAGAAGGGCACGCAAAAGGGGGTGCGGTGGTTGGTTTTGGGGGAAAGAAGGGGAACGGGACACCACCAACCCGACGTAATGATTGATCCACATCTCTTGCATGATATGACACGAAAAACCCATCATTTTCTTTGTTTTTTTTTATTGTTTATTTTTTTATTCAAGCTCCCCCCCTATCTTTCACTTTCAAAAGGTTCACCAACACAACCGGTTTTGATTGTTGTTCGCTTCTGCTTCTTTTGACTCGGATGGGACGTGACACAGCAGGAAAGGAGGAAATGCTGGAGTTGTTTTGTGCTTTGTCTCGTGGCGACAAGCATAAACGGGCAACATGTACAGTCTTGTCCAATGTTGTTTGTCCTTTGCTCGCGTTGCCATGGACGTTGCCAGAGGACAGGCTGTTTGTTCCTATACAACGATTCTTGCTATGCTTTTGGTTTTCATGGATGGCGTCGTGTGCGTCCATTTGTGTAACAAAAACCACCATTTCCGGTGCGATCATATATTGGCAAAATAAACGCTCTTGATTTCCCTCATACAACATTGTCGCTTGCCAATTACCAGAAAAACCTGTCTTGGGCTCTATGTGTGAACCAGGTGTATTTCCGTAACAACCCCCCAGTGCAAGTACCCGACCCCGTAAACGCCGTGCGATTTCGAACAATACACCGGAAGGAAACAAAACAGATGTCGACCCTCATTCTCGCCCTCTTTGATTCTCGTCTGCCTCCTCGTCCAGTTCCGTCTGGCCCTCTTCGCGCTCGTCGTCCGCGTGTTTTCCTCGACGCTCGTCTCCGGCCGCCGCCGCCGCCGCCGCCGCTTGCTCCGGCGCCGGCGCCTCGTCCTTTGCCATCACGCCTTCGAATTGCGACCACAGCGCTTCTACCGAGGAGAACTCGTTGCCGACCTGACCCATTTGGTTAGTCCAATAGCTGCGTTCACCCGTGCGCCCTTCGGTCATCGGACCCCCTGAAACACCCACCGTCACCACGGCCTCCAGTGACCGGTTCAGCTTGTTGAGGTTGGCCAGGACTTGTTCAAAGGACTGCCTCGTCGTGTCAGCAGACGGCAACAAAGCCGACAGGGGAAGACGGAAGGACACCGAGAAAACCCACCATGGCGATCTCGCCCAGCAGCAGCTCGCGTTGCTGTTCAAAGTAGGACTGGGCGCGGCCGCCCGCGCCGCGCGTCGTGGTAGACATATTTCGCGGAGGATCGGGTTCGAACACTAAGAAGCCAAACGCCGTTTTCTCGTCGTCTCTCCTGGTTGACTTGGCCTTCACCGGGGTGTCGTTCTCGCGGCTGGCCTTTTTTATTGATTTTGCTCTCTTTCGCTTTTGCCCCTCTCTTTTCTCTTTACGCGACGCGCCACGGTTCCTGAAAAGGCCGCCAAGAGGCGCCGCGGGCACACAGTGCGGGGCAACGCAACAGCGATCCCCACAGCGGTTGCCGCCTTCTAGCTCGCCCCGCGTCTGGGCCTGTCATTGACGTCCAGCAGTGGCGCGCGCTCTTCTGGCCGGGTTGCCCATTCGGGCAATTGTAGAAGTGCCACATCATGCAACCAGAAATGGGCTGCAACGACAGGTCTACCGATTCCACAGGATGCACCATATTTGATACTAGACACTTCCAGTCAAAATAAGTCTACTCTGTTATTTTTTAGGTAGATGCAAGTAAATGGAGAGAGCCTTAAACCACACGCATCATTATAACCTTACACAGGCCAAACACACTGATACGCTTTTCAGCGCAAATCCGAGACAGTCCGCAAACCATACGACCGCTCCAAGCCAACACGGATTTCATCTGTTATACAAAGCTCACTCCAGCCAAGGATCATCCTTCAATTCCTTGGCTGTCGCCCGTTCTTCCGGCAGCCAGCACACCATCCGCCGCATAAAGCGGAAAAACGCCTCGGCGTCCTCGGGCGGTATGCACTCTGGCAACTCCTTTTCCCAGATCCGGGGCTGGGAGACCAAGTGCTGGCCAACAAATGTTCCTGTGATGTTTAGCGGTTTAGGCTGTGTTCTTACAGGGTGAAAGAGAGAGAGAAAAAACAAAACAAAAAAAAAAAACAAGAGAGGGAGAAACCCCCCCCGTAAAGCGTACCCTCATCGGTCAAAAAAGGACCGCCAAAAAACGCGGCGGCGCTGTTGCAGAGTGCGCCCTGGGCATTGCGTATCTCTGGCTGCCACCGCCAGTGCCGCGTCAGCTTTTCACACCTGACGAGCTCGGGAGGCATGGGGCCCAGCAGCGCGACCATGTCGGCGAGATGGGCCACAGCTGCATAGGGCTCGGCTGGTTCGGACGGCGCGCGCATCGGCGGCGCGAAGAAGGAACGACCTGTCAAAAGCTCCCACACCTGGAAAGAAATCAGCATATATATATATATATTTGTTCAAAGATCACCAGTTCAATGTTTGGGGGACACGGCTGCTTGACTCACCATGACGCCAAAATTCCACACGTCGGCGCTGTACCGCCAGCCGGTGCCGAGCAGCACTTCTGGTGCCTGGCAGTAGTCGGGCTGGATGGGGTGCAGGAGCGGTGTGGGCCTGTCGCCTCGTTGCGCCAGGCCGAGGTCCGTGATCTTGGGGTACATCATCCGGAGCGCCTTGTCGTCCGCAATGGCGCCGAAATTGTTGTGGCAGCGGTACACGGTCCGGCCGCCGCCGACCTGCTTGCGGGCCATTGGATGCAGCGCCTGCGCGCGCACAAAGGCTTCGATGACGGCGTCATTCTCAAACGTCACCATGATGTTGTCCAGCTTCAAGTCTAGAGGTTGTTGACGAGATATTAATGCCCAACACCCAAAGAAGACACACCCGTAGGCAACCCTATATATTTCAAAGCCAAACAAGCAAAGGACTTACCGGTGTGGATAACGTGGCATTCGGCATGTAAAAAATCTAGACCCTCGAGAAGGATTTTCAGATACGCTTTGAACAGGCCCAGAACATGCCCTGTGACTTGATTTCCACCTGCGATGCGTCTTCGGAACATCCACAGAGGGTCGCGCATCGGCTCAAACACCAGTGCAAGGTGCTCGCCCTGAGGTGACGAGACGCCGAAGCTCTCAATCGCGTTTGCAATTATCACACTCCCCCGGTGGCTTGAATCCACAGACGTGATGTGCTTGGTCATGTCCAGCTCATGGCTATGGCTCTCGTCGTCTGCCGCGCCGCAGGTGCAGATTTTGAGCGCAACATATCTGTTGGGCTTCAGCCAGTTCTTTCTTTGAAAATAACGCCGTCAGCAGGTCTTGCAGTCTTTGCGACGGTGCGCGGATGATGATAGAAATGTGGCAAATGTGGGACCATTAAGAACTTCTAGGAGAAAGAAGAAGTACAAAAGCAGTAAAAAAGAGAGAAAGGCGTCTTCGCCCAAGTACCTGCTGATGTCCTGGGCGAGCCAAACGGTGGACGACGATCCCCAGCCGATTTTTGCTTTCAGTCGATATCGGCCCTCCAGCAAATCCTCTGGGTTTGCAGGATAGAAGCGCTCCGGCTTGTAGCCCGGAACTGATTCTTCATCGACCAGAACGTCTCCAGCTATGACTTCTGGGGCTACTGGCTTCTGGGAAAGAACAGAAGACGGGCGTCTCAATACCGCCGTGAATGGCATATTGGCGAGGGCGTCTGCACAGATGACCGGACGACGACGGGCGGCCCATATGCCAGTGCTCAGCGTTGAGACGAATGGTCGGAATCCCAACATGATTCATTTCGCGCTGAAATAATTGCGCGAAGCGACACAGTATGATATAAATTGAGGATGGAATCGCCCAGGCCCGCCGTATTTCTTTATGCCAGGGGTTTTTTAATGCCACGTGATGTTTCAGCTTCACAATGACGAAACCTTCGACGTGCATCATACTCCCACCGTCTTCCCTTGATGTCGTTGATATAGAGATTGGAAAGAACAGTTTTTGTAACTGGACTTTCACCATTAGGCTATGCCAAGGGCCCAGTACGAAAGAGGCCTCGAGATGCAACATCAACTACATCTAGTCTATGTCCTGTGATAACGTTCGATGTGTTGTTAAACAATGGATTTTCTTTGCTTTAGACTTTCTGCTGTTCCCGCTGCGCCTTCCATGCGGCATGCTTCTTGTACACACCCCGGCTGAACACTTGTTTCAAATGGAGGATCCGGTCGCTGCCGCCGATGGGCAGCTTCGGCTGGATTGCGCAGATGCCACACAGGTCGTTGGTGCGGTCGACGAACCACACCAGCGTCAGACCGCCGCCCCAGGTGAGTGTGCGCGCGCCGTACCAGCCCGCCGCGTCCTCCAGCGTCAGCAGCCCGCCGAGCCCGTGGCTCGTCTTCGTCGCGGTGTCGGGGTCCGGCCGGAAAAAGGCACCGAGCGGGCCGGCCAAGGCCGCCTCGTGAGCCTGCGCCGCCTCCGGGGTGAGATGCGTGTCCGCAAACATGGCGTCGACGGTGGCCGGCCGCAGCAGCGTGCCGTCGTTGGCCAGCAGCGCCCGCAACACTTGGGCGTAGTCGACCGCCGCCATGAACAAGCCGTGCCCGCCAAAGTCGCCCCGGGTGTGCTTGTTCATGGCGCCGCCGCCGCCGAGCACGGCGCTGCCCAGCGCGCCGGGGTCCTGCGGGTTGAGGTCGACCAGCCGGTCGCGCAGGTCGGCGCGCGTGATGGGGTAAAACTGCGCGTCCGCGATGCCCAGCGGGGCCAGGATGCGCTGCTGCACGTGCTCGCCGAGGGTGCGGCCCGTCACCCGCTCGACGATGCGGCCGGCCCAGTCCACACCAGGCCCGTACATCCAGCTCGTGCCCGGCGGAAAGCTGAGCGGGTAGTCAAAGGCGTCCTCGACCGTCTGGCGCTCGTTTTCGGAGCTAGCGGTGGCGGCGAACGTATTGCGCCACTTGGCGATGTTGGGGTCGAGAAAGTAGTAGCTCTGGCCGCAGGTGTGCGTGAGCAGCATCGTGAGCGTAATGGGGGCGGGTGTCTGTAACGCCTCCAGCAGCGGTACGTTGTTGTCCTCACCGGAGAAGCCCGTGAGCACCTGCTTCGCAGCGAGCTCGGGTGCCACGGCGGCCAAGTCGCCGTCCAGGGTGAGGAGACCGTCCTCGACGCACTGGAGGGCGGCAATCGTGGTGACGAGCTTGGTCGCCAGCGCAATGCAGAGGATGTCGTCGAGCTGCTGCGGTCTGGTCTCGCCAGAGAGCAGTATGCGGTGACCGAGGGCATTGTTGTAGACAAAGTCGCCGGCGGCATTCGTGGCGCAGAGCACAGCGCCGTTGATCTTGCCCACGTCGAGAGCGCTCTTGAAGCGCATCTCGATCTCGTCAGACATGGTTCAAACTGGTCCTGGGGTAGTAGAGACAAAACTGAGGACAGAAAAACAGGGTCTGAAAGAAGGACAGGTTCGGCATAGGTATCTCGAGCTCGAGCTGCCAAAAAAAGAGCTAAACAAATAAATAGCAGAAGTGAGGCATTATCTTCTGCACCGCCAGAAGGATTTAAAGGCAGCGTCCTCGATCACGGCGGTCTTATGGATGCTGCATGCTATCTCGACCATCGAGTTAAGGTAGCAACACGGCTGAGCTTGCGTCGTATTCCGAGTGAGACCATGCCTCGTAAGGCACGTAGAAGTGCGTGCGTGGCACAACGACAATGCCACAAGAGGCAAAGCAAACGTCAAACCAACAAACAACAGAACACCCGGTATCGAGCTGCGGTTCGAATGAAGGAGAGTATCTTAACTTGCATATCAATGCGGCTTAGCATCAACTACATAAAATAGCGGCAAAACGCATAAACCGACAGTCACCAGCATGGAACTGTGCCGCAGCTGCATTCGGCAGGTAGTTGGTTTCCGCGCCTCTTGGGGATATTGCCGTACAGCAACACAGCCCAGATAACGAACAAACGCCAGATCAACGGCCAACGATGACACACCTGGATACCAGTGAACGGCAGCGAGCGGAAGGAACTTATTAGTGCTAGAGTTCGCCCAGTTTCTTTTATCCTGAAATATATCAAGGCTGTCCACGCAAGAAGCAGTTCCTTTTGTTCCTTTTGTGGCTTGATGTCCAGCTTTATGAACATGTTAGATAGTGCCGGCCGCTAGGTCCGGTTCGAAGTCTACGTTTAGCAAAGGCTTATTTTCTGATTTCTGTACCATAGCCTGGTAGGTCTTTTCGAGAAAAATCAAACGCTGAAAGTCACGTTTTCCTTCCGCGGAAAAAGATTGATAAAGCGTCACGTTTTGCACACTTGGAACAGAAGCATGAACAGTTGACTATCATTCATCGAGTCTGCGGAAAGAGTTGTACGCAGACCACAACTACGATCACTGCCATCCAACCACTCCCGGCATCTAGAGCTTTGTCTCCTCGTCCGCCTCGGATCCGGCCTCACCACCCTCGATACACTTGGGCGCACAAGTAGCACCACCGATGAGCAGCCATCTGGCGTCGTTCTCGTGAACCTTCACCGCACCTGAATGGAATAATTTTTTTCAGCAATCTAGACGAGGATAACACATAGCCTTTTCGGACTGGAGACGTACCACCTGTGGGCAATGCGGCAGTGAGCTGCATCAGGCCAAGGACGGCCAAGAGAAACAGGTTGTTGAATTTTTGCATGGTGAAGTGAATTGGGTGTCGGAGAGTGCCGCAAGTATAAACACGTTGGAAGTTTTCGAGAGCTTTCAATTTGGTGAAACGCTTTAGTGGTGGGAACAAGGGGAATTGTTGAAAATTGATTTGGACCATTAAAACGGTAGAGAACACACACATACTTATACTTTAGACGCTTTCTTTCTTGGATCATGACAAAATCACGGTGTGCATAGTCCACCAGCAATGTTCTACACACGTCAAAGGCCGCCGGCATGCCTTATCGCTGCAGACACTGCCCCGAATCCTTTGAGTACGTTCTAGTTCACGTAGCATTATACTTTGAATTTAGAAAGAGTCACTCCTAGAACCATGAACACCGTTCCTTAGCAAATAACAGACGATTATGCGCCCTCAATCCTCTCAATGAGAGCTTCCCAATCTGTAAGAATGCTCTTATCACAAGACTCTCGCTTAACAACACCCATGGCGCAGGATACGAATCCAGGGCTCTGCTGCGCCACTTTGCGCTCCTACGCTTCGGCTGTGTCTCCCTTCCTGGACGGCTGGAGGCTTCGGAAGGATTGGACGGATGCTTGGGTTGAAATGGCATAACAGGAAAAAAGAGTCCCTCTGTGATATGCATTCTTTGACGTGGATCAGCAAAGGCGAAATCAACACTCGGAAAAACGTGAAAATCAAAAGGCCTCTTCAAAAGACGTGTCGGCTACGTTATTCGGTTCTCTGTGAATAAAGGAGAGCAATGGCTGTGTTCTGAATTGCTTGAACGATCTTTATTGCACATTATTCTGGGTCTAACACTGTCATAAAACAAGAGGCACCTTAAGAAGAGAATATATTACTAGCTTTTGCTTTTATTCTCGTACTTTTGCAGACACGACTTGCCTACTCAGAGTTCATGTTTTTTCTGAAGCTTCGGCTGGTGCCAATGTCGAATAATTTTCTACTATTATCTACAGAAACTCAATGTCTTCCTATGACGATATACCCGAAGCAGAGCACTTGATTCTGAACTTCGATGGCGACAGCACGCGTGTACATAGATCCCAGTCGTCACGAAAACGTCCACTGGACTTTGTTCCACGATTATCTGTGAACACTTCGGGCCTTTTGTTGATTCTGTTTGCCAACATCGTGGTCTCTGTCTTGATCGTTTGGCTTTCTGGAAGCGTTCATAGCTCGACGACAGATGAACCGTGGGAGTATTACTGTGAGCTTCTCCTATGAATCACTTGGCACATTACTATCGGACGACGGACACTGACAGAGACCAGCCCCCATCCTCAAGCACATCAAGCTGCCATTTCACGCTCAGAAAATTGATGCAAGGCTCTTTCCCGACGCCTCCGATCCTTTGGCGGTTTTCGCCGCGCCGCCAAGCCCCGAGGTCGACCACGCTTGGAACAAGATCTCGCGGAACATGATCGTCGGCCTGACCCGTGCGGACCTGCTTCTGCTCGGCAAAGACCCAGCAACAGCCGTCAAATACAACCCCGCATGGAACATCTCCAACAGCGAGGACACGTACCTGGGCGTTCTGGACGTGTTCCACCAGGTGCATTGCTTGAACATGCTGCGCCAGAATTTGATCATGAACTACGACTACTACTACGCGGACGCCTACGGCTACGAGCCGGAAGTGTTCCACACAACACACTTGACGCACTGCGTTTCGATGCTGCTGCAGAACATCATGTGCCACGCAGACGCCAGCGTGTACACGCACGTGTGGCGGGAGGGCAACCCGGTGCCCTGGGCCGACTTCGGGATCAACCGGCAGTGCCGGGACTTTGACGCGCTGATGCGGTTCCGGGACACGCACGACGTGGAGGGGTCGTTTGACAAATTTCGGTTCTACACAGACGTTCCAGAGGAAGCGGTCGTCTTGCCCATGGAAGCCGGTATGGCGGAAATGTTGGCGAGTGCGGACGCGTACAAAGATGGAAAATACTACAAAAAGCTGGACATCAAAGGATGCAGCACTTGACGGGTTCAAAAAGAAGGATGAAGGTTTGGAAAAGAGGCGTTATGTTATCAGAATAAAAAAACTTTGTTCGCCCATTTGTGTATTTTTGTCTGTATCATACGTTTGCAACCTTTTTATGAAAGTCAGTCGCAACTCACTTCAACCAAGTCACGCGTTTTTGTCTTGAGGTTCGTTGAAGTACTGTAGTGAACAACTGAACCAGACCGTTTGTTGCAAACGGTGCCGTGCGGGTTCCCGTTCATCTGGCGTAATGGGCAAACGAAATAGCATGACTGGCTTTCTTCACTTAAGTCACTCGAGCTTCAAACTTGCGTCAGACTGGTCACTATCCACTCTCTACCTACTGCGACACTTCCGAGCCCTCTACATATGATTCACTGTATTTCACTACTGCGCGTTGAATACGTGTTGTCTTATTCAGTCTCGTTTGCAACTTGCCTGCTACAGGACCCCCCCCCACCTTTCCCTTTATAAATACTTTTTATCGTTTCCGTCTCTCTCTTCTCTCTTTCACAACTTTCTTCTTACAACTACCTTTCTATGAATTCAGTATGGTACAACAGAAGATGACCGACCCCTACTTTATCCGGAAAATAATTTTTTTTTATGGGAGCTTTGTTTTCTTTTTTTTTTTAAAAAAAAAACGACATACATATTCGCAACGTCGAGCAGACTCGTCACGTACATTCGAGCGCCGTTGCGGCAGCTTGCTGCGTATATGGAGACCATGCTGTCCGACGATCAACGACAAGCCGTCGTTTACCATTACGATGTGAGTTTACAAGTTCCCCAAATGCACTTGCTTGACTGCCTCTGACTTTCCACTAACTCGTCAGATGGACTTTTCCAAATACAACAATACAGACCATAGATATGACGCAATCCCCTGTGGTACCGGATTGCACTCTCTTATAATCAAAGTCGAACGAGTAACAGCCACCATATTATGAGAGTCGCTGAAAGCGTTAACGCCTCACGACATTTGCGCCGTCCTCTTATTATGGTGAGCCTTCACTGGCTGAATCTCATTTACAGCGCAAAACAAACCGCCACGCGTAGGCTAACAACCCACCGGTTTTACGCCTCGTCGGATCAGAAGACCGCAACAATGGTTTTGCACAGATGTGGCATCAACTTGCAATATTCTGGCCAATATTGACGATGCAAATCCCCAGCCAAGACGTCAAGAACCTCTCACCATATGGGGGTGTTGGACTGGGTTGACTTTAATGGCACCCGGTCTCTTTTGGGCGATCAGTGTTCAGATTAGCGATGTAAGTTTTTGTCTACCCTTTTTTCCCCGTTGGTTTTCACTTCACAATCACAACCAGCTCACATACAAAGTGAGTTGTATCTGGTTTGACATCTTCTTGCAAGTCACCGCCACCGCAATTCGGTGGCAAGTGTCCGATGAGGACGATGAAGATGGCGATCGACGAGACACACCATGAAAACGAAAAAAGACCGCCTCCTCTTTTTGGATGTACACATTTTACAAGTAAGTGTTTCTTACGTCGTGATATTCTCTTGCCGAATCGAATGGGTCTGACAAAGTGCCCTTCTCGGATTAGAAACATTAGAGCATCCGTTGTTTAGTTTCCCCATTCATTCGATACAAGAAAACAAACGGGCAGCAAACGGAGCCAACAGATTTTCCCCAACAACTACATGTGGTTGTTTTTTTTTACGTCGTTCAAGCACTGCTTGCTCGAACAAAGGATGGTCGATCCTACTGGGCCTTGAGAGCACAACATGACACGGCACATGGAGCGTGCCAGAGCGCACCACATCAATGAACCATTGCAGCATATGAAAAGTCAATGAAAGCTGCTTCAAAGCCAGCCAGCCTGTTACCGTGTCTGAGACTGTTCTTCTCAAAGACGACTCGGCGAAGTTACAACCATTGAGTAACGCTCCAGCCTCACCATCATGGTATACGAGAACCGGCACAGCCATGATTGCAGCTTGTTCGCTCACTGATAAGAAACCAGTTCGATAAAGGTGCTTGAGCACGTCGCACATTCACCAGCCCCTGCTGAAGACCTTCTTGGCATCACTGATGAGCGGATCCGCTCGCTTCAATTAATGCTGTTGCAAGAGCTGTCACGGGTTGTAGCCCATGGCACACGCGGTAGGCGTGTTCAGCCCTCCTGGAAGTAGATCGACAATCAACACTTCCAACAGATGCTTTCTCAACATGGGCGAAAGGCCAAGGATTCATGGTAAGGATCGGATGCGGCCAAAAGGGGGCCGCGAGAAGAGAGGGAAGAATGGGAAAAGAACCAAGGAAGCAAGGGCAATAACAACGAACGCACGCTAACAAATCTTTTCAAAAAAACAGAACAAAATGGACACTCCTACACCAGTTGTCAACACAAAGAAGCAACGCCACGCAGTGAAGAATGCCGTACGTGAACTGCAAATCGCCGCACGCCTGAAATCTGACGACGACACTCTACTTCGGTACGACGACGATCCAGTGGATGGCGTGGTGGTGCGAGATGTGGGCGGCACGACAAACCTAAACTTGGCGTCTTCGGTCGCTCACACGAGGCCTGTGGATCAGGCGCTCGTTACGATCCTCTCGCACTTGGAGATGCGGGCGGTGGCTGGATGGTGCGGACGGGCGCCTTGCACCGGCGAGGCATCCGCGCATGTTCAGAACGGGCTGCGTCGTCTTGTCAGCATCGTCTATCCTTTGGATGCAGAACATCTGACGATACGTTCCTGATTAGGACATAAAACGGGACTGGCTTTTGAAACCGGTCGACGTTGGGCATGCTGGTTAGGGTTGGCTGGCTGTGACGACCATTGCGTACAAACCTCCCAAACACAATACAGAGGCCCAGAGCACCAAATCTTCTAAGAGTTTATACCGGGTCTCGATCACACCAGCCATCACCACAAATCGCACGACGGTCTTGTACCTTTTTCTGCAGCGCTGACGTCGTCGTTGCCGAACACAAAGTCGCTGGCTAGGCGGGCCGGGACGTCTGCACACCCTTTCGTCTGGCCGCAGCGAGACAATGTTGCAATAGAAAAAACAACAACAATCACGAACAAGAAAGACAAACCACGGTTTCTTTGGTGGCAGCCTTTGCCTGCTACTGCGCAAAGAAGGGCTCCAGTAGAGTAGAAAGTAAGAATACACACATCACCACGTCTCACAAGACGTTGGCAGGGCTGGCACGTGACACAAGTAACCCGACGCCGTCACAACGCCCGCAAGGCGCAGCGAGACGCGGAGCATGCAGCTCGACACAATGCCAAAAAACAAGAACAGTCCGCGCCTGTAGCTGCATCGGCATCGGCATCGACACCAGCCCCAGCAGCGGCACCGGCAGCAGCGGCGACACCAGCACCGGCAGCCACGCCGGCACCAGCAGCAGCGGTAACGCCAGCACCAGTGCTCGCGCCGCCGCGGAACCTGCCACCGTAATTAGCCCCACAGGCCTACGTCTCTTGTCGCTGGCTAATACGCCCGCTCGCCCCGGGCCGCCCTCGGCGAGCTCTCGGTCCGAGGTACGCCCAGGGATGACAACCAAGCAGAAATTGGCCGCCCTTGCCGCCCCTCGGCCTTCTCGCGCTGCGCCTGCGAGTCGGCCGGCCAAGCCCCTTCCTACTAACGACGATGAGGACGGAGAGCTGAGGACTAAAATTATCCGTCGGCACTACGACGATCCGTGGGCGGGACATTTTGGTAGGGCTAGAACCAGTGAAATCATCAAGAGAAAGTTCTACTGGCCAACGATATAAAAGGATATCAACATATATATAGCTTCGTGCCCAGTGTGCTAGAAAATCTCTTAGTCGCCACGGTAGCGTAGTGGCCCGAGCTAGAATTATATAGGGAAATCCAAGTGTTCCTCGGTTTCTACAACTTTTACCGCAGATTCATCGAGAAGTATTCAGCGCTGGCAGCGCCCCTCAACGAGACGATGAAGGGGATGAAGAATGGCAAGAAGCCGGGCAAAGTCAAGCTCTCGCCTCGCCAGCGGCAAGCCTTCGAAACGCTAAAGCAGAAATTTCAAGAAGCAACCGTCAGCATAGGAGCCGTGTGAAAAGAGATGGAGAGCTAGGCAGGAAGGTGGAAGAGCATATTCGTTATGAAGAAGAATGGTGGGGGACCACAGAAGTAGGGAAGGTTTAGCCCATTTTACTGTTATACATTTGTCGATCTGCTCGACCCCCTATCGTACCCTGCGGTCAAAGTGTCGTTCTGTGGTGTGGTTCTGTGTCAGAGCATCCGAACAGACAGATGAAATTGAACCTGCTTCACGGACGGCGTGCATTACATGTGGTTACCACGGTATCCGCCTTGGCTGAGATCCGGGTGGCTCGACCCAGCATCAAGTAAACCAAACGTGAAAGGACGGAAAATACACAAAACAAAGACACGGTAACCGGTAATTGTTTTTCGTACTTTTACTTTTTTGGCTGTTTCAGTCTCGGCGTCTCATTTTACATACATTTTTTTTTTGCCTGCCCTCTTCGCCTGCCCATTTTATGCCGGCGGCTTGCCGATGCGGATGGCCACGGACTTGTTCTGCGTGTAGTTGGCCAGTGCCAACTCGCCGAGCTCACGGCCAATGCCGGATTCTTTGAACCCACCGAACGGTAGCTGATGGTGCAACAGGTTGTAGCCTGGGGTGGTTAGTATGGGAGGATAAAGAGAAGGTAATAATGAAAGGAGTACACGAGAGAGACAGAGAGACATACAGTTCACCCACACGGTGCCGGCCCGCAGGGCGTTGCTGACGTGGATGGCCGTGTTCAGGTCCTGGGTGTGCAGCGCGGCCGCGAGGCCGTAGTTGCTGTCGTTGCCGAGGCGGATGACCTCCTCGACATCCTTGAACTTGGCCAGGGCCACGACGGGGCCGAAAATCTCCTCCTGCATGATCTTCATGTCCTGCCGCACGTCGGCGAAGATGGTCGGCTGGATGAAGTAGCCCTTGTTGCCGTGGCGTGCGCCGCCCGTGACGACGGTGGCGCCCTCGTCTTTACCGGCCTGCACGTAGCCCATGATGCGGTCGAACTGCAGCTGGCTCACCTGGGGGCCCTGGAAGGTGTCCTCGGCGAAGGGGTCGCCGACCTTGTTCGCCTCGGCGCGCGCCTTGAAGGCGGCGACGAACTTGTCGTAGATGCCCTCCTGCACGTACACGCGCGAACCGGCGCAGCAGCACTGGCCGTGGTTGTAGTAGATGCCAAAGTTGACCCAGTCGATGGCGGCGTCGATGTCGGCGTCGTTGAAGACAATGTTGGGCGACTTGCCGCCGAGCTCGAGCGTGACCTTTTTCAGGTTGGACGCGGCGGCGGCCTGCATGATGGAGCGGCCGACGAGCGTCGAGCCCGTGAAGGCGACCTTGTCGATGCCCATGTGGCTGGCGATGGCGGCGCCGGCGGTCTTGCCGAAGCCGGACAGGATGTTGAGCACGCCCGGGGGGAAGCCGGCCTCCTTGACGAGGCTGGCAAAGACCAGGGCGGACAGCGGGGTCTGCTCGGCGGTCTTGAGCACGATGGTGTTGCCGGTGGCGAGGGCGGGGCCGATCTTCCAGGCGAGCATGAGCAGCGGGAAGTTCCAGGGGATGATCTGGCCGCAGACGCCGAGGGCCTCGGCGCGGGTGTAGTGGAACATGTCCGGGGCGATGTCGATGGTCTTGCCCTCGATCTTGTCGGCCCAGCCGCCGTAGTAGCGGATGCAGCCGACGACGGAGCTGACGTCGCCGCGGGCCATGGAGATGGACTTGCCGTTGTCGAGCGACTCGACGGCGGCGAGCAGGTCGGCGTTCTTCTCGGCCAGGTCGGCGAGCTTCAGCAGGTAGAGGCCGCGCTGCTGGGGCGTGGTCGCGCGCCAGGTGCCTTCGAAGGCGGCGCGGGCGGCGTCGACGGCCGTGTCGACGTCCTTGGCCGTGGCCTCGTGCACGGAGCAGATGACCTCCTCGGTCGTGGGGTTGGTGACCTCAAAGGTCTTGCCCTCGGCGCCGCGGACGAACTCATTGTTGATGAAGCTGGAGGTGCAAAAAAGGGTAAGTCATCGCGTCGGATATATCCCGCCTTCGTTGCTATTTCCCCGTTCTTACTCAGTATGCAGTATTCACTTACAGGCCAGTGTTGAGCTTGAACGGGCCAGTGACTGGCGTTGTCAGCTCGATGGAAAGGCTCGCCATTGTGGACTGTGAGAAACAAAGAAGCCAAATTAAAGGAAAAGAGAATAAAAAACAAGTGAGAAAGTGGATGAGAAGGATGAGGGTGAGGTGAAGTTGGGGACGACAACAACAAGAGAAAATAAAAGCAGTGACAAAAACAAGGAAAGGGAGAACAACACAAGTCAGTGAGAGAGGTTCACAAAAGAGAACAAAAGAGGGGGTTCTGTTGCGAGAAAGGGCAGACCTCCCTCGTTGGTTATATATCACGACGTACGCCAGGTCCAACCCTGCTTCGGCTTAAAGCGGGGGAAAACAGCAACGCCGCCAAGCCATGGGAGGTGCCACCAAAAGACGATCTCTTTTGCTTCTCCATCGGACAATTATAAAAGGAGGCGAAAACCAAAAAAAGGGTGCTGTAACACGCACAATGTCGTTCGGGGAACAAGGCCGATTTCCGGCGGCGCGGGCGTCATCGACGAAAAAGGGGCCACGGCCATCAAGCTCGCCAACCCGCCTTGTCCTGCACAGAGCTCGCCCCCCTTTCCCCCTCTTCTTTCCCTTTGATTCATTCCATATGCCCGGTTTGCCTTTTTCTCTTCCTCCGCCTCCGCCTCCTCCTCCTCTCTAGACCCGTTTCCTTCCCCCTCCTGGAACCGTCGTTTTGTCTTGTAGTCCATCCCGGATCATGTGCGTTGTTTTAGGGCCTCTACAATGTACAGCACTGAAATGTGCGTTCCGGGAAATGGAAACATTTCCCTTTTTCATTCTAAGGATCGGCTCCGCTCGACGACCCCATGCGGCCTTTTGTCGAGCCAATCGCGCTATTTTCTACGGCCTTGCGGCGATTTGTGGCTGTCCCTTGGTAGTCCCTTGGTAGTCCCTTGGTGGTCCCTCTGGCCAGAGCACCGTGGCGTTTAGTTGGATTTGTCGTGTTAGCTTCCACCGGAGCCGTTCTTGTTCTCATTACATCTGCGATCATAGACGGAGAACCTGCAGAATTGTATGTGCGTACGATGAACGACCCGCTCGCGTCTCGGGCGAATAGCCGGCGAGGCCAGGCCCAACAGCTCCTGGCGGCGGGCTTTGTGGAGCTATGGATTACAAACGGAATAAAGACTGGAGGTCTTATACGATACTGAGGACGCAGTACGTCTCTCTGACGGAGTAAAGTGCCCCCCACCAGCTCGCTTCCCTTCCCCCGCAGCAGATAAGATTGCGGGGCACATCGCCCTCTTTCTGTCGTCATGACCTCTTTGGGCCGAGCAACGTGCCACTGAGCCGTATCCGCACTGTCCTCGCATCGTTGGAAGCCGAAACGGGCAATCTGCACCAAAAAGTTCCGCTCTTCCGCCGGCCAACATTTCTGATCGCTCGATACGAGGTGCTGCTTCCTTGTCGCCGAGCCGCAACGAAACCAGTCTTGAGAACCGCAATGCGTTTTCGTGTTTGCAATGCACATCAGATACCCCGGATTGCGGCTGTACCCACTCGCGTGCCACGGTCCACACCGCAACTAAAATCTCACAGCGTTTGTCCATCTCCCGTCTGACCTGCGCAGAGAAGGACGGAGCAGCAGATCTGGACTCGTCTTGAAATGCAACTGTGGCTTTGTTTTTGCGCACAACACAGCCATACACGAGTGACGACCGGGGGGGGGGAAACCCACGTCACTTTGTGGAGGTGCATGTGGGATGCGGCTGCGGCTGCGGACATAGGGCAGTCGTCTTGTTCACCGTGTGCGGTCCCTATGAGGAAATCAGCTCCGGCGCTCCCTAATCCTGATCCGTAGCAACCCCATTCTAAAGACGGAACGCTGCGTAACGCAGTTAGTAGTGACGAACCTGGTCCGTATATATCTAACGGAATGGGAACTGCGTAGCAAGACTAGACACATCCTTGGCTTGACCACACGTCTTCTCGTACTTTCTGTCTTCATTTTTCTTCCACCCCCTGTTGGTCTCTGGATATCGAGGAAGAGAGATCACTGCCAGAAAAAAAGACCATTGTCACTGAAAATGTACTTCGACTTGGTTGGCAATCTTTGTTCAAGGCAACCACTTTACTCGCATGGTTTTTTTCGAACGTGCATACGTTATGATGCCCATCCAATATACTTTTTGTTTTGCCTCGTTTTCACTGTACATTTGTAGACAACATCCCATACCGTCATAGTAGTCACTGAAAGTTCAATAACTGCGTCGTTCAATGAGAAAATGGCGATGTGAATGAGACCAACTTACAAGCTTAGTAATATTGCCCAGCGGCTCGTACTCTCTCGACCAACCAGGTGGAACATTTGATTAGTAATATACCAGCCTCAATTCGGATTTTCTTGACCGCGTACGGATTAACTCCCGGAAAAACATTATTTTATTTTTTCATTTTTCCGCCCGCCGAATTGCGAGCCCACTTTCCTTTTGTTCTTATCGGCTCCAAAAGCGACGACAATCGACAACGACGAAGCCAATCCACGCTGGATTCCGACTCTCCGACCGCCTTGCGCCCCCCCTCAATTCCTGGCTCACGCTCACTGCCAGTGCTCCGGAAGAGCATACAAGTATACTTGCGCCATATTCATACAGCTCATACCAAACAAGCAGCAGCATATTCGTGAATTGTCGTCTGCAATTCCTACCGTCTTGTGGCACTCCCATGGCGGACCTCGGCGGTGGCATCTCCGGCGCCGCGCCGACCGCCTCGCCGGCGTTGGCGCCGCCATCGCAGGAGGGTGAGTTTCCAATGGTTTTTTTCTCTTCTTTTTGCGTGCGCAAATGAGGGAGCGCAAAACGGGTTTGGGGTTTCTTCTCAGGGACGAATGTTGACCGGCCAAGTTCCGGGCCTGTCTGCCACGGAGATCAAGCAGGAGCCGAGCGCCGACGGCTCGACGGCCGATCCGCCCAACGCCGCCGCCACCACCGCTGCCGCTGCCACGAATGGCATTGTTGATTCCCTTCAGAGTGCCTTCAAGCGGGCCCGGTCCGAAGAGCAACCAGCCGGAACCAGCGAGCCCCACGATGCTTCCGCCGACAGCAACAGCAACAAGAGGGTCAAGACCGAGGCCGCGGAGACAGCCCCGAGTGACGCCGCCGTTGGCTGGGACATTGGCGCCATGCTAAAGTCGGCGCTGGGCTCCATAACCGGGCAGCTGGAGCAGCCGCCGGCCCAACCGCCGGCCCAACCGCAGGCCCAGCCGTCGTCGACCACGCCCCTTCCACCACCACCCGCTGCTTCGTCTGCACCTACGCCTGCACCTGCACCTGCTCCTTCGCCTGCGCCCATGTCACTACTATCGCCGCCACCCGCACCAGCACTTACAGCTATAGCAGCCGCTTCTCCTTCTACTCCGTCGCCGGTGATACCACGAGCCTCTGTATCCACATCCACATCCACATCCGCACCAGCACTCGCACCCGCACCCGCACCAGCACCAGCAACCCCCACGCCCGCTGTACCCGCGGTACCTTCCACACCAGCAGTCCCCAGAGCAGTGCCTATCACGCCCGCACCCACCACACCAGCCCCTGCCACGCCCGCGCGGGAGCACCCGCCAGGCAACTCCAAGAATGAGGCGCCGGCAGGAGAGACCGGTACAAACCAAACCGCGGGGGCGGCGCATTTGCATCGCGGCCACAAGAAGCTGCTTTTTTCGCAAAACCCCACATACATTGTCAGGTCCATGGGGCTGCCTTTGCTAGGAAGCTTGGTATGTTGCCCTTGGTCCTTTTGCTGTGGAGCAAAGCGTGAAAAAAAGAAAGCAACTAACCATTCCTCTACCCACTGATAGGCCGTGCAGATCCTCTATGCGCTCAGCGAGCGGCCCCGATCCGAGAGCCTGAACGACATGATCGCTGCCGAGTCGGAACTGGGACGGGTGTACCGGGCCCTGCGCGCCGCGTTCGGCCACACGCGGCAGATGTTCTCCGAGTCGGCAGCGCCGCTGCTTCTCCCCGAAGAGCTCGACATTAAGGAGTTGGGCGACCAGGAGACCATCCAGATGGCCAACATGGCCACCATCTGCGTCAGCGTGTTTGAAGCCGACAACGTGCCGCTGATCGACGTCCACGACCACTTTCTGATGACCTTCTTGCCCGAGTCCGGGGCGTTGACCGAAGACCTCGCCACGCTCTTTCTCAGCCTCAAAATCCGCACCCTGTCCCGCGAGCTACTGCAGCTGCCGGACGACGCCCAGCGGGGCGACTTTCTCGAGCGCCTGTTCCCGGCCGACCTCGAGGACCAGCTGAAGCAGCTGCACCCGGACACCGCCTTGTCGGAGCAGGAGCTCAAGTTTCTCAAGGACATGATGGCGACAAAAGACACGCTGCTGGAGGCAGCAAAGACGGACGAGTCACGAAGTATGTAGTTTGAGTGATCAGTGGTCACCCTGTCCTCAACCTTCTTGTTTCAACCACTGTCCACTAACACTTTTTTGCAACAGAAAAATTGACCGAGGAGTATCCGCTGAACAGCTTCCGCGACGAGCTTAGCGCCTACCTGCAGGCCAATTCCGACGTCATCTTGCGGTACGCGGATGCGCACGGCATCGAAATCCCCGTGGACGAGGAGACGGTCACGGAGGAGCAGCCGGTCGAGAGCGGGGCGTTTGCGGCTGTCGGCGACAGCATCGCGTCCATGATCTCCGCCGCCATGGCATCTGCATCGCAGGGCGAAGCAGGTGGAGCAGCAGGTACCGTGCCAGGCGCCGCAGCTGCCAACGGAGGCATGGGCCTCAACGGCGCAAGGCCCTACACCGATGTCGCGCAACGAGGTGTTGCTGCACCTGGCCAGACCTACCACGGCGTACAAGCCCCGCAAACGGCGACGCCAACTACGGCACCAATGCCACTGAACCCCACACAAGCCAACAGCAACCCAGGGACAGCAGCAGCAGGAGCAGCAACAGCAACAAACGGAGGAGCCCCCGGCGGCGCGCCTAACGGCGACTTGGACCTCAGCGGTTTGACCATGCTCATCCGCGAGAAGCTGGAGCAGGAAGCCAAAAACGCCCAGGCGGCCCACGCGCCTGCCCCACTGCCTTTCGGGGGCGCTGCCAACAGCCCCGCAGCCGCCAACAACAACCACGGCGTGCCCAACGGCCCGTATCCACACCCGCACCCGCACCCGCACCATCCTTCGTTCTACCAACACAACAACCGCACCACCCCGACGCCGTTTGCGTACCAACCGTCCACGCCCGGTGCGCCCGGGCCATCCTCCGCAACCGCCGGCGGTGCCAACGCAGCGTTGCCGCCCAACCAGTCCTACCCGAGCAACGTCCTCTACCAGCGCGCCCGCCAGGCGGCCGCCGCCAAGACGACGGTCCACGTCCGCCGCGAGGGCCTGCACAGCACGCGCCGGCCCTGGACCACCGCCGAGGAGCAGGCGCTCATGGCCGGGCTCGACATGGTCAAGGGCCCGTACTGGTCGCAGATCCTGCAACTGTTCGGCGCCAACGGCACCGTGTCCGACATCCTCAAGGACCGCAGCCAGGTGCAGCTCAAGGACAAGGCGCGCAACCTCAAGCTGTTCTTCCTCAAGACGAACTCGGAGATGCCCTACTACCTCAAGTGCGTCACGGGCGAGCTCAAGACGCGCGCGCCAACGCAGGCCGCGCGCAAAGAAGCCGAAGAGCGCGCGCGCTCGCAAAGCGAAGACGAGCAGGCGCGCAGCAAGGGGATCCTGCCGCTGGCCGGCGGTGACGGTGCCAACGGCAGCGGCGGTTCGCCCACTACGACGCCGGTTGGTGCTGCTGCCGGTACCACCGGAGCTCCTACGGGATCGGCCGCAGGTGCCAACGGCCCTGCGACCCCGGGACGCATACTCGGGCCGCCGATGCGTCCGGGCCAGGCTTTGCTGCAAAAGCAGCAGCAGCAGCAGCAGGCGCTGTCGCAACCACTGGCACAATCACAGCAGCCGCAGCTCAGCGCCGTACAGGCGGCTCTGGCCGCGGCACGGAACGGGGTTCCCATGGCGACCGGATTGAGCCTGGCGACACAGCAGCTACAGCAACAGGCCGGGACGCTGGGACGTCCTTCAGTAGCAGGCACGGCCACGACCACAACACCTTATGCGGCAAAAGGCGCGGCTTCCGGTGGAGGTGCTCCGCGACCCTTGCAAGCGCAAGCCCAGCCAGCGCAACCAGCGCCATCGCCTTCGTCCCGACCACCAGCCGCATCTACCGTACAGCCAATAGCACCACATCAACAACAACAACAACAACAACCAACACAAAAAGTGCAAATACCCGGGCAGCAGACGCCGGGGCAGCCGCCGGGGCAGCCGCAGCCCGTCTTGACGGCGGTGCAGCAGCTGCAGCAATTCCAGCAAGCGCAGCAACTGCTCCAGCAACAGAAAGCCGCGGCGCAGCAGCTCCAACTCCAACAACGGCAACCGCCGCAAACCAAGCAAGCGTCCGCGCGGTCGTCGCCCCACGTCAAGACGCCACCGCTGCCGCTTGCGCAGGCGCCGCCCCAGCAACAGGCGCGTGCCCAAATCCAAGCGCCCAACCAAACCCGCTCGCCGCACCCACCATCACAGCTACAACCGCAACCGCAACTACAACCACAACCACAGCCGCAACCACAGACGCAACAGACAAAGCCCCAGCCCCAACCACAACCACAGCCACCACCACAGTCGCACCCACCCCAACGAACGCAGCCACAACAGCAGCAGGTTCAGGCACCAAAGCCGGGGGCGGCGCCGCCGCCTCCATTGTCGTCAGAATCGCAGCCTGAAGACCAGCTGTGGATGCTCCAGCAGGAAAGCCGCAAAGAGCGGGATCTTGGAGCGGCGGCGCCCCACCAGCCGCCTGGGGGAGCCACGCCCACCGCGACCTCCAATACCACAAACAACAACAACAGCAGCAGCAGCAACACGAACAACAACAACACCACGCCCACCACCATCGCTACCACAACAGCCACTGGAAAGGCACCAACATCCACGGCGAACGAAACGCCCGCCGTACGCGAGCAACAGGAGACGCCCGAGGAAGCCGTGTTGAGGCGGCTAAAGGCGGCGTTGCCGGCGGCACTGGGACGCGTGTGAAAGACGTACCGTGGGCCAATACACAGTATCTGTGTGCCAAAAGCAATCTCAAAACTCAGAAGCAGCCGCTCGACGTTGCAACATCGCTCCTTGGTCATGGACGATGTTGGTCCTCCTCGCTCCGGCTGCGACGGAATTTCCACATTCTGTTCGCGCCTCGCAGTTTTATATCGGCAAATGGGACTTTTTGCTCAGGCGACCACCAGCGTCAGGTCCCGGGAGGAATTGGACATGATGGCTTTGCCAGACCAAGTCCAGCCGAGTTTGGCTCCGCTTCCATGCGCAAGCGTCAAACTGATGATTGCAACGGATGCGGATTGCGGCAAAGCCCCCGGTTGTCTGCGCCATCCCGACACCAGCGCCACGCGCTTGAATGCAGCATGTCGCGCATCTTGTGCGCTGCCGCATGCGTATTGTGATCGCTTACTGTGGCAAGGCAAGACAACTGGGACTGTAGATGCAAGCCAGGCATCGTTCAGCTGGGCTTGCAGTTGCTGGATTTTGCTCTGGCAACAAAGCCCACCTTGCTCTGGCAACAACACCCACCTTGCTTTCTTTCAAACGCCGGCTACCAAGCGTGGCACAAAGCTAGGCTTATGTAGTTGCGAGTAAAAATCTACTAGATCAAATAGCCAAAATAATAACGGCTTGGATACTGTTACTGGCATGCCAAGCTTCGAAATGCTTCTCGCGATGTCTTTTTGTTTTATTCGTGCGTCTCCGTATGCGGGCAGAGGGCGTTTGATGCGGCGTTTCCCTTGCGAAAACCACATTTCACTCTGCTCCCAGCCATTGTACTTCTTTGTTTTTCATGTTCTGCTGTTGCCTCTTTTCTTGTCCGTTGGTTGATCTTCAGACACCCATGTTTCTTTGTTCTCGAATATTATTTTCGTCTTGCGTTTGAAGGGAAGGGAAAAAGGAAGGACGCATAAAGACCAAAGCAAAGAAAGCAACTCGTATCTTCTTCCTATGAGTTATTCATTCAACCGTCCTAGAGGATGTCTTTTGTTTCCTCAACCTTTCTTCCGTTTTTTTGCTGGTTTCGGAGCGATTATTATTTTCTCAAGCCTTACCGGACCAGCCCGTCCAACACAAGAATAAAGCAATTTATCACGACGGGGCAAAGGCTGCCTCTCCACAAACAAGGCTGGGTGCGACCCTACCAGAAAATAAATAAAAGACACACAGTCACGCTTCCGCTTTGGTACTACAGACCTATCCTCTGCTTCCTTGCTTTGGTGTGAGGTCAAGGCCGCTTACCTTGTCACTGGTGTTTGTGTAATAACACTCTCAACGGCGTTCATGTTCTGGATCCTTTTCTTGTTTATGTTGTTTGTTTTTCCTGTGTATCGTATACCAGCTACCGTGTCAGTTCTTGTGGAAAGCATACAGCCACTCCGTCACCGTCCGTTTTCACCTGGTGTACAACCGGGACCGACCTCAGCTTTCGCTTGTGGAAAATGACCAGAACTTCTAGCTCATGCATTCGCATTTCTTTTGTGCCGTGCAAAATGGCCGGCTACTTCACAAGCAGCACCTTGTCTTTGTCGCCTATTCCACACACGACCATGGCCACCGGTAACCAAAGAACGCCCTGTCTCCCGTGCGACCAGCTCAACTGGCGGGTCCCAGGAATGAATTCCCGGGCGGAGGAAGATGAAGCGGCTCTGCTTGTCTGGTTACCTTGACCATGACCCCATGCATGCCTAACTTGTCATGAAGAACCTCTTGTCACACGTCCATTTGTTCTTATGAAATCTAGACCGAGACCGTGCCAAAGGATGGTCCTTTGTCACTTGAAGGTAGACCAGCGTTGCAAATGCTTTCACGTACGCAGCATGACGACTTTTTCATTCAAGAAAGTCTGCGTGAAAGCAACTTTACGTAGCAAAGACCGGCTCCAGACTATTGTTTACACGCGGACGACGTGTGACTTCACGATAACTAATGACAACGTCCTCTTTTTTTTACGGCTGTTGTCCACCCTTTTGCTCGGTTTCCTCAACATGGACCGACAAAAAAAGCTTTTATTTTTGGCACACCTGCTCGTGTTATCGTTTTTCTATGCTCATCATTGTTCTCTCGGAAGAGTATATGAAGGGACGCCTCTTCTCTTTCATGTCCGGATCGTTTTACATTTCAAAAATTTTCTTCTGCTCCAATACACTCTTTTCCAAACAAAGAAACATTTTTCATCCTTCGTGCCCATATCAGTCTATCTTTTTGCAACTTCGGCCGCCAACAACAAAGGCCCTTCAACCAAAAACAAAAACCACAAAGGCCGAACTCGACAACGCCAGGGTCAGAAAATCAAGGACAGACATTCCGTACAAGCACAAAGGATAGCGGGCCGTCTCCTAGCTCCCGGAATAGGACCGTCTACGACTGCACAAAGGAAGGCCTCCGTTTTACGTTCCCAGCACTGGGCTTTGTTAGCTTCGACACTTTCTTGGCCTCCTGCTCATCCGGAAGAAGCTTGCCTCTGCTCTTTGACCTTCGGCCAGTCCCTTGTTTGGGCCCTTTTGACAGAGGTAAGGAGAATACTGTTGTGTTGGGAACGAATCTGCTGTATAAGACTCGCTCTCTTCTCTTCCTGTTGAGAAAAAAAAAGTTCGGTAAACAGTTCATTGAAAACGGAGGAGGCCGATAATCAAAAACAAAGCTCACCTCTCAGTCTTGTTTATCTCGCGATCATCATCAAGAGTGTTCACAGCAGGGACACTAAGGCAGAAAGTGAGAAGAAAAAAAAGAAAAAAAAAAATACTTCGCAACGATCCGACTACACAAAATGCCGCGTTGGGCAATGTCTTCCATCTTCTTGCCGTCCCGTGCGCGCCCCGTCAGCCGTGACCGAATCTCCTACCGGCTGTGCACTTCCGACACCTGCAGGAGCCGCAGCAACAGCAGCAGCCGCCGTGCTTCCTTCGGGTCCGCGTACACGCCCGCACCCTTTGTCGGCCCATCCAACGATACGGCCCCGTACCGTGTCCGGAGCGTCTCCAAGACCCGGGTCTCCGTGGAAAGCAACCATCGCTACACGCGGCCCGAGCATCAGCCGGCACCGACACCCACGCCGTCAACGCCACCCACCTACTACGACTACTACGTCTACGGCGACGACGACGCGGAGCTTCCACGGCCGTCCGCAAGAGAAGACGCGCGGGTGTACAACGCGTACCATCCGTCCGTCTTTTCTTCCCCCCGGGCTCCATCGCCCGGCGGTGGTGGCGGCAGCAGCTACATCAGTCGCTACCAACGCCCTGGCCTCAGCGGCGGCAGCACCAGACGCCACCACCACAACAGCAGCCATCACCGCCCTCGTCGCCATAACAGTGTGGCCAACGACGCACCGAGCAGCAGCTCCACCGGCTACTACATGACGACGGCCTTGGCGGCGGCGGCCGGCGCTACAGCCGTCGCTGCAGTGGCCGCGACCCCGTCGTCGTCGTCGCTTTCGTACAACCACGCTTCCGCTGCCGCCAGCCGCAACCACGGCAGCGACAGCCGTCACTACGGCCACCAAAACCAGCGCCGCCACCGCTCGCCCTCGACCTCGTCGAGTGGCTCGAAGCGCGTGCGCTGGGCCGACGAGACGTTTGACATGTCCGGGCGGGTCGACTGGAACACGCACTACGACCGGCACGACACCCGTGGCCGGTCGAGCCGGCGCGGCGAGCCCGACCTGTACAGCGACCGGTATGACCCGCGCGACCGGGCGCCGCGCGACGCCACCCGCCGGCGGTACGCGGAGGCCACCATACGGCCCCGACGCGACGTCGGCTACGACGTCGTAGACGGTGACGCTACCCGGTACGGACGGAGCGGCTATGAGATCACGAGTGTAGAGGGCGAGAACGACGACTACCGCGAGGAGGTGAACCGGCGGGCGCGCAAGGCACGGGACCGCAGCCGCACACGCTACGACTGGTAGAGGAAGAAGCTTTGTTTTCGTTTTCTTGTTTTGCTTTTCTTTTTCTTCATCTCGTTTTTGACAAAATTTTTGATTTTTTGATTTTTTGATGATTTTTTTCTTTTTCTCCTTTTTTATTCGTTCTTTTTACCACGACACATGGGTCACCAAGGGAGGGCAATGGACTTGCCCATCTCTGTGCCCAACACAGCGACAGACATTGATTTGACATCATGTACCGTCAAAGGTGTTGATTTGATATGAACACAAAAAACAAGATGGTTGATCTGGCATCAACATCGCTACTAGCGCAAGCATCCGTTGCGGAACAAGGCATACCCGCGGCATATGGGACGGCAGGAACAACAACATCGAAACGACAGACGATAGGGATGAATAGACCAAAAAAATGGACTTTCCAAGGAACAAATTGAGCGTTATGGGATGCATTTTGCACTGGTGTCTGTTGGAGGACAATTAATGGAGGACAGTCAATGGGAGGACAAGAGGCTTGCATTTTTTATAACGTTTTTGACGACTGGTTTTGCATTTTCTAGTAACGATTTTATGCAATTAATTATTCAACTTTCAAAATCAAGTATTCCAAAAACAAAACAAAAATAAGCTTGTTAGTATGAAGCATAATCCGTAGAATTAAAGGTAGAAGAAGATCTTACTCTGTCTCAAGAAACTTCGGGCAGGTTACAGCCACCATTTGACAATCCTCCGTTCACTAAAAAGAAGCAAACAGAACTGGTTTGTAAAAGAAACAGTGGGAATAGATGCTCGAATTGACCATTACTTTGTCTTCTTCTCTGTATTGTACCTTGTTGATAAGTGCAAGATCGTAGAGATTTATGTGCTCCTAAAAGTCTACATGCCTAGTCCTCGGTTCTATGCGTTCCCGTCCCGCACAACATATATGCACACGTTCTCGTGCACAGACTTCAGGAGGATGTCATAAATCAATAGCCACGCGGTTTGCAGACCGGAAAAGCTGATTCGTATTGTTATACAGCCCTAGTCTCTCTTTGTCAGTATGTCATATTTCTATGTCGTGTTGTGCCAAATACGATATATTCGCAAGCGGCAATGCACATATGCCGTGGATAGGGGTAAGCCTTGGTTGTAATTTTATGTGTTGAAGGCCAGGCCACTTGATCTTGAGAAAATGGCTACTTTACGAATAAAATCGAACGTCAAATAACATTCAAATTGTAGGCATAAATGGCATTTTCGATTCGAAGAGGAAAGCAAAAAATAACACAAAAATCTTCGTAGGCATTTCTGTTCGTTTCTGTGTGGCTTGTTGCCTCATTGCTGCGAAGCCGTCTCACTGGATCCTCCCGATTTCCTGTCGCATTTCCCTCTCCCATCACGTCTTCTCCCATCACGTCTTCAAGGTCGGATTTTCCCGCATTTCCTCCTCCCCTCCTACACAATAAGTAGCCCAACCACCGCGGCCACCACCATGCCCAAAGCTGACCGGTCCAGCACCGACAAGGTGTCGGCACCGGCCGTCGGCACCGTCACCGGCGTCGATGCCGTCGCCGTGGTTGCGCCGGTCTGGACGCTTCCCGTGCCGTTGCGGGACCCGACCGTATTGGTGAGCGTGAACGTAGCCGTGGCCGTGGCCGCCGTGGCGTTGACAGCGGCCTGCGTCGTGGCGGCGGCTGTAGCCGTTGCCGCTGACGACGACGCCGACAGCAGGCTGTTCGGCCAGACGGGTAGCACAAGTGTGGTGGTGGACGTGGAGGCGATGGTGAACACCACTGTGGTGACGCTTTGGCTCGTGGTCGTCACCGCCGCGGCGGCGGCCGTAGCCGCCAAGCCACCGCCGAGGGCGAGAAGGGTGAGCGGTTTCATTGTTTGGGGGTGGGTGGGTGGGTTGGTTGGTGGTTTTTTGTTTGTCGTTTGGTATTCAGTTGTTGCGCGTTGTGAGAGCGTTTTGCTGTTGCCGATTGTGGAAGAGAGGTTGAAGGCAACACAGACGTTTGTGGTGTGTGGGAATTTGAAAGAACAAGAGAAGTAAAAAAGGGGAGGGAGGAATTAAAAAAAACGGCTTCAGCGTATGGTGCCGAGAAACCGAATATATAGCTGTTTCTCACACGTTTGGGAAACACAAACGAGTGAACGAGCAAAAAAGAAAAACAGGCCGAGCGCTGCACAGATCATGACACAGGCGCGAGAAAAATAGCAGTTGTTCGGGAGTAGGAGAGACAGAAAAAGGAGACAGCAGAACGAGCCGGCGAGGCATGCATACTCCTCTTTTTGTGGTAGGTGAACCCCCCTATGAGACACAGCAGTGATCATTGCGTCTGCCGCCGTTGTCATGGTGAGCAGTGAAAAATACGAAAGCCAGGGTGTACGCGCCTTTTTTGTTTTTGTGTCCATCTGGGTCGTGGAGACTAGAACCACCCCTTCTGTCCCCTAAGATGTTCACGAGGGAGTTCAGCTGTGCCGGACTGTACATGCGGCCGTGAGCATTCAGTCGCTTGCCATTTCCACATCTCGCCATTTTCCCTACCAGGGGAATGTTCATAACAGACGGTATTTCGTTTCCGTCTTCACATTTGTCTATCTGACGTACAGACTTGAACGAAACGGTACAGCATCTGTCCCCTCGCCATAGATGTCTGTCATGCAGGCTGTGGACAAACGAAAGGCGAAGAGGAAAAGGTTCACCCACTCAAAAACAAATGTAAAGGTAGTCTGATTACGGAAGAGACTGTGGAACCTGGAAAGAAACGGCATCAACTGTTCGCCACCTCTGCAGAAATATACGAGAACAAAAAAGAGTACAATTCCATGAGAAGAAAAAGGCTGCCACGGCTTGTGTGAAACGGTGTCTCGCGTCCTCACAGGTCGTTCTGTACGACAGCTAGATATGCTGATTTGAGTCGTACAGACGTCAGACGTGCTGGAAGAATATTAAGAAGAAAAAAGGGAAAAAAAGGACAGAAGGGAAGGAAAAAGGGGCACGGAAAGAGAGTTTCGATGTGCAATGTCGTGTAAGTCGGGCTGCCGGTGTCCCACACGTTACACAGACACTGTGTGGCTTGCGTAGTGTGGCGGTGCATTTTCTTCGGCGAACAAAAAAGATCGAGAAAATGGACCCCGTCCGGTCCAACGCCCGGTTTTGCTCGCTTTGCCGCGGTATTCGTTTTCTTGTTTTTTTTCAATATTTCTGCTTTTGTATCGATGCCCATGGCTTCGTATTTGCAACATTCGATCATCCGGGCCCGGCCGGTGCCCGTTGCTGTACCGGCCTTTGCACGTCTGGCGGCGGGAGCCTTTGCGCCGCGCTCGGTCGCCATACTACCACCACCATCCTCTGTCCGGCGTGCGCTGTCCGCCGGCACCGGAACCGGCACCGGCACCGGCACCCCTCCGCCACACCGCGCAAAGAAGGTCTGGCCGCCGGATTTTACGCGCCTGTCGCCGCAGGAGCAGCTGCGCTTCGAAAAACGGTACAAGCGGCGGGTCGCGCTGGCGTCGGCGCGGCCGCGGTGGATCAAGTTCATCAAGCTGGTGCAGCTGTTCAGCGTAACATGTAGGTTTCTCCGGTGGAAGAATAAAATTTGTGGGATCTCGATAACGGTCGTGGTCGCGGTCATAGTCACGGCCCTGTACGCTGACAAAACAGTCGTCACAATATATTGCGTCTTGTTCATGAAGTGGGACTACGGTCCGCAGCCCTTTGACGGCGTAAGTTCTTGCTCTGCTTCTTATCTCTTCCAAGTGAACCGCGCAAACTGCTTCTAACGAAACGACAGGTCCGCGCGTGGTTTTGGAACACCGTTGGCATCATGCAGGGCGGGCAGCGCAACGCCGTGCGGGGGCCGGAGGAGGCGGGCGTGGCGAGCCACAAAACGTCTGCAGACACAACATTGCCGCCGCGGACGGAAGCAACAAGATAGTCTGTTCGTTTTCCGTCAGTCCAAATTTCCCCCTCCACCATCCCAAGATTTTCCGGCGTTTTTGCATTGTATGGAGTTTTAGGTTTTGGTTGCAACGGAAAAGCCAATATACCCCATTCTTCCGATTGTGCTTGGGCGAGACGTCGTAGGAGTACGTGATGTCTGGCAAGGTCTGGCAGACGTCCGACAGTGCCTCGTGGTGATCCTTCTTTTGTAAATGCAGCCCGCCCCTTCTCACCGTCCGTGCCACACAAAGTTGCTGCCCATCCCGAGGGTCGTCGCCAGCCCCAGCCCGCCGCCGCTGTTGCCGCCGCTGCCGCTGCCGCCGCCGCTGCTGTTGCTGCCATGCACCGGCCGCTTGGCCACGACGCCCTGCGCGCGCACGCCGCCCACAATGCGGTCGAGATTCGTCTCGATGACGACGCCGCCGACGACCATCTCACCGAGCGTGGCGTGCATGGCTTCGAAGTTGAAGATGAGATCGAGCTCGCAGACGTTTTCAAACAGGCGGTCGAGGGCCTCGACGTAGACCTGGATGAGGTCAATGAGGGCGAGCGGGGACTCGGTCGCGGTGGAGATGACGATGAAGTAGAGCGTGGCGTAGTGCCGGTAGGTGACGAGGGAGGGCACGTCGTAGGCGGCGTCGGAGGACGAGGACGAGCCAGACGACGCGGCGAGCAGCGGCGGCAGCGGCAAGAAGTTGCACGAGCCGGCGGGCCGGTTGAATACCAGCGAGAAGATCTCGGCAATGAGGCGCTGCTGGATGTTGGTGTCCTAGATGCAAGCAGTGGTTAGCATAACGCTTTACAAAAAAAAAAAAAAAAAGGCCAGCGAGGAGAGAAAACACCGACAAGTTGCGTGTAGAACTTGGTCAGGCGGGGTTGGCCCTGGTTGTTAAACACAAGGAAAGCGTTGATCATGGCGGGCGGTCGACAAAGGAGAGGACAAAAAAAAAAGGAAGAGAAATTTGCGTGCACGCCGCCGGGGGGGTGTCACAATCGCGGTCGGTCGTGAGAAGAAATATGCTTTTACGTTGTGAAGGCCGCCCAGATTGCCGGCAATGACCGTAAACTTGCGGGGCCAGCCTTACCGAGTCGTTTGTGCCTGACGTACAGTAAAAAAACGAGGCCAAGACAGGCACCTGCAGGGTATTCGCACAGTACGGAGTCCGGCAGCTAGTGCGGGAGCAAGGACCCCCAACCCCCCACGACAGCCTCGGCTTTGGGCCTTTTCGCCGCCATCCCCCCCAAAACAAAGGCGCGTATGGAGAATCGTCCACCACATCAACCACCGACCTACCTACACACCCAACACGCCTTTGACACCAGTTCTTCGCGATGTCTGCAAAGGCGCAATTTGTGTGATGGGCATACGGGACCGCTAATGGGCCCATCCACCGAAGAAGTAACAGACAGCATCTCTCGCCGCACGTCAAAACCACCCCGAGTCTGGACCGCCTGAAAGGGCAGGCCGTCCCGCTCCTTGCTCTTCCGATAGAGGGAGCAAGGAGCTCTTCTCCCATTTGATCTCGTTATTTTTCATTTCTTCTGTGCGGCTATGCCTCAAAATACGCCCGAGGAGTTCGTCGACGGGGAGCAGCAGCGACGGCACCCAGCCGCTCTCTACCTCGTCGGAAATGGCGATCGCCGTCCTTCTTTGCTTCCCGCGCACGACGAGGGCCCAGCCGAAGACGCAGATTCCACGATAGAGCGGCGTTCTCGGCCCAGTGGTAGACCGGACGACAGCATGGGCCGTCACAGACGGCGAAGTCAAAGCCGCGGCAACGGAACCAGCAGAAGCGGAAGAAGCGACAGAAGCAGCGTCAGTGGCAATCACCACATCCTTCATCCGTCAAGGCACAACATAGTGCCGGCGTTGGACCTCAGCGCGCCGACAGCGCAGTCTGGTTACGACGCCGACTCCGCGCACAACTCCGACACGGGCCACAACCACCACGAGTACGCATTCAGCCCGCCTGCCAACCGCCGCCGCAGCGGATCATCACCGGCGGCGGCCGACGACATCGACATCCCACCGTTCCCCCTCCTGCAGCCTTTGGACGCTACGGACGACCTGTGGAGCCAGACACAACCGGTGTTGGAAACGTCCCGCGCGCCATCACCGCCCACCTCTGTCGACGACGCACAACAACAACAACAAGAACAACGATCCCGATCACCAGAAGCACCACCGTCACCGGAGCGTGCTGTTGTTCGGCGGGACGGCTCTCGGCGGACCCGGGCCAAGACGCCCAAACTCGACTGGCACGCGCTCGAGTACGTCGGCAGCTACGACGAGAACCTCGACTGCCCCATCTGCCGCGCCCCGCTCGTGCGCCCAGAGATCACCACCTGTTTCCACATCTTCTGCCACACCTGCCTCGCCAAGACCCTCGAGCACGGCGGGCACCGCTGCCCCATCGACCGCAACCCCATCCAGTACTTTGCGACGCCCGCGGGCCCCGTGCCGGCGCGGCCGGCGCCGCCCGTCGTCGCCAACCAGCTCGACAACCTGGTGGTCCGCTGCCCCAACGCGCGCTGCGACCACACGTGCGCGCGCGCGCGCATCGCGCACCACTACGCGCACGAGTGTCCCTTCACGCTCGTGCCGTGCCCGGACCGGTCGTGCGGCAAGCTCGTGGCGCGGCGCGACTGCGAGGAGGGTTCCGTTGCAGGCGGGAGTGCGGGTACAGGTGCAGGTGCAGGTGCAGGCACAGGTGCAGGCGCAGGTGCCGGTGCAGGTACGGGCATCTGCCTACACAAGGCCGTCGCCTGCGGGTATTGCGGCCAACACGTCGAGCTGGCCGCGCTCGACGACCACTACGACACGGCGTGCCGCCAAAAGGAGCTGCTCTGCGCGCACTGCCTGGCGGCCGTGCCGCGCCACCGCCACGGCGCGCACGTGGCGCACTGCCCCGAGCGGCCGCGCGCGTGCGCCTACCAGGCCGCGGGCTGCGCCTTCACGGCCACGCCGCGCGCCTTTGGCGACCACGAGCGCACCTGCCTGTACGGCATGGTGCTGCGCCTCAACCGCGCGCACCGGGCCGACATGGGCAGCATGGAGACGCTGCTGCAGGACTCGCAGGACCGCGTGCGCAAACTCGAGCTGGCCATGGCGGGGCGGCCGCCCGTCCCCGTCAACCCAGCTGCTCCCACAGCACCAGCGTCAACAGGACCGCCACCACCACCACCAGCAGTTCCGATGCCGTTCGCAGACGATCCGCCTGCGCCGCCTCCGGACACGTTTTTGAGTGGCGACTACGACTCCGTCTTCCCAGCTACGGCTCCACCGGCTAGCACGGTGCGGTCAACGGCAGCGGGGCCCGCCGCACACAGCAACGACGACACGAACGGCGAAGACCGCGTCAATCGCATCGTGGCGTACATTGACATTTTCGACGCCAAGGTGGAAAACCTCGAGCGGTACCTGGGCGACGTGGACGCGCGGCAGGCGCAGCTGTTGATGAACGAGCTAGGCCCGCTCAAAGACCAGATCCTCGAGCTGCGCAACAGCATGGGCCACATCAGCATGTACGTGCGGTGGCTGATGGAGTCGGTCCGCCAGACGACGAAACGGTCCGTGGGTCTGGGTGGAGGAGGGAGCGTCGGTGGCAGCGGTAGCGGCAGTGGTAGTGGCAGCAACAGCAACAACAACAATACTGCCGGGGTCGGCAACAGCGACGCTGCGGCGTCCGGGCGGCCAGCTACGGCAGCAACAGCCACCAGGCCGGCGGCGGCGGCGGTACCGCTCGGACGGAGTCCGTCCATCAACCTGGCGTCCCTTCCCATCCGGCGCACGAGCGACCGTGAGAATCCACCACGGCTGTAAGCAAGCCGGCAGAGAAGACGACGACACGAAAGGGAGGGCGATCGTCGCTGGCATTGGGTGTTCGACTGCGGCGTAAGTGGGATCGGGTTTACGTATGCAGCTTTATGGCGTTTGGGGGGGGCTTTTTTTTGTTACGTTTCTTACAAGGCATGGTGATTCGGAAAACCTTTTATGCATGTACGTCTATTCACGGAGAAAAAGAAAGCCGCGGGAAGATATCAAGCATGGCCATCATCGAGAACGGGAAAACGAGAGGCCGGATCAGCAGGAAATGCAAAAGGAAAAGGCAACGAAAGGTGAAGCTTCAGCAACTACCAGGATCTGAAAATCCACATAAAAAAATCCGATCCTTAAGAATGTAACTCGGTTGGTTGTCGGTCTTTCGTATGACGCTCTGTCGGCGTGTTAGAGTTCAGTTAGCTGGTCCTTCTTGTCGTCGCCTCATTATTATTAATCCGGCCGGCGGTCCTTCCCATCCCTTCTCTGGGCTTCTCTGCAGCTCTAGTCCACCCAATGACTGCGGGGCAGATGACGAGTGCCTACAGCAGACGGCACGCTGGGCGGGCTGCCCACCTAAAACGCGGGGCTTGGCAGTGCAGACAAGCTCTCTCTCTCTGTACAATCGCCAACCAGGCTGCAGCCCTCAGCCTAACCTTCCCCCCCAATCTTTTTAGTAATCCGGTCGGTTCAGCTGTTGCAGTGGGTTTTATGTGGTGAACGTCGTTCCTCAGGTCCGTCTTCTCTCGTCTTCTTTTCACACCACGATCTTCTCACACGACACACGCGTCTCATTCTCACCGGGGAACCATTCACGACGCGCCACCACAGCTACAGCTTTTTCTTGTTTCTTTTTTTGAGCTGCTGGTCACATCTCCCCTTTTCCCGCAACGTGCTATCTCTTACCGCCATCCGAACCTCAACGATCAAAGCAGAAGAACCTCTCGATATCCCATTTTCGAAAGAGAGCAATCCTAGACATCATCACGTCCTGCTCGTCGTCTACCTTTTGTGTTCTCCTTTATTTACAAAAAGCGGAATCAGCGGTCTCGAGTTTTTTGACGCTGCCGAGGAACGCATACGTTCGCCTCCATTTTCCTCTGCGAGCTCTTCACAATGGATCCGAACAACGGCGAGCAGCCGCCGGCACCCGAGCCGACACTGCCCAGTGCAGAGCAAGTAAGGCAGACACGGCATCAGATGGGATGGAGAGAAGAAGACCCTGGGTAACACATCACTGACCCGAGTAGATGCGGGCGCGGCGACTAGCCAAGCTCGGTGCGGCCACCTCGTCCACGGATTCCAAGTCATCCGCGGATCAAAAGACCAGTCCCAACGGCGGCGCATCACAAAACGCCAGCAAACCACCTTCCGCAACACCAACAGCACCAAGCAGAACGAGCATCCTTGCCCAAAACGCAGCCGGCCAACCATCCTCACAAACACCAGCAGCTCGAACGGCTTCGGCGTCGGCCGCTTCCGGAGGTGCAGGAGCAGGAGAAGAGCAGGAAACGCACAACACGGCCGCCGCGACCGTCGCCGCTATTCCTGCCAGTTCTACCACTGTGCTTCGTCCAGAAGGTAACGCCTCCAAAAGCGGTTTTGCGGCTGCGGCTGCGGCCGTTTCTTCCTTGTGCTCTTCTCCGTCTTCCGCCAAGCGGTCGCTTGGCGACGCGGATCCCGCAGCTGCAAACTCTGCTAACGCCCCAACGGACCCGCCAGCACGGCGGACGACGACCGCGGCGACGGGCAGCGATGGAGGCAACAGCACGACTGCATCACCTGCTGCTGCTGCTCCTGCCACCCCGAACCCCCCTCCTGCCCCCGTCAACCCGGCCGAACTGCGCGCCCGGGTCACGGACGAGACCATTTCATCTGTTCTTCGCATTAGCATGGATCCGGTGCGCACAAAGGACCGACAAGGCCACCCACTGCGTTTTCTACCCGAGTTGCGAAAGTCACTCTTGCAAGACGCCGGCCTCGACGACCAGCCGGAGGAGGAAAGGCCAGAGGAGAAGCCGGAGGAACAGCAACAGCAACAGCAGCAAGAAGGAGAGCCACACCCGGAACACAAACGGCAAACGTCTACACCACGGCTTACCGTCGACGAGATCGACGCAGCCATTTACGAGGTGTGTGGCCATTATGACCTCAAGCGGTCAGTGCTCGACTACCTGCTGCCGTGCTACAAAACGGCCACCCGGCGGTTGAAGGGCAAGACCTCTGTGCCTGAGCGGGAGGCGTTGCAAGAAATCAAGCGCCTCTGCCTCAGCGACATGCTCTTTGCGCTCACAAACTACGATTTTTTCAAGTAAGGTTTTCTTTTGGTTTTTTTTTTTTTTGCTCCGTCTCTTCTCAAGGGACGGGGGTGGTTTCTAGTCTCTTACCCTTGGCATCACTAGTCGCGAGTCAGAATCAGCTTCCGACCCAAAACCAGTCCGCGACAGTATTGTGCCGTATCTTCTCCGCGAACCCGGAGCCCCGCTGGCCCTCGACATGGATTTCATGGTGGACGCCGTGGCCCGCTTTGACGACCCCGGCAGCGGCGAGGAAGGCCAAGTACAAGGCATCTTCACGGGAGCCATGCTCGAGATCAGCGAGAGCCTGGCCAAAAAGAGCATCAACGACGGCTCCTGCAAACCGTACGTGGACGCCATGTTGCTGTACACACGGTTCAAGCCCTTGGTCGTCGCTCTGGCCAACGACCCGTCCTTTTACAAGAAGTCCGTGGCGGCCCTGGGCATTGAGAGCGACACGCTGTTGGGCCCCTTCTTCCGTCTCTCGCCGCTGCAACCCGAGGCACGCAGCTTCTACTTTAGCGGCAACGATCAAGCACGCGCCGGCGGCCGCAGCAGCGCGCAGTCGGAGCTGCGCAACCACCAGGACATCCTGCACACCATCGCCATGGCGTTCGCCCGCGCCGGCGACGGCCCACGGAACCGACTGCTCGACTGGTTTGCCTACGCCATGAACATCAACCACAAGCGGCGCGCCCTGCAGGTGAACGCGAAAGAGGTCGCGTCCGACGGTTTTATGATGAACCTCACCGCGGTGCTCGACCGCATCTGCGAGCCCTTCATGGAGGCCACGTTTGCGCGCATGGAACGCATCGACGTCGACTACCTGCGGCGTCATCCGCGCGTCGACATCCACGACGAGACAAAGCTCGACGCCGACCAGGCCGAAGCCGACGCCTACTACGCGAAACCAGCCGCCGGCGAGTCCAAGTTCATCAGCGAGGTCTTCTTTCTCGCCATGGCCGCCCATCACTACGGCAGCGGCGGCGTCGTCCAAAAGTACAAGGACATGGACCGCCAGATCAAGCAGATGGAGGACCAGCTGGCCCGGTTCAAGGAGGAGAGCAACAAGCTGCTCGCGGCCGGCGCCAACTCGCCCCTCGCCCTGCGCGCCGCCGCCGTCGTCAAGCAACTGACCACCGACATCGAGCGCCACATTGTGCACAAGCACGCGCTCGAGGCCGTGCTCCTCGACGAGCAGATGCAGCAACGCGCCCTCATGTTCATGCGCTACGTCTCTGTGTGGCTGCTGCGCGTCGCCAGCGGCTCCGACTACACGCCCGGCAAGGCGCTGCAGCTGCCGCTGCCCGCCGAGAAGCCCCCGGCCTTTCGGTGCCTGCCCGAGTACGTGCTGCAGAACGTCGTCGAGCACTTCAAGTTCCTCTTCCGCCAGGTGCCGCGGATCCTGCCGTCCGCCGTGGGCGACGAGATGGTGGCCCTCTGCATCACCTTTTTGGAGTCGTCCGAGTACATCCGCAACCCCTACCTCAAGTCGTCACTGGTGTCGCTGCTCTTCTCGGGCACCTGGCGCATGTACCACCTGATGAACGGCGTGCTGGGCGACGCGCTCAGCAACAGCCAGTTTGCCAACCGCTACCTGCTGCACGCCCTGATGAAGTTCTACATCGAGTGCGAGTCTACGGGCATGCACACCCAGTTCTACGACAAGTTCAACATCCGCTACGAGATTTTCCAGGTCATCAAGGCGGTGTGGCCCAACGACCTGTACAAGCGGCAACTGACCCAGCAGAGTCGGTGAGTGGTTTTTTTTCCTTCGCGGTCTTTGTTTTGGGAGGTTCTTTTTCCATCTAATTCATAACAGAACAAACCGACCGTTTTTCGTGCAGTTTGTCAACTTGCTGTTAAATGACGCCACGTACGTACTCGACGAGGCGTTGTCGCGCTTCCCCAAGATTCACGACCTGCAGAAGCAGCTGCAGGACGGCGGCGGCACGCTCAACGCCGAGGAGCGGCAGCAGCGGGAGACGGAGCTGCAGCAGGCCGAGGGCCAGGCGCAGTCGTACATGCAGCTGGCCAACGAGACCGTGGCCATGATGAGCCTGTTCACGCAGGCGCTCAGCGACGCCTTCACCATGCCCGAAATCGTCACGCGCCTGGCCGGCATGCTCGACTACAACCTCGTCACGCTGGCCGGCCCGGCCTCGCGCAACCTCAAGGTCGCCAACCCGGAAAAGTACTTTTTTAACCCCAAGGTGCTGCTCCCCCAGATTGTCGAACTCTACCTCAACCTCGGCAGCCAGGCCCGCTTCGTCGAGGCCGTCGCCAGCGACGGCCGCTCCTACAAGCCCGACATCTTCGCCAACGCCACCCGCATCCTCGCCACCAAGGGCCTCATGGACCCCTCGTCCCTGCGCGCCTGGGACAACCTGCGGGGCCGCTTCGCCCAGGCCAAGGCCCTCGTCGACCAGGCCGAGACCGACCTCGGCGAGATCCCCGCCGAGTTCGAAGACCCCATCATGGGCGACCTCATGGTGGACCCGGTCATCCTGCCCTCCCGCCACATTGTCGACCGCTCGACCATTGCGCAGCACCTGTTGTCGGACCCCAAGGACCCCTTTACGCGGCAGCCCATGACGGCCGACGACGTGGTGCCGGCGACGGAGCTGCAGGCGCAGATTGCCGAGTGGAAGGCCGGGCGGTTGGCGGCGGCCAAGGCCAAGAGCACGGCCGCCATTGCGGCTGCGACGGACGCTGCGGCGGCCGCGGCAGCCGAGAGCGCCGACGCCAAGGAGGCGAGCACGGTGAGCAGCGTGGCGGACACAGCGAACGCCAGCACGGACGCTGTTCCGCCCGGGTTCGAAGACGATGCCATGGACACGGCCGAGTAGGTCGGGATTCATGTGTGGTTCGTGTGTTCGTGCGTCTTTTGTTTGATGGGGTGTAATTCTTAAGATTCTCATGTATAGACACAGCAGAAAGAACGGCATAGAAGAACGCTTGCTAGACTTTGGCATGCAGTGGTTTCTTTTTCAAATTTTATTGATTGTTTCTTGTGTAGTCATATGTTCAGCCTTTTTGCCTCTTTTCCTCCTGTTTACGTTCGTTGCAAACTCCATCTCGCCGCCATTGTCAGGCGTTGAAATGGAAACTTCTCGATTTATTTTCCCCTTCTCTTGATATCTTCTACCTTGCCTGAAAATGCAGACATTCCACCTTTGGCTTCAAGGGGGATAAAAGGAAAAGAAAAAGCATCAACGACCCGCCGCTAGTCTGCGTTCATGTCTTTAGTGGTCGTCATCAACAGTTTCTTACAGCTGCTTCTGCCTAGCACTTAGGGGCTTTTTTTTTTTTTGACAGGTAGGTATAACACCGGCCATTATGCATAGGCTGCAGGCGGCATTATGTCCCGATGCACGATGCGGCAAACTGCCGATGCAGGTCTACCGAACCACTACGGGCACACTTACATTCCCTACATCGCTTTCCGTTTAGCACTCATGGGCGTTGAAGGCAGCCTCTGATCGTCGTGTCCAGCGCTTCATGCGGTTGGGTTTATCAGCACAACTTTGCTATATGTAGGCCATTCCCACTCTACTTCAGCGCCATCGATCGCTGTCAACATTCCCTTCCCACAGAGGAACTCTGCCCAACAGCAACAAGACGCTAAAAACTAGTGTAGCCCCATGCAGGTGGAAACTCACGGAGCCAGTTCGCTCTTGTATGTAAACAATACGTTAGCTGTTATTGGTACGTACAAGTCACGAATCGTGTGAATGAGCAAGAGGGCGCCGTGGCGTCCGGGCACGCAGAGCCCCTTTCCCTTTTGCTCTCGTTCTAACGCAAAACGAACCAAACAGAGCCAAAAAAAAAAAAGTTTTGCTACCCAGGAAAGAAGTTCCCATCCCTGAATGTTTCCTGAAATAGCATCACCACTTTTTGTTTTCCTTGTTGCCCTGTTTGGTAAGCGATGCCATCGCGTGGCGGACGTTCATTTACACGGAGAGAGCATCTGAAACGCCGTACTTTACTGCTTTGGGTATCGGTTGGCGGCGAACGGACGGGGAAAACAGCAGAGACAGAGAAGCCCAAGGGGGCCGGCCGGCTGTTGTGCCTAGGCCGGCCGGACATGGTGGTGGGGGAGGGTGTCGAAAACAAAAAAAAACCACAAAAGACCGAGAACAAGAAGCAAGGGAACAGGGCAAGGAAACGAGAACCCGGGGGGAGGGGTGTGGTATGAGGCGGAAAGTAATACGGTGTACATACGAACATCCATCCCCTTCCAGCTTCATGGATCTCTGCCGAAGAAGTGGCAGTGAGGGTTTTTTTATTCGGGGGGGATGCAGGTGCGTCGTTACAGGACGATGGACAAGGTTTTGTCTAGTGGCCAGTGGAGGATTCTGACGCAGCCGGGCACGGTGTGCTCCTGTGAATCGAGTTTGTTGCTTGGGAACCTGCCGTATATTAACCCTATGGTACTAGTTCCGAGTTGTAAGCGAAGAAGAGAGACCCATGATGTTGTCAAGAATAACGAGAGATCGTGCAAAACCTGTAAATATACGGAGTAGAGGCACAACTTGTTTTGCCAGAAAGAAGAAACAACTACGGGATAGCAAATCAAACAACACAGTCAAAACAATACCGGCCCGGTAGGCTCGGCAAGGTCGGCAGGCTCGGCGTCGCGTGCCTGGATGTATGTCCGTTGCGGACGTACAAAAACCCCTTTGAACAATCTTCGGGCTCGTCGTGCTCGTTTGTCCGTGTCGTAGTGCAGGCCGAGCTCTGATAAGCAGGGCAGCAACGGCTTCCTTCCCACTACAACATAATACGGAGCAATAGCCGGCATAAGTAAGCTGTAAGCAACAATAGAGGATACACGAGGAGGGAAGAACTGCCATTGATTCGCTCCGCGGTGTAGCATCGCTTAGAGATACAGCTTTAGTATCACTGTCCTACACTTTTCTTGTTTCGTTTTCTTTCTTTTTTTTTGTCGTCTCGCTACTTAGGACTTGCCACCGGTGAGAATGAAAAATGGAGCCTAACGTGGGGCGAATGCAGCAACTGACAAGCGTCGTGGGGCTGGGACCTGCATCCTGCATGCAGGTTCATCGCCCAAAGAGGGCTACATATGCATAATACGACCTGTATGATATAGGGGGGAAGAGGGGGGACGAGAAAAGAAGATGTATCTTGCATGCATACCCTGTGCATCGTATGTTTGCAGACTCCTACGAAAACCCCGCGCATGTTCTGGGAAAAGAAAAATGCACATGGGGCTTGATAACCCCCTGACGGCTTTTTTTTTTTTTTTGCTTTTTTCTGTTAAGCTGTGGGCTAGTATCAAAAGGGTTCAACGAGCCAGGGAGGTGAGTCTGTGTCCCCGTGTGCGTGCATGTGTGTCGTGGATCCTTAGAGTTAGTTCCAAAAGTGCTACGGAAGCCCAATTCGTGATATACAATGTCCTTTTGGGATAGCTTCGTTGTCGTCCGGGCGTCGTCGCAGTTGTTTTCGTCTGCAAGCCGTGAGGCTGCAGGGGCATCGACGAAAGAGGAATTGCAAAAGGGGGTAAAAGATGACGAGAGACAGTTGAGACGACCACATTGAGACTAGTCCCTTTTCTCTGTTGCTCTTTTTTTTTTGTCTTTCGTTTTTTCCTCCCCAGCCGTGAATGGGACGTGCGAGTGTAACCTTGCCACAGGAAGAGAAAACAACTTCAAGTGAGTGTTGTTTGACACACGGCTCTTTCGAATCACCCCTGCATCTCAGCACGACGGGTAGCCACAGGTGAAGGATTTCAATAAAGGCGTATTGTTGGGTTCACAAAGTGCCACGACATATTCAATAATGTTCATTGGGTTGGCAAAACGTACGATAGGAAAATACAGCAAAAATTAAGGGGGGTGAGAGGGAGCTGAAGAAAAAGAAAAGAAAAAAAGGAAAAAGGAAGTAAAAAAGAAAAGAAAATAGGTCGTGATAGGAGAAAGATACTAGGAGCGCAGAATCTCGCCGTTTTCATCTTCCAACAGCTATATTCCGTGCCGCAGGGAGACGAACTAGGTGATCGGATGAACTGGTCTGCAGACAACAAAACGACACAAGCTGACAAACGTGCAGGAGAGATGCATACCGTCGACGGCCGAGATCCGCTGCAAGTCTGGATGCAGGTACGACACATAATATCACATTGTATATCTCCACATGCCCAGACGAACAGGGTCAGCTGCAGCAGACATATCACTTCTTTCGAGGCCAAAAGTCTAACGCATCCTCAGGAAACAAGGAAATTTGGCCGAGCGTAACGAAAGCCGCTTGGTCAGTTGTTTCAAGCTAATTTTGGCGACGGACGGCCAGGTTGAAACTTTTGCTCCAACGATGAAGCGGATGTTGGTGCACAGGCTCATGTACGCAGTATGCTGTAGGAAGGAATACCGGCCAGGTGCAATGATGATCTATTCTTAGAGCTTCTCGAGACGTAGACGTGAATATTTCCGAAGCCTGCATTGTCCGTGAGCTTTGCCGTACGTGATTCAAACAACTTGCTTTTTGGGAACATAGAATACATATGGTTCTGTTGGAAGAGGCAATAAAATAGGTGTTCGAAACATCAGAGCACATTATAATAGGTTCAGGCTCATCTACTAACCAATTGCAACGTTCTATGTTAGTTTCAACTGGGCGTGGGTGTGCACATATGTTCTATCACAAGATGTTCTTCGGCACTTTATTGTATTGTCAAGAGCGTGCTTCTATTAAGGCCCCTTATCTGAGTAGTATTGTTGATGAGAACCAGGTCCGCGGTGCATTTTTACTGGTTCTATTTTTTTTTTTTTTTTTGGTTCTTTTGGAAACCAAAACACGGGATAAAGTATTGATTATTGGTCCACTCGTGGTGCAAATGGAAAGTTTAGGTGCACAATAAATATCGTAGCTATTATACCACGGAAAACCAGCGACCTCACATACAAGCCTGTGACATACCGGAAGCTATCACAAAAATGTTCCCCCTTTCTTTGCCTAGAGTCTCCGGGTGAGATATTCTTCCTCCTAAAAGCTAGCAGATGCAAGGATTACAACCCGACGTTGCTGAAAAGAAAAAAAAAGGAGAGCAGACGTCTTGTCGGCGGGATACGTCCAAATCTACTCCATAAGAAAACTACGGGATTCTCCTTGATAGTAGAGCATGCTATACCCTCCTTTTTTTTTTTTTGTTCTGCGCTCCTTCCGCTGTGCAGTAGCATAAAGGCGTGGCAAAAAGGGGGTAAACAACAGCTAGCTAAAAGGAAGAGGAGGGTATACCACAGACAACGTATACCATCTGTTCCTTCTGGCTGCAGTCCCCCACAAAGAGCCCGCCAACAATCCCAATTGTCAACGCTAAATGGACCGGAGACAACGGTAAAAGGAGGTAGGCATTGCCACGCACTCGGTACGGCGAAGGAAGAACGAGCTGGTAAGTGAGGTTGTCCTACCAACTAAGAACAAGGGACAGCCATAATCGCTGCCGGGCCTTCCTGTTGTTATATACGCCGTGATATACGCCGGATGGACATCAGACTAACTTCATTCTCTGTGGCGCCAAGATCATCCAAAGGCAAAATCCACAATCATTCGACAAAGAAAGCGGGATTGCTCGAGGCATGCCTTCACCTCGTAGGCTTCATTTTTGAATTACGCCGTGCCGGTGTCGTCGGTTCTGTTTCTTCTATTTCCACACCGTATACGCGTTCAAAGCGGCTCTCATATAATAAGTCAATGCCTTATTACTTTGTCAAAAGTATGGTCGAGGTGCATATATGTGTCGGACCGAGCCTATCCGTTTCTTGCTTGTTCGGTTCTGTATTTCGTATCTTGAGAGCAAAAACATTCTGTATCTAATCAATTTTTTTTTCTCTCGGCCCTTTTGCACTGAGACGGCCCCAGAGACCAGCTTCTGACTATGACGATCGTCAACCTCACAAATTGAGCATATTCCATCTTGTGTGGGGGTGTTGACCATAGACGAACTGTGCATGTGCGAGACAGTATGGCTTTCTTATGTTGTCGGGTTCATAGGTTACATGAAGAATTTTACCCTGTGGATTGATGGTTTGCGTATCAGCCAGTGGGCATTTGGGAACGCTGCGAGCATCTACGCCTCGCAGTCATAGTATTGAACTGGAGCTGCTGCTGTTATTTCTTCTCAAAGAGATACCGTCTATTACCAGAAAACACAGATTAAAATTTGCAATCCCGGCAAAGCCGTAAGAAGAGGACGCTGAAGAGCCGAGGCCTCTTTGCTTGGTCGAACGCAGCATGCCACTCAAAGAAAAAATACTGCCGCCTTGTTGCCGTCTTGCAACCTTTCTGCGTCTTTATATATTCAGAACCATCGTGACCTTTCCACGTACGGCCATAGATACTGGAAAATACGGGATCCCGTCCGCTCTCCCCTAGTCAAACCAGTAATCGGCGGATTAGTAGTTGGGTCGGTGACGACCAGCGAATCCCCGCTGCTGTACGTTTTTTTTTTTTTTTGTTCTTTTTGCCTCTACTTCGTATTGGCTTTGAAGGAATACAATAGGGGAGTTAAGCCAGCGTTGTTTCCCGTTCTTTGAGATGCTGGTAGAGACTATAGCCCCGTAGTATAGATTGCTGCTACAGTTTGTTACTCTTTGTAAAATATTCTCCTTTTTTGAAGACGGATAATAGGGGAACTGTCGATCGACACGAAGTGATCAGAAAGTCGTGGCTTAGCATAAGGGGATTCGCTTTGACATCGTGGTTGTTCGCAGATCAGCTGGCTGCGGTCAGTCGAGAGTTTTTTTTTTTTTTCCAATACTTCTCGTTAGGCATGAAGGTATTATTCGACTTGTTTTTGATTTTATGTTGGGCGGTTTTTTATTAGGAAAACTTTGATCCCGAAGAGCAGATTCGCATTGCTTTCAATGCATAGACAAATAAAATTCTTGGGTTTTGAAAATGCTATAAAAACCATTGTCGTACGCCTATAGAAAACCTTAGATTACAGCCTGACAAGATACCAATTACTCTTCTCTTCGGAATATTCACAGCCCTTGCTGCGTGGGCGCAGTTTTCTAATCTAGACGTACTCAAAACGATCTCGTGTGGAGTTAATTCTAGTTCTTTAATGTTATATTTATTCTTCCCTAAAAAAAGGACACATAATGGTTTACCAAAACGTCGTTCCTGCCACAAAGAATTACGATCACTTCTCCTTTTATTTCTATTTTTGTCTTCCTATAATCTCGTTGCTGCGTTTCCCCTGCATTATCCTCATTTCCCTTCATGTATGCTTTCCGCGAGGCGATGCAGTTGGTGAAACGAAGCGCCCAGTGCACAGAATTTGCGTAGACAAAAAGGGAAAATAAAAAAGGAGCAAAAACTCCATGTTTGAGATGTCGTGGCGTCCAGTTTAGCAAACAAACATGCATCAACAAAAGCTCCATAGGCAGGACCTCTTACCAAGTAGTTTAAGACAACCAATTTCTCGAAACAACGCAACCAAGATCGAAAGACGTTAGAAAGCATTACCACTACCCCCTAAGCATTTGAGGTTTCCGTCAACGATCAGGCTTGGTAACTAAGAGATGTTTTAGTATTTAATTACTCGTTTCTAGACGAGTTTTCCCTAGGCTCAGCATCAAACTGCTGAACAGCTTTCCATTATTCTTGAAGTTGGAAGGCGCCCGAATCCCATGGTGTCTTTTTGATACGGCCAGTGGAAACGTAGACAGAGAACCAGCTTTTCTAGAAGTCAACGTTAGATGAACATGATAAAATGAAAGAGGCAAAAGTCCGGAATTGTCAAAGCCTTGAACGTTTAACAAAGGCTTCGTGGGTTCTCACAGAAGGGCCGCATGCATGTCGGTGACGCAGCCAATCGACGCCATCTGACGCAAAAGCAACTTTTTAGAAAACGAGAATAAAACCACGAGGAAGCTAGACGTGAGGAAATATATTTTCTTCGAGGTCACCAGACAGTAAGAGCTTCAAAACATAGAAACAAAATCAAAGAAAAAAATTATAATCGTATCTTCTGCCAAGAAGAATGTCATTGTTGCGTCGCCGGCCGTCTACGTCTTAGCAAGTTCTTTCACATTCTTCCCTTACTTTTCTTCTTGATATAGTGTTCCCTATTAAGTAGACACAAGACAAGTACTCGACACGTTCGTCAATTTTACTCGGAATTTTTTGTTAAATATTTTGAGGGTTTGAAAATTCTTGATTCGAGGAATGGGACAACGGTTTTTCTGAGATTATGAAACAAAATTTACTGTCAATCTCGAACCGACATTCAACAACATCACAGAAATTGAGTTTAGTATTACAAACAGACTCGGAACTGGTATGATTTGTTTTTGACGTCAATTTTATCTACAGAACGCATTGTAGAATCAATTACAGCGCTGGAATCGAGCTATTAACCGCGGACATAGTGTCAAAATAGCACTCTTAGGGTGCTTGCCTACGAATATTACTCTGTCTTGTTTGTAAGAGAGACTTCTAAAAGCAACGGTTTAACTAGGATCCCTTGTGTAGAGAGCAACTGCCTGTAAATACGTTCTACAAACCTACCCCGTGTCTAATTTTCAAAGAAAATTTTCATAGTTATTCTTTACAACAGCAGCGGATTGTAAGCGTGCTCTGCAAATAGGTGTTCTTTTTTCAAACCACGATTTTTAAGAATGGAGCCAATGCCGCAACAACACACGACAAACTTCGCGCCTGGCCTGCCGTGTTAATATTGGAAAGCATATGCATTGTCCCGCGTACGTCGTACAATATTTCTGAAAGCGTTAGAGTGGCTTGCAGCATGGACATCAAGGAGATTTTGCTTGCTACGGAACGAAGAGGCTGGAGAGAAAATCTAGAACGTACAACAACCCAAAGGTTGGAACGAGAAGAGTCCAGAGCGAAGCGGTGTAGGCTGATCTGCAACGGTCCAGACAGGCGACGAAGAGGCAAAAAGAAGATGCGGACGCTTCAAAAACACAATTCATCACAAGTTGGTTGCACGCTACGGATATGCGCAACCAGCCAAATTGTCCGCATCATGCTTTCGCCAGTTCTCCGAACTCTGTATCGACTGTACTCGTGCGTGACGGTTTCGGTGAAGCCGTTCCCTGAATATGATGTACCAGTAAACTTAAGGGCAGTTCTCCCGTGTTTGTTGAAATTTTCTAAACTACTGACAACATGCAGGAAGGCTGCATCAGCGTGACCTCCTCGGCAAAGCCCCTGAAGAATTTGTGCTCCGTGCCCTTTTATTCTCTTCTTCAACTAACGGACTTTTTCTACAGTGCTGCTTTATCGAGCGGGCGTAGATACTCGGAGAAAAAGGCCCGTGCTGCCCTGGGGCCTCTCCCCTTTTTTGTCCTCGCCTTTCTTACTTCACACCACATTTTTCCGGGGAGCGGATCCGGATTCAGCATAACAAGATAAGAAGAGCTGGAGACGGGCCCCGAGTTGCCCACCCACGACGTCGCTCTAGTTCTGGCGTAGATACTTAGACAGAAGTATGGAATTATTCTTTGGAGTGCTCTCTGTCAACAACGGCAAAACGCAAAAGCCAACGCAACACACAACTTCCTTTGAGTAGACCGCGGACGTCGTCTCTGCTCGAACGACGATTGATATTTTACATAGCTCGTTCATGCCAAACCGGGTCCGTTCTGGCTTGCATGCACTTGGCGACCACAGTACCGTCTGCCGACGAGTACTGCGAGTACATTCACGAGCCGCCTCTTGCATACGAGTGTTATTGCTGATTACCTGGACCCTAACATGTGGTAAGACGGTTCGCCATATCTGGTTCGTGTGCGGGGAAATGGTGAAGAAAGAAAACAATGATCGTCATAAACGTGGAAAATTGAATAAGCTTATAGCCATGGAAAAGGGACTTGGCCGGAACGCAATAATCACAAGCCATGGCTTTCGCATGGAAGCATTTTCATATACACTTCGAGGCTATACCAGATCGACGGGGCAATGCCAGGTTGAATGTGTCCATTACCATACGTCTGGAGTACAGCGAGAGAAACCACGCTTTTGTTATTTGCCTGCCTCTTCCTTTAAACTGCAACTTCTCTGCTTTTTTTTATTCCTTGGCTTCCTTGCCAACAGTAATGTAAGAGAAGGGGGGTTCTTGTCTCCAAGTAAGGTCATAGTATTTTGTGGACAGGTATAAGATCGCCCGTGCTGGTGCATGACCAAGCGTGACAAAGACGGCTGCTTCTTCTCTTTTTTTGTCCCGTCCGGCTCTTGAGATAGGACGAGTTGGGATATGTTCAAAACGGCAACGGGGACGTTGTAAATCTCGGAAATGGTTGCCTCTCGTTTCAAAATGCTAATTTGGCGGACAAGTTGAACGAAAAGGGAAACGTCGTGAGTCAACCAACTCCCCGCCCCTAACAACGGCAAAGCCACTAACAATAAAAAAAGACAGGCGGCAGGCAGTGTGTCCACTTTCCGTCTTGCATCTCTTTTTTAGATGGACATGACAGAATATTCACGACATCGATGAAGCCTTTGCCAAGGCGTCTTGGCCGACGGAAGGTCAGTAGTCTAGTGGGGGCAGCAATAGCTAATGCTTTCCTCCTTGGCGAAAAATGCTTTAGTGGTTGTGATTCAAACATTCAAGTATCATTAAAATACAGGAGTTGACCCGTATCAACAGAAGACCACTGCTGCACATGGTGTAGCCGACCCTCCCATACGCCGAAAGCGTCTAAGCACAAGGAAAACCTCCGGTAAACGGCCTACTCGGCAAAGTACAATCTTACACTTATGCTCTGTTGCCCGCGTGGTCTGATGCTATTTTCGCCTTTGTATCTGTACTGAAGTGTGTCTGGTTTTTGAATACGCAATGCTGTAACGCCTTATCAAACTTATCACTAGTGTACTGCAACGCCCCCTTCGCATATTGTCCTTTTACATCCGCCGGAGCACTTTGTCCATCGGATCTCTACGCATTCACCGCAGCTGTGCTTCTCCCCCCTGTTCCTGTCAATTCATCCTATCCAACGCGAAGACGTATCTACACCGTGGCAGACGCGCTTAGGGCATAAAATGATATTTAATATAAATTGTATGAGAAAAGAACGAGGGAGACGCGCAAAAGTGGTATACGTACTTACGAAAGAGGTAGGAAAGAATACGCAAGCAGGCAGACAAAAAAACCGTTCTGCTTTACACACAGACTTCACTTGATTTTCTTGCTGTTTTCCCCTTTTCTTTGATCATTCGGTTTCCTCGTTCCTGTTCCTTATGTCGTGCATTGCCCTTCTTTACCTGTGTTCAACGAACGGCGCTCTTGGCAGCGGCAAGAAAGGGTCCAAGTGGCCATACGAAATACAATATATTGTACGTGAATTCTGTAGCATAAAAAAGAAGAGAAAAAAAAACAACAACACAGCCTGGCACCTTTAAGCGAGCATTTTCTTAGAATCCTGTGATCACAATCTTCTGTGGGACGCTATTGTTTGCCCTTTTCTCTCTCCTACTCCGTGCACTAGTAGGAGCTGGCGCCCCCTGCGGATCGACGGCATTTCAGGAACAGAAAAAAACCGTTGGCAGAAGCTAAAAAAATGGAAAATGGAAAAAAAGAGAAAATAAACGTAATGTGCCGTCGAGGCAAGAAAAAATGCGGAGGATATGCAACGCCGCCCTACCCTACTCCGTAATAAGAAGAAACAGATATTATGACTCGTCACCGCGGATGCCCCCGAAGTCCAAAAGCCTCTACTCCCTAATCATTATGTCTGCCTTGCGTCTTACCCTTTGCCTTTTCCTGTCTAGCACCGCCATACGCGTCCCTTGTACTGAGTACGAATACATACTGCTAGCAGGCGCCCGCAACGCTGTGGGAGGGGACCCACTGACCGGTGAACTTTCTTCCCTCTCTTGCTGCTTTAGCGCATTTCGTACTGATTTATTACCTTTTTGGGCTGCATTAGGTTGTGCAGCACACAAGGGGTTACCGTACATATGTATGTACGAAGGATGTGCGGTTGTTTTGTGGGGGAAGGGGGTAGGTATGTATGTCACTATGTGTAGTGCCGGCGAAAGGGTGTGTAAATGCGCAGACCCGGCATTCTCGCCGCATTTCTTTTCTCCGTAGCTGGCCACCCTTTCAGAAAGCAAGAACAATTACCGAGCACAGCTTGGACGCTCAAATCGCTTTGCTAAAAAAAAAAAAGAAGAAGAAAATGGGCTTGAGAGCGAATGCAAAATACAATGTAAAAAGGGTGCAGGAGACACATAACGACGACTGGGGTTCAAGGTCGCTACCTGCCTTGTCCTTGTCCGCTGACGACAACAAGAACTTTTGAACGAAATACAAAGGAACGAAATCATGGAACGGATCTGGCCGGCTGATCCTATCACGTTATTCGCGAACCCACAAACGGACCAAAGTAGGGGGCGGGTTTGTGACGAGATACGGAAGCGTGTTCGGCCAGAAGTTGAGGTAGCACTTCTCGTGTTTCGTACGTCGACGCATCTACAAGTACGGACTAGAGTACAGAGATAGGTGTGCTTGGCCAAATACCAAACGACGGAGACAACACTATCCGATGCTCAGCCGCCGGTAGCAAAACGGCGTATGCTAACCTTGCTTTTGAGTTTTATATTTGCATTTTTCTTCCAACAAGCACCATCGCACGTAAGACTGCACGCAGGCTCTCGTTCTCGCACAAGCATCTCGTTACTCTACAACACGGCCTATCTTGTACGGAGAATCAAATACATTGCACAACTCCATATAGCAAATTCAACTTCATACACAATGCTGAGTACCCTTGCTCTATGCACACCTCGTTTATTAGTGCAAAACAGGGGGAGGGGCTACGCACAGAACAAAAGAACGGAGACCCCATAGACGACCAAACTTTTCCAAAGTTTGGTTGCGCACGGAACCAATGACTCCATTATTCAAGAAAAAGCGAGGGGGAGGGGGAAACAGAAAAGAAAAAAGAAATCTAGGGGCCGAGAATGCAAGAGCATGAAAAACATCACGAGGTAGTCCGGCACAGCAAACGACGTACGGACTAAAACAGAGCCATAATATCTGTAGACGACCCCTCTGGACAAACCAGAGGAGGCTTATCATGTGTGAGAAACCACCAAAGTATTTATTGTTCCGCAAAGGGCAAACACCATTGCTTTACCCAGCCGAGAACATTTCGAGCTGTTATATTGGTGTACGTTGGTGTACGAAGCAGGTCGTGGCGTTAAAACTCGCAATAGCATTGAAGTTTCTTTTTCCTCCATCACGAAATATTGTCCGAGTTTTTGCTTCTTCGTCTTCTTCTTCTTCTTCTTCTTCTTCTTCCTCTTCCTGTTATTGCTTATTTTCTCTTATTTCCCGCAAAAAGAAAAAAAAATTGGTCACATCCTGATCCTTCCATACAAGTGATCCTGGAAGAGAAAATGGGCTGATGAATGAGGCCTTTTTGTCCCTTGCTGATCCTTTATGTTTCGTCTCCAAAAAAGCGAAGAAGGAGGATGAGTTCTTTTCGTCCTGTTTGTCAGCGTCGACAGCAGCCGCAGTGTAGCGGTGTGACGAGAAAAGCTTTGTCTTGCAGGCCGGCGCCTGTTACTTCTCGTACATACAACAGCTTTTTCCTTGTGCGACGGAGGACCCCCGTCTTCCTGGTGCTCATCACTGTTCCTCTCGTCCCTCTTGTATTCCTACCCTCCCTTATTCTTTCACAAATTTCCTATGAACCCAGCACGGGGCGGTTGATCATCTTATCATTAGCCTCAGGAATCTTTCGGTACGCCCATGCCACAACGTCCGGCCCCGTATTACTGTGTTATCGCTGCCGGCGCACCAACAAAAACTTGTCAAAAAAAATAGTTTACATCTGTGTGGCATACCTTCAATTCGAGAGATAAGAAAAAGACTTGTAGACTTTGCCTGAACTCGCTGAAATTCATAAGAATAACGCTACGTAAAACGTCCCGCTTGCGGCAAGCATATCCCGGTTTTTACCTGCTAAGCATGACGAAAAAAAAAAATGGCGCGGCCCGGTCAAGGCGATCCCGTGCCGCAGTTTGCGGGGCAACACGGGTTTACCGATAGGCGGACGGAAGCCGCCGTAAAAAGAATTGAGGCCCTAACTGAGAAAAAGGCGCCCCGGGCCGATCGATGAGCGCCCGCCCCGCCGACACAAGCAATGTCCGGCTACCGTTAACGGCGTCGCCTTTGCCATCTGTTTTCTATTTCTTCTCTCTTTCCTTTATCTCTATTTTCATTTTTACTTTGCTTTTCTACTCCCCTCGCCCCCCGTGTAAACAAAGAGAAGGTGTTGCACCCGTTCCCTATTAGCGCCCGCCGTAGGCGTTTCGACACGGTAAACAAGCGGACAGAACGGCATGCGCGGATGCGGCCGGGGACATACGGAACGGTGACTGTTTTTTCTTTTTATCGTTGGGCAAACACGGCGAGGCCGCGGCGCCCCTCATAACGAACACTGCTATGCCTTTTTATAGCCTCCAGGGAACAACCCCGTTTGGCGGCGGAGATGGACTCGCTCCTCCAAACCGGACAAGCCCCAGGATGACGGGAACCCCGCAAGGGAGCGGCCGTAGTTGAGAAGTGATAAGAGTTCACAATGTTGTATGAACTCCGTGGACAAAGAAGGCTCCCAGTGGGGCCCGGCCGAAGAGGCCGCTTTTCTCCACCACGATAGAGGGAAACAGGTGCAACACCCTCTTGTTGAGTCGTTTGGGCATTGCCGAGAAGAAGAAGAAAACAGAAGGGGGGGGGAGTGGCCGACTTACACGCAGCATTGGTTAGACGGAACATCGTCGTCAACCGTTCCGTTCTTTTCCTGGCCTTTTTTTTTAACTTCTAAACACCTAGTAATAATGTGACAGGCAGTCTGCAACGGTCCCTGCGCGGAGATTTTCTTTTCTTTTTCCTCTTTTGCGTACCCCCCTTTTCGGGTCATTTTTCTTCTTCGCCTTCTTCTTCTTCATGCTTGTTTTCGCTGCCGTATGCGGGTGGTAAGACCTAAATCAAGTGAGGAAAGGAGAACCAAAAAAGAGAAAGCAATAACGCTAGAAGGAAACAGAAAGAGAAAAAAAAAGGCACCCAGGATGCAGCAGTTCGTGGCTAAGACATGGCTTCACCGGTTATGCGCCAAGAAGGGTGGAGTAAATTCCCCCGGTTGCATTGTGTTCTTTTCACAAGTTCGCATACTACGTTGGGAAAGGATCACCCAAAAAAAACCACCATCCTCAACTTTTTTTCCTTCTCTTTTCTTTTCCCTTTCTTGCTGTTTTCAGTCCTTACCCCTTTTGGGAACAAGGTGCGTTCGCATCCGAGCCCCCTGGAGTGTTCCCCCTCATCTTGCTGCTTAGAAGCAGGAACACCCTTTTTTTTCTCCGCGAGAAAAGAAAAAGAAAACCTTATCTTGCTTCTTTCCCCTTCCTGCAGTGACCGACGACGTACATCTGCAAAAAGCAACCTCTCGGAGAATAACTTTTAGGCGTGTTCTTTGCATTGCTTCTCGAAGATTTGGAAACAAGAAAAAGAGAAAAGAAGTTCAGACGAAATAGAGCAGTTTTTTCTCCCTCTGTAAGTTAGAAATGCAGAGAGTATTTTTTTTCATGAGTAGTTACGCTACCAATATCCAGGAGACTGGTGAACCGGCGAAAGTTGCTACACGTGCGCCATCATAAAATATTGCAACTATTGCTGAGAACCCGTGCCTCGCATGTGCCCTCCCGTGTCTGGCAAAGGGGAGCGCAAGACCATTTGGTGCTTTTGCTTTGCTTTTTCTTCCTGCCGTTCCCCAGACTCTTACCACCCCTGCATTTTTTTTCGCCAACGCAAAGACGGAGGCGTTCAACCCCTATATTACTTTGCAAGTATATGAAAGGAAACCGAGTGTTTGGCTGGTTGGTATTTCAGAGGGAAAAAAACGTGTGGCCGCGTGGCCGCAAGGATTCGGCGGCTGTGCCGCCGAACGACAAAGCGCAAACAAAACGAGAGATGGAGGAGAAAGATGGGGGAAAAGGGACGGAGGGGGGAAACAGACACACAGGAGCAATGGTCAAAGTGTTAACCAAGTTTCGTTCACTTTGACTGTTGCGGGTCTGGCGGGGTCTCGAGGTAACGGTAGGGAAATATCAAAGAAAAAAAATTCCGAACGCACAAGCACTCCATACAGAACACGCCGTTGGCCGCCCCTGCGTTCCATCCTCCGGCGCTCATTGCGAGGTTGTGCACGTAGGTGACATACAGTTGTACAAGAACGGGATCACAGACCAAAGAACAAGAAGAAAAATATGCGGTACAGATTGGGAAAAAAATTGCCCGGCCGTTGTTGATGTTGCATTTGGCACGGTGGGTTGTTGACATGGCGTGCATTGTGCATCATGCTTGTGGAGAGAGAGCGCCCGAAGAAGAAAAAAAATGGCTTACAGGGACTTTTTCGGCTTAGAGAAAGAGGAAGGAAGAGTGAGACAACCAAGCGAAACGATGTGTCGCCACTTCGTCACATTGCGATGCAGGCACGGGACGAATTCGTGAACCGGGAGAGGAAAGAAAAACCTTCCGCAACCAACGTCCGCCATCTTCGGCGGCAGAATCGGATGCACAGAAAAAAAAAAAAATTAAACCGTCCGTTCTGGAGGAGGAGAAATTCATAGAAGCCGTATCATCATGACGACGGGAGGATGCGTCGTATAGGATCGCACATGGAGGGGCGGGCAACCGGTGTGCAAAGTGTATGCGGGCGTGCATACAAAAAGGTATGGAAGACGGGAGAAGGTGGCCCGCACTAATGTCTTGTATTGGCGTGTTGGTCGTAATTCATAGTTTCGTGATGCCCCCGTTAGTTTGGCTTGTTCTTGACGGCAGACACTGCGAGATGGCCACCAGGTTTCGACACCGTTTCAGATTTGCCCTTTCCTAATTCGCACGTCGTCTATCGAATACAAAAAGGGCGCATGCCGTGGCGGCACAACTCGTGCTCCGTACTCGCACAAATAGCTGGCCCGACCTGCAGCTACGACGTATACAAGCGGTGTGCAGCAGCAGGTGCTGAAGGAATACATACAGCGTGTGGGGGCAGCGGCAAGTGCTGCAGAAGGGAAGCAGAAGGGGGAAGGGGAGAAACTGAGAGAAGAGGGCCGTTCGCACGACTGCAATGGAGAAGCGCTAAAGAGTTTGCTTTGCTCGTACGTACCATGTAGCGTGTAGGGTTCAAGATGTCAACATTGGCAAGTTCCTGGTTGTCCTACAGTGGGCACTATCGTCGTCGTCCCTTGTGTTATAGAGAGCCGATTTGACAAAACCAGGGAGTCGTGCCCAAGAATCGATAGAGTTTCATGTAGTTTGAAAGGTCGGCCTTCATCGTACACTTACACTGTCCGACCGACCCGAATGTTATGGCTTCAACAAGTAGCTGTAGGCCAGACATATGCCGTCCCACGCAGACGAGCTGTACCGATTCGTGTGTACATACATGCCCTGTCGATGCGGGCGGACAGGCGTCCAACATGCTACTGCAGCACTAGGGCGGCGAATGCGCAGACCTTGTGTTGACCTGGCTGAGGGGTTGCCAGATTGGGATAGGTGGTTGTCTCTTTTGGGCAAGTTCAGGAAGCAGCGGCTTGAACGTGTCTCGGCTCAGTGAGCCAGCATCAAGATCCCTTCGCTCTTTTTGACTGCGTGGGCCAGACCATAGACGGTTGGCTCCATCTTTAGATCGGCTTCCCCCGCTTGTTAAAATTGCGGACCGCTTCAATCAAGCCGGAAGGTCCGGGCCTTTCGTCCATTGTTGTTTGTTCCTTCCGCCCAAAGACAGCATGGAGCGGGCGGTACGAAGCGAGGACGGCCAGAAGAACATTCCGGGGACATAGCAAAACAAACGGTTTCCTCACTGCTCTTATGTTCTCCCGTTTTGCCATGTATTTTGATTTTTTTGGCCTTTCAAGACGAACAAAACGAACAATAGGGGAGGGATGCTGTAGCAGCAGCTTTTCCCCTCCCGCGCTGTTACTTATTTCGTTACATTAATACCAATCTTGGTCGGACAGGTGACGCCACCATTCACTGGCGCTTCTTGGCGATAAGAACGAAGTCACCGTCGTAGTCGCAATGCTGGTTTCGCCATCACATTGTACGATCGTGGCCGTCTGTACGGAGTAGTCCATACTTTCCGTAGTCCGTATTTGTATGTACTCCGTATTACACTTCCTCGTACTCTCCCTCAAGACGCACATTGTCCTAGCCGTTTTGCCTGTGGGGCTGAGACAATCGCACTAAGCTGTATTGTGTGGACCGCTGAGAGAGATGGCGCGGGCAGCAAGGCGAAGACACAAATAGCGATGCGCAGCGAGGGACGACCGTTTATGCAAGAGCGGGAAGACGCCAGTGCTTTGCAGGATGCGCCTCACCTCTGAACAGGGGGGTAGGCGGGCGCTCTGGTTGGATGCACACAAGGACAAAAAGCAGGCTGGGTCGATCATCAGGCATACGACGTACTACGTACATACACTCCCTCTGTATTGATTCCGAGCAAGCTGACTGATATGATACTCCGTCCTCCGTATGCGTCACTTACGAAGTCGCCGTGCAAGATCGCGCCGGAAATCGGCTGCACATATTGGCGGCATGGCTGGGAATATAGGTGTGTTTGCGACTATCTCGTTGTATGACTCGTAGTAGGTCTTCTCTCCGTACGAAGCACATGTTGTGATGCCTGCCGTCGAGACGGAAAATGCGGTACACTAACGACCAACAAAGATAGTGTCGCTGCAAGAAACGCTCCGTAGAAGACGGCGTGTACGAATCAGCATCAGCCCTTTAGGAAAAAGAAAAAAAGAAAAGAAAAGGCGGGCGGTAGCACGCAAGTGAGGCCAAAAGGCAAGGCCAGACCGTCTGTGGTGCATTTCATCCCCCGCATCAACCAAAGATGAGGGAAGTTTGGCTAGAAATGCTCACGAACAGGCGGAGTAGAAGGGGTTTGCAGAAAGACGGGAGGGCAGAAACTAGCAGGGCAGGTGATGGACAGAGTATTCTCCCAACGATGGCTGACGAGTAAGAAAGCAGAAAAAAGAAAAAAAAAGGATAGAAAGTAGGAAGGTTGGCCACCCGCAGATTGCAACCTTGTAGACGAACCAAAGGAACCCATCATTCCGACCTGGCGCCTGTTTTTAAGCTTGCTTTTTTTGCTCCGAAGAGAACCACACAAAAAGCGACTGAAGAAGCAAGAAGACCAGAAAAAAAAATAAATAAATAAAAGAGGCAGGAAGAATATTGAACCAAACTCTCACGACCTGAGGAACGGCGTCCCACGGACGGACGGTATTGCGTGCCCAAAGGCGGTTGAGAGTGCAACGGAGGGGAAGAGGGGAGGCTGGCCAGTGGCAAAGAAGGCCACTCGACGTTGCGATGTGTCTTCTTTTCTGTAGAGTAGCCACAAGTTGAGAGATATCATCAAAAAACGGCGACGGAGAAAAAAAGGTGGGCGAACCATCAAATTGTGAATCTGGGGCAAAAGAGCAGAACAAGGGAAAGGACCTTGAAGAGAGGAGACTTAATGGCAAGAATGAAGAACACATCACGACACGAACAGGTGTGGAAAAATAGCTGACAAAATATGAAGCCGAAAAAGTCAAACTTAGAGATCGCGACGTATATGATCGTCATTGGAGTTTGGTGGCCGCGGCAGGAAACGGAGGCTCACGTTACTGGCCCGTACGTAAGCTGTTGACAGATTTTCTCGAAGCCGAAATGGAAGGTGTGGGGTAATAGGTAGCGGCGAAGGGCAGGTTGCAAAGGGCCGTGCCTGCCTCTTTTGGGCGGTCGTGGCTGCCAGTCATGGCGACGGGGCAGGTCGGTTCGTCGTGCTCGGAGGCGGCGCCGAAGAGGGCCAATGTTCGGCGGACCCCGCGCATTGCTCCTTCCTTCTCGTCCAGATCACGTATATGTGTTTCGTACTTCGTACGCTACGTCCTCTCCCGCGCACTGTTGTGTTCGTCCACGCTCGTGGACCAGCCCAGAGAGGAAGTCGCAATGCGCATCATGTCCACAGACCGTGCAGGTCGTCGATCGTGTCTTCTTTTGGCCAACTAGAAAGAACATTCCCAACGCCATGTGGCAGCAGGTGACGGGCCACTACGTGGGCAGACGGAAGGAGCGAATGAAAGAAAAGAGCCACAACGGTAACGGCAAAAAGGGAAAGAGAGAGAGCAAAAGCAGTGAACGGTGAAGGGGGAAACGGAGAACCAACGATAAAAAAAAAAAAAAAAAAAAAAAACACGCACATCGTCAGATGCTTTTGATTGTATGGACCTCCCCGCTCATGCTCACACACACCAACACTGTATTCCTTTTGCGAGCCGCGTCTTCCTTTGGCCTGAGACACCAAAGGCAGCCAAGAAAACCCCCTGCAGGACGAAACATAGGCCAAACGGGGCAACAAAAGGGCAGCGGACGGCTTCGGTCTTTCCGGCCTCAGGAATTAATTTTTAGACTCGATCTGCAATAAACTTTTTTTGTTTTATTTTTCTTTATTTCTGTTGTGTTGCCCTTCTGTTGTCAGCCGCTCACAAATTGATTGTTCCGAGCAAAACTGCTCGGCTTGGGCGAGGACGATCGGCCAGAAGCCCAAAAGCCATACGGAATTATTCCTCCAGCAAAAAGGAGATTTTACGAACCAAATCTGGTTCGTCAGGCTGGTTGGTTCGCAATTGCCAGGTGTGACGGACGTTTATTGGCTTGTTCTTTTCCAGACGTCCCGTCCCTGCAGTGAGTGTCGCCATCCTCAGCCCGTCCCCAGCGCACGGACACTCTCGCTGTGCCGTGCCTACATATGTATTTATTACTCCAGTACTCTCCGTATGAGGCCAGGTCTGCCCCGTTCTTGGTGGTGAAGAAGGAGGCTAGTAGCTCTCTGCACTGGGGACGGGAAACTATGGAGTTTGCGGAGTGTCGAGCAGATGGTGGAGACGAAGAGAACCCCGTCCATCCGCAAACGCGCTGCACTCTGTCTGCGACGATCGTTTTATCCAGACCGGGACGGCCGTGGCCTCCAGACGGCTTGCAAAGTAATACTATATTTGCGGGCTTTTTATATTGTCGACGGTTTGCCCCTAGCAACGGAGTTGAGCCTTTGTTTGTCAACAGAGACAGTTCGAACGGGACAAGTACGTCTCGAGTCGAAATCGTCTTCTCCAACTTTGCGTGGTCTCTACTCCCAAAGGCTTCCGCAAGAAGAAAAAAACGGTGCGTGGCTTGCTTGTCAAAATTCTACAACGGAGAATGAAAAGTTGCAGCACTCGTGCCACTAGCGAGCCGCCTCTGCATCCCCCACAAAACAAAATGAGCCACGCTCGTCAAAAAGGGTCTCGCTGAACATTGAGCAGGTCACTAGAGAAGCAAACGAACATACGAAAGAGGAAACACAAAGCACAATGGGGGCGACAGTGGCTGCCGTCGTCGCAGATATGCACACGCACAGGTAACAAATACCCCGTATTGGAGGCAAGCACATCAAAACGAAAGGCGGTCGCAGGAGATAGACGAGGTCCCCTCCCCGAGTCCAAGGACAAAGTGATGAAGAAGGAAAGGGAACACAGGCGGGTGCCATGCACCCCGCCTTTGATCCATATGGAAAAGGCAGATCAAAAGCGCAAGAGAGAGAAGTGCCGTGAGGCTGGGGAAGCAACCCCGTTGAACAGGACGAGACAAATGAAGAACAACGAAGAAAAAGAGGGGGTTGTAAGAGGAGGAGACCGAAGAGGCAGGGCCTCTGCTACGTCTTGGCTTTCTCATTAATGGTCCATGCTACCGAAATAATCAAGCTCGGCAGACCGTACGGCGCACATCTACAAAATTTACGGAGGTTAAGCCTCTCTTTTCAAGGGTCCTTTCAAGGATTCACTGCGACGTCCGATACGGAAAGCTTGGTTGCGGCAAGCTTTCTACGGCGTCGTGGGCTATGCATAGAGGAATGAGACGCTGTCGTCGTCGCCCAGCAAGTATGGGTTCAGGGGCTATTACGGGGTGCAAAGCGGTGAGATGTTTCCGGCCAGCTTCTGGACAAGACTATCTAGGTCAGCAAAAACAGAAGAATTGGCTGGGCTAAACCGGTCTTAGTTTTATGATACGACTCGAACAAAGACAGCAGAGGTATCATTCAGAGTAGTGTATTGTATCTTACACTACAGTATTGTTTCTCCGCTTCACCGCGTACGGAGTCCTCCGTGCAAAGTTGTTGCCCTAGACACGATTCCGGGGCAATACAACGTACAAGCATGAGGATTCTTCTCCACCTCCCGTCGTTGGCCGACCGCGCCGTGCCGTGGGTAGGTGTGAAATCGACGAGCAAAAGAAGAAAAAAGGGAGAACTGACCAAACGCAACAAATATTTCGACAACACATTGAACGTACAGTTTTGCGACATGACACATGCATTTGCAATGTTTTCTTGTAGATATTGCGGCCGGTGCCTGCAGCAACAGAACGAACTGTTTTGTGTGTAATTCTGTATTCTGTATTCTGTATTCTTCTTTTTTTTTCTCTTACGCATCTGCACCCCGTATGCAATGTACGTTCCCGCTCTTGCAGATTGAAATTTCTTTTTTTCTTCCTCCTTTTTTACATTTTTCTCCCCTTCGTCTCCCTCGTTGTTAGTCCAAGTCTGCTCTCTGCCGCCTTGCAGCCGTCTGCCGCCTTTGCAGATGCGTCCTCCCTCCCCTCTCTCTGTCCCGTAGGTGCAGATTTTCTCATGCATTGCAACTGCGCTGGAGGTTCTATCAGGGTCTTTTTCCGTTTTCTACGTTTATATTTTCTCCGCCGGTGTTGAATCTTGAAGCTTGAAGCGTCTGCATGCTGCACCCCGTGTTTTCTTTTTTTTCTTTTCTTTTTTACTCCCACACTCTGTGCCGTCTCTGAACCCTCCATTGCTTACCTCGTTTTTACCAATTCTACGCTGATCAAAACCGTTCCCGTCTTGTTTTGATGTTGATTCTGCGTAGATTTTTTTTTTCTTTCCAGTACACCTCTTTTTTCTTTTCGCCCTCCCCTTCTGTCCTGTGTGGATGCTCCGTTTCTGGTCCCTTGCTGCATCGAACCCTTTTCGGACGCATTTTTTGAAAATGGTTTCTCTACTTCCTACGAACCTCAAGTGGGACTTCTTTGGTAGAAGGGTCTTCTGCCCTCACACAGTTCCGCCCTCGTTCTTCACTTTTCTTCCGGGTGTCTTCTCGGAGTCAACAAGGGGAGGGGCTGGACGGTGTTGGATCGTCTTGGCGGTATTAGTCCGTGGCTTTTTGCTTTGTAACATAGCGTCGAACAACCTATGCAACACACACCTCTGCCTCGTTTGGACGAACCTCAATTTCCGCTCGCTCCTCACAGGGATTGCCAGACACACACAAAAAAGGGTCATGTGGACTTTTTGGGGGGGAAGCTTAAAACCCAAAAAGAAGGGGAAGCTAATTAATCACTATTTCGTAAAAAGTATCGTACGGAGCCCATACTTAGACTTTCTGGGGTAACTATAGGTAGGGATTGCCTTTTTCTATTAGGCTGACCGTCCGGCGAACGAAAAAAGATGAAGAAGTGTGGAAACAGCGGGAAGACATACAGCCAGACGCTGTGTTCAGAAGGACGGAATACAAGTTAGGCGACCCAGTCGCCCATTCTACCTTGCGTTTGATACAACGCCAGTCAAAAACCAAAACTGCAATGGGTTCTGTTGAAGATGGAAGAAAATGCGCATCTTCACCTTGTATGGCCATATGCTGCAGAATCACGTAAATCATGTGCACGTCACGCAGCGTGTACGCTCGTCACTTTCTCGGATCGAGTTCCGAACACAGAGAAAGAGGTTTCATGTTTTTTTTTGTTCTAAAACGTAAAACACGAAGAACGAAGGGCGCAGCCGAGCGTGCTATGCAGGTTGGAGGACGCATGCACGCCTCTTTCTACGAATAGAAATGGTCTACCAAAAGGGAAGTGGTAAGAAAACGAGGTTACCCAAACGAGGAGTGCGGAACAAGCAGACAAAAAACGAGTACGGAGAACGGAATACGGAGCGCCCAGTGCCTTGGCAGCTGCTTTTGTTTTACGTACTCCGTACTTCGTAAAAACGTACTTACGAAGCCTGCCGGAAGTCGAGGCAAAGAGGAGAACCGCATTAAAAAAAAAGAAAAAAAAGACAACTCTCTGAGTTTGTCCACTCTCATCGCGTGGCGTGCGCGAGCCTTGCCTTATCGGGACGATGAGAAAGTCTGGGGAAATTAGACAATAGCTCTGGGCCTCGCGTCCTCGTTGTCTCCCCATTTCTGGTTAGCCTTTCGTTCTCCTTCTCCCCCCCTCTTACCACGATCAAACAACGATAGTCGCGTTTTACTGAGCGTGTCGGCGTTTTATTCTGACCGAAACAAACGCGAGATCGAGAGAACAACGTTCAAGCTGAACTCCTAGCGTCGTTTCGGTCAAGTCTTCTGGGGGGTTAAAAGGGGGGGTCTTAACGAATTAACACGGTTGATTTTCAAAAGCGAGGCACATTGCTTAAACTTCCTGATTCTCTGCTAAACAATTTCCGGGTCTCGACAGCCATACTTCGGATTCAGCTATCATACTAACAATAAGCGAACCGACTTGTTCGTGTCTATCAATCCGGGGCAGGTGAAAGTGAGTACAGAATAGAGCCCCCAAATTTCGACATGTAGCATAACAAAGTGCGGACAACGCCGTGTTCCATTTTTCTTCTGGTGTTTTTTTGTTTTTACTGCTGTAATTTCGGTGTTTGCTCTCTTCTCGGCCCTACACATATTTGTATACACCATTTCCTTTCGCTGATCGCGGGTGTCAAGGTGGCAGGCGAGATTATGCTCATGCATAGTCAGCGTGTAATTAGTACTTTGTACCCTTAAGAAGCAAGGAAAATGACGAACGAGGCTACACATTATGGACCCCAGAAACAGAAAAAAAAAATCCCATATACGGAGCAATGATGCGCGCAAGAGGCGCAGGTTTTTCTGCATAGAGCAAATGCAGTGATCAACACCCGTGCCGGTATTGCTCTGCCATTGTGTGGGGCGCCACGCCCTGAATAAAAGAAAGGCAAGCAAAAGCCAAAAAGAAAAAAAATGTCACGAAACGGGGACGCCTCGCGTTTTTGTGCTCCGAACTAATAGGTCATACATTTTGGTATTGCTTGAGTGTCGGAGAGATACAAAAATGGCGGTGCGTCCGGAAGGGCAAACAGAGCAACTTCTTTTTCGTTCAGTTGAGCGGTAGGATGGCAGCTTGGTGAAGCACGTCTCGCTCATACTAGAGCGGAACGACTATTTCCGCTATTCTCTACTCTGTTCATGTGAAAACAAAAAGAATTAAGCAAAGGGCGACGATGTCGATCCGGCAAGCCGAGAAAGGACCAGACCGCGACTTAGCTAGAAGGCGAGCTAGAAGAACCATCGAAGGCCACCAAAACCGTCACGAGGTAAGACAAAGACGTTATACCAGACAGGTACTCCCGTAGTTTGTCCGAAAACCACAAGGGAGCCGAAATAACGGCGAATAACAAAAAAAACAAGAAGAGGTTAATGCGGGCAGGTCGCGGATCGGACGCTAACAATACAGCAAGGGGGAATAGGAGAAAGGGAAACAGTGTACTAGCGCCTAATGCGAAAAAAAAAAAGCCCAAAGAATACGCCCAAACATCTTTTCTAGCGCCCAGGGGGTTGCCCTGTCTTGTACGCAAAAGAGGAGAAGATGCACACACCGAGAGGGGCCCGGGGTGGGGGCCGGAGGTTGGTTAAGGATGGGAGAGTGATGGTGGTGGTGTGGAAGCATATCGGAGGCATATCGTGAGAAGGGCGCCAGGTTTGGCCTAGGCCCTGGAAGAGTGCCTTCGTGCAAAAGGCACACTTGAGTAAGTACGGTGTAATAATACGGTACGGGGATCCGCCTGTTTTTGGCTCCGAGAAGGGGGGGGCCGCCTAGCTGTTGCCAGCCGGGCCTCCCGCGACGAAGCTAATGGGCAATGGGTTGGCTCTCGCCAAGACAAAAATACGGTGTAATACGGCATTATTCTACAAAAGGGAAGGGATGTGCAAAGATGCTGGCGTGCGAGTATGTATGATCAATGCTGCGTACGTCCAAAAAGAAAGCTTGCAAGCTTATTCCTCGGGGTTGCATCGTCCTGTTTTCCCTTGTTCTTCGCGTAGAGTAGTGCAAAGTACGCAAATCGCTTTGTCCCCGTACGAAGTACGAAGTACGCAACATGTCTGTACGAGTATGGCTCCTTTAAATCTTTTGTTGCGTATTTTTCGTGACAGTTTCCATGTATGGAAGAAGTATACGATGCGATACGATGTATGACGAAGGGAAAGGTAAAAAGAGCCACGACGGAGAATGAGAGCAACGGGTAACGCTTCAAATAGAAATAAAGAACCATGACGACGAATTACGACAGTGTGACGAGGGTAATGTGCCGCCCAAGGTGAAACAGCAAAAGGCACGCTTGTAAACGAGACGAGGGCTCACCTTGTTACCCGCCCTATCCGAAACAACCAGTACGAGGTTTGTACATACATAGTAAACTCTTGTTGTTGTAGGAGCAGGCCTAGCAATGTCAAGGTTATCTCAACAATGCAACCATGTATGAAGTAGGCTTTCGAAAGGTTACGGAGTACTTCGTACTTGGTCCAGAGCGGGGACGGAGGGAATAGCTACGGCGTATTAGGAGAAGCACCTCAGGAAAGAAAAAGGGGGGGTAAACACAATATGCTATTATCGGTTATCCGTATTAAGCCTGAGTATTCTCGGTTTTCATTGTTTTGGGGTGAATTTTCATCATATTAATAGTGTCCTCGACTTATATGGTGTGCAGCGAACAAAGAAGACAAACACACCCGATTCGGATAGACCATAATATCAAGCGTATATGCGTATATAGCAAAGGCCTTGTATATGCCCGCTTTTGTGCAAGTACACACGGAGTGCTGTCTCGTTTCGTACGCTGTATCCCTTTTAGGACGACTATTCTGCCTTTGGTGCGTGGAGACCGGCCGAGACGTAAGTACTTCGTAGCGTTTCCACGCTACACTGGCCAACCTACTTATGGATTTTTGGAAAAGAGACATCGACTCAGTGCCAACGGTTGGACGTCCACGGTAGTACTAAGTAGTGATACCGTTTTATTGCTGGGAGAACGTTAAATACAATACCCACAAAGTACATATGAACGCTGAGTTATACTACCGGATGAAACGGAGTTGTTTTTTTTGGTATTTTAGTTGCTATTATATGTAGAACTATCATATTCGTCTCAGTCGTGCTCCGTTTGCCTCGAGATATTTCTTTTCCCGACAGAAGCGGAAAGGATATAATTGTAAGAATAAAGATAAGGGAAGTTCTGTGGGTAAACAAAGAAAACCAAGAAAATACGAAGCACGAAAGTGCCAAACAATGAACAAAGGCCTAGATGGAAAAAAACGGGTTTCGGTAAAGTGAATGATGATACAAATAATATTGCTTTTAAGAAACGGAGTAAAACAAACGGGATTGAAAGACGATAATCCACACGCCAGACGAAACAAAACCCGGGACACAATCAATTGCAAGTGTTTTTATCGGCGGAAAAGAGGGGCTCATTTATTTTGTCTCCTCCTTGTTTGTACTATTTTCTTTTTTTTCTTTGCAATTGAACCGGCTACGGCCGTGTTTCGTTTTGAAGAGGATCACGGTTTATCTCTTATTACCCTACCGAGAGGAAGTGCGGCGAGAAGAGGATCAACAGGCCGATCCCATACCCAAGTTCCCGTTTTCTTTTCTTTCCTTTTTCTTTTGATTTTAATGTTTCATGATATTTTCGTCTGTGTCATTGCATTTGTCTTTTCGTTTTTCTCTTGGGGCTTTTCTTTTTTAAATTTTTTTCTTTCCTTCCCGTTTTGTTTCCTGCCACGCCCGGCTTTTTGACCTTCCTTGCTTTGTCTTTCTTCCAACGGCATACAATGTTTTACATCTCGACTTCCTTCCCCCTATTCGGTTTATTTTTGGCAAAAGAGATCGCCCCCCCCCTTCCCGGCCGATGTTGTTTCCAAAACAAACCGAAAAAGTTTCAAAAGTTATATTCATAGAAACAGAAAACCAACATGAAAGCAGGGGAAGACGTGGACGGAGAATTTCGGGTTTCAGTTGTATTCCTCTTCATCCGTGCTCCCTCTGGGGCACTGTCTTTCTTCTTTCGTACACGATTAAAAAAAACGGGTCGTGCTGCACTGGTGGTGACGATGCTGTGATGACTTGCTTTGCATGGCTCATATCCAACAATCGCGTCCATTCTGTTGGTGATGACGGCCGTTCTGCGGAACCAACCCTGTGGCTTTCCTTTTTTTTCTTTTCTTTTTCCTCTAGTTTGTCCACACCTTTCTTATCGCACGCAGAGCACGCCCTGGCTACATCGTAAGATGTTTGGAATCCTTGCGAGTGATCTGACGTGACATTAACCTTATGGCGTACTAAGTATGTGTACGAGCCGGTACCCTGTTTTTTGTGCGTGTGTGAACACAGCAGGCGTGCCATTTGTGTGTGACAACGGTGATCTCAAGTCGAATATTTGGTGATGGCAGACTGTGGCACCCAACAGCGGCAGCTCTTCCGTCGCCGTGCGATGAGGGTGAGGGGGAAAGTTTTGTCACTCTTTTCAACATGAGTCCTAATGAGGCCTAGCGGGCCAGCTGCCGACCAGTGGCAACTGCAGCTGAGCCAGATTTTTGAAACATTGGGAAGGGGGAAGGAGGAACAGAAAAGATACGAAGTATTACGAGGTACTCTGTATAGGGGACGTGCGGTCCTCGTATGGACAAGTACCACGAATACTTGTACGGAGTATGGAGGACATGTACTAAGTATCGTAGTAGAGAGTCTGGAGTAATACGGAGGAGCATGGAGTACATATTAAGGTGTATGTACTTCGCGGATAGTTGTTTGTACATACAGGGAAGGAGACTCAGGTACCTGTCGATCTGTGTCAGCCAGCATGGGACCGCAAAGTATGTAGCTGTATCTATCGTACGAAGTAGTTCGAAGTACGTACTAAGTACGTCGTAGCTTTCCTGGTCCTCACGCGGAGCACGGAAGGAGTTTGCGGATGCTGGTTGGTTGGTGTTGGCATACACCGGCCTAGGCCGTTTATGGATATACTTTGTTTTTCTGGTGGTTGCTTTCGAAAGGCCGCCGGGATCTAGGATCAAGGGGGGTGGAGATGAAAAAGTGCAGGACAAGGGGGGGGTGTTTGCTGTTGGATCGTCGAGTTGGGAGGCTGGGGTAGCCTTCTCCCGTTTTGGTGATATGGCCTGCCGGAGTCTAAGCTGTTGGCTTTTCCTTGCCCTTTTCCCTCCATCCTTCACCGCACCCCACCGTCGTATTGCTCGGGGTGAGGTGGCCTGGCCAATGCTACTCGGTCCTAGTTGTATGCTTACACGCACTTGCTGTCACGGAGAACGAATGCTCTGTCGCAAAATGGAGACGTCGTATTGTTATTGTACTGCGTAAGCCCAACAACAGCAGTGGAAAAGCGCGCCTCACTTTAACTTACTCTATGGCTGTTCCGGTGTCAGTGATGATACGCCGTCTAACGGAGGACGAAACAATGTGACATACAATACTCTGCACGTACTTCGTAGGCAGGAGCATTTCCAAAGGGCGTAGCCTACGTAACTTTGTGCTTCATATGTTCTCTTAGCCGCTGGCAACAGCAATGGTTCTTGCTAAACTCACGTACGAAGTTGATGTTTGAATAGGCATCGTTGCCAGGTCGCCAAAAAAAAAGAAAAAAAAAATAACAATGGCAAAAAGCGAGAACGAAAAACGGGAACGAAAAACGGGAACGAAAAAGGCAAAGGCGGCAAAGAAAAAACTGGCAAAGTTTTCATACAACTACATGCAAGGGAGGGATAAGGAAAAAAGGTCCGCAGGTGCCAAGTTAAACAAGAAAAAAAGAGAGATCTGCATATCCTCTGCCGCTCGCTTGTCGCTTGTCTATCAATACTTTACGGAGTACATACGTCTTTACCCCTGGTTTTTCGTATCTTATTAATAAGTCGTAATTTTTTCCCGCTTTTTTTCCTTTCTACTCTTTTTGAGTTTTTGTGTTTGTTCTTTGTTTACCTGTTGTCCCGGTATTTTCTGATTCCCGTTTTTCTCGCTATCGTGTCTTCTTGATTCTTTTCGGTTTCGGTTTCGGCATGACGTTCCGTCGTTCAATCTAAATCAAAAACGGAGCTGCTATTTTCACTATCCGTACATTGTCCTTCTTTTTTTTGGTTGCCAGCCGAATTACTGCTTTGAAGTTCACATTTTTTTTCTGTCTCTCTTTGTTTTTGTCTTTTTTGGGGGGGTTCATACGCTTTTTCCTTTGCAAGCACGACGTAATTAATACGTTCCCGCTCGGCGTCTGCATTGCACTAGACATCTGCAGGTACTCCGCGGTGCATTTATTGCCTTGCTAAGTCGCCCTGTGGGCCAAGCCTTTCGCGCAGTAGTCGATGAATGCAGCGTCCGACGTAGTTGTATGTACGAGGCAAACGAACTTCCCGTGTTTGCCCACTTGAGATGGCAACACCCTCCCCTGGCTTTGTACATTTTTCTCAATTTTATTTTTGTTTTATTCAATGCGTCAACTGCCGTGTATCGTGGTGCAAAGTAGATAAAGGAAGAAATTGGGGCATGCAACACAACTGCAACACAACTCTAAATGCACCACCCTGTGGTTTTTTAATCTTGTTCCGCGGTCTTATTTTTGTTACAACTGGCTTGCGCGTGGATTGTCGAGCTGTAAGGACTTGTCCGGTTCATCGAACAGCGTCTCATTCTTACTTCACGAGCCCTCGAGTGCCCAAAGCTTTTCCCCAGCCAAAGCGCCAACGCCACCGACGCTGCTGTGTTTGTCGTGCGGCAGGATACATACATACGTGGTCCTCCAGGTTTACATCACCTTGAGACACCTGTTCTGCAGCTGCTGTCGCCTTCGCTTGCCTCAATGCGCGCTGCAGCAACGGCAGCAGCAACGGCAAAGCACTGTATCGAAGGCGACGAGAGACCCAGACGGGTGGAATCTGTCTCTGTGCAGTATCTATTTGGGGCGAACAGCCAGCTGCCTCCTCATTCGTCACCATGCCCTTTTTTTTTCTCTGGTTACTGCTGTCCTTCCCTTTTCTGCTTCTGTGCCGTCTTTTGACCGCCTTTCAGTAGAACAGGTAAACACACTGTGACAGTTGTATGTAATGCAAACGTAGTATTAGCACGCCGCTGCCTCTTCTTTTCGTGTGGGCAAGATCGACTACCATGCACGACAACTCGCCACGCCGGTTGTTTATAGGTGACCAGTTTTTTCTGCCGCTCGTAGGTTTCTCTTTTCTTTTCTTTTCCTTTTTTCAGAAACTCTTTTCAATGCCGGCGAGCATCTCCTTTCTTTCCCGCTTTCTTGCTTTGTTACATCTTTCAAGTTTTCATCGTTAAACCCTTGACATGAAATTGGGTTTGTGCTGGGTGAGAGAAAAGAAGCCGATGCTCGTTTGTAAGTATCGAACAACGTGTCTTTGCATTTGATTTGCTTCGTACAAGCAAGGAAACCGTAAAATTCCCAAAAAGGAACAAAATACTGAGTAATAGTACTCCGTATAAGAAGAAACCATTGCATCTTTAGTCAGCCCACAGCCAGGCCGCTCCAAACAAAAGTGGAAAGAGCGAAGCAAATGCAAACCCTGGTTTTCCACTTTCCCCCTCCCCCCGGCCACCACCCGCTTTGAAAATGCACCTGCCGGCCGAGAAAGTATGTTTAGTTGTAATTGCGAAAGAGGAAAGCACGATCATTCGCCAATGGCACATTCGCGGGACGGCAGGAGTTTCTACTCGTCATTTAGTGATCACCAGAATTAGGCCAGCTAGGCAAAAGAAAAAAAAAAAAAGAAATTCGTATAAACAAAACCAACAACGAAAAAAAAAGCACCACGACGCGCTGCCGAAGTCGTTCTGCCCAAATTTGTGCAAACACATTTATCGGCATATTAGAGTATATTCTTTATTGTTTTGATGGCAGTTCTATTTCGGCCCCGGCAGACAAAGCCAACAGGGGGCCAAAAGAGCTGACAGCAGGAAATTCTCCGCAAGAAGAATACAGAGAGAACAGACACGAAGAACGAGAACAGACGAAACAAGAGCAGGCAGACAGACGAAAGAATCAATGCCGATAACAGGTGTTGTCTCTGCCAAAGAAACATCTGCCACGAGGATCGCGAACAGACAGGAGAAGAAACCCTTTTTTTGGTCTTCCTCTTCTCTTTTCTTTTCTTTTTGCCTGGCTACTTCTTTCAGTTTCTGTTTCTCCCCCTTTCTGTCTTTTTTGCTGCCAAAGACGGCCTGCCTGCCCCCTTCAAAATGGACAAGCCGCTGCTGCAGGACCCGTCACCGGGACCTGGTCCTTTTCACCCCCCCTTTTTCATCACGCCTTTGTTCACCTCCCTCTTCGCTCTGTCTTGACGGGCAACAAGACAAGGGGAACAAGAAAGAGAGGGGCAGGGCGTGTGTCCCTCGTCGTCTGTCTTGGAGGGGGCGTGCTGAAACCCTCAGCCTTTCCCCGGAGAAGGGGGGGGTGGAGCATCGTTTTCCTGTTGCTCTGCAAACCAACGCGAGCTTGTTCTCTTTTCGTCCAAGCTACTCTACCCGAGCTCTCCCTTTCCGCCCACCTTACCCTTTATGTACTCGATTGAGACGCAAGACGGCACAAGGGCAGGCAATAACAATCGCAAGGGGAAAAATTCGCAGAGGGCATATCTTGAAAAAAAAGAAAAGAAAATGATAAAAAAAATTGAACAAAAAAACAGTGGCTTGCTATGCATCTCTCCACACACACTTAATGTCGTACCTTTTGAGCCAGGTTATGTATTCGTGAATAGAAAAAAAAGCACCCTCACCTTTACTGGAGTCGTTTTGGCTGTCTTCGCCTACCTTTTGCAGAGCAATACGGAGTACATCCCCATATGTTGAACCATTCTAGGACCATCTTTGGTACCTGACCAACACCTCCCCCCCTTTCTTATTGGTTCACATCGTTCGTCCCCTTTTCTTTTCATCAGTCCTTTTTTTTTCTTTTTTTTTTTTCTTGCCCTCTTGTCTTTTCCCGCGTCCAACAGAAGCCACCTGGACAGCAAAGGTGGGCTTCTCCTGAGATATGCCTTTTAACACTGGTCTTTGTGGATATTGTATTTTTGTTCTTTTTTTTTCTCTGCCCTCTTTCCGTCTAGGGTTACCTGAACTCCCTATTTCATCATATTTTAGTTTTGCCTTCTCTCCACCGCTCCCGCTCCCCTTCTTCTTGAGTATGTGTATCTGATCTATCCGCTTTTTGTCGTTTTCTCTTTCTGCCGCCTGACTCCTCGTCTTCTTTTAGCTTTGCATTTTTTTTTCTTTTGCTTGTTTTACTCTGGTTTAAGCAAGGCTCTCCATCTTTTTCGTTGTTCTATCTCTTTCGTTAGCCTCGGACATTTTCTAGGTGTCACTTCATCCCCCCTTTCTGTTCAAAACAAACCCATTTCTGTTTATCGAAGACACGGAAAACGCACAGGACGACTGTCAATCTGCATCACCGTCCTCGTGCCTTGTTCGTTTCTGCTGCCGTGTCCCCCTCGATTTAATTTCCCCCTGGGACGCAGTGTTTCTGTCATTGTTCGCCTCTCCTGCATGCAGACGTGATGCGGTAGCACGTTGAGAACAAACCCTTTTTCTCCACACTCCCCATTAATCAACAATAATTTGACGTCGACATGGATTGACCCAGGAAAACGGATCAAGAAAAGCAAAGACGTTCTATTACTGTACACTCATAATCAGGAACATATACAGAACATACCCTCACGAATCAGCGTGACCGCACTTTCACAACTACATACATGCCATCCATCTACTCATGATCGCTTGAACGCCATTCTTCTATCGCTTGTACGAGAGACAAAGGTTGGGTTGCTATTTGCAGAGAAAGGCCACGAAGACGGAAGAACGGAGCGCGGAGCATTTTCGTCTGTATCAAAAGGCCTTTGTCGCTTCAACGGCCGTCTCTCTCTCCTGGACGGCAAGGAAAAACACCACTCGTGCGCACGCACATCTATCAACATCTAACGCACAAACGCACGAACGCACCCATATATACGAAGCACATACAACACACATACATACACACGCACGCACGCACGCACACACGCGCACGCACTTCATCCGTTTTCTCCACGAATGTTCGAACGACCGCGGAATATTTGTCGCAAGACGGTGGCGCTCGGGCGTTTCTTCTCGTCGTTCTTGTCCTAGTCGTTGCCAGCGAGCACTACCCCGTACGCCTGTGTTCGTTGCTTCCCACGTTTTTGTTGCGTTTCTCCTCACCTTTGCTCGTTCGCCATTATCTCCACCGCAACCGGAAAACCAGTCTATTTCTTTTTATATTTTTGGTTTCTTGCTTCTATGCTCAAAATAGAAAGTAGCACGCAACGCTCAAACAGGTGAGTCTGCTGCGAACTTTTACGGAACGAACGTCCTTCTTTTCCTTGCTCTCTATCAACAAGCCTAGTCTTCTCGTCTACCACGTCTCTTTCCTCTACCATGCCCAATTATTTTGTTCATTTTGTTGTTTTCTTCCCCCTCTTGCACTTGAACTGTAAGTGTCATTATCCTGTTCGGCTTCCCTCGATACTGGTTCAAGTGTGCGAGACGAAGGAAAGGCCTCTTCTAGACCCCTGGACATATTCACTTGCCCGTTTCGTCTTTTGTCTTCTGTTTAGTGTCTGTCTTTCTATTCTCTTCCTGGTTTTCTCCGCTTGTTCTCTGGATATTATGTTATCAGGGGCTGTTATACTATAGCCTGATACCCGAAAAGGGCAAAGAGAGGGTACATCTCCTGGGATGGAGGATGGTACTGCTGCGCTGCCTGGCCGTTACGCTACCATTCTGCCCCTTTTGCCTTTTCTTTCTGATTTTCCTAGCTCCTCGAGTTCTTGTAAGAGTACGCACCCAGCTTGCTTCTAGCCTCTTGGAAACAAAGGCAAAAAAAATACGACTTGGAACTGAAAGGAAACCCTTTCCAACCGAGTTCGTCGAGTATCATAAAGGGAGCATTTATTTCTTTTTTTTTCTTTTTTTTTTACCTGCTTCGGTTTGCCCTCCGTGCGGGAGCCATGTCTCTTAGTTTGGACTGGTATAGCATCTACAAGGGTTTCTTTTTTCTACTTCTTCTTTTTCTCTTCTGCTCTCATCTGTTGTTTTACGTCTTCTTTTTCTTTTGAACAGCCACTCCCACGGACACAGTTTTTCGTACACCTCGTATGCTCACCCCATTCCCCTTGTCATTTACCTTTGACGCACGCCCCTTCTGTCTCCTTCCCCCCCCCTCTCTCTTCTGTTCACCCCCTCTTTCTTTTTCCATCGTTCTCCCCTCCTTTGTCTAAATAAGGCTTCTTAATCGCCTTTGCTTTATTTTTCTGTTCCTGCATCCGATCTCGTGTTATTGTCTGCCACAAACAGATCGTCTAGTACCCCTTCGACGTCGAAAACGTCCTGTGTGATAGTGTCTTGTTTCTTCCAAACGTCTTCCCTCCTCTCGCTCTCCTCCCGTTCCGTTCATTTGTTCTCCCACCACGTTCCGCATACAAAAGCCCCTGAATACAGTTTCTGTTTTATCTTTTCGTATTGCCTTTGCAGAAAACCAAAGAAGAGAACTCTTTTGATTTTGCGGGCGGGCGTTTTGCACTTACACGAAAATACGTAAAGCGTCTGTAATTTATCTTCTAACAATGTTGAGCAGTATTCAAATAAGAGCTCGACAACACGCGGCAGGGAAACCAAAAACCAACGCATGTCTACTCTTTGAATTCTCCACATTGAGGGCGGCGTGTCTTCCAACGTGGAATTATCTCTTGTTGAGCAGATCGTCCTCTTGAAGAGAATTAAGCAAAAAAAAAAAAAGAAAAACAAATCCCGAAAGGCAGAATCCGCGGCTGCAGCGCTGAATTGTCTCTTCACCACAACGAAGACGGATTCGACAAAACCGGACGGGCAGGACACGGCGCAATTATTTGACTGCAGCTATACCAGAACATCGCTCGTTGCTACATAGCACTACTACCACCATTTACTACCATTACTACCACTGCCACCACCTGGCTCAGTTGTCCCGGAGAGCCCCTTCAAACCTTCAACGGCTGTTGACGAAGTGTTTCTGGCCTAGTCAACCTGTGACAACCGCCTAACGGCTTTTGATCGTTTAGTTCGGAGAGGTGCAGCGGGAGGGAGCGCAGAAAAAAAAGGTGTGTGCAAGGAAAAAAGGCAGAAGAGAAAAAGGAAAAGAGAGGAAGACAGGGTAGTATACCCGTGCGCACACCTCCACCACGACATCCCGCCCCCTGATTCCCTTTTGGGTAAGTCCTTTTTCCCTTCTTTTTTTCCCCGTTGTCTTTTTATTTTATTTTTTATCTTTTTCGTATTGTTTTGCTGTTCCTTGTATTTTATTATTTTATTACTTCACCTTCATTATTTTTTATTCTCTTTTTTATTTTTTTATTTTTTTATTTGCTTTTTTTCTTTTTTTCTTTTGGTCGTTCTCGTACCTTTCTTCTCCACTCTTTTCCCTTTCTTAGTCTTCTTCCTCTGCCGTCTTTTCAATTGAGTCTACTCTCATACATACCTACCTCCCTACCTCTCGCCTCTTGACCGTTGCACGTCTTTCTTGTTTTCTTTGGTCGTGTCCTTGTCTTCATGGATTCATAAAGGGGCCGTTCTCCCTTCTCTTTCTCTCCTCTATCTTGTATCACCAAACCTCACCACACTCTCCGCCTCGTCCATCTCATGGATGACTATCTCACTGCCTCTGCCATCTTCACCATCTTAGTATTTCTTGCCCTGGGCTTGGCCTAGCTAGTAGCATCACCATCGTCTCTTCGTTGTTGTTTGATGCCCTTGCTGCCCACTCTTCTGTTTATACATACGCATATATATATATATATACACGTATATATATAGGCAGACGAAATCCCCTTTCCCCTTTTTTATTTTTGATCTCGACGCCGTCTCGCCCATTGGAAGTGATTTGCATCTTGCTACGCAAGACACAACTTGTTGTCGCACAGCTTTCTCATTCAAACAAACCCCCTTCTTGTGCTCTTGCTGTCTTCTTCACTTGAACTTCTCGTCCTTCGGTTGGCAGTTTTGCTGTTCTTGTTGTTCTCGCATTGCATCTTTCTTCCTTCCTTTCTTTCTCGCTTGACGTTTCGACAACGGAAAACACTGATGTGCAAGACGACACATCGAAAAGCTGTTTTTATCTTTTTGGCTGCCCTTCTTGCTGTTCTTCAAAACTGATTGCCGGACGGTCCCATCGATCTAGACACCCAATACCCGGAAATCCTGCTCTGTTGTGCTACGCAGCAACTGTTCGCCGCAAGCGGTTGATTGTATTCTTTCTTGCCTCAAAGGTGATTCCTTGGTCGGTCGCATAAAGGTCGATCACGCTCTCGATCCGTTCTGAGCGACAGTGTTTCGTCTATCCTCCACGCCCCCCCTTCCCTCCCTTCCGTGTCATATTGGATTTCTTCTTCCATTATATTCTGTCTCGCCACCATCAGTTGTCGAACGACCCACAATCGGCTTTGCTCGTCAATTGCACTCTTTTGTTGCATTTCGTTGGTGGTGCATATATAAAAGGCCTGCGAACAGTCCGCCCACCCACAACAACAGCAACGAAAACGTGCCACAGACGCTTCGGTCCGTGACCGCAACTGTTGTTTCTTTTATTATTTCGGCGCCTTTGATATCGCCGCCAAAACCGCTTCCTCTTCTCGCGTACCTGGGGAAATGGAACTCATGGAGCTCGTGGACCACGAACCCGCGCCTCGCCCGTTCCGGTGCGACTGGCAATCTTGCAACAAGGTCGGTTCTACTGTGCTGCTTGTGATGTTTTCGAACGAGCAACAAAAGAGACCTGACAGAGATGCTAAACTCCTCTTCTTACTAGAGCTTCAACCGTAAGTCGGATCTTCAGCGGCACTACCGCATACACACCAACGAGCGCCCTTATCAGTGCAATACGCCGGGCTGCGGCAAAAGCTTCATCCAGCGGAGCGCCCTGACTGTTCACATCCGCACACACACGGGCGAGAAGCCGCACATGTGCCAACACGCCGGCTGCAACAAGCGCTTTTCCGACGTGAGCCATTTCAACATAGTCTCTAGACGCTTGTCTCATTCTCGGAAGAGCCGGTTCGCTAATTTTGTTTCTCGTTGTAGTCGTCCAGTTTGGCCCGCCACCGGCGAATTCACACCGGCAAGCGGCCGTACAAGTGCGGCCATGATGGCTGCCTCAAGAGGTAAGGAGGCGAGGCGAGGAACTTACTCGAGAAACAGGACTGCCTTCGAGGGAAGGGTTGTAAGCTACTTTCTTTTTTCGTGGACAGCGTTGGACTAACGCGGCCTCTCCCATCTCTGCAGCTTCTGCCGGAAGACCACCATGGTCAAGCACCAGCGCCGGTCACACCAGCGCGGCATCCACTCCTCGGAGCTGGACGACTGCACCTCCGAGTCGGGCAGCGACGAGTCGCCGTCCACGCCCAAGAGCAACCCCATGCACTGGCCGCCACCGCCGCAGAGCATGACCGTCGGCGGCATGACCCCCCATCACCACGGCCACACGCTCCACCGTGCGGCGTCCTTTGCCGACTTTGGCCAGAACGTCCACTACAACCTGCCGCCGCAGTACGCCACGACCACCGCCCACCGCCACAGCCTCTCGAACGGGCAACACGAGTTTGGCCATGCCGTGCACGACCCCGTTGCTGCGGCCGCGGCGGCAGCCGCCGCCACCGCCGCCATGTCGACGGCCATGTCGCCGCACCACACCATGCCCATGCTGCACCGGAGCGCCAGCCTGTCCCAGCATCCGTACTATGTGACGGACCACAACAACCCCGGCGTGGCCACGATGAACACGAACGCGCCCATGGCGACCGCCGCTGCGGTCTCGTACCACCAGCAGATCCCGCGCCAGTCCGTCGAGCGCATCGCCGTCGACATTCCGTACTCGACGACGCCCGGCCTGACGGCGTCCATCCAGAGCAGCCCGAGCAGCTTCTCAGCGTCGGGACGCAGCCCGTCGACGCAGGACGGCTTCTACACGCACCAAGCCACGCAAGCGGCCACGTATGCGCTCCACGCCGCCTCGCCCATCGAGCACCAAGCACCGCTGGTGCACTATGCGACGGCGCCGCAGGTGCAGGTCCAGACCGCGATTTCGCAAGCACAGCAGCAGCAGCAGCAGGTAGGCACCGCACTTTCGCCTCACAGCAACGCCACGCACAATCCGTATGCTCATCAACTGCAACAACAACAGCAGCAACAGCAGCAGCAGCAGCAGCAGCACCACTCGGCACCGACGTCACAGCCGCAGCCTCACAGCGTGGAGGAGCAGTGGTACAACGGTGTACCGTACCAATCGCCTGTTGAGGTGCCCCAGATGGCACAGATGGCACCATACGGGTCGACGGTGTATGACCCGTGGGGTGAAGCAAAGATCGAGTTTGAGACGACCGGCATCCAGATGCCGAGTGCGCGCATCGAGCAGATGTAAAAAAGAACAAAAAGAAAAAAAGTCCCTCCCCAGGAAAGAAAAACGCATTCGTGCATTTTTCTTTCTTACATTGCCTTTCACCTTTCTTCTCTTTTTTGGCCTTCCCCATAACCTTAGCCACAGCAAACGTATTGTGGAATAATCCTAATGTTTCCGTCTTACCATTTTTTTTCCCCTTCCCTTTCACCCCAAATACCCACCACCCTTTTCTTTTCTTCTTTCCCTTCAGAGGCAAATTGGCCAGGTGCCCCTGTGTATCAACATTCTGTGTTTTGTACGTTGTGCTATGCTGTGTTTCAATTTTGACGGGTGGTTTTCGATTTTTTTCGTTTTCTGTTTCGTCTCGACGTGTTGGCGTTCTTGCTTCTGAATTTATTCCCCCCTATTGCATGGCAATATTCCCCAAGGTGGCCTCCTTCCCAATGGCCCAATGTTTTTGTACGTCTTTTTTTTTTTGCATTTTGTCTGCATTTTCAACCCTCCCCGCCTAGCTTGGCATCTTTGCATTTATTGTCTGCGGTCGGAAGGAAAACCGGCGTCGACGAGGGGTTTCTGGCTGTGGCGGAATGTGTGTCTGGCGTCACTTGCTGTGGTGATGGTGGTGTTTTCTTTTCCCTCACTACTTTCCTTTCTTTCGCTCCTTTGCTCTCTTTTTTGAATGAACTTTCTGAAGTGGTTACGATGTTTTGGATCTGACGGCCAACCCCAACTAGTTCTTTTTGATATTTTCTTTTGTTCTTCTGTTGTCGTGATTGCTGTTATCACGCGTCGCATTGTTTCTCGTATTTTTGTTGTTTTTTTTTTTTTTAGTTTTCTTGCTGTTTTTGTTTGTTTTGTGCTTTCAAGGAGGTGTCTTTGGCGAGAGGGAAAAAAGGGGGCGGACTCGGTGGACTTTGTTTGGGTAGGCTTGGCCGTCTTCGGGTTCGTGTTCCGGGGGCCAGTTCAGGTAATTCGGACGGGGGCAGAAAGGAAAACAAAACGAGAGAAACGTGAGAAAATAGCGGAACCGGTCCATGGGCGATGGTAAAGAAAAACGTGGGAATGAAACAGAAAAAGGGGGGAAGAAGCCAACAGAAAAAAAAAGGGAAAAGAAAGGCGAAGAGCACTTTTTTTCCTCGAGGGGGACAAACCCCTGCTTGTAACAATACCATATCTTATTTTATTTTATATCTTGGGTTATTTCGCGAAACAAAATAACAATGCCTTTACAACACAGCATCTCGTTGCCGCTAATATCGTCTTTGGTCGTGCTGGATGTTTTTTGTGCTGTCGACGGAGTCTGCGGCGAGCCCAACCGTGGGTGTTGGCCGGAATAGCTCTAATAGTGGTCGTATGATCTTGGTAAAAGGGAAAGAAAAAAAAAATTCTATAAAATATTCTCAAGAATAGAAAGAAAAGCAGACAACAACAACAAACAAAAAAAAAAAAAAAAAAAAAAAAGCAAAGAAAAAGAGATCTTGGGGGGAATTCAAGGCGAAACAGGGTGCGGACGTCGAACGGCCCTAGGCCTTCTTATGCTTTCTTTATATCAAAGAGCGGGAGTCCTTCTCTCGGTTGACATGTGTTTCTGCACAAGTCTGTTGCATGATGTTGTCGCCTTCGTATATATACACACCCACTTTTCCATTTGTTTTGTTTCTTTGATTGATTGTTTTGGTCGTATCTGTTTTCCAACCAACCAGGCTTTTATTTTTTTCTAAAAAAAGGTTTGCCTTGTTTGTGATTCGTTCATGTTTCTTTTCTCAGTCTCCGCACCTCCTTTCTCTCTCTCCTTTTCTTTTTCTCCCGCGCGTCTCACGAACCGCCCCCGTTGCTGTTTGTCGCTGCTTTGGTGGCTTCTGATTCGTGATTCCCGTATGCAAAGATCACGAAAAATAAGCAGGCCAAACCAAAAGGCTTTGGCCCCGCAACGGGACTGCTCGGCGCTTCGCATCATTTGTTCTGGCATAATGCTCTAGATTGCCGCAGAGACGGGATTGCCGTGGGGCGGCGGGATGAGGCTGCTGCACGACAACCTACATGTTGCGTGTGCATCGACACGAAGCAGGACCTTTTGTTTTTCCCGGTCTCGGAGGTAAAAACAAACAAAAAGGAGCAAAGAAGAGAAATCCGGCAAAAAAAAGTCATCGGCAGTGGACGAGAGGGAGAGGGGGGAAAGAAAAGGAAAAGAGAAAATGAGAGCCTTCGATGAGAGATAAAGATGCAATACAAAATATGTGGTTCACTTGGCTTTTATGTTTGACGTCTCCTGCTTGTTTTCTTCACTTTAGTCATGCATAAAACAGATGTTCTTTTTTTGTCTGGCAACGGTTCATGATTTTCGTATCGTTTAGGCGGGAGACCATATAATATAAATGCGGACGAGAAAATTGACAGAAATAAGGAAAACAAAATGTTTAAGAGGGACTTGGAACCGAATTACTCCTCATCATGTTGTGACCAGCAGTTTTCATTGTTAGCATTGAATAGGGGTAATCGAAGATAAGGAAATTCATATAAAAAAAAGAACGAAAGGCATGTAATAAGAAATTACCGAGGAAAAGCTGAGCAATACATGCATTGTCGAAGCGGAGGAAAGGAAACAAAAGGCCAAAAATTTGCAACTCCACAGGATTGCCCGTTGTCCAACAAGAGACTTTGGCTCCCTTTTCTTTTTTTTGTGTGTGTCGGAGCAGCCGCCGACGCCGAAGCACTCACCACTGCATGCAGTTAGGTGGCCCGTTGTCTGTCCGAGATACTGTGGCTGTTGGGCGGCTGCGTCTTCTCACGAGTATGAAACGAAGAGGTTGCGGCCGCACCATATCATGGCGATGAATATGGTTCATTGCTTTCCTACATCTGGCACCGCTCGTTGGCCGTACTCTCGTGTTTGCTGCGCTGGATGGCCCTGTCGGCTATGGACAAAGAAGATGGTCAACCATATTGCTCTCGCTTTGACTGTGGCTGCACCTTGGGCTTTGATTCGGTTTCGGTCTCCGTTCCGGCACTTCGAAGGGTTGATTTCCTCCAATGGGAAAAGTGCCGCTCTCCGTTTGTGTTTTGTCCACCAGCTTTGTCCCTCGCCCCCATTAGTTGATTGATAACGCCGTTCGTACATGTGCCGTCCCACTTCAATTAGGACGGCCGCAGACAAGGCGGCCCGAGGGGTGTTTGCATCGTCCTGCAAGAGTGCGGCGGGTGAGGAACTGGGGGGTGTTACCCTTGGCGGTTGGGAGCCGAACGCACAAATGGGGCCCCAGAAGAGCCGCCGCCGTCACTGCCTCTGCCGTTGCTGCTGGGTGGTGCGTGGACGCTGGCGAGTCTGTTGTTGTGCGGCGAAGCAGATGCTGGCTGCGGGTTGTTTGTCGCTGTAGAAAGGGCCGGCGGGGGGGCCGGGAGAGCTCGGTTCGGGGGTGGTCCTAAGGGAGACAGCGGCATAGTTGGTGTAGTGTTGCGGTTGTTGTTGTTGTTGCTGCTGCTGCTGTTGTTGTTGCTCTTTCTGCTGCCGTCGTCCGCTGCTTGTGAAGATGCAGACGAACGGACGGCTGGGGCCCATGGTGTGGTAGGTGACGACGACAACGAAAGTGAAGAAAATACCGGTGGTGCTGTCGTTCGACCCGAAAAGGTGCCCGCGTTTCTCGCAGTAGCCACCGTCGCAGGGGTCGGCACACTGAAGCTTCTACCGCTTGGTCCGACTACCACGGCGGACGACGAACGGGGCCGTGGGGCATCGTCGGGCTTGACGAGGTCGGGGATCTCCAACGCCGCTTCGTGTGGGCGTGGCGGCCGAGCTGGGCCCCCTACCAACGGATCTGTCGTTCCGCCGGACAGCGGTGGTGCTGCTACTGTTTCTGCGACCACATCCGGAGCGGTCTTTGGTTGTGGCCGGGCTAACGGTGCCACCATGTTCGTCGTCAGTGCGCTGCCGCAGACGTCCGGCGTCGGTCCCGACGGGCTGTTGCTGTTGTTGTTGTTATTGCTATCGGAGTCAGCGTCGTAGCGAGAAAGGAAGGCGGACGCAATCGGCAGGCGAGCGAGCGAGGGCGACCGGGCAAGCTGTTGCTGCGGCTGCCACTTCGTTTTCGTTGGCTTCTTGGACACGCCTGCATCACTTCCCGCAGTGGGTGTGCTCTCGCGGCGCGGTTCGAGCTTGTTGGTCGTGGGTGCGCAAATGGGCGAGCTTGGAAAGTAGTAGGGTGCGTAGCTGTTGCCGTAGACCGGGTAAAACGCGTTGTTGGAAATGTCGCCAGGCCGGTCATTTTTGCCGTTGGCCCCGAGTGCTGTCGGACTTGGCGGTGGTGAGAGCGAGGTCAGCGGCGGCGAGATGCTGCGGTGGTCGTGGCCGCCGGCCCTCCCGCCGCCTCGCCCACTGCCGTTGCCGCTATTCCGCTGAAAGATCGTGGACAGAAGATGCCGTCTGCGATCGCCGCCGCTGTATCGAGTTCGGGATTGAGGATGCGCACTCGCAGTGGCTGGGACCGACACAGCGGGTTGGATGAGGGTGGCGAAGAAGTTGGACCGCCGCGCCGAAGCCACCGTCGAAGACGCTGAGTTGCCGGAAACCCCGGACGCGATGGATATGCCGGAGGCACCCGAAGTGGCCGCTGCTCCGTGAGCGGAGGCACATGAAGGCACTGGCGAGATCAGGGGCGTGGGCACGGCGCCGTCGGTGGATGGGCGCCAACGACCACGCGGCGTCGGCGGTGGCGGCGACGGGCGAAGCCAGAGCAGGGCACTCGGGCGAAAACGCGTCTGGAGCCCACCGCCACCGCCGCCGCCGCTGCTGCCGCTGCCGCCCATTTGTGGGTCGTCACCGCCTCCCCGTTGGTGGTCGTAAGGCGGCCCGCCCTGCAAGGGGCGACGGTGCTGCCGCCGCCGCCCCCGACGCAGAACCAAAAATAGGGCAAAGCCAGCCAGCAATAAAAACCCGACACAGGCGCAGACGGAAACGGCGACCTTGGCACCCGCAGATAGCTCGCCGGTTTGGCGACCTGATGCTGCCGCCGATGCTGTTGGTGTACCGGTGTTGCCGGGGCTGACGAGTGGACCGGTGGCAAAAGGTAGGGTACCGTTGTTGCTCCTGCTACTGCTGCTGACCGTCGCGCGTTGTGTTTCTGTTCCTGTCGTGGCAGCGGTTGCCGTTGTTCCTATGGCTGTTGCTGGTGGTGGTAACGGTGCAATGATCAATTGCGACGTATCGGCGGTTGCTGTTGTTGTCGGCGCGACGGCGTTGCTCCCAAGTCCCGGCGTCACGGTGTAGGCGACGGCAAGGTTGGGGCACGGATCCCCAGATGCGCCGGCAGCCGAAAAGCTGTTACAGGAATAGCCGGGAGGCGGTGGGCCCGGGTCGTAGATGGACGCATAACCGATGCTGAGGCCAGTCGTTAGAAATTAGTGAGTCCCTTTTTTTTTTCTTTTTTTGCTTTCTTGGTTTTCTCGGTGTTTATACCGCGAAGACTGCCTTTTCTACACTTACTTTTGGCATTTATTGATGAACAAATCGACATTGGCTAAACGTATGCAACTGGTTAGCGACTAGTAACCTCAAAAGTTGCGTCCTTTGTTGTCATATCTCCCCCCGACTTTGTAGTCTTTTAATTTTTGATGCCTTTTTCTTTGGACGAGGCAGAGACACTCACGATCTTGTCCAACTTGGCCAGCTTCCGTCCAAACACCGCAAAAAGTCGAATCACACCAGTACAGTTGCCACAACTGGTCCTCGGCTCCAGCGCCCGAAAGGATCGTACAGATTTGTGCCAAGTATTGGCTGTCGATGTCGTCGTCGTCGTTGCTAAGCTGAGTTGGTGCTAGTAGCGTTTTCACGAAACTGTGTCTGCAATTCGCAATGCATGCTTGAGCCTTGTTTCCGTCATCAGACAAAGGCGCAGCAGACATCCGGCGTCGAATGAGTTTGTCGTTTGCGTTGTCTCGACGCACGTTGTCGTTTTTCTTCCGTTTGGGTAGACTTCGTGTTGTTGAGAGGGTGGTTGATCTAGAACTAGCACCGCCCGGCGAAGTAGAAGCGGCGCGGCCGTTGCCGCGTCGATGCAGCCCGGGGCGAGGGCGCGACGTGTCCGTTTCAGGCGAACCCATTGCCTCTGGAGTGAGTAGACGAATGGTTTACGAGACGACAGAGACCGCAGGTCCTAAGGAAGATAAAATAAGATAACGAGGGGAAAAAATCTTTAAAGGGAATAGAAAGAAAGGGGAAAAAAAGGGAAATCAGTTCCCCAGATAAAAGGTGTTATTCGGGGTCAGGGACTGAGACAGACAATAAATGCAAACGAATCAACGAAAAGGGTACCCAAGAAGACAAAAAGGGAAAAATCCGACGGCAACGGGAGACGGGCAAACCGGCAAACAAGCGAGGTCTGGTACTCCTGGTGTGACGGCATTCGTATATGCTAGAAAGCAGAAACGAAGGGTGGGAAAGACAAGACATGGGCTGGTCCCGATACACATGGGCGTACGGAGTACAAGGTGAAGAAAAACGCAGAATCAAAAGAGTGATGCAAAAAAGGGGGCATAAAATAAGCAGTGCACAAAGTACAAAACCGACGATAACAATCGTGAGGGCTATGAAAACTTATATTTTCTACGGACGAGCAGTCGTTGGAAAATACCCCCTTTTGGTCCGCCAAGCCGAGACTCGGATAACAAACATTGCAAAAGAATCGAGTCTCTACATAGTATTCCGTTTGCGTCACATACTTGTTGTTTTTCTTTGTGCAGCGGTCCCTCCGCGACAGGTCTTTGTTGTTCGGCATTGTGCGTTGAGACTAGGCATGCCGTTGGTTCTGGGTGTTGTGAACCGCAAATCCAAATAATTCTAGCAAAAAGCTTTCATCTCTCATTTGGTTGCTCGTACTCGGACGGTCCATCTCAGTGGAATTGTTTTGTATAGCAAAATAAAATAAAAATTCTTGACATGCTGATTCTGTGATATTTCAAGTTATTTTACCTGTTGCAGCGATCTCACGTCAAGCTGTCAATAATAGTACAAGTGTATATCGTATTTTAATGAAATAAATTAAAGTGCGATTTTCAGTGTTGAATGTTAAGAAGGCAAAGTCGCTTGAACATACGTTTTGTTGTGCTTTATACATTCGAATTGTCTCTCCAACGGACCGAGTACTATCTATGGGGCCTCGCTTCCAGAAGCAAGCAGAGCGAAAGAAAGCCCATGAAATACCGAAAGTGTGGCCGTCAATCGTCGGGAACCGGCAGCTTCGGCCCTTCACCAAGGGGTCGACGTACTTTGGTAACCCATTCCCGGTTCCGATCTGCTGTGCGTTTGATGATTTGGAAGGGCCCTTTTATTGACCTTACGTAGCACCGCCTTAGTGTATTTTTTTTATTATATATATATATATATATATACACGCAAGCGGTTGATGCTGCAGACACCCGGTCAAAATACTTCGTGTGAGAGACCGAAAAAAGAGTACCACCGCCGACGACCTTTCGCACGCTGTCTTCACGTCCAGGATTTGTCAACATATGTGAAAGAAATTTGCTTTCTGTCCAACAAAGACGAAAAAAAGGGTTGCAATTCAGGGATAACTCCTGTGGGACAAAGCAACGGGTTGTCTAATGCCGGTTCTCGTCATTTTACCGAACGTTCAATAAATAGACTTGAATATGAGTCGGCTCTTGTGTCCTGTGGATCAATGTCTTTATTACGCAACACATAAAACGTGAAAATTGGAGCATAAAGAAATGTCTGTAGGCGAAGGTTCATTTATCATAAAAAACCGAAAGACGAGTTGATGCACAAACCAGCATAGGCAATGTCGTATTCTTAACCTGGTAACATTGTGCTGAACTCATGCGCAGAATATGAGAAAAAGGAGAAAAGAAAAAAGGGTTTTCGGAGTATGGGGTGGGGAAGAATGGAAAGAGAAAAATCTAGAGAACAACGGCGGCCTGCCTTTTTTCAGCTTTTGAAAAAGCCAAAAAAGAAAACAATCGTGGAACCAGCCCCTGGCCAAAATGGCCCGACAAGGCACACACGTGGGTGCACATGCGTCTCAAAAAGGCGCCGACGGCTGGCGGGCCTGGTCGTATGGGGACCGAAGGTGACCGTTCTTGGCTGACCGCTTGTCTTACGTAGAAAAAAAGGGAAGAGAAACGAAGGCGTAATACGGAAACCGGGCTTGGGTAGAATATTGGGTTACACCGAAAGCCATTTGTTTTTTGTTGTGTTTTCAAGAAAAGCCTCTGACCTTTTTTGAAAGTGTTCGTACAAGATCGTCCACCGCTGAATGAGGCCATTCTTAGAGGACCACATAGCCATCTTTCACTCCCTTCTTCTCTACCCTTTGCACCTCACGTTTGGTCGATGATGATTGGCTTGAGACCGGGAAGGGTAAACAGCCTTCCCCGGTGTTGTCTTCCGAGTGCGCGCGAGTGGGCCATGCTCGGGCAGCTGCAGCTGGCTGCATGTTCCACGCTTGTTCCTTGTTGCGTGGCCACCCCGTTTTTCTCTTCGTTCCCATTTTTGGCTCTCGTGTCGAAAAGATCCCCTGTTCTCCTGCCTGACAAGGCTCATTCGACCGCCTTTTACGCATGGTCGTGTGGTGTGATCCTTGAGGGCAAATCACAGTCCATATCCAAAAAAGGGAAGAGAGAAAAAAGGGGGGGGATGATGACGCTGCTTTGTATTGGCACAGCTATATTCATAGTTTGTTCTTCCTGCGAAGCCTCTCCGACGGGACACGGCGTGTGTCACCATGCCCCCTAGCAACCGTCGACGCGCACGTCAAAGACACAGTGCCACACACCCGGCGCAAACGTTTTGACCAGCTCCACGTGCTCGACCCTACCACGAATGGTGCCGCGGGCGGACGCTTCCCCCGTCGCCTCCGTCGCCTCTGTCGCCTCCGCCGTCCAAACATCCACCAACGCCTGGAGGGCCGCACGCTCACGGTCGACGTCCGCGACGCCGACATTTTCGTGCAGGTGCAGCCAGCCGCACCAGGGCTGGCCTATGCCGCCACCACGGCCACGGCCTCCGCTGACCACGGCGTCCCATGCCGTCCGCCACGTAGGGCGACTCGTCGGCAGCAGACCACAGTTGACGTGAACAACAGAGAAGGCAGTCTTGTGACGACGACCGGCTCGTTCGTGTGCCGCGCGCAGTTCGGAGAGGCGCCGGGCCGCATGCTGGTTGTCTTCAACAAAAAGAACAATCTGCGGCGGCGCTGCATTGTCCTCTCCGCGTCCGTCGGCTCCAAACACGACGTCGGCCGTTGGCCGTGCCAGCGCGGCGGCGCCACGCACGACCCGCACCGTCCAACCGTTGCGTGCGGCGCCGCGGCGCAGCGCTTCGGCACTCCAGGGGTTGAGTTCCCAGCCGAGCACGCGCAGGCCGCGCCGGGCGTACGAAAAGACAAAGTAGCCGATGCCGGCGTACAGGTCCACGGCCCAGGGCGCCCGCTCTGCACCCGCGTTTGCAGCAGCAGAAGCAGAAGCAGCAGCCGTCGCTGCCTTCGCACCGTGCGTCTCCGGCCACGCCAGCAAACGCGCTTTCTCCTTGATGTTGCCGCGGCTGAACATGGACCAGCGCGGCGCCCAGGTCTGGTAGAGGCCATTCTGCTTCGTGGAGACCCAAAAAGCACGGGCAAAGTCGGCCTCGGAGGGTTCGGGGGCGGCGACGTCCACGGGGCCAAAGTCGCCGTAGAGCGGACGCAAGCCCGTGGGGCTGCGGAGAACATTGTCCGCGCCACCAGAACCTATACCACCGTCGACGAGGTCGTCCTCGACCGGGACGGGCACGTGCAAAGGAATACTCTCATTGACCGCCAAATGGGTGAGCTGCGTGTCATCGCCGCTGCTGCCCTTCTTGGGCGATAGTGCACGTAGAATATCACGCCACAATTGATCTTGCTGCACTGGTGAGACGGCGGCGAGCACCATTGGCCAGCAAGGCATCGCTGGGAGCGTAGAAGGCGGCGTGGACACGGTGTTTTCCGAAACGGCCTTCGGACCCGCCCCGGAGATTCCGAAGCTGCCGGTTGGCAGCAGGACCATGGGCTCGTAGACAACCCAGTGCTTGGGCGCCTGCGCGACCAGGGCCTCGACGGCACCCGCGAGCAGCGCCGAGCCCTGGCTAGGCGACAGGATGGACAGAGTTGGCAGCACATCACCAAGCCAGCGACGCACGGCGACGGCAATCTTGCTTTCCGGCTTCGGCTTCTTGGGCCGTTTCTCGGTCCGCTCTTCGTCTCTTATCCCGTTGCCGCGGCGGCGGGCATCCTCGTTTTGGTTACGATCGTGCTCCGTTGGTTCTCGCTCGCCGGCCACTGCCGCCTGTTCTCCCGTTCCATCGTCTCTGGGCCTCATCCCACGTAGCTATACTTGCCAGTGCTGCTCATAGCGGATGGAATCGTACGCAGACGGGCGGATGCGGCTGGAGATGAAAAAGGCAGAGGGAAGGAAAAAAAAGTTTTTGATAAAAGTGACGATTAGGTAAGCCACCGAAACAAGTTTGCCTTGTTGGGGGTTCTATGGCCCGCTAAAAACTAACGTCTTACACCCCGAGCGCTTGCGGCTTCTTTCCCCCGCAAAATGGAAAGCGGCCGGCGAGCCTCGGCTCGTGCCATTCGGCAACCCACTGCTAGTCGAGATGCGAGTTGCGAAGCTGTCGCGTCGTGATCACTACTCCGCGCAACAGTTTGTTTTATCCACGGTGTGAGCAAACCTACGTTTTTTTGGTTCCCTTTCATCTTCTTGTTTCTTACCGGTCGCCGTAGCCCACCATGCCCGACTCTGCCACTCGCCGTCTCCAGGCCGTCGGCCAGCAGCTCGCCGGCACGTCTTCTTCTTCTTCTTCTTCTGCGTCTTTCTCTCCCTCCTCCACACAATCGGAGTTGCCGCCCATTCACCAGGTCGCGCCGGCCTCGACCGGCCCCCGTGCCGCCGGCAAGGTCGTCATCATCACCGGCGCCAACTCGCTCCTCGGCATCGGCCGTGCTGCCGCCCACCAGTTCGCCCAGAACGGTGCCCGCGCTGTCTACCTGTGTGACTTTGCCGACGCGCACCTGGCCGCCCACCGGCAAGACGTGGTTGCGCGGTACCCGGCCGTGGACGTGCACGTGCGCCGCTTTGACGCCGCCGACGAGGCCGCCGTGCGCGACGTCGTCGCCGACGCGCTGCGCCGCTACGGCCGGCTCGACGTCTTTTTTGCCAACGCGGGTGTCCTGGGCCCGCAAGCCTTGTTCGGCGACGTCGATGCCGAGAGCTTTATGCAGACCATGCGGGTGAATGCATTGGGGTATTTCTTTTTTTTTTTGCCTTCCCTTCTTTTGTTCTTCCAATTCCTTCAAGACTAACCAACCTAATCCTGTAGTCCCTTTTTGGCCGCCAAATTCGCCGCGCCGGCCATGCAGGTCACCTCCGCCGGCAAACCCGCGGCCGGCGGCAGCATCATCCTGACGGCGTCGGTGGCCGGCCTGCGGTCCAACGCGGGTGCCACGCCGTATTCAGCGTCCAAGGCCGCGGTGATCTCGCTCGCGCAGACGCTGGCGTTTCAGCTGACGGGCACGGGCGTCCGCGTCAACGCCGTCTGCCCGGGACTCATCGAGACGGGCATGACGGCGTCCGTGTTCGCGGCGGCGCGCGCGCGGGGCACGCAGGGAAAAATTGGCCAGCTGAACCCGCTGCGGCGCGCCGGCCACGCCGACGAGATTGCGCGTGTCGTGCTCTTCCTCGGCACCGACGACGCGAGCTACGTCAACGGGCAGGCCTGGGCCGTGGACGGCGGCCTGAGCGCCGGGCACCCCTTTGTGCCGGGGAAGTTGAGCTAAAGTAGCAAGCCGATTATTGGTGTACAAAAAAGAAAAAAAAAAAACTTCTGTACAAAGATCCGTTTACGTCTCTTCTTTCGAACCGACTGCGATACAATGTCAAGATCGTTTATATACATACTCACGAAGACAATTATGTAAGTAAGCGAGTACGCCGAACGCATAATCACCTTCCTAAATAGGTCGTATTACTGGGTCCGTATCTCCAATCATGAGATCGAACGCCCGGTTAGCTCAATCGGTAGAGCGTGAGACTCTTAATCTCAAGGTTGCGGGTTCGACCCCCGCATCGGGCTCAAATCCTGATGCGCCTTTTCAAAAGGCATCTCGAATTCTCCATATTTTTTTTTCTTTTTTTGTCTTGACTAAAATATTGTTATCTTTGTCCTAGATATATTGTTTGCTCTCTTCTTTTGCCCACAAGCGTCTGACTACCTAAAACCGTTCAACCGCCTTACACTGCGAGTGCTTCTCTTCGGTCTTTGGGGTCTAGCTAACCAATCCAGCACCCGCCTTTGCTGGGCATTTGTCCTCGGCAAGTCGCCAACTGCCAAAAGTGTGCGTGCTGTACACAAGTTACAAAACGCCCGGGATGATGGTCCATCGCGACCCGACCTTCTCGGCGCCGAAACGCTCAATGTACCACGCCCGGCCGCGCACCGCCCGCGGCAGCATGGCCGCAATCTCGTTCACCACGAACATGCGCGCCGGCACGCAGCTCCAGCCGGCCGCCATGTAGAAGCCTGTCCACTCCACCCACTCAACAAAGTAGTGCGGGTACAGCATGTAGCGGAACAGGCCGGCCTCGGGCAATTGGTAGTGTTTGTCCACGGCCGGGACGCGGGGCGGTGATACGGACGCCGCGGACGCCCCGTTCCCGTCGGTCGTGCGGCCGCCGTCTTTTTTGGCCTGGCGAGCCGCCACGGCGCGGCGCTCCTTTTCGCGCCACCGGATCGCGCGCAGCACGTCGTCGTGGTAGTAGTTTGCGGCCAGCCCCAGAAAGAAGACGGCCACGCCGGCGACAAACTGCACGGTGGGCCAGGGACCCAGCTGTGCCGACCAGTCCGCGGCGGTGCGGGGGCCGTAAGCAGCCAACCACCCGCCGAGGCAAATGGCGTTGCACAGCTGGAAGTTGACACCCATGAGCCAGACGGCCCCGTGGAGGGGCGACATGGAGGGCGCAATGAGCGGGAACAAAACCGCTCGGTAGCAGTAGTGGATCACCTACTAAGTCAGTAGGCCAAAGAAGGGAAAAAGAAGAGAAAAAGAGGACGCAAAAGAAAAAAAAGGAAAAAAGGAGGAAAACGACGTACAAAGAGGCCAGCCAAAACTTTGTTCTGCCACGGCAGATCTGTGATGCCCTCTTGCTCGGTGAGCGTGCGCATGACATAGAGCAGGGTCAGGAAACCGGGGCTTTCCATGGTCAGCCAGCCGATGCGGCCAGGCAAGTTCAGGACACTGTTGACGGACGTCTTGCCCATGCCGTACCACTTGATGGGCCACTGCAGCGAAGCGACCTAGCGAGAGGGAAAGAAACCACGAGGTTAGCTTGGTGACATGCAAGGAACAACAGAAGAGACCTTTGGAGGATTCTCGGGTGGAACAGAGGCCGCAGGAGTAGCCCATATACACGCAGACGAACTCACCAATGGGTAGAACTGCCACAGGCGCACAAGCAGGTCATAATGCTCCCGATTGGGAGGCAACCAGCCTTCAATGAGAGCCATGTTCGCCGGCGCAGAAAGAGGGAAGTCTGTTTCTTTTTTTCTTTCTTTGTTTCTTTTTTTTTGTTTGCGTTCCTCCGGAAGCCTTTCGTCTTTTCCAATGTTTAATGTGCCGTGTTTTGTTTTCCGCAAAGTCAACGCGCAGGCGACAGAAGCCCGCGACCCGAAGAATTAGAAATTATGATTAAAAGGGTAAGAAGGTGAAAAAGGCATTTCCATATCACGGCTTGAAGGATGACAAAAGAACGACGTAAAGAGAGGGGCCCACCGGGTGAGCAGTGTTGCTCCCGTACGTCGTAATAGTGAAGTTACGTCGTCAACACAAACCACACAACTAACCTCCCTTTCTGGGGAGAACAGAGCGCATAATCGCAGCTGCTAGCCGGGTACCTTCTCAGCAAGGGCAGGGCCGCCGGCAACGGATGTCACTCGCTAGTAGACGCAGACATGGGGAAGGCGAGGTCGGCTCCGTTGCGCCATGAGTACGTGCGAGGAGACACGCCATTGGCCGCGTTTGTTGATTATGGCTGGGCCCTCTCCACCAAACCCGTGACTTTCTTCTTCTGACGTAATACGAGGAAATCACGGCCAGCAAACTCGTGACAGATCACGTGCCAATTAGCCAAACCCCGAGCCAGGACAGGGGCAACACCGGATTGGCTCGTGGCGCCACGCCTGGGCCGACCAGCCTAGCCCCAGCCAGGCAGGGAAAGAGCGTTGTCATCGTCCCCTGGTACCGGAGTACTTCAATTCTATTGGGGCGAGACGATTCCGCCACTTAACGGACCCGGCCCTTGTTTTTCCCTCTTCTTTCCCTCCTCGCCTTTGCGACTTTGATTTCTCCCGTCGGCCCACCACGACGACGACGACGATGCAGAAGAGATACCATTGACGATTGGGAGCCGGGCGATTTTATTAGAAGAGGAGGTGATTATTCATTTGAACAAACATCCGACATCGCGTCTAAACCAGCGGTGGCATCTTTTTCCGGCTTATTTTTTTTCTTTCTTTTTTTCTTTTTTCGCAGCTTCATTTTTTGAATCGCATCTTTTCGTTTTCTGTTCCTCATCTTCGCTACGCTCCTTTGCCGTTTATTTTAAGTAAAGCCGTCGTTTTGCTGGCACCCACCAGCAAGTGCATTCGATCGGTGAATTCATCGCTTCTCGCGCATTCCGACCGGACCATCGTCAGACCACCGGTTTGCCGCGAAACGCTACACAGCTCAAGATGGCATTACAGGCCGCCGGCCTGCCAGTAAGCATCTCATCTCTTTCATTTTCTGTGTCCCGCTTTCAATATATTTGATCGCAGTGTTGCTAACTACCCTAGAACCTGGCCGCGGCAACCACCGACCTTTGGCCCTCCTTCAGCAGCGCTCTCTTGACGCCATGGAGATTCACTTTCCCGACGACTTCGTCTTCCTCGCGGTCGAGGACCAACAGCCGAAATCTAGCGCCCGTTGAGGCTCCGTCTGCCGAAACTCGAACAATCAAAGCGACCCCTTCTGCGGTGCCACTTCCGGATTTTCTGCAAGATGCAAAAGTCGACGTGTCCCTGCTCCCAAGAGAAGCCGCTTCATCTTCGCTATCCACGACCGACATTCGGTCAATCCTTGCGAACATGCCGCCGTCATCCATCGCTGCAGCCAGCTCGTTTCTCCGAACGGCGCACACCGGTGCCGCACTAGCGTGTGCCTCGCGATCCCAATCAAGCACAATATCGCCCGCAGCTCTAGGCCGCCTATTTCGGCCGCCGGCCGGGCGGCAGCAGCAGCTACGGTACTACAGTGGCAGCTTGGCGGTGCCTACGGCGACCGGTACCCGTTCGGGCACCACTCTCTTCACCAGCCGGCTTGGTGGACGGTTTCCCTCGACCACAGCCGCAACAACAACACAAATTGGCGTCCGTTCGTCGCAACAGTACCGGACCATCATGACGGCCGGCGGCATCTCGCGCAACTTGCTCGAAAATCGCGAAGCCGCGGCCAACCGGAACCCCAGCAGCGCCACAGCTCAGAATGCTTTCTACCAGGTCTTGCTAAAGGCGAACATGCCTATGATCGTCATCGAGCGCTACAACTCCGGCCGCTTTGCCGCCAACGAAGCCACGACGGAATCGTACCACCGCGCTCTAGGTATGATCAGCGCGACGCCCGGT